>CM053600.1:198927461-199051242 GCA_028646575.1 Pseudocheirus occidentalis
AGCTCTCTATTCACAGGGATACCTAGCTGCTTCTTTAACCAATCCTGTGCCACATTTCTGTGGCCCTCCTCCCGTGGCAGGGGTCTAGCCCACAGGATAGGGACCCCTGATTAGGAGAAATGTTTCATGATTCTCAGAAGTCTCTCAAGCATCCTTTGAGGCAAGATTTGGTTTAGAGAGCTGAGGTTACCATTTATCCTCTCCACCTTCCCTGTATCTCCTGCTCTTCCTCTCCTCTACACCATCCTGGGTTTTTAGATTGATTATGAAGGAATCTAGACCTCAGTTCCTGGTACTGAGGGTATCTTTCTGGTCCTGGATTTTGGGAGGGAAGGAGGGAGGGAGGGCTTTGGGGAGGATTTTGGGAACAGGGTCCTGTGGGAATAAAAGCCGCAAGAATCTCACAAACAGATTACTAAGCTTTATGAGTCAGAGATCTGGACTCAAGAAGAGATGCACAGACTATGGAAATAAGACTTAGGAGACCTGGCAACAGAGAAGACATATGGATGGATGGGAATTGGATTGAGAAATGAAGTGGGACTGCAAGGACTCAACAGGTTTGGAGCCTCCAGGGTTGGAGGAGTTCAGCTGTTGACTAGGGAGAACAGACCCCTGGAGATGAATCTCAAACCTCTGCTGGAACATAGCAGAGTGAAGAGAGGACTGGACTTGGCATCGAGACCTGGCCTCAAATTTGGTCCCTTCCATTTACCAGCTGTGTGACCACAAACAAGCAATTACCCAACCTCTGGACCCCAGGGACCTTCTCCATAAAGGAGATTTTCACTCTGCCTCAAAAGGCAATTTCAAGGAAAGAGACTCGTGAGTCTCAATCCTCCTATATAATTGTGAGTGATCATTGTGATGACCTAGAGTTTCTATGCACATGACAATTCCTTTTTGTTCTTTGGACTGACGGGTAGAAACAAATACTGGACAAGCAACCCCTGAATTGGAAAGGGGAAGGATCCCAAGAAGAAAGTTTCCTGCTGGAGATGTAGGAGTCATTGTGCCCAGGTTTAAACTGAATGAGAACCAGTGACCAACGAGATTCAACATGCATTTAATAAACCCCTACTGTGTGTGAGGCACAACACTAGCCATGCAGATGCAAAGATGAAATGCTACCCAGCCTCTAAACTCGAGGAGCTTCCACTTTCCTTGGTGGAAGAGTCAATAGCGTGAAAACAAAAAGATTTGCTGTAATGGAGAGAACTAGACCCGTGTTCAAATTCTGTCTCTGATACAATAAACATTCATTAAGCACCTATTGTGTGCTGTTCACTGTCCTAAACCCTGGAGAAAGTCCTAGTCTTAAGGAGCACACAATCCAATGATAGTCACTAGCCATGTCTCCTTCCATAGATAGATGGACTAGATCTTATAGATCTACAACCCTAGATCCCTCTCTGGGTCTCAGTTTCCTTATCTGTAAAATGACTCCTGAGGTCCCTTACCTTTAGCCCTAGGAGCCTATGATCTTAAAATAAGAGGATGTAGAGTGTAGTGGAAGCTAAGGGGAGATCCAGACCATGTGCTCAAGGAAAACTTGGGGAGGGAGAGGAAAGACATTCTTCTGCTGGGGGAAATCATGAAGGCACCATGCAAAAAAGAGGTTCCTGAGCTAAGCTTTGACAAAAAGAGGATATTAAAAGATAGAGGTGAGGAGGCAGGGGTAGCAGAATGCACATGGACACAGAGGCAATAGGTGTGAGGTCAAGGTCAGCTGCCAACAGGGAGGTCAGTTTGGCTGAACAGAATGAGGGAAAGGGTAGATGCCTTGAAGATGCCCAAGAATTGGGTGAAGGGAGGGAGGGCTGAGGAATTGGTATTTAATGCTTGAGGGGTCCAGAGGGAACCTATTGAAACTCTGTGAGCAAAGGAATCAAATAGCGCCCTTCCAGTCTACCTCTCCATCCTTGGTATACTTAAGTCCCTTTCCCACACACTACTGTCAAGTCAAACTATCACAATTCTTCACAGACAGGTCTCATCTCCCTTCTCTGTGTACTTGCCCTAGCTGTGCCTCATGCCCAGAAGGTTCTCCACCTCCAAATCCATTTCACAGAATTCCATGGTGCCTTCAAGACACAAAGCAAACAAAACACTGCCTTCTACAGGAAACTTTCTGATAGTGCCCTGTCTTGTTCAGTTTCGTCTGACTCTTCATGACCCCATTTGGGATTTTCTTGGCAAAGATGCTGGAATGGTTTCCCATTTCCTGTTCCAGATCATTTGACAGATTAGGAAACTGAGGCAAACTTGCCCAGGATCACACAACTAGTAAGAGCCTGAGGCCAGATTTGAACTCAGGAAGATGAGTCTTCCTTGTTCCCAGCTCAGTGTTCTGCCCACTACACCATCTAACTTTGCCAAGAAAGCCACAAATGGGGTCATGGGGAGTTGGACATGATTGAAAATGTCTGGACAACAATGAGAGCAACACCTTATCAGGAAAAAAGAACAATTGATCTTAATCAGAGATTTCAGTTTGGATTAATCATAGGTTTTAGACTAAGTTTAAAAATCCTTGGGACTGAAGTGATACTGCACAGCCATCTGCTCTGCTATGCTGAAGAACCTTGACATAGATGAATGTTCAAGCGAGTTACAACAGGGTCGTTTAATAAACTGGAGCAAGCTTGGAATTCCAGCCAAACCTCTTGAAGAAAAGGAGCCACATGTGAGGAAGGGCCTCAACTCCAGCCTCCGCCCCTCACTTTGGCTAGAAGAAGGCCTTATGAGCTTTAACTGATTCAAAGCATCTTGGACTTCCCATCTTCCCATCACACCCTATTAGCATCCCCAGATCAGCCCATGGCAGGGTCTGCCTAGGGAGCCAGAAGCAGATGGGACATGGACTCATGGCTCCACAAGGAGGAGATTTTCCTGAGCATCCCAAGACTGAGAGAAAGGGACCTCCAATCAACAGGGACTTGGAATCATCCCTTTGCTACATGTGCCCACTGCAGACTCTGTACTCGTGGGAGAGTCCATAACTTTGGGGGATGTTTCCTACCAACCATTTATACTGTGCCACCTCATTAAATACCTCCTCCTAAAATGACTAGAGGGTGCCATAGTGCATAGAGTACCAGGTCTGGAGTCAGGAAAATCTGAGTTCAAATTTGATGTAGCTGCATGACCCTGGAAAAGTCATTTCACTCCATTTGCCTCATCTGCAACACAAGCTGAAGAAGGAAATGGCAAGCCGTTCTAGGACCTTTGCCAAGAAAACCCAAAACAAGGTCACGAAGAGTTGGACTCAGCTGAAAAGCTCAAACAACCAAAGCTATCATAGGCTGGATGACTCCAATGATTCTCAAATGGTGGTCTTGGGGTAGGGGTTCAAGCTAATGGTGTCATAGGATCTCTGACTCTCTGGGGATCCCCAGAATCCTGACAGGAAGATCTAATCTTGTTCTGGAACCTGAGATGGTTGGGACAAGGATCCTTTGAGCCCACATGAACCACAATGATCTATGCACATTTCATCTTCCCCTGGAAAACTGTGTTTCTTGAGAGTAGGGACTAATTCATTTCTGTTGGTATCCTCAGCATCAAGCATAATGTCTAACACCTTGGAGTGCTCATTAAATGTTTGTGGATTGATTGCCTTGGGAAGAGTATTTTGGAATTTGGATTCAATATGGGAGAGATGTGGCCAAAGAGACCAATTAGGAGTCTGCTTAGAATTAGAATTAGAACCAAGAAAAAAGGTAGTCAGGATCTAACGGTAGAGAAGTAACACTTTACTCAGTGAGAGCAAATGAGGTCAGCCCACAAGAGCATGGAGAGTAGAAACAGCAGCCCAGGATGAGCCATTGGCTTCCTGCATCCTTACTGTCTCTCCCCAAACAGAGCTCTCGGCTCTGGAGGGGCTCTGTGTCTTCTCTTCAATTTGGGTGATTCATTTCTAATTACAGAATCCTAGGATTTAGGACTAGAAGTGGCCTCCTCCTTCTATAGATAAAGAGACAAGCCTAGAGAAGGCAAGGAATATGTCCAAACTCACATAGTGATTCACATAGAAATTTATTTTCCATCTCTCTGGAAACTTTTTTTTAGACAGAAACTAGATAGGTGTTCAATGTGAAGGTCCAGAAGCCAGGCAAAAGGCTTCCTACACCAGACACTTGGGAGTTAGGTCAGCGCTAGTGACCCTTTCCATGAGAGGAGCCCTGACTCTGAAGTCAGAGGTCCACCAGCACCCAAAAGACCTGTATCTCAGTTCCCTCGTCAGTAAAATGAGTGCATGGAAAGGTCCCCCTCAACTCTCTGAAGCAAAGGATCCAGGATTTGGGAGGGAAATGTAAGGAATTTAGTCAAGTACAAGGTATCAGAAAAACAGGGAAAGAGGTTTATAACCCAATGTCTGCCATTTTATACAATATTTCTCTTGAATACCTCATATAAAAACATGCATGTTATAGGATTTTCTATTGGCTTCCCTCTGAGCTCTTGGATATCAGGTCAGTGGTTTCTGTGACACTCCCATCCCTGCCATTTTGGGGTCATTGAAAATGCTCATCCCTGGCTCAACAATTCCCCTCCACCAACCCAGACAAACCCCTTTGGCCTGGAAGACTCTAGGTTCTTCCCTCCCTCTAAAACTCTGGCACTGCCCCCACCAAGTCAAATTAACAAGCATTTACTAATGCCTACTATGTGCCAGGCCTCTGCTAAGTCCTGGGGCCAGACCCTCAGGGGCTCCCAGCTCCCGGTTTCTATCAACCTCTCCCCTGACTCCCAACATCTCCTGTCTGGGCGTACTTGTAAGCACATTGTCTTCTATAACTCTGTCCAGGGATAGTGTGGCTCCTTGAAGAAGACAGCTTGAAATACTTCCAGGGCACCAAGTCAGAGGATCCCAGAGTCAGGCAAGACCTTCGACACTGTCATGCTGAGACTCCCCTCACATTTGTAGAGGAAGAAAGTGAGACCAAATTAGGGGCTTTTAGTCTAGAGAAAGACATGGTTGGGATCCACAAGAATTTGAGACATAGACTCTGTTCTGCCTGCCCTGGGAGGGCAGAACTGGAGCTAGGAGGGGCCGTTGCAAACGCCAGTCAGCCAACAAGCACCCATTCTGTGGCAGGGACTGTGGTAAAAGCTAGGGATACTCAGAAAGGCAAAAATAGGGTCCCTGCCCTCAAGGAGCGCACGTTCTAATGGAGGAGACAGGCTAGGGACCAATCGCACACACAGATGATAAACACAAGGTGATCTCAGAGCAAGGCTCCAGCATGAATGAGGATGGGAAAGGGCCCCTGCAGAGTGTGGGGTTTCAGCCGCACGTCAGAGGAAGTCAGTCTCCAAGGAGGCAAAAGGTGGGGGGGGGGGGCTTTATGTAAGAGAAGGCTTCCTACCAATTAGAGTTCGGCACAAATGTCAGGGGCTGCTATGGGAGAGGGAGGGAGCACTCCTTAGTCAGCTTGGATGACCTTGGCAAAGGCTCTAAGGGGGAATGTTGGTCAGATCTGGGCTAGATGCTTCCTTTTAACCTAGAAATGGTCTCTCTTCCTTACAGATTAAGAGAACAGGGCTCGAGGTGGTCTTGCTACTGGCCCCAGAACAAGGGTCCAGTGTGCCCTTCAGCAAGGCACCAAGTAATGCCTTCTGCTCATACTGAGAAAAGCTCTCCTGTGCAGGTGCTCCCTGATGCAGCAGCTACTCCCCTGTCTTCCACCAAGGTCTACCCACCAGTTGTTCTCACCGTTGGCCAGCCAGGAAGGGGCTCTGTTCTTCACGAGCTGTTGAATCTTTCCTGTTTATCGCTGTGTGCCATCTCAGAGGGGCCATTGAGCTGTTAAACAAATCCTCGGGTTTTGAGAACATTGCCACACAGATTAATTTATAATTTAGTAATCCTTCCGATTAATTCATGCACATACTTTCCGTTCCTGTCCAGTTGCTGGTGTTTCTGAATCATGGGTTGGCATGAGAGGCCGGAAAATGCCTTTGGCCATCTCTTGGCTACGAGGACTCTGGCAGCAATGTCTCGTAAGGGTAAAAACAAGAAAATGATACAAGAGAGCGTGGAGAACGTGCTCGACCTCACTCGAGGAAGGACCCCTGCTGCCAAGGCCAGCACCCCACAGGGTGTTTCTGAACCTGGCTGGGGAATTCCATTCTTTTGCCCTCCCTATAGGCAGAAGGGCAAGGTGCAGAATGAGCTGACTTTGACAGTGGAAAGACCTAGGTTGAGATCTTACCTCAAACACTCCTTAACTGCCTCTTCATGTCTCTCTGAGTCTCTATTTCATCATCTATGAAATGGGGTAATTACTACTATGGGAAGATCTGGGTTTAGAACAAGAAGAAATCTTGAGATAGACCCTCTGGCACCATGTTCTCATGGTTTTGGAGATGAGGACCCAGTGGCCGCAGAGGTTAAATTCTGTACTCAAGGTCATAGGGCTAAGAAATCTCAAATTGGGCTAGGGTGTGACCTCTGGTATTCTGACTGCTGCACCAGCATACTGTCACCTGCTTTTCCCTCTGATTCACTACCTATGGAGGGATCATAAAAGAGAGTGGAGGAAAAATGCCATATAAAATTTAACATAGTCTTTGAGAAAACAGCTAAGCAAGTTTATAATTAAAAAGAAAATTGAAAAACATATACCAAGAACTTGGCAAATTTAACTATGGGATCATAGATATCCAGCTGTAGGAGCTTCAGATGCTGTCTATCATTTTACAGATGAGGAAACTGAGGCCAGAGCCCAAGGTCACACAGGTAGGAAACAATAAAGCCAGGCTTTGAACTCAAGGGTCTTCTGCCTCCAAGCCAGGGCTCCTTCCCCTCTACCACACTTTTCTCCTTCATCATCATTTTTTTAGATTTCTACCTCCATTTACCTTTGCCAGGCATTAGAGGCCTCAGTCCCTCAGTGGGTACTAAGCTGAATCCCCCAGAACTATTTGACTTCCTGTCCTAATGTATGTTTTTTTACTTCATTCATCTGGGATGTGATTTCTTCCTTCGATAGCTGCTACATTGGTTTGTTGTCCATTTTATGGGGATGGATCTACATACAGGTGTGTACAGATACATAGAGGACATCTGAACACAGAGAGACATCTACAATAAACCAACAAATGCATATGTGTATTTAGATATATAGACCTGGGAGACTATGTGTGATATATGTATGTGTGTAGGCATATGTTAATGTAGGTATGACATGTACATGTATCCCATATACATATACACACAGATATACAGACACATATCTAGCAGAGGCATGGGCTCTCACGTCTAGAGCGGCAGGGCGCTGGTCCAACATGAAGCTGATCCAGCACTCTCACTTTACAGATGAGGACACTGAGGCCCAGATCTCCGGCCTTTTCCTGGCCATCATCCACAGAGCACAGTGGTGTGCAGCAGATGCACTGTGTCCCATAAGGCCCCCTGCGCTAGGGCCACTCCAAAGCCTCAAGCGCCATGACCACCCTACTCTCTGCCACAAGGACATTCTGGCTACTGCCAACCCTTGGAGATCTTCCCTGCCCATCTGGGCCCACAGGAGATGCCTGCTCACTAATTTGATCAGTCACACACATTTCCAGTCTGAGGCACATTTTCCTACGTGGGCTTTGCAATGAGAACAGCACTGCCCTCTTACCAAATGACCAGGGGATGCCTCCCTTCCCCCTCCCTGACCTAACTGTTTCCCTGAGATGCCTAGCCTCGCTGAGGCCCTGGGGGAATTCAGGGAGTTCTCTCTGTCCCAGCCCCCAGTGTCCCCTGGGGGGTGGCATTCCTCAGCCCAGGTCAAACAGAGGTCTCTGCTTTTTTCAGCTGGACAGGGCGCTTAGTGTGGAAGCTGAACAGCGGGAGGGAGAAAGCAGTCCCACAATCTGGGAAATGAAGCGCAAGCTGGAGGGGGCTGAAAGGGCCAGCCAGCAGAAGCTCCAGGCCTACCAGGAGGGGCAGCAGAGACAGGCCCAGCTGGTCCAGAGGCTGCAGAGCAAGGTAAGAGTAGGGGGCAGCCCCGACAGTGGACAAACCATGAGCCCACCTCCTCCCAGCATTGCCCAGAATCATCAAATGGCAGAATAGGAAGGGACCTCCAAGGAGATCTCCCTCTGTCCCTCTGTTGTACAGGTGGGGAAACAGAGGCACAGAGAGGTGACTTCCCTGAGGTTCCACAGCAGAACTGGGGCTTGACCTGAGGGAACAAAGGAGATCTCACCCGGTTTTTGTCCACACCCCCCTTTCTAGGGAAGGGAGCTCTAGGGCCTTCCATAGTAGGGCCTTGAACGCTGGCCTTGGAGCCAGCAGCTTGTGTCAAACACTGACTTGGGCAAGAGAAGATAACTCTCTGGACCTCGGCATCTTCCCCTCTAGGAGAGTTTGGACTTGATAACCCTCAAGGTCCTTCCAGCTCTAGACTGACCCATGCTACAGCTTCTTACGTCTCTGGATGAGGTTTGGGTCATGACTCTGTGCCCTGGAGGGCCCAGCCCTAGGCTGCTGGCTCCTGGATGCCCTCCTGGCTTTGCCTTTGTCCAGTCTCCCCCATTAGACCATAAGCTCCTGGAGGCCAGAGACTGTCTCATTTTGCCTATTTGTCACCCTCCAGCTCATCAGCACAGCGTGGAGCACATTGAAGGGCTTTCAAATACTTTTAAAATTCATTTTTCAGCCACCAATTACAAACCACCGTGGCCTTCAGGCCTTCCTAGTTCCTCCTTCTTAGCTACAGTTTGAGGGTGTTAGATTTTTGACTGAGGAGCAGACAGATAAGATCAACCCCGCCCCCCTCCTCAAGTGGTCGTCCCTTCGTGTGAAGGTTGTCAACCTGAAATGGCAGGAGGGGGCATGATCCTCTAACAGGTCAACACTGGACCAGCCCCCCTCCATTGAACCCCACCTTCCCCCTCCTCCTGGATTTTGGGGGAAGGGTGGGGATGGGGATGGAGTTACCACCCTGTATGGGCGGGGCTAGACTCTCTTGCAGAGAGTTCTCTCCTCCAATCCTACTTCGCCCCACCTAAGAGAACATTCCTCCACATCGAACCCCCAGCTCTTCCCAAATTCTCCCCAAAACTCCAAGCACCAGAATCCCTCACTGTGGCCTTTCCCCTCCCCCTCCCCATTTCTCCTCCCCCTTCTCCCCCTCAGGTGTTGCAGTACAAACAGAAATGTGGGGAGCTGGAACAGCGGCTGATGGAGACAACGTCCGAATGTGAGCACCAGAAGCTGATGGTCAGTGGGGGTGGGAGCCCCGGGCCGCTTCTTCTCTTTCTGCTTCCCCTCCCCAACCCCTGCCCCTCCCGCCTTTCAGACAGAATGAGTGGCCCTCTCATCATTGAGGCGCCCATGATCACTGTGTTCGGGTTATCTACGGACGATTTCCACTAATAATTAATGGCAGCGGCGGCGGCACCGGATATCCAAGTCTGTAAAGGACCTTCGCTCCTTATCTCACCGTAGCCTTACAGAAGCCCTGTGAGAGAGGAGAAGTGCCCGCAGGTGTTCTACAGATGCGGAAACTGAGGCTCAGGCCGGCCCTCGGGCACTCTCAACGTCTCTTTTCGTGCGCCGATGCCAGTGGGGAGGAATAGTCAGGCGCAAGCGCTCAAACAGGTGTTGAGTGCCAAGGGCAGAATTTGAACCCAGACCTTTGTGACTCCGTGCCCTTCCTTGCTCCCTTGCACGGGGCCTGTCCGGAGCGCTCGCTCCCTCCCGAGCAGGCTCAGCCCCAGAAGTGGTCGGATGAACCCGGGGCACGGAATCCTGGGTTCACCAAGCCGCTGGCACGTCAGTCCTTCCCGGACGGAGCATGTGTTATCTTTCCCCTTGGCAGCCGGCCTCCCTCCATGGAATGCCCGCTCGCGATCTAGCTCCCCCGGGGCATCTCCGCGCCTCGAAGGCTCTCACGAGCTGAAGCAGCCACTGAGGCCTCTCTGAGATGCTTTGCACAAGCTCCCCAGCAAGGATAGTAATCACATCTCAAATAACAAAGTGAAAGCATCCCCAGGGTGACGCGGACCCCGTGACTCCGCAGGCAGTCGCCAGGCAGGCCTCTGTCCACCTCTCTGCGGCCTTGGGGAGCCCCCGGAACTTCCCAGCACCCCAAATTCTGGTCCCCCGCCAGCAGAGCCGCGGCATTGGGAGAGCCAGTGGCTGCGAGGCATTTGCCGGTGGATCTTGGGATCCCCCACAGAGTGAGGCAGCCGAACAGCTCCCTGGGAATAGATTTTCTCTAAATTACAAATTCCAAAAACGTTTTCTTTTAAGAAAGGAAGTATGGTATAATGAGAACACCGCTGTCTAGAGACTTTCTCCTTCTTTGAGTATTGAAAAGCCATGTGACCTCTTTGATGGCCAAGTTTCCCATTATACAGTGGGCATAAAATAGACTGAGGCCATGCCTTTCTAAGGTTGCTGTGTTTCTCTTAATGGCCAATATGGCCGTCACATTCTACCATTGACTTGGATTGAACTTCAAGGTCACTGAATCCCCTCCCCCTAACCTTTTCAAAGAGCCTCTGGCCACACCTCCTCTTCTGATACTCCTGAAGTTGATCTTTTGAGCCCAAGTGTAAAATTTTACATTTGTCCTTTATGATTTTACTGAATCAAATCTCTAATGTTCTAGCTCCTCTGGGGATGTCTTGGGAATCCCAACTGTCATCCCCCTATGGGCAGAAGCGCTTGTGTAGGCTAGAGGTTGCATGCTAGGCTCAAAGTCCACCTCTAACACTTACTGGTCACCCTGGGCAAGTCAGCAGAGTTTGGTGAGCTCAATTTTGTACCCTGTGAAATGGAGATAATTTCTTTATTACAGTCTTGTTATTAGGCTCATTAGAGGAAACAGATGCAAGGCATTATATACACATTAGTTAATATTGCTTCAACTAAATGTCAGCCACAACACGTGATTCATTTACCTAGCCCTTAATTAAAAAGCCTTCTGGACCCACAGGAGTGCAGTGTTTAAGACACCTTCTGGCTGTCTCTCAAAATAGACCTCAGAGGACCTTTGGAAAACTGAAATAAATGTCTTAGTACTAACTTCCCCTCAGGCCTAGGAGCCCTCCTCCAGAGTCCGAAGCTTGTACTCTCACCAAGGATTCTGGGTGGCTGGCAATTAAGCCACCTTCTCCTTTCCTCTGTCCACCCCTCCCAGATGCAGACAAGACTCCAGTCTGCAGAACAGCGGCTACACCAGTCAGAACATGAGTACAGCTCAGACTTGGATGAAGCCCTTACTCGACTGGAAGAAGAAGAACAGAGGTGAGTTTTGGCCATTTGAGGAGGATCTGCAGGAGTCACAGACCTAGGGCCAGAGAGACACTTAGAGGCCCTTGAGCCCAACTCCCCCTGGCCCCAGGAGGGGAGCCAGCTTGCCCAAGGTCATACAGGGCAGGAGCAGAACTGAGAAAACTTCACTCTCCTGCTTGGAAGGTGACTCTCATCCATGCCCTTCTCTCTATGTATACTCAGCCGCTGCCCTGGGTCAAAACCTTAGCCCCTCCTGCCTGAACAATTGCAGTAACCCCTGAGAAGGGACCTGACTCTGGTCTCTCCCACGGTCAGTCCTTCTTCCATGTGGCTCCCAAAGTCATTTTCCTGGCCATGTCCCTTCTTGGGACAAAACTCCTCAGCGGGTCACATGTCTGGCACCTCTGATGTAGAACAACGCTGTCCTTTCACGGAAGAAAGTGAGGCTCAGTTTGGTGAATGGAGATACTAAAGCTGCCACAGGAGCAAAGTAAAAGCTACTTTTGGTGCCAGACATGACTCTCCTTTATTTGGAATCTTGTCCCCCAGTCCCCACTGCCTGCAGGACCAACACTCTGATGCTCTTGTCTCTGTTGTTCCCCAAACCCCCAATCCCACCAGGAGCTCTAGCCTTTCCCAAGTGAATGCTCTTCTCCGAGAACAGCTGGAGCACATGAAAAGCTCCAATGAGAGGCTGGCTGAGGAGCAGGACAGGATGGCCAGCAGTATGAGCAGGCTGAGGGATGAGCTGGAACAGAAAGAACTCCGCTGGTGGAAGGAGAAAGAGGTGGGCTCTGGGGTTCCCCCATTCTGTCCTTAGAGTCAGGGAGGGAGGAGAGTGGATAAGACCCCTAACATGCCCAAACATTCCTACTAGGACCTTAGCAGAGTTCTATGCCTGAGCCAAGGTTAGGGACATTTGTAAGCTCAAGGCACTGGGCCCTAGAAGAGTGGAATTCATAAATGGAGTCAGGAGACACCATCAGGATTCGAGGCACAACCCAGACCAGGACTTCCCAGTACCAAAAACTCCTCAAGCTCTCAAGCCAAGGAGAGGAACAAGATGGTGAGCTCCTAGAAAGAGGAAGAGAAAGGAAAGCACTGGTTTTTTTTACTTCGATTTGTGATTCTTGCTTTCTCATATGTTTCCATTCCTTTTAGGTGCCCAGGGTGGGGTGGAGAGGAGAGGGACAGAAATACAGTGATATGGTACCAACAGTGTGCACTTGGCTGTCCCCAACCAAGTGTCACCTCCCTCCATTCTCATCATTTTACAGATGAAGAAACTGAGTCCCAGGGAGGTTAAGTGACCTACTCAAGGTCTCAGAAGTGCTCAGTAGGTCGGTAAGTACTGGCTATGGAGTCAGAGAATGAAGGTTCAAATCCCACCTCTGATGCTTACTAGCTCTGTTGACCAGACTGTGACTTGTGTAAGTCAAATTAACCTTTCTGGTATGAGGAGTCCTCATCTGTAAAATGAATGGTGGCCAGCGGCATCAGACTCAAATGGGAGGGATTCCTGCAGGCAGCAGGATGACTCAGAAAAACAGAAATTTACATCATCCATGTTGTATGATATTTTTGTTTATTTTGTCAAACATCACCCAATTACATGTTAATCTGGTTCAGGCTGTACTAGGAGTCACTGAGTATGCACCTTTGGACAAGATGACCACCAAGGTCCCTTTCAGTTCCAGACTGGTGATTCCCCCAGATAGACATGTAGTTCCTCCTGCATTGACCAAAAATGCTGAAAACAGCTGTTCCCAACCTAGAGCTCTGAGGCACTCCTATGGAAAGAACCAAGAGGGATCCTAATCCTCTGGAGATATGCTGTGATCCTCCGGAGCAACTTTGCAGAGCTCCAAGCAGTCGCTGAGAGGTGAGCTGGGCAGAACATCTCCAGGACCCACAGAGAGCCGTATGAACAAGTGTACAAGGTGTAAGGCTGAGAAAGCTAACCAAGCCCAGGCTAGGAACTACTTGTTGGGAATCCTTCCTTCCATTATAGCTTTCATTCAGTGGTCCTGAGGTCCATTCCAGTATCAAATTCTAGATTCCTTCCTTGACCAGACTCACTCATATGTCACTCTTCAGCCTCGCTGCTTGACTCATTGATAAATTTCCTTTTGTCATCCTACATTCTAAAGAAATCCAAGGTCATAATGAGATAATAGAGCTGTAAACTCTCAGTAATTAATCAGTTGACTCAAATCTCCACCATAGTTCATTCAGCATTATTTATTGAATAAACTAGGGAAATCTCCTTTCCCAATAGCGGTTATTCTTATGCAATTTGATAACAAATGAAATCAACCTACAGTGAAGGCATAGATAACCATTTACAATATCTTATTACAAGGAAGTTTACAACCACTCCTCTTAAACCCTTGCTATAACAACAGATGGGTCCTCTTCACATTCAGAAAAACAATTTGACCATTCAACTAATTCCAGATATTGATTCACGTCTCTTAAGAATCTTCTTCACATACTCCTAGTTAAATCCAGTTTCTCAAGAACTAAATTAGTCCTTTTTAGTAAATTATTATCCTCCCTTCAGTCATTGCAGGAAACAGACTTTCCAGAATATGCTGTACTTGCCAGCTTCTCACAAACTCTTCATAGAATTCTCTTTATAGCACAATAGTTAAAACAGATCTGATAAAGGTCTCTCCTCAAGACCAAAAATCACACACTCACACTCACACACACACACACACACACACACACACACACACACATTTTCATAGCAAGCCATTTTTCAACTGCCAACAACAAACCACCTTTTCTGCAACACTCTATTTGGCTCTTAAAGATATGTTAACAGGATCTTTAGTCTCTATAACAGGGTTGTATAAAACAAGGGTCACACAAGTAATCACAGATGTGACTAATAAACTAGATGTTTGTGACATTAAATGAATCGATAAATATAGACTTTATCTACAAAGTACCAAAACATTTGGAAGAAAATTGCAGCTTACCATCAGTCATCGAGATATTTAGTCTCTACTGTGGCAAATGTGTGGCTGTTTTAAAACCTCTGAATAATTTGGAATTTTTACCTTTGAATGGGGTGTTCGATGGTGCAGAGGGTGAAGTCACTGATGTTGATCATGGCATTTTGAGGGTCAAGAACTCTGAAGTAACATGATTGTATGCCACCATGGGGGGGGTCGGATGGGGGATGGGGAGGAAGGGGAGAAAAATCTATAACTGAAGTGACTATGGAACAGAATCTTGTAACCTAAAAGTAAACAAACAAGTCAATAAAAAAAATTTTAAATTAAAAAAAAAGAACTCTGAAGTACAGAGGTAGAGAGCTGTAGGATGTGGAAAGGTAGACCATTTCCTCTTCTACAACTGAAGTCCCATAGAGAGTTTTCCGGTAGCACTAAAGGGTTAAGTGTTAGAGTCATACAGATAGCAAACATCAGAGATAGACTTTTAGTCCAGGACTTCCTGACTCTTTCATGACAGATTAGAGAGAATGATGAACTTCAACTTGGCAAGTCCTGGGTTCACAATCCACCTCCAACTTTTAAAATCTGTATGGCCATGGGCAAAGAAAGCACTTAATCTCTCTGAGCTTCTATTGACTGCTAAAGATTGATCAGTTAGAGACAAGTTGAGATTTTCATTAGTTCACACACTGATAATTATCATAGTTTAGTGCTGGAAGGACCCTCAGGGGCCACTGATGCCAACCCCATAATTCCTCAGATGAAGAAGCAAGGGCCAAGGAGCCTAAGAGACTTACCCAAGATCATCCAGATTCTTGATATATAAATCTTTCATCACTTAATTAAAAATATAACAATGACAGATTGATTAATTAGTCCATTTAATTTAAAAATTAAACCAACCCCAATCACTGATTATTTAGCATGTTACGGATTAACTAATTCATTGATGACCCAAATCTTCTACTGTCTTGGTGAAACAGTCTGATGCCAAAAAGTTGTTGAACTTGTGTCATCATTTTCTGAATGGAAACTTCTAGAATTTCCTTACCTGCAGAAGGACTGATAAGCAGGGTCCCCTGTGATATATGGCCCCGCTTGCTCACTGATATTCAAATGTCCAGTAACAAAAAGTCCTTCATTTTGCCACTTGAGATGAGACTGGCAATGCAGGTGCCCTTGGGAGAGGTTGACTTAAAGTCAAACTAAGATATAAATGAATGGAGTTTAATCTATTATAAATGAACAATAAAGTTTTCAAAAATCATAAAAAGAAATTCCACTTAGAGTAACAATAAAAAATACTCACTACATGGGAATTAATTTATCTAGAAAAACACATTAGCTTAAAAAAAACACTACAAAGCCATTGTGGCAGATATAGAAACAGTTTAGCAACTCAAGAGACAGTCAATATTCATGGATTGGTTGGATCAACTTTCTAAAAATGATGATACTCACTAATTTAATTATATATCCACAAACATGTTAATGGATTTCTTTTTAAAATTTGAATTTAAAAGATTAAATTTGCATGAGAAAGTAACTAGATAAGAATAGCAAATGGGAACTGGGAGGAGGTGAGAAAGATTAGGAAGGTGAATTTATATCTCCAGACTTCAAATCATGGAACAAAAAAGCTAATGTCAAAATTATCTCGAACTACTGGGGGAGGAGGGGGAAGAGAGAATAGATCAAATACAAGCCCCGTATATTGAAACAAATTGATATAAAAGATAATGTTTGATGAGCCTACAGAAAATAAAAACTGAGAAATGGTTTGTTATTCAATCAGTACAGTTAAGGAAAGTAGCAATAAGGTGAAAAACAAACTCAAACACACACCACATACCACACTAAATCCTAGTTAGATTATAAGCTAAAACAACTATTAAAAGATGGAAGACAATAGAATAATATATTTTCACTTGTTGAGAGAAGATTAATTTTATATAATAAGCAAACAGAAGAAATTGTTAAAGAAAAGATATCTATATCTGATTACATAAAATTGAAAATTTCTGTAAAGTTAAAATGACAGAGTGAAAAGGAATAGAACAGAAAGGGGAAAACAAATGAGGGGAACATCATTACAGATGTAACAGGTAAAAGCATTCAAAACCTGTCAGGAACTGGATGAAATATTCAAAGGTAAAACTCAGCTCCCAATGGGAAAAATGATCAAAGATATGAATGACAAATACATACAAAAGAACAGTAACATGAAAACCCATAATAACCCATGGTAACCCACACAGAGAAGTGCTTTCATGCAAAGCTCCTTACATACATATCTCATATGAGCTTCATAATAACTCTAGATCCTATGGATACTGTTAGTCCTATGTTACAGGTGTAGAAAATGAGGTTCAGAAAAAATAAGTAATTTTGCTGTGATCATATGATCTTACAGTTGATCGCCACAGATGTTGGAGAGGGGAATTTGACCCTCAGATACTCCTGACTCTGAGAGCGGTACTTGATTTACTATATTATTTGCCCATTTCTATATCAACTCCCTCTGTACTTAGACTACTTTCATATTCACTGTTTACAAAATATTTCCCCTAAAAATTGAAGAAATACAAATTAAAATAACTTTGAAGTATCATTTCAAACTCATAAAAAATCTTCCCTCTCTCATCCAAAAGAAAATATGGGGTTGGCAAAGCTATGGAGACATATGCACTCAAACATTGTTGGTGGAATTGCAAATTAGCGGAATCTTTTTGGGAGCAGTCTGACAATGTGCTGCAGAAGTTACAAAAATATTCATGCCCCTTGACCCAGCAATCCCTTTACTTAGAATATAAATTTTTAAAATATATTTACAAATTTCAAATAATGTTTTCTTTTCTTTTTAGGGTTTAGAATTGGGTCCATCTTGGTCAAACTTCTTATTTTAAATATAAGGATGCTGAGGCTCAGGGAGCTGAAGTGATGAGCTACAGATAAAGCCATCTCTTCAACCCCATCTCTCTTCCTCCATCAGAGGTCTAACAGATATGAAGTCGGACCTAGCCAGGACTGCACGCCGACTGCAAACTGCCTGTCTCAATCTTGACTCCAACCTGCGTCTGTCTGAGAGCAATGCGCTTTCTTCCATGGAGAAGCAGGCCCGGTATAGTGCCCAGCTGGAGCAACAGCTTCGGGACAAGGTGCGAGAGATGATCCAGCTCCAGAGCCTCTGGGATGCCGAGAAAGTCACGCTCAACTCCAGGTGAGGGCGATGGGCACAGAGGAGCCCCGGAGAATCGGTCAGCCATCAACAACCATATACTAAGCACCTCCCACATACCAAGTACCATGCTGGGCATACAAGGACAAAGAGGAAACCATTTCTCCTCTCAGTGAGCTTACATTCTAATGGACTTTAAGGACATACAAAAATATATGCCACATAGATACAAAGACAATAAATAAATACCAATGGGGGCAGGGGCTAGGGGCAGTGGGGGCTATCTGACATGCCCATGACGTGCATGTACCCAGGTAATGTAGTTCTTCCTCATATGAGTCAACCTGGCATTTGGCAGCCAGAAGAGATGCCTGGACCTTGGGATGCTCTAAGGGAGATGTTGCTTCCAGGGTCCCAGGTCAGATCATGCCCGGAGCACTGTGTACAGTTTGGGGCACCACCATTTAAGAGGGTTATTGAGAAATTGGAGCAGTCTAAAGGGGGATGATCAGGGCTTAAAAGACCTCGAGTCCATATCATAGATTTGGTTGAAGGAAATTGTTGCATTTGGCCGGAGAAAAGAAGCCCCAGAGGGGACACGATCGATGTCTTCAAGTCATCGTTAGCCTTACTCTTCTTGGCTCTACAGAACCAGTACCTTTGGGTAGAAGACACAAAGAAGAGAATTTAGGTTCAAAGTCAGGAAAAACTATCAAATGATTAGAGCTGTCCCAGAAATAGCATGGCTACCTGGGGAATTAGTGGGTGCTCCCTTCTGGGAGGTCATCAAGAACAGGCTGGACTAATGCTTGTTGGGGGTGTCATGGGGGATTCTTTTTCAGTTTGGGGTCATGCTAGATCACCCCTGAAGTTCCCTCCCAACTCTGGAATTCTGGGAGTTCACCTTCTCAGATTCCTCTTCTCCAAGGCTCAGCTCCAATTCCACCTTTTCCATGCAGCCCTCCTTGATCCCCAGGGGCTTGTGTTCAGTCTTCTGTATTCATTACTGTGCCTTTTGTCTCTCTTCTCTCCCAGTAGAGTGGAAGCTCCTCGAGGTCAAGGACTGCTTCTTTTTGTCTTTGTATACTCAGGGCCCAGTAGGTTCACTGAATCTAAATGAATTTCAGGTTTATCCCATTTGAATTTCGGTCCAACAGCCTTATCTTTCAGCCTTTGCCCTATTCTCCCTTTGGATAACACTGCCTCGCTCTGCCTCTGGCTTTCCCCCTCTAGACTCATGGAGCTGACTTGTGTAAGAGAAAGGCTCCAGGAACAAAATGCCAAGAAAGAGAAGATCATATCTTGCCTGAAAGTGGACATTCAGAAGCTGGTGCGTGCATTTACCCAGACTTTTCTCTTGGATGTTTGCCTTTGCTCATGTGCCCAACGCTTGTTTGCATCATTAAGACGTTCCTTTCTCTGAATCCAGGAATCCACCCAAACTGGAGAACTCCTGGAGGCGGAGGACCTGAGGGATGAAGTGCAGTCTTTACAACATGTTTTAAACCACATCACAAAGGTGCCATGTTACTCATGGGGAATCACAGCACGTCCAATTTCCTCATTTTAAAGATAAGGGAAACTGAGTCACTGGGGGTCAAAGGGTCTTTCTCAAAGGTGGCTAGTGAATGTCAGAGGCATAATTTAAATAGCACAGAGGGCAGTTTGACCAGAGCACAGAGTATGTAAAGGAGGAAAGAGAATAGGAAGGAATAGGAGAAACCAATCAACCAATGAGGGTTTTTTCTTTCTGTAGACCTACTATGTGACCAGTACTATGAAAGGCCTTATCAGGTACACAGGATATATGAACTAGTACTTGCATGAGGGGAGCTGCTTGTTTAGATGGTGTATACCACTGGTAGACCTGGTGCAGTTACCCAGAAATACAGGATAGCTCATGAAAACAGGCCCTATCGTATGGCGGAGAATGAAGATTGGATGGTCTTTTCCCACCTCCATGACCTTAGGCAGGTAACGGTATTTAGGATCACAGATTTAACAGTAAAAGACACTCAAGCCTAACTCTCTGGCTTTACAGAAGGAGAAAACAGAAGTCCAGAGAGTTCAGGAGCCTTGGGCCGAAGGTCACATGGACAGGGAGGGGAAGGGCTGAGATAAATCACTTAACTTCATTCACCTCAGGGACAAGCTCCCTGCAGAGCAGACCTTCCCAGGCCATCGTGAGGACTGAGTGTGATAATAAACTTAAGGGAATTTGTGTTTGGTATGTCTGTGACAAGGATGATGATGGTCATTCATCCATCTTCTCCGTTATCTGTTCCCCCCAAAGTTAGTTGTAGCTGAAGCTGAGTGCATAGGCCTTCCCCTGGCAGAGAACCAAAGGGATGGAGGGCAGGAAGATCCTAGACGGCACTCCGGCTCTCCTCCTCCACAGCAGGCATCGCTGACCCAGCCCTGCTCCCCGCTACACCCGGACACAGCTCTGCAGACAGTCCAGGGAGCCCTCCAGAAGAGGCGCCAACAGGAACAGGTCGGAGGACCCCCAGCATGCAGGGCTGCTTATGTACAAAGAACAGACCAGTCAATGGAATCTCGGGCTTCCCCCAAAACAGATACTGGTTTTCACTGGAGAGCACAATAATAAAAATCCATCTCCTTAATTGTGTTTCCCAAAATGCTACAGTCAGCTTGATCAAGTCCAGGTGATGGGCAGGAAGGGAGGATCTTTAGTATATTGGGGTAGAATTGTGGCTTCACTGAGCATCAGTAATGCTTGGAACAGACAACCAGAGGGAGCAACAGCAAACCATATTTCCTACAAGCTACAGAAATAAATAGCACTTTCTTATCATAGACTTCTGTAAAGGGCCTAGAAGACCACCTAATCCCCCTTCCCCATTTTACTAACTAGGACACTGAGGCCCTAGAAGTAACTTTTCCAGGCTTATATGGCTTGTAACAGAGCCTGGGCTTGAGCCCACATGCCCAGCTCCCAAATCATAACTGATTACACTGTTTCATGTGGATATTTCCCACCAGGACTAACTCAGGGTGAAATTGTAAACTGGCGACTCATTTTCAGTCCATTTCCAGAACCAAATTTCCACCTGTTCCCCGGGACCTCCTCATTACCCTCATAGTAGCCCACACTCTAAATCTTTCTTTTCTTTCTCCGACCCTTCAGGACTTACTGTCCTGTCCTGTCAGGATTATTTACCAGGATCCTCAGTGCTTAGAGGAAAGATTCCTCCTAGATAGAATGTTTACAGTTTCACAGGGATCCTCTTGAGATGGTGCCTGAAGCCAAATGGTGTGGTGGGAGTGAAGAGAAGATGGGACCTAAAATTTATAGAATCATAGATCTAGGGTTGGAGGAGACTCAGAGGTTATTCGACCCCACTCTATGATTTTATACATGAGGAAAATGGGGGCTAGAGGGTAGAAGTGAGCCAGGAGTGCAAGAGCTGGAAGGGGACTCAAAGGGACCGTCTCTGCCCCTAGGTTTGCTCCTTATGTAGGCATAGCATGCATCATGAGTGAGAATGTGGTATGTGTGGAACTTTCTAATCCAATCTAATTGGATTCATGGCTCAGCCCCCACCCCTAGCCAACACTACCCTCTTCCCTTCCTGAATTTCACTGAAATCAATCATACAAGAATGGCACAATGGAGTCCATCAGACAAGTGTGACTGCGTAACTAAACACAATTCTTTACCTGTAACCACAGAAGAAAAGGACTCAAGGCAAAGACAGGGAAGGGCTAGGCACCCTCAGCCTCTCTCGGACCAAGTAGTCCACGTGCTTTTCAGCTTACAGGCAAACCAAAGCATAGGAAGGAGCCCACAGAACCAAGCTGAGGTGCTCAGATGTAAACCCCTCTCCCAATGCAGTGGCTCACAGAATCCATGTGACCGTGCCTAAGTTCTCAGCTGGGCATCTGCTCCTGGTCTCCCTTGACCTTTGTTCTACCATTGGCAGGAATTTCCAATCCTGCTCTCCAACTGCTTCCAGGCACAGCTTGTTCACCACCTGTGTCATGACCACCCTTCTACAAATGCCCCTCACTAGCAGAAACGTAGGAGCCAAGCTCCAAGGTAGGCCTGGGCACAGAGCCCTAAGACGTGAGCCCTTTCACTGGGTATTACTGCATCTGACCCTCAAAAAACAACTTGCCAACTACAGATCCTGAAAATTCTCCTGTCAGTTGAGAGGAGGGTAGGGGGAGACAGTCATAGCCACTCTCAGCATTGGTAGGGGGTTTCTTTATGTCAGTGAAATCACAGGAACAGTGCCCCCAAAATAAAAAAAATGGGATGAGGAGGGAAACACCAGGCTCTAGACTGGAGAGAGATGCTAGTGGCATTGATAAAATTCGATCATGCCCGACTCAGTCTTATAAATGAGGAAACAGAGACCCACAAGTTATGTGGCTTACCCCATATTTCTCCCCAGTAATAGCTATTCAAAGGCAGGGACTTTTCCATTGGGTGTCCCCAGAATCAAAGCCAATAGTGCCCTGCATTTTCATAATTGTTGCCTTGATTAAGTAGAGTCAGAAACCCAGGGTTCCGTCCACTAAACACTGCCTTCTGCACTGGTCTCCCCACAGGAATGAATCACAGCTCCCTGAAATATTGAGATACAAAGCCCAGCTTTTGACTTTGTGACAAAGGTGCCATACTGACCTTCACATGTTTTACAATCAAGCTGGAAAGACAAGACTTATTCACTAGGGAACAGTCTCCAGCTAGAACATGAAAAGTTCAGAGTCAGGATCATGTGTAGTGAAAAGATGGAGGGGGCAGAGATCATTACCAGATGGAGCTGACAAAGTGGGGAATCTAGCAAAGGCTTCAGGGAGGATGTCACCTGAGCTGGCCCTTGAATGAAAGGATTTTAAGAGTCAAGGAGGAAGCTGAGGGGGGCAAAGGAGGCCATGCCAGCTCCCTGCTGGTAATGGTCTGGGTGCCTTCCCAGCCTGCATCCCTCGAGCCCCTGAAATGCCTGGCTTGGTAGGGGGGCTGATCCAGGGGGCTGCAGGCCAGGCTCTCCCAAGCTCTCACACAAACCCATTGTTCTCAAGGCTGTTGCATCATGGAGGGGTGAGGAGGGCAGTCTTGGCTTCAGCAGAATCTCTTGCATAATGCTCAATGTGCTTTTCTAGGGAAAGAGGGTTAGGAAACCCTTGTTCTCTGTCCCTCCTATGTGATTCCCTCTTTCCCCCATCTTGGAAGCCAATTTTCCCCAAGAGTCACAGGGGCGGGTTCCACAAAGTTAGTCCTCTGGGGTGTGTGGGAAGGCCCTAGCATGGCTCCCATTCCTGGAAATGGTGCTGGGACTAGAAACGATCACCATCCCTAGAGAGGGCAAAGGGCCTGAGCCAAGCAGAGGTGGGGAGTGGGGGTGGGGGGTGCAGGATGACTCTGCTGGAGCCAAAAGGCCCACATCTATGTCCTTGTTCTGCCCCATTATGTCTCCACATTGCAATTCACCAAATTACAGAACTTCAGAGTGTGATTCAGAGACCCCAGCCCATACGCACAAGGAATCTCCAACATAATAATATCCCCAACAAGTGATTCTCCAGCCCATGCTCGTACACCTCCAAAGAAAGGAAACCCAGTACCTCACCAGATGGTTCCTTCCACTCTTATTTCTCATTGTTTGTCTCACCTAATCTTTCTGTAGCCAAGTGCAAGGCTTGACACTGATTCCTGTTGAGTGTCACCTCATTAGATGCAGCTCCAGGCTCTGGGCCATAGAAGTCCTTTTGGGATCCTGACTGTTGTCCACTGAGTTAGCTCTCTCTCCCAGCTCCCAGACTGTCTTGGTGTCATCAGAAGATGTGAGCCCGCCATCTTTGCCTTTATCAGAATCAGTGATAAACATACTAAACTGAATAGGGCCAAGCACAGGGCAGTGGGATTACTCCACTGAGGCCATCCTTCCACAGTGGCAATGAACCACTGATGACTTCCCTTTGAATCCAGCCACCCAACTAGCTCTCAACCCTTCCAGTTGTCTTATCCAGTCCACGGGTCTCAGCCTCCATTTCAAGGACAGGATGAGACATTTTATGTAAAGCTTTGCTAAAATCCGGGGGTAATAATGCACTAGCATTTTCCCTCATGTGTCTTTTTAGTAATCCTGAAGTCAGGAAGGGCTGGTGTAGAGGACAATGCGAGTCAAAAAGCATCTTTGTCCCACAGGAAATCAGGGATTGCCTTGGGGTCTCTTGGTTTCAGGGTCTCCCTGTGCCCGTAAGAGATAAGGAAGTGCTGAGGGTCACAGCCCAGTTGCTGGCTCACAAGGAAGTCTCCTACAAGACCACTGGCTTGATGAGCAGCAGCTGACATGACTGGTTCAGCCCTCCTCCACTGGTCCACATTCCCTGTCCATGAGGAGATGGTGCTTGAAGCATGTTGCCTTTAGGGTATATAAGGAGCACTAGGAGGAAATAAAGCACAGCTGCTTCAAACTTCTCTGCCTCTGGTCTCTTCAGTCCCTTCTGAGAATACAGCCTAAGGCTGGCCCTTGGGCTACTGAACTGAGTAGCCGCTGCAGCTTGGGTTCACTCGCACTCATGCACATGCACACACACGCACGTGCGCACACACTTATTGTCTGGGTTTCTCCTCTGTAAAATTAGGGTAATTATACCTCTAGCCCCCCCCCAGAGTGCTATGAGGCTTCAATAAGATAATACACTCAAAGAAGAATTTTGTAAACATTAAAAAGATAGATGAAGAAAGATGGGGAAAAAGACATGAGGGAATGAAAACCAGGATGCAGAAGGCAAGGGATAAGCCTATCAAACACAGGTTTTGCTGATCTTAAAATTATACTTCGGATCAATTCCTGGTAGAAACTCTCTTTTAGAGTCCAAGAGTCTTAGAGTTACCTAGAGTACTGAAAGGTTTAGTGACTTGTCCAGTGTATGTTCATTGGTCTGGGCCAAAAGCTAAAACAAACAAAAATAATAACACTAAAATGAATCTATGGGCAAGGAGAAAACAGTAGCAATAACCATAATAATAATTTCCATTTATGATGCACTTCCACTTAAGGTTTACAAAGGATGTCCAGGCTTCATTCCTGTAGGTCCTTCCTCAGCTCACTGTCCCATTTCCTCTTTGTCTGGGCAGCAACTGCAGCTGCAGCTGGAGTCCTCTCAGGCCATGATGACAATGCTCCAGAAACAGCTGGCCAACCATCAGAAGGAGGTTCAGGCCACAGAGAGGCGACTACAGGAGCAACGCCAAGAGCAAGAAAAACTGCTGTTCAGGCTGGAGGACCAGAGGCGAGACCTGGAGTCCTGCAAAGCCTCTGAAGAGATGATGGGAAGGTGAAGGAGGGTAGGCTGGTCCTGGGTTGAATTAGCAAATAACAGACCAAAACAAAGAATGGGACAGTTTAAGGACCCCAGAGCCCTTCCAAACCCAAAGGTATATGGGCTGAGTGAAGGTTACATAAACCTATAGATGTTTGTCCAAGGGCTGCCCTTAGGAAGGCTCTGGACTCCAACTTGTCTAACTCCCAAAGGGTATAACTAGGGTGGAACAACTGAAATGTAAGCAGGGTACTAACAGCAGTTACACTCTTTCATGAGGTAGAAATAATTGATCTTATCACTGAATTAACAATAGTTGTCGTTCTTGCTCAGTTGTTCATGATCCCACGGAGCCCTTCTACCTTCTGCTATCTCCCAAAGTCTACCCAAGCTCATGTTCATTGCTTCCATGACACTTCCATTTCACTCTGCTGTCTCCTTCTCTTTCTCTGTCCTTTCTCTTTCTCTGTCGCCCTCAATCTTTTCCACTAACAGAGGCTCTTCCCATGAGTCACGTCTTCTCATTATGTGGCCAAAGTATCTAAGCTTCAGCTTTAGCATTTGACCTTCCAGTGCATAACCTGAATTTATTTCTTTCAGTATTGACTGATTTGATCTCCTTGCTGTCCAAGGGACTCACAAAAGTCTTCTCCAGGACCACAATCCAAAGCACTGATTCTGAGGCTCAGTTTTGCTTATAGTCTGTCTCTCACAGTCATGCATCGCTGTGGGAAAAACCATAGCTTTGACTCTACAGACCATTGTCAGCAAGATGTCTGCTTTTAGTCTGCTGCCTAGGTTTGCCATAGCTTTCTTTCCAAGGAGCAAGGAGCTTTTTTTCTTTCTTTTAATTTCATGGCTACAGTTGCCATTTATACTTATCTTTGAGCCCGAGAACATAAAATCTGATACTGTTTCCATTTCTTCTCCCTCTATTTGCTGGGAAGTAATGGGGCCAGTTGCCAAGACCTTAGTTTTTTTGATGTTAAGCTTCAAGCCAGCTTTTATCCCCTCCTCATCAAGAGGCTTCTTAATCCCTCTTCACTTTCTGGCATCAGAGTGGCATTGTCTGCACATCTGAGATCATTCATATTCCTCCCAGCAACCTTAATTACAGCTTTTGATTCATCCAGCCTGCCATTTCACATGATGTACTCTGCATCTAAGTTAAATATAATAAATAATACAATGTATTATAGCATATATAAATAACATAAAGTAGCCAATATAATTTTTAAAAAGGTATATACAATATACAGTCCTGTACTCCTCTTCCAATCTTAAACCAGTCAGCCAGTTCTAACTGTTGCTTCTTGACCTGCACACACATTCCTCAGGAGACAAGCAAGATGATCTGGAACTAGCATCTCCTTGAGAACTCACCACATTTTGTTGGGATCCACATAATGAAAGGCAGTGGTGTCGTCCACGAAGCAGAAGTAAACATTTTTCTGAAACTCCCTTGTTTTTTCCTTGAACCAGTGAATGTTGGCAATTTGGTCTCTAGCTCCTCTGCCTCTCCAGAAACCAGCCTGCTCTTCTGGGAGTACTCAGTTCACATATCACCGAAGCCCAGCTTGCATAATCTTGAACATAATGAAATGAGCTCAATTGTTTGGTAATTCAAACTTCCTTGGCTCTGTCCTTTAGAATCGGGATGTAACTCATCTTTTCCAAGCCACTGCTGAGTGTCCCAAATTTGCCAACATGCTGAGTGCAGCACTTTGATGGCATCATCCTTTAGAATTTTAAATAGATCAGCCAGAACTCCATGGTCTCCACCAGCCTTCTTGTTAGCAGAGCTTCCTGAGGCCCACTGCATTCCCCAGGATCGGTGACCACCCCATCACGGTCACCAGTGAGGTCAAGGTCTCGCTTGGATAGTTCTTCCCTACATTCTCTCCACCTCCTCTTAATCTCCTATACTTCTGTTAAGGCCCTACTGTTGTCTTTCATCATGCCCGTTTTTTGCATGAAATTTTCCCTTGATGTCTCTAATGTTCTTGAAGAAATCTCTCGTCCTTCCCATTCTGCTGTTCTCTTCTATTTCTTTGTATTGCTCATTTAAGAAAATCTTCTCACTCCTTGTTGTTCTCTGGAATTCTGAATTCAGCTGGGTTTATTGTTCCCTTCGTCCTTTATTTTTCACTTTCCTTCTTTCCTGAACTATGTGTAAAGCCTCATCAGAGGCCATTTTGCTCTCTTGCTCTTCTTTTTTAAATTTTTTTTGTTGCTGCCTCCTGCACAATATTGCAAACCTCTGCCCATAGTCCTTCAAGCACTCCGTCTACCAAATCTAATTCCTGAAATCTATTCATCAGCTCCACTTCATAATCATAAAGGATGATATTTAGGTAACATCTATATGGTCTGATGGTATTCCTTACTTTCTTCAGTTTAACTCTGAATTTTGCAAAAAGAAACTCAAAAAGAACCAGTCAGCTTCAGGTCTCATTTTAGCTGCTTTAACTGCTATAAAGCTTCTCTACCTTTGGCTGCAAAGTATAGAATCAATTTGATTTTGATATTGACCATATGGTGATGTCCATACGTAGAGTCACTTTCTGGGCTTTTTGCTACGACCAGTGAGTTACCTCAACAAACTCCATCAGTCTCTGCCTTACTTCACTTTGTGCTCCAAGGCCAAACTTATCTCTTATTTCAGTTACCTTTGGATTTCCTACTTTAGCATTCCAATCCCCTACAATGAATATGACATTTCTTTTTTTGGTCCTATATATAGATGATATGAATTATATATTAAATGTTTTCACAGAGACCTTTTGGCATCAGTGGTTGGAGCATAGACTTATACTACGATGTTGAATGGTTTGCCTTGGATTTGAATAGATACCATTTTGTCATTTTTGAAACTATACCTCAGTACTGATTTTTTCACTCTTTTATTGACTATGAGGGGTTACCTCATTTCTTCTAGCGTGGCAGTTCTCAACCTGTGGGTCATGACCCCTTGGGGTTGAATGACCCTTTCACAGGGGTCACCTAAGACCATTGGAAAACACATTTCTGATAGTCTTAGGAACCTCCTCTATCCATCTCCAGGCAGGTCCACCCACATGCAGACGTGCCCACATACGACTATTAAAGGGTTGCAGCATTAGGAAGGTTGAGAACCACTGTTCTAGTTGATTCTTGTAGTGATCACCTGAATTAAATTCACCTATTCCCCTTCACTGAAGTTCACTGACAGTCAAACGATCAGTGTTTAATCTCTCCATCTCCTGTTGGGCCACATCCAGTTTACATTGGTTCATAGATTTCACATTCCAGGTTTCTATACAATATTGGTCTGTATAGAATCAGACTTTCCTTTCATCACCAGACACATTCACAGCTGAGTTTCCTTTCAGCTTTGGTTCAGTTGCTTCATTACTACTGGAGCTACTTATAGTTGTCCTTAGCTCTTCCCCAGTAGCGTGATGAATCCCCTCCTGGATCACTGCCTCCTTATGGCAGATGGGCTTGTGTAGCTCAATGAAGCTATGAGCTATGCCATGCAGGGTTACCCAAGAGCAGTGGTTCCCAACCTTCCTAATACTGCAACCCCTTAATACAGTTCCTCATGTTGTGGTGACCCCCAACCATAACATTATTTTTGTTGCTACTTCGCAGCTATAATTTTGCTGTTATGAATCGTAATGTAAGTATCTGATTTGCAGGATGTATTTTCATTGTTACAAATTGAACAGAACCCACAGGCTGAGAACAGCTGCCCAAGAGGGATGGTTCACAGCGGAAAGTTCTGACAGAAATGATCCACTAGAGGAGAAAAAGGCAAATCGCTTTGGTATCTTTGCCAGGAAAACCCCATGAGCAGCATTAGCGATAGGGTTTAGTTTAAAGAGATGACAGGGTTCCTCCCTTTCAACTATACCCAAGGTAAAATTCTCCCCAACTCATCCCTAACCTGTTCCCTCCTATGGTAGCAACTTCCCCGGTAGTAGCCTTACAGTGTCCAGAAATGCCTTCCAAAGGGATCCAATACCCAGACCTCAAGGCCCGTCTCTCTCAAAGGTCAGTCCCAAAGCTTCAGCATCTCTAATGATGTAGTTTTAGGATCCATAGGCACTGAGATGAAGAGGATAGCCTCCCAAGGAACCCTCCAAGTATGCCAGCCAGTCAGCCCATCAACAAGCATTTCTTCATGCTTACTACACATCACACACTTGCTGTCCTTTCTTCCTGTAAGTACCTCCCTGATGTTAGGGTCCTCTTTAAGAATGGAAGACAAACCACAACAGGGCTGGCAATGTGTGCCACAGGACAGATAAAGTCTGAAGCAACCTTTAGTTTTATAAGAGAGATGCTGACTAGTTCTTCCATGTTTAACACAAACTACAAGGACATTAGTCAAAAATAACACCTTAAGTTAGTAACTAAGGCCAGACAACCAGGGCTTTGTTCTGGGCTGACAAATTGAGAGGACACTTACAGCCCCTGCAGAATCTCCTAGCACCTCACTAGTAAAAAAAGAGTTCAAATAAAAGCTGCCAGAAGATGGGTGGGGGTAGAAGGGATCTACCTTAGCCCAGCCCAGATCCATCATCACTCCCTGAAGTGGCCTCCTTGTGACAGCTTGAGGTTTCTGATTCCTTCAAAGTGTGGTATTACTGCCGCTCTCACTCCTGATTCAACTGAGAGCTCACCCTTTGGGACTTATCCCAAATGATTATGATGGTACATGCATTGGGCATAAAATTCCTATTGTGGCGCTACAAAGTCTGACCAGTGTAACAGAGGCAGATTAATGAATAAGTAGTGGAAGGGGGAATGGATGGATGGACAGATGGATAGATAAACAGATAGATAGATAGAAAGATAGATAGATAGATAGATAGATAGGTAGGTAGGTAGGAAGATAGGGTAGGTAGGTAGGTAGATACATAGATAGATGAAAGAAAGAGGAAAAAAGAAAAAGAAAGAAAGAAAGAAAAAGGAAGGAAGGAAGAAAAAGAAAGAAAAAAGAAAAGAAGGAAGGAAGAAAGAAAAAGAAAGAGAGAGAGAAAGAGAGAAAGAAAGAGAAAGAAAGAGAGAGAGAAAGAAAGAAGGGAAAAGCTTATATCATACCCTGATAGTATGTCAAGAACTGAACTAAAGATATGAAAAGAAAAGGTAGTTCCCACCCTTATAAAGCTAAGATCTTACTGGAGTAGGAGGGCTGCAACAGAGATACCAAAAAGTGGTGACCAAACAAGACTACTTTGATTTGGGAAGTGATAAAGGTGGTGAGCAGAGCCTTAGGGGGAACAGAGGGCACACCCTTTCGCCCAGTTGAAGGTTAAGCTATACAGACGTGATCTTGATTTTGGCAGCTGATTGAAAGACAGAAGAGGAATCATCTAAGCCTAGATAGAGCACTCAGCCTTGTGCCTGGAATGTAACTGGTACTTAAGAAATACTTGATGACTTTACTTGTTAATTTAGAGTAGCTGCCCTGATATAATGTTTCAGTGAATAAATGAATCCATTTGGAAGAAAATGTCAAAAGCAGATCCGGGTGCTTTTGTGAGGTGCCCTTGGGAGACTCCCCACCTCCATTTCCTCTGAGCATCATGGCCAGAGGAAGATACATCTTACCACAGAAAAGCCACTGACCACAAGTTCACAGCCACCAATTCAAGCTTGTTGGTCTTTGGGATCATCATGTTCATAAAGAGCTGAATGTCCTCCAGGTCAGTCGCACTTCCAGTCTCTGGAAGTTACTTACTTCATCCTATTGTCTACCAAATGAAAGAGAATTTCTCAAGGTCAAGACTGAGAAATAAATATCCCAAACATGTTAGGTCTCCCCAGTTCTGGATATAAGGCTGTGGTTCTAATACCATCAAATATTGTTTGACCCATTCAGGGATGAGTGGGCAAGGAACCCATTTTAGGGACATTCACACCATCCATGATATTCCTTGTATTGACTGAAAAACAAGTGAAGCAAGAACCCCCTCTATCACTTGGGTCATGTGACTATGCCTCTAGTGACCTGCAAGAGGAAGATGATTTGTCTGAGAGAAAGTTCTTTGGTTCCCTGTGCCAGAGACTGAGGTCAGAGCAATGGCATTTACAAAACAACACGTACACAACCAAGATTGGATTGAGTTCTATCCAGCATTGACATTATCTCAGTTCATTTGACTCAGAGATGTGTGTTAATTAGTTGGGACAAGCAATAATTTTTATTTGGTTTCATTTCGTAACCATAGTCATGTGTGTGCTTCTACTGACACTATGCTGATTCAAAATGTCTGTTTTGACATAAAGACAGACTCAGCTGGCTTCCTTACCTTTAATTAGTTTTCTGTCCAAAAAGTGCTATATTTTGTTCCATATGCATATGTTTCACTAGTTTTTTAATTCTGTGGTTTCTAAGAATGGGCACTTCTTCAAGGAAATGTGTAAAAGTTACAATTCTTAAAGAGCACACTTCAGTGACTATTAGAGATATTGTAGGTGCCCTTGGTATGAGGAAGACAAATGTTTCTAGGATCATTCAAACTCACAATGAAATGGAATTAGTTGCAACAAAGCACAAAGAAAAGTATGACAGGGGAAAAATCATCATTTTGGTTTTCCTTTCCCCAATGGCACCTTACAGATATTTAATATTTAATCAAAGCTTATTGAATCCACAAGCAGTAATTAAGCACCTATTATGTGATAATCACTGTGTTAAGCTGAGGCCTGGGTATACAAAGAAAGGCCAAAGACAATTCCCTGCCCTCAAGGAGCTCAAAGACTAATGAGGGAGGTAATGTGCAGACAGCTGTCTACAAACAAGCTCCAGAATGACCTGGCCAGGAGTGAGAGACCTACTCTTTATCTCCCTTTCTGCCCCACAGGGAAAAGGAGACCTTGGAGACCAAGATACAGGACTTAACCCAAAAGGTGGATCTTTCCTCCCTGGAAATAGAAAGGCTCAAAGTCATCAACACAGAGCTGCAAAGGCATCAGAGTCTCTTGGAGCAGCAACAAGAGGAGATGTCAAGAAAAGAGGAACAGAGTCAGAAGGAGTTGGAAACAGGGTGAGTGAGGCAGGATTCTGGAGGTTTTCACTTTGTCTCTGCTGTACTGAGATGAAGGGCACAGTGGTGAGCCCCAGGAGAGGCCTCCTCAGGGCACTCTGGGGTGTGAAATCTCTCAGAGTTCCCTGGGCCAGTTAGAGATGCTCGGGGATAAAAGAAGGAACCTTCTTGCTATTGCTGAGGTGGCTTAGTCGTGTCCAACTCTTTGGGACCCCATTTGGGGTTTTCTTGGTAAAGATACTGCAATAGTTCGCCATTTCCTTCTCCAGCTCATTTTACAAATGGGAAACTGAGGCAAACAGACTTGCCCAGGGTTGAATAACTAGTGTCTGAGGCCAGATTTGAACTCAGAAAGGTAAATCTTTCTAACTCCAAGCCCAGCACTCTGCCAACTACGACACCACCTAGCTGCCCCAGAAGGGGGCCTCAGGGATCATCTATCAAATCCTATACTCTCCATCATATGCAGGAAATTGAGTCCTGTAGAGAAGAGATTGGTTCGTAGTAGCTCTGGGAGTCGAGGCGCTAGATCTTAGGACCACAGCTTTTGAGTTAGAAGGGAATCTTAAACACAGAAATTAAATGACCCATCCAGACTGACAGCTGCTAAGGGTCTGAGTCCAGGCTCTCGTCTACCATCTTCTAATGGGTAATTCCTTTATGCAATGGACCAATCAACAATGGTACCATGCTGGGCATCGTACAAGGACAAAAATGAAACAGTCCTTGCTCTCGAGGAGATTCCATTCTAACAGAAATGCTGCCTCTGTGTTCTCTGACTTGTTGGAGTGGCTCTGATGCCAACCAGTCTGGGGTGATGTATCACTTTGTCCCTAACAACAAATGAGCGACTTCATGGTTACGAAGCAGCTCCATATATATGATCTCATGTAAACCTCAAAAAACCCAGCATAAGTCAGGTATGGTAGGCACTGTACCCATTATTCAGATAGGGAAACTGAGGCTGAGAGGGGGTGGAGGGATGGGACTCCATCGTAGGGCTTCAGTCTCTGAGCCTTGTGATCATTTTACTCTAATTAGAAGAGTGAGGTAAACCTGTGCTCAGTGTGAGGGGAGAGTTCTTAACAATTAAAGCAGTCTCAGTGTGAGATGGACTCTCTCAAGAGGTGCTAAGCTCCCCCATGCCACTGCAGGTCTTTAGGCAGAGGCTCCATATGTGCTGTGGAGGGGAGGGATTCTTGGGTATCAATGAGACCAGGTATGCTCAGGGGCCCTTCCCACTTTGGGGTGGTGTGATTGTGTGATAAATGGTTCACACCAACGAGCAGGTCCTGAAACAAGAACCTCCCCCATCTTATACAAAGGGAAACGAAAGCTCTTAGAGCAAATGTGACTCTGCCAAGGTCACTCAGCTAGGGAAGATTGGAACCCAGGTGCTCCTAATTCCAGTCCAGCATGATTTATACTCTATCACATGCGGCCTCACTAGCCACCTTGTTTCATTCAACAGCATTTATTGGGCACATCCAGTGTGTACAGAGACTAGAAGTGCTGGAAGGGATGAGTAAATGAAATCATCACCCCTTTCTGAGCTGAGGTTTCCTTGTTTTTGACATGGCGTGATAGTTAGGGTTAGAGGGAGATCCCACCAAACTGTAACAGTCATGAGAGCCACTGACCTGGTAAGCAGGGCTAGCTTTGGGGCATGATGAGAAATAAGTCAGTGCTAAAAATATGCTTTCTCCCTGACTTTCCCTGCCTCCCTCCTCCTCTCCCCTCTCCTTCCCCTGTTCCCCCTCCTCCTCTCCCCTCTCCTTCCCCTGTTCCCCCTCCTCCATTCCCTTTTCCCTTCCCCATCCCCTTCCCTCTGTTCCCCTTCTCCATTCCCTTCCCCATCCCCCTACCCCTGACCCCTTCCTCCATTTCCCTTCTCCCTCCCTCTCCCCCTGTTCCTTTCCATCTCCCTCTATCCCCCCTCCAGCCAGAGGACCCTGAAGCACTTAGAGGAGAAGATATCAGGCCTGAAGAAGGAGCTAGTGATGGTGAAAGAGTCCCTGAACCAGGCAGTCCTGGAGAAGGCAGTCCTGGAGAGCGAGAAGGAAGGTCTACGCTGCTCCCTCACCCAAGTATGGCCAACCAAGGCAGGGCCTCCAGGGCCGTTAGCATCAGCTTCCAGCGGGCTCACGTTTCCAAGCCTTGTTTTCTTTTTCTCTCTTTCTCGCCCTGGTTGCTCCCCATTCCCAGCCTTCTCTCTGTTCTTCTCTCTCTTCCTTCCTCTCTTTCTTCCTCCCCAGGCTGTCAGCTTCAGGATCATGTTCATTTATTTTTCAATCCCTCGAAAAAACAAACTCCCCAAATTGCATTAAAACAAGAAACAAAGGGCTACATTGACATGTGCCCTGGCCCTGCCCCCCCAGCCAGCCCAAGGTTGTGAAACGCCAGAGTGAGCATGGATCCCACCAGAAAGCCAATCTCAGGGATGCAGAGGGAAATTCCGTCCAAATTGGCTTCCTCTGGGGGGCCTGGATGGACTGAGCAACTGAATGAACTTTGTTCTCTTTGGCCATCAGAGCAGGGCTCCGTGAGGATTGCCATGCAGACGGGGTGTGAAAGGGTCAGATGGAGGCCATTAGCCAATGGCTTCATCAAATGGTTAGTGGTTCCAAAAAACTCAGTCCAGTTCTCTCCTTGCTGCTTTGCAGGGTACAACAGAGACCCTTCACACACCCAGTGGGCAGAGCCATAACCAGGAGTTCTAACATTTGAGGCAAGTTCAGTTGAAGGAGGGTGGGCAAGCACCAGGATCCCAAGCCCTTGGAGAGTGGAAGGCAGCACCCCAGGCTTCCCCTTTGGGAATTGTAGACAGTCGCAGTGACAGTACCCTCATGAAAGGTGCAGTTTGGGTCCCCAAGACCATCTGCACCCTGAAATACTAGCTGATACTCCAAGGACTGACATCTTGACCCTCAGGAAAAGTGGAGAGAGGGAAAGTGGAAGAAAAGAGAAGGTTCAATGTTACTTCCATGGCAGACAGGTCCAAGAAGAAAGCACAACCATGGGACCTCATGGTTGGCAGCCCAAGGCTAGCCCAGGGATTAGAATCAGTGGAATGCCCAGAGGTGCAAGGCCAGGGGCAAAGAAGAACATAGAAATAAGGGTGCACCCCACCCATATCAGCACCCCAGAACAAGGTCCCGATTGTCCAACCCTAGTTACAGCTCTGCATATAGAGGAAGAAGAGAAACCAAATCTCCTTTCCCAGTGTAAGCCCAACTTGACCTCTAAACCACAAGTGACAAGGTGGCATAGTAGAAAGCACTTTGGATTTAGAGGTGGAAGGTCCGGGTTCAAGCCCCACTCCTCCACTTGCTAGCAAGTGGTTTCACTGGCCTAAGTCTTAGTTTCCTTTTCTGTAGAGTGAGAGGTTTGGATTAGATGGTCCCTCAGGTCCCTTCCAGCTTTAAGTCAGAGCTGGGCATAACAACCAAAGCAACCGTGGGCAGGAAGGGTGCTCTTTTCCTTTCAGACGATGACATCTGAAATCCTCTGCACCTGACCATCTGCTGCCTCCTTTGGAGACCAGAATGTGTTTTGCAGAGCCATGCAAAGAGGTGAGCCCTTGACCTCGAGTCACAGGACTTTAGGTCCAGGGCTAGAAGGGAGCTCAGAGGACATTTTACAAATGAGGAACCTGAGGCCCAGAGATGTGAAGCCATGAGCCCCAGGACCCACAGCTGGGGAGCAGCCAGACTGAGATGGGATCCCATGGCCCTAAGCTTTGTACCTGGATCAGCCCAGGAGAAAGTCAGTCTGGGTGTAGCATCCCCCCTGCTTCCCCAAGACTGATCCCTAATCATTCTGGATGTTGGCAACCCTTGCATGTCCAGGGCCAGAGAAACCCTGTCCTCTTTCTGTGCTTGAGTATCCTCTTTTACAGAATGAAAGGGCTGGACAAGGAGATTTCTAAAATCCCTCTCAACCCATGATGCTATGGCTTTTCTCTCTACACTCTCAGATACAGTGTTCGCAGTGCTAATGGATCCTATGCCTTAATGCAAGGCAGGCAGAAAGTGGGTACTAGGCTCAGGACCTTGTGACCCCCCCTCCTCAGTAAGACGAGCCTTGTGGGGGCCATGCTATGGGAAACAGTGAAAGCCTTTTGGTGTTTCAGTAACAAAATCTCCTTGGATGGAGTCCAAGTGGGGGGCACTGCCTTCTTTATAAATAAATAAAACCCAAATATTTGGGTTATAGAAACATAGCCTGCCTTGCAGTGAACTCTGTTCTGTAGGGAACAATGATCATCCTGAGAGTCCAAGTTTGCAGAATGTCTCCTCTGGGCTGAGAGCTAAGAGCCTCCTCTTCTAAATGCTAAATCCCCTTGGGATGAGGATGGAGTTTCCCAGCTCACTGATGTGAGGGTGCTTAAGAGGCCCACCTGTGGTGGTTCTCTCTCCGCTCCAGGCAGAGGCCAGCAGCACCCAATTAGAATCACAGATAACCAAGATGAGAGCTGAAGACGCAGAACAAAGGGATTCCTTGGTCAAGATGGCAGCCCTGACGGAAAGCCTGGCTCATGACAAGGTCAACCTGAACCGAATGATCCTACAAGTAAGATGTCCTAGCATCACCCAACCTTATGACTGCCCCTATGTTTCCACTTGAAACTCTCTGTTTCTTTGAGAACAATAATCCAAGTGGGAAAAGAGTTAATGTGGGGAGGACATCAGAAGGCCTTTCCCCACCCATGCATCATGGTCACACCTGTGGCCAAACACCAATGCATCCTTTACTCTGACTACATACCCAGCATACTTTTCCCTACACCAACTTTTCCCCCTACCTACAAATATTTCCCCCTTCCCCTGTTGTTGCCTTAAATTCCCTTAAAAGGGAACAAGGCCTTTCATTCCATGAGAGATCAGGGTAAAAATTTAGGGACTCTGGAAAGATAACTGGAATCACTTCAATTCATATTAAGGTGTAAATGACTATATCCTTCCCTGAGGGTAGGCTTTGAGGAGGGGAAGCAGAAGAGGCAAGGATCATGGGAAGGAAACCAAGAGCCCAGGGGAGGGTGGGCAGCAGGAAGACAACTTCCCTACCTCCCCTTTTTACCTAGAGCCTCCACTGTAGTGATAGAGCACAGACAGGTCAGTATCCCCTTCCTCTGGATTAGGCAATGTTCCCTCCAACCATTGTATACTTTATTTGGGTCCTATAGACTTTAGTTCCTTGTTTACCCTAGACGTTCTCCCTATTTTCTTTTTACCTAAACAGCTGGAACAGGAAAAGAACCAGTGGCTGGCCAAGCAGTGGCAGCTGGAACAAGAGGTTAGCCACCTTCGAGATCAGCTTGCTCTTCTGGGCCAGGAACTAGATGACATCCAAAGACAGAAGCAGGACCTGAATCAAACCTTGCAGATGGCAGAGGAGGAAAGAGGTAACCTGGAAGAAGACATGATGATGCTTCAGAGGGAAAAAGCCCAGCTGCATGCACGTCTCATGCAGGTGAGAAGACATGGAGGCTGAGAGCCCCTGAGCAGAAGGGCCAACCTCTCAGAGCCTTGCATGTGTGGTTGCTGAGGTGCTTGGAGATTTCTCATTGTTCCTAATCTCTTGATTCTTGGCTTTGTTTGCAGTTCAAAGCTAGATGTCTAGAATTCTCAAGAGCTTCTTATACATACACATACTTTTAAAGCTTTTTTGCATGCAAGAAGGGGTCTTTAGGCATATTTTAAGGACAGTTTAGCTTTCCCATCTGTTTCCATCATGACAATATTTTTTTTCTGTTGCCTTCTTTTAAATCATAATCATAACTCCTAGTTGGGAGATTTATCTGAACTACAATGGTTTTTATTCCAGCCCTTCATTTCATTTTTTTTCTTTTTTATTATAAATTTAATCATTAGCCAGTGCAAACATGTCAGAATACACAAAGGACCAAAAAGAGGATTATATTTGAGCCCATCGGCTTCCATTAGGTACAGTTTGTCTTTTTAAGTACATATTAAATTTAACAAGGTAATAGCAAAATGGTTTTGTTTGTGTCCTCTTTTGAACTTTTTGTTTTCTTCTGTGTATTTTTAATGTTTTATTGATACTCTTTTCTTCATTTATTTGCCTCCCTATTAATGTCCAATGACTCATTCTTCCAACAGAATTTCCCCCTTGTAAGAAATAAGTATGAATATGTTGATTGACCTTGTCAGAAAATGTATTTTTCATTCTCAACCTATAGTTCATCACCTCCCTACCGAGAAGCAGGAGGCATGCAATCTCTCATTTTAGCCCTGTTATATAGCTTTATATTTTAAGTTTGTGTCTAATGTGCAGCAAATCTTGGGGTTCTGTTTTCCACTCCATTCTCCATCTTATGAGTGAGTTTAATCCATTAACATTCAAGGTTGTAATTGTTGTGTTGCCCCATCAAATTGTTATATGTTACTTTTATTTGCCAAAACCGCTAGTCTTTGCAGTTCATTTTGCTTGAAATGATCATACCTCTCCCATCCCACTTTAAACTCCTTATTCCCCTCTCTCTCCCCCATTTTCTACATTTATCTCTCAATATCCTGTTCTCCACTTTTCTCTCACTTCCATATTCTTTACTTTCATATTTCCTTCCTATATTCTTTACTTCTTTCTGGTTCTTTTCTTCTCTACTTTTCTCTCCCGTTTTCCAATTTTATCTCTTTCTCTCCCTTGCTTTCCATTTTGAAATCCCAAAGGTAAGCTGTCAGAAGCACACTTTGGAAGGGCAACTAGACCACAGCCAGAAAGAGATAAAAATGCAAGCTGACTCTCACCAGCAAACAATACTAGAAAAAGAAGAAATCAGCAAGGAGAAAATGAAACTTGTGTTGGAACACACATCCTTGGAAAGACAGAATCGAATCCTGGTGGAGGAGAGAGCTGCTCTCAGGTATCTTGATCTACTCTTCTCAATGCCCAGATCAGAGCTCTAGTTTCCCATGCAACAAGACTCCCAGAATCCTAGACTCCTGAACTCTATTCTTAGATCAACATCATCCCCTAATGATGGAGTTGAGAGAAATCTTAGACATTATTTAACTCAACCCACTGGGGAAACTGAGTCTAGTGGATCATGTGGCTTCTCATCCAAAAGCAAGTCCAAAGTACTTGGCTCATTAGCCCTTCTCACTGATTTTCTAGCTGCCATCACCTCTTCCTTTCAGACTGCTCACTTCCACTACTCAGCTTGGCTTTTCCTTCCCCTGTTCCTCAGAAACAAGCTAAAATCCTTCTTTCCTGGAATTTGAAAATGCCTTTTACTGCTCTGACCTACAGAAGAAAGAATAAACATTCAGCAAATGAAAAAGTTACAAAACATATTACAATCTTTTCCAGCAAACCTAGTCTTCTCTGAACTTACAATCAGACTTTGTTATTTCTTAGATTAGATAAAACCTTTATTGTTTAGTAAATGCCAAATACTGTGCTAAATACTAGATGATCTCTGTCCTCAAGGAGCTTACATTCTAATGGGGGGGACATCCATAGAAGGGGAGCTGAAAATGGAGAGGAAAAGGGAGAAAAGTAATTTGGAGAGTAGAGACTGAGCAGGGTTAGAAGTGAGCATGACTAATGAAGCTACTTCCTTGAATGGAGGACCTCAGATGAGCTCATGCATTGGAGGAGAAGGTCCTAGACTGTGGTATATTGGTAAAAGTTTAACAACCAGCTCTTGAAAGGGAGTACACAGGACTCACTTTTAAGTTGAATCTGTGTTATAAACATTTTATCCACAACTTTCTTAAGTCTAGACAATGAACAAAGCAACCACTTAAGCTCTGATTTAGAACATTTACCATTTCCAAGGTGCAAATACAGTGAACATTTAGCAATCAATTTGAGCTGGTTTTAACACACCCCAGGAGGAGGTGGATGTATTGTCGCTGTGAGAAATCCATTAAAGCCAAGATGGAAAAGTCATCCATGGGCTTGGGGGCTGAGTAGCAGTAGAAGTGTGGTCTTTCCTTCATAGGCTATGGAAGACCTTAAATACCAGCTTTATGAATAGCGAGTAACAATGTCATTTGTGACCAAGGTCCTCTGACTCATATGTGACGTCCTTTCCACTACACCATCCTACCTATAATTTCTCCCATTTTCTGACTGACCCACCCCAATCCCAATCCAGCCCCCATTCCACTGCTAAATTGCTATTCCTAAAACATAGATCTGACCATGTTACTCCTGTGCACAAAAATTCCAATGACTCCCCATTGCCATTAGGATACAATACAAACTTGCCAATCATTTAATTTAGCTTTTCACAGTCTAATTCCAGTCTCTGTTTCCAGCCATTTTGAATTCCTTCCCCTCACAATTCCACATTCTAGTCAGACTGGCCTGCTTGCTGTCCCCTGTACCTGACATATGACATTAATTTAATCTTCCACCTTCACACCTTGGCCCACACCATTCCTTGTGCATAGTGCTCTCCCTCCTCATTTCTGCCTTTTGAAATCTCTAGTTCCCTTCCAGGCTCAGCTCAAGGACCATCCCCTTCATGAATTCTTTCTTGATTACCCTCATTGTTAGCAAACGTCTCCCCAAATTTCTTAGGATGTTTTTCTGTTTACTAGTCTGTCTATACAAAGCACCCCCAGTAGAATGGAGGCTCCTTGAGGGCAGGAGCTGCCTGGGCTTTGTACCCAGTGCCTGGCACAGTGCCATGCACACAGGAGCCATTTAATAAACATTTACTGAGCTGATTCTCATTTCTAAGTCAGACGGTCCCTGCCCAGGAGAGATGTTCACACAAGCTTCCTATCTTTTACCCATGGGGTCCATTTGGTCAAGTTATTGGGGGTTCATCCCCAGTCTTTATCTAGAGCCTTGACATTGTCCTTGTCGATGGTCCTTTCAGGTGAGCCTCCCTGGGGCAGGATGTCCTGCTTTACCTCCTGCTCCCCTGGCTAAGAAGGACCCTTCCTCTCCAACCACTCCAGAGCCTCCAGAACTTAGCTGACTTCTCTGAATTCAGAAATTCAGAACCCCGTTTTCTTACCCCTGCCCCGGTTCTAGCTAGGATGGATGGCAACACTGTCTTTATTTATCACATTAGCTTCTCTATTCCATGACTCTAGTCTAGTGTCTAGGTTCCCCCACCCAAATGTACTGACCTTTCCTGTTTCCTGACTAAGAGGGCTGATCTGAACCAAGCCTGACCCCCTGCACTAATCTTGATTTCTCCCTCGATTATGGTTGTCGTGTTGTCCTTCCTTCTTGAAGAGGCCCATGGTATCAGGGAAATGATGATGTGACTTGCAGTTGACTGATTTGAGTAAGGGAGGGCTGTGTAAGGTTACCAGCCTCACTTTTTCCTCCTGAGCCATCTGGGTCCAGTAGTCAATTATTCATCAGAATGGTTGGCGATGGCTCAGGATGCAATGGGAGACCCTGGCCCTTTTTTCTGGTTCAATTAGTCATCCAATCTATCAAAAATGAATTAATCAGAGTATGGAGCCTGAAGTCAGGACAATTCATCTACCTGAGTTCAAGTCTGACCTCAGACATCCACTAGTTGTGTGACCCTGGGCAAGTCACTTAACCCTATTTTCCTCAGTCTCTTTATGAGTAAAATGGGGATGATTATAGCACCCACCTTTTAGGATTGTTGTGAGGATGAAATGATATAAGTCATCGTAAAGCTCTTAGCATAGTACCTAGCCATGATTATCCTAATGGAGGTGACAGTGCGTCCCCACATAGAGATGGCCACAATGTGGACAAATCCAATACCAGGTCACCTTGGAGGAGAAGGCAAGCCCTTGTAGCTGAGGGACCTGAAAAGGCCTCCCACACTGGGCTCCTCTTAGGAATCCGTCCCTGTGTCCCTCTTCTAGGTAGGCTTGGTGAACATTAGCCACTTTCTTCCCCCTCCCTCTTCCTCCACCCTCCTCTGAGCCTCAGACTTGTGACTCAGGGCTCAAGCCCTTCCCCTTGGGGCTCACTGTCTAGACTCCAGGCTTCACAGTAAACAAAAAAGATACCAGGCACATTCCAGACATTGTATGAGATGCATCTCTCAGCCTTGACAAGCCCCAGTAACCAGGGCAAGATGATGTACTACACCTGTATTTTACAGGAGAGGAAACCGAGGCAGTGAATGATTAGTAACACACCCCAGACCCCCCAGCTGGCTGGTGGTAGACGAGGAGTCTCAGCTCCAGCCTCCCAGCTCTTACCCAAAGATCTTTTCTCTTTTCTTTTCTGAAAAGACCTGAAAGGTGCTTCTTGGTCTTTTTCTTAAGAAGAGGCTGCTGCGCGTGTGGTTTGGGGGGTGAGAACTCTCCATTTTGACTCAGAGGATCTGGATTCAAACCCCAGCTAGGATCCCTACCACTTGTGTGAGCCCAGGTCACTGTCTGTGTTGGTGAAGAGTCCCACGATGATGAAATCTACCATCCTTGATAAATGGCCATATGCACCTGGCTCAGTCTGTCCATCATCTGTATATCTGTCTACAAATGTACATGGTGCGGGTGTGAGATAGGCAGAGATACACCCAGAGAAAACACGTTAGCTGGAGTACACAACCTACATCTTCTTGGGTGCACACTAAAGCCAAGGGATAGGGGGGAAGAGAAGGCAGCAAGTAACTGGACTCCCTGTAATTAGAAAAGTAAGAAAGCTCAGAGAAAAGAACATGGGCTTAAGGGACAAGACATGGGTTCAGATCCTGGCCCCCACACTTCCTAAGTTTGTGACCCTCTGCCAGGTCTGTGACCATCCTTCATCCAAGCCCAGTTTCCCAACTGTGGAATCATCCCTGACTTCATGAAATCATTCCCACTCCCAGTCCCATCACACACCAAATCTGGTTACTTCTGCTTCCGCAACATCCCTTGCAAATGCAAGGTCTCTCTTCTCAGCCTGTTGCCAGTCTGCATCATCTCTCACCTAGATGTTGCCACAAGCCTCTTCATTGCCTTCCCTGCTTCTAGTCCATCCCTTCTTCCATCTCTCCTCCAGAAGCTGCCCAATTAATATTTGCTAAGGGAAGCTCTGACCCTGCCCTTGCCTATCCAAGAGGCTTCATGTCTCCTCATTGACTCCCACGTCCAAAACAACCTTCGGCCATAGGTCTTCACAGTCTGGCTTCAGTCAGCCTTTCCAGGCTGAACATGCCTTCCCTCTACCATCCCACCAAATGCCCTGCTGCCTGCTTCCTCTCCACAACATTCCATTTCCTGACTCCCTCCTAACCTTTGCCTCATTAAATCCCTAGATCTCCCCCAGCCCTGCTCAGGCAATGCCTCCTGGATGAGGCTCTTCCTAATCCACCCAGTAGTCAGGTTCCCTCCCTCACCCCAGGACTAGCATTTAGCTTTAAATATTTGACATTTATCTGCCCACACATGTGCAGAATCCTCTAAGGGAACAGAAGCTCCTTGAGGGGAGGGATTGCTTCATTCCTATTTCTGTATGACAGCATCTCCCTGCAAAGGGAATGCTTACTGGATAAGCATTAAGTGTTACTGAAATCTCGAGTTGGCCAGCTTTGCTGAAATGAGGGGGAATGATGAGAAATCTGTCAGGAATTCTGAGCTCAGGAGTCTGTGTCTTATCCTAGAAACAGTAACAAGCAGGTAGGGGAATATGGGACTTGGAATCAGAAAGACCCAAGTTCAAATCTTACCAATTGGATGATTCTGGGCAAGTAACAACCTCTGTTTGCCTCAGTTTCCTCATCTGTAAAATGGGGGTAATAGTAGCACCGCCCTCGTAGGGCTGTAATAAGGCCCAAATGAGACATTTGTAAAGCACTGTGCTCCCAGCAAAGCTCTGCTGTGATGTCCATTGTTGTCCCCAGCCCATGGGGAGAAGTCAAGGTTCTGTGATCAGCTTTTCAGTTCTGTCCAGACTCACTGCCCAGCAGAAGTCAGAAGGGAAATGTCCAAGTTATCAGTTCTGCTTGTCTGATCCCAACCTTCAGGGCTGAGAAGGAGTCCCTGGACAGCAGCCTCTTCTCCACCCAGCAGCGGGTGGTTCAGCTGGAAGCCCAGAAGGAGCAGCTGGAGGAAGAGCAGCAAAGTCTCCGTCTGGCAAAGCAGGCACTCCAAGGTATTCTGAGCCTGTCCTCCAGGGGCTGAGGCCCACGCAGGAAGCCCCTCCTAATTCACATCCTTAACACTTTGCTTGGAGACCCCCAGGATGCAGAAACTCACTGCTTCCCCATTCTCTCAGAGCCAGCTTCATCACCAGGAAGCCTTCCCTGACATCAAGCCTTAATTTGCCTTTTGCACTTTCTACCTGGTCTTTCCAGTTCTGCCCTCTTCCCTCCAATGCCTGAGGATGGTTATCATGTCTCCTCCAAGCCTTCTCTTCTCCAGGCTCCATAAGCCTAGTTACTTCAAGGAACCCTTGGATGTGACATGTTCCTTAGTGGTCTTCCCATCCCAGCCTCCTCAGATGTGGTCTGACCAGGGCAGGCTATACTCCCCTCCCTAGCTCTGGACATCAAGCCTCTACTAATGGAGCCCAAGATCACATTTGATGCTTTGATGGACCTACAACATTGTTGGCACTTACTGATGTTCCTTTCCACTGAGACCTTCACATCTTTATTTTCTCATGACTTACTTTCCAGACACACCTACTCCCATCCAGTACATGTGCTGTTGATTTCTTATGCCCCAGTGTAGGGCTTGACATTAATCCTATGAAATGTCATCTTATTAAATTCAATTTTTAATTCTAGTCTTTCCCTTCATTAAGTCAATGACTTGGATTTGTTCTCTTATGAAGTGGAAAAGAATCATCAATTTGCTTTGCCTCCAAGGTCTATGGAACCAACGCCTTCTCCTACCCCTATATATCCTATGTGAGGGAGCAGCTCACAGTACCTACATTCACATCACAAATTGTCACTCCGATGAAGGAGAAGAGCTGCCCAGATGGAGTTGGGCATCATTGGCCAATCCATATTGACAATCCTTTTTTTCCCACAGTGGAAATGGAGAGAACCCAAAATGAACTGGAGCTTCAAGAGACCAAGGCAAAGAGGGAGACAGAACTGCTCAAGGAACAGATGGCTCGGCTGGAAGAAGACACTCAGCTTTCCCTCAGGAACCAGGCACTGGCCCATGGGGATGTCGTAGGACGCCTGAGAAAAGACAAGGTAACACCTCCCAGCTGCTCATTTCAGCAAAGAGGTTCCCAAACAGGACATGGGATCCATCGGGAGCTCCCTAACTGCTTGTTCATTCGACCTGATCTTCCCCTCTCCCCCTTCCCACCCTGACCTCCACTGAAGCTGCTATCACACAAGTCAGCAATGGCCTCCTCAACCACCCTCTGTCGGCTCTCACTCATCTTGGCCATCTCTCTGCAGCAGCCTGTACTATGGACTGCACCCTCCTATCGGGAGATATCTTCTCTCTCTTGGTTTCAAGACCCCCCACTTTCCTGGCTCTATTTCTCATTCCTCTTTCTCTCCCCAGGTTCTGACTTTGGACTTCTTTTGTCCTCTTCTGTATACTAGGAATTCTTAACCTGGGGTCCACAGAACCTGAAGGAACCCACAGATAGATTTCAGGGGGCCTGTGAACTTGGATAGAAAAGAAAGACATCTTTGTTTTCACTAACTTCTAGAGTTTCCTTCAATTATGAATTTTTTAAAACATGGATGTGAGAAGGGGTCCCCAGGTTTCCCCAGACTGAGAAAGAAGTCCATGCCATAAAAACAGGTGCAGAAGCCCTGGCCCACACTCTCCCTCTCTGCTGCACAATGTCTGATCACATGCTGCATGCAGAACCCTCCCTGACTCTTCTGAGAACCAGACGCGTGTCTCTGTCGTACCTGAACTATGTCCAAACCTAGCTTCTCATCTGTCCTTCAAAACTAGCTCCTTCTCCTGCCTTCACTATTTCTGTTACCAACTCCCCCAATCTCCCAGTCTCCCACTTCCCAAAATTTCTCTTTATTTTCCCCTTCTCTCACCTTCTGTACCAATCAGTTATCAATTAACAAACACTTATTAAAGCATTCTTTCAATCAATAAACATTTATTAAGCACCTGCTGCCTACCAGGCACCATGCATAATTAACTCCTCATCTAGTGTAGCTTGTGCCATCTTCAGATATAGGTAAGGACCAGAGATTCACACTGAGATCCACATGCATCATAGAATGAGGGCTGGAAGGTCCCTTGGCCTTAGATGCCAAATAGTACAATCTTCCCATTTTACCAATTAGGAAAGTAAGAGCCAAAGACGTGCCTGACTTACCCAAGGTCTCAAAGGTAGCAATCAGAAGAATCAAGATTCAAACTCAGGTCCACAGACTTCAGTTCTAGTCCTCTTGTCACTCTACTACTTTGACAAAAGTCATATTTCAGTGGCACACATGTCATGGTCCCATCCTGCTCTCCCTTTGCCTCTATTCCCATGTTCCTCCCCTAGTCTAGCCCCAACACCTGCCCTTGCTCTTTCTGGCCCAAGAACTAATGGTCTGTCCCACCATTATGCCTCAACTCCTCAGGAGAGTCTGCGTTTGGCATTGACTGAAGAGAAAGAGGTGGCCATAAACCAGCTTAAGCAAGAGAAAGAAGAAGTGCTTTCAAAATATGAAACTGAGCGAGAAAATCTAAATGAAGAAATACTCAGCCTGAAACGGGAGAGAGATGAAATTCTCCTCCAGATGGAACACGAGAAGCAGAAGGTGAAGAGGAGTGGGAGCCACTCCTATTGAGTGCAATTGCACAAACACTTATTAAACACCAGCTGTGTGCAAAGTCATAAAGTAGAACGGATACAGGTCCAGTCTTAAAGTCAATCCCTGGGCTCAGTTCCTTAGATACCTTGTCACCTCGAGACCTCCTCAAGTTCTTTGGACCTCACACAATTCTCAAAGACTCAAAGTTCCAGAAGAGTTGCTATTACACACACACGCACGCATGCACGCGCACGCATGCACACCAAAAACAAATTATAGAGGCAGGCACTACTTGGGACAAAACCAACACATCGTTCCTGCCCTCAAGAAGCTAACATTCTTGAGTTTGCATGTCTACATATCTACTGCTCCTGCCTAATTTTATAAGATCTCAGCCAGCACCAGGGTTGAGTCTGATATGAAGAGCTTCCATTGCTCAGAACAGAGCCCTTTCCACCAATTCCCAGTATCAAAATCTGAGTAGGAGGGAGCTTAAGAACCACCCTAATGGCAACTACAATAGTCCAGGCATTAGATGATGGGAGTCTGCATCTGCTGCAGCATATCAGAGGAGAGAAGGGGGCATTTACAAGAGATGTTAAGAAAGCTGAGTTGGCAGGTCTTGGGAAATGATTGGATATGGGGGAGAGGGAGGTGAGAAAGAATAAGGAGTCAAGAATGACATCTGGTTTGCCATGTTGGGTTATTGGGAAGATGGGGGTACCCTCAAAAGTGAGAGGAAGGTTAGGAAGAGCTAAAAGTTGGGGAGGGTCAGGGAGACTACAATAAATTCAGTTTGTGCATGTTAAGTCTAAGACATCAATGGTAAATTCATTTTGAGATGACCAATAAGCAGTAGGAGAAGCAAGACTACAGGTTAGGACTAGCTAAATAGGTCTGAAAAGCATCTGTATAGAGGCATTAGCTGAATCTGTCAGAGCTGGTGTGATTACCGAGGCAAGTATAGAGCGAGAATATAAGAAGGAACAGGACAGGACCCTATGGGACACCCATGTTTAGAGTACACAGCTGGGTCAAGGAGGCAGCAAAGGAGTCTGGAAAGGAATGTTCAGAGAAGTAGAAGGAGAATCAGGAGAAGGCAGTGTCATGGAAATCTAGAGAGAAAAGACTATCAGGAAGAAGGGGAGCTACAGCATCAAAAGTGCAGGGAGGTCAAAAAGGATGAGCATGGAGAAGAGGTCACTAGATCTAGTCATTCCAAACATCACTGGTGACTCTGGGGAGAAATGTCTAAGTGGAATGAGGTTGGGGAAGGGAATATGCAAGGGAGAGGAGGAAAGAAGGTGGAAGGACCATTTGCAGACATGATGAAAGGGAGGAGAGATATGGGATGATACCAAGTGAGAGGGTTTCTAGGATGGGGGAGGTGAGGGCATGCTTTTAAGTAAAGAGGAAGCAGCCAGTAGCTGGGAAAAGACTGAAGTTTAGTGAGAGAGTGGGGTGATAGAGAAGGCAATCTGATGAAGAATATGGGAGGGAATGGGGTCATCACGAAAGATGAATCAACAGGAAAAAATCCATAAGAAGAAAAATTTTAGCCTTCCAATGAGGCTCCTTCTATTGCTCAACATAGCCTTTAAAAGAGTTCCTTTTTAAATGTCACTTCCATTCTTTCCTGTATTTCCATCTGTGTTCAAAAATTAAAGACTGTACCAGCTAAGAAGTCAAACAAGAATCCTAGTTCTGTTGATTGTCTATATGACCTTGGGAAAGTCCCTTCCATTCTATAGGCTTCCATTTTCTCATCTGTAAAATGAGGGGCTGCTACTAAGATCCCTTCTAGCTTTCAATCTTGTGATGCTATAATTGGGTGGGGGTCTTCCTCAGCCCATTGATGATCCATAATTCCCAGCCAGCACATGTTTGCTTGCCTGACCAAACTAAGTTATCCAAACTCAGCTTCCTTCTCTTCTAGCTTTGGGGTCTAGACCCTTACTCTTTGACTGTAAATGATTATTGAACATCAAAACATATTCTCAGGGCTACAATCCTTTCCTTCAAGAGGCTAGATTCTTTGTCTCTTCTGAATCACTTCAATGTTTTTTCGCAGATCAAAAACATAATTTCCTCACCTCACCTTTCATCATTTCCAGGCCTTATCTCTAAAGGAAACTGAGAAAAATATGTTGTATGAGGAGCTCATTGAAGCACACCGAGAACTAGAAGAGGCCAAGCTGGAGACTGACCATGTAAAACAGCAAGCGCTAAGCCAACAGGAGAAAGATAAGGTGAGCTGGGGTCAAGCTACACTCTGCTGCATGAAGGCAATATTGTCCTCTGCAAAATCCAGGTCTGGCTCACAGAGGAGGATGGGCTACGGGAGGGGAGGATGCCAGGGGATGGTCGTTGGCCAGATTTCAACTCCCCAACACTATCCATAGTTTGGTTTTCCCCCCAACACTCCTTTTTCCACATTAGTACTTAGAATGACAGTATGGCACAAGGGATAGGTGGCTGCTCTCAGAGTCAAGATGCCTCAGGGCCACCATGCAATTCCTTTTCTCCCAATCCCCACCAATTTTTACAATTATGTCTTGAATTGTCCCCTGTTGCTTCATATGTATTAGTCTTCTCTCTATTAGAACATAAGCTTTCTGAGGGCACTTAGCACAATACCCGGTAGAGGGTAAACATAGAAACACTCAAAAACTGCCTGTGAATTGCTCCAGTGATTGATTTCATTTATCAGCCCCTTGAGGATCTGGATCTTAGTTACACTTACTTGCACCATCCATGATGTCCTACAGTGCACAGCATCATGGGTTTAAAGGGTGGAATTCCAGTCTCCACACACCTTCATCAGGTGAGAATGACTCTGACTGAGTTACAAATCAATCCATAAATCTGATGAACATGATGTTTAAGTACATTCTCTATAGTCTGAAGTGTAAATCTCTTTGATTGGATCAAAAAGAGGAATTCTGTCCAGTAGGGTGTGCCCAGTGATGAAAGATTTCAGTTTGAGAGTTGAAGGCTGTAGTTCAAGCCAAGACCCTGAGAGAGCCCATTACTGGGGGGAAGGGGGTGAGGCAGGGGAAGGCTCCTACTTCCAACCTTGCTTCTCTCAAACAGGTCTGGAAAGAGCAGGGTTACAAGGGCACTGGGCCCTGGAGACTAGAGGCGGAAAAGACAGTGAGGAGAGCAGGGAGAAAGTCCCAAAAGATTTCCTACTCATATTTGAAGAACATGATCACTTTTCCTTAATGTCCCCCAATGGATCTTTGACCAGCTTTATTTCCCCCTGCCTTCAGGTGGGTGGGAAGTGAGTGAGATGACCATGGAGCAAGGATGACTGCGAGGTGTCCTGGGAGTGAGGAACAAGAGGTTTTCTCCTACTTGGAAGAGCCTTTCTTAGCATAGAATCAATGGCCTTTTGGTGTGACTTGGGCCATGGATTTTTATCCAGATAGATAAAGCTCATTCATCAGTAAAGACAGCTCAGAGCTTCTTTCTGCAGCCAAGGGCAGAGCTAACATTTGGGAAACTTCCCCAAGATCTCTGTTCCTGAAGAGGTCTCCAAACACTGTTCCTAATTAAACTGCCTCCCTATTTCCACTCTCCCATACCCCCAAAAACCACTCTGTAAACTTTTGGGATCAAAAGAAGTTCAAAAACATTTCCCCTGCCAAGCCACAATATCCTAAATGTTGCCTATCACCAGGCAGCTTGGAGGCAGGAAAGACAACTCATGTTTCCCCAGGCCACTCATCTTTTAGTGAGGACATTGTAATACAACGCTGGGGGGATGGGAGGGCTCCCCAAGACATTGTCCACTGCTGACTCAGCAGCCTCTCCTCTACCCTCTCTGTTTCAGTGTCTCCTGAAATCAGGACCATCAGAGGGTTCCTTATAGTCAGGCTATTTTCATGGGAACAGGAGCCTCGGGCTTGCAAGTGGGTGGAGCAGTGTTCCAGGACCAAAGAGGTGCTCTGTGAGAACTGAAGAATGGGAGCCTCCTGAGGCCAAGGACATTTGTTTTGGTTTTTGTCTTTGCCTCTAGTCCAACATGGCGCCAGGCACATTGTGAGCTCTTATAGACGCCTGTTGAACTGAGTCTTAGTTCAGTTGAACTATGTGTTAGAAAGCTGCAAAGGAGATGTCCTCAGGCACCTCCCTCTGCCCAAGAACCAGAGATTGTGACATCTTAGAAGACTATCTGCCCACGACTGGTTTTTATAAAGTAGCACTCACTAGAGACCTAGAAGCCGTGCTTGTTGTACAGAGAAGTCCTGTTCAGGCAATTGCTGGACAAGATGCCCTATGATGTCCCTTCCTTCTCAGGGGAGGCAGACATTTAAAGTGGGAAGAACATTGGTTCTGGTGTCTGGGGCTGTGGGTTCAAATCCTGCCTCAGATGCATGCTATCTGTTTGACCTTGGGCAAATTCCATAATCTCCCTGGGACCCACTTTACTTGTCTGCAGAGAGCAGGGGGAGTTGGTCTAGATGACTGCTGAGGTCCCTTCTAGCTCTGGTTCAGTGATCCTAGGATTCTGCGCTTGTCTCTGGGCCTTGGTTTCTTCAACTGTAAAATGAGGTCACTGGACCAGGGAGCTTCTGAGACCCTTCCTAGCTCTAACCCTACAGTACCATGACCCAGGACATCCTGCTTCCAAACTTGAAAGCAAAATCAGGGAGGATGAGTGGAAGCTGTAACAGAAAAATTCAGGCTTGACATTAGGAAGAAATTGGTAAGAATCAGAGTTGTTCAGAAGGAGCATGGGAGGTTGATGAGCATTCATTAAGCTCCTGCTGAATCCAAGGGAGACAGAGAGAGGGGAAAACATGATCCTAACTGTCCAGGAGCTCACATCTGAGTCGGGAAGATGACTTGCAGATAAATAAACATGTACAAGGGAAGGCGATCTGAGCCGGGAAGCCACTGACGGGCTTCTCAACCATCCAAAGATCCAGGGAGCAAATATATTCACAAGGAAGCCAAGGCCAGCAGAGGGGAGCTGCTTTGTGCAAGGTCTGAGAGCCAGGGCGTGCCCAGCTGGGGTCCAAGCTCAGGATTCTTTCCACTATCCCTCACTGGACAGAGATCTGGTTTTCAAGAATCTGGAAACAGCAACAACTTAGCTAGAAATGTCCCTAAGTGGATAAGCTACAGAGCCATCTGCCTCCAAGGCCAGACCTTTCCTGGAGCATAGCAGGCACTTAATAAATGTCTGCTGACCGCCTGACTGACCCTGCAGTTGTGAATGCACTCTCCTGCTAGAAATTAAACTGTATTTCTTTTCTTGTGTGCACATAACATCCCCCTGTCCCCTTTCTCACTACGGCTGGGCTCCTTGAGAGAAGGGACAGTGCTGGGTTTTGACTTTGTGGTTCCAGTGCCTGACATGATCCCTGGCCCATAGTAGAGGCTTAGTAAATGGTTATTGGATTGAATCAAATTAGAGAAAAAAAGAGAAGTAAATGTATACATGAGATCACTTGGATTTAACTCACTTGAGAGACCAGTTCAAAGGAAGACATTAAACTGGGAGAGGAGTGGGGGGGAGTATAATATTCTATAACAAACAGGCATTCACAAAAAGGACTAAAAAAATCCAACCCAAACAAATTTGAAAGGCATTTGAATTGGAAAGACTACTTAGAAACTATAAGAGGACCCAAATAAACAACCTCAACTCCCCACACTGCAATAAACAAAAACCCCCAACTGGTCCAAGGAGAAGGAAGGGCTGCTGTCCAGTAGTGAGGCCTCTTGTCACCTGAACAGCCTTGAGTTTCCTTCTCCAGCTTGAACCCTTCAGTGTGTCCTGGCCCAGCACCCTCTGGACCCAGATCTGCTAACCTTGAAGGTCCGGAACCCTCTCACATACACCATCTCTCTCAGTCTTCTCAACCCTCTGGGAGGTGAGATGGCAAGTATGACTCCCCCATTTTACAAGAGGTGAAACTGAAGCTGGAGAGATCGTGTTGTTCGGTGAATAGCACTAGACTCAGAGTCGAGAAGACCCCAACTCAAATGCTGACGCTTGGTTGGGTAGGATCCCAGGCAGGTTGCAGTATACCTAAGCCTTCAGCTTCCCCATCTATATAGAGTGATTGGAGAAGCACCATGGTAAAAAGAGTGCATGGCAGCTGTCTTGTATCTGAAAGGCTGACATGTGGAAGAAGGATCAACCATTTCTGCTGCGAACAATGAGCAGGAGCTACAGAAAGGCAAATAAGAGATCAGGAAAACCTTCCCAAGGACTGGAGCCTTCAAGAAGTGGAAGGCACTTGATGCTCAGCTACTCCAACACTGGTGATTGTTCTCTTGTCCAGGACTATGTGGAGGGCATTCTTGCTGAGGGACTATTGGAGCTGAATGGCCCCTTCCAGCAGCCTCTGTGCTTCTGAGATGTCCCAGTAGAGGAACGAGAGCCTAGAGTTTGGCATCTAAGGACTGAAATCCTGGTGCCAACTTTTGGCAAGGCAGTGACCCTGGCTGGGCACCACCATCATCATCATCTTCTGTAGAGTTCAAGGACTGGACCAGGCAATCTGGAAAAGCTCTTCCATCTCTACCTTGTCTCAGCCTGTGATTCTGACTCCAGGGGTTTGGCCGTGAAGCCAGACTGCCCCCCATGTAAAAGAAGCTCTATTATGTGTCTCGTGTGTACAAGCACCCAAGAGGAACCCCAGTGGGGAAGTTCCGCCCAACCTCGACCTTACCTTCTCCTTTTCAAATGCTCCCTCTTTCCACGCTGGATTCCAGCCAAAATGGCCCACCTGCCATCTCCCACCTCTATGCCTTTGCATAGGCCATCCTTCATACCTGGACTACTCTCCTTCATATCAATTGACCAATGTTTTTTAAGTACCTACTACATGCCAGCACTGTGCTAAGGACCAGAGGGACCTCTTGGAATTGCTGGCTTCCTGTAAGCCTTGGCTACTGGACACCTCCCCAATGAGGCTCTTTCCGATAACCCAGGCATCTCTTTTAGTGCCTTCCTGTCTACCCCCTCCCACAAACTGCTATGTACTTTGCATTAATTTAGGAAGCTAGAGTCATAGATTAAGATTTGGAATGGAGCTCAGAGGTCATTAGTGCAAGTCTTTCATTTTATAGATGAATAAACTGAGGGCTAGAGAGGCTAAGAGACTTGCCCACTTTCTCCACAGGCCAGGATTCAAGCCCAGGTTCTTGCTCTCAGTACCCTAACATCATCAGATTTCAAAAAAAGCCTCTCCCCTCGTACCCCACCCCATCTTCCTTGGCCATCAGTTCCATGTGCTCTTTCTGTCCTGGTGTGGATAGAGGGAGGCATGCCCCAAGACTGAATGCCCTGACTTATCTGGAGGGGAAGGAATGTTGCAATTAGGTGCTGGACGCTGATACTCAGTTTCCTCATCCAGCTCCATGCTGAGCCTGGGATCTTGAGTCCTTGGGGGAATCTGGTGCAGCCTGCAGCCCAGCAAATGAGTTTCTGGCACCAGAAAAAAGCAGAAAGAGCCCAAACAGTCTTGCCTAAGAGCCTCTGGCTTCCTGGAGCCTCCCTGGCCCATGCTCTGAGGTGGAATCCCTCTGCCCCCAGCCCAGATGGCGACCTTTCAATCTCTGGACCCCAGCACTCTGAGGGAGAGGTCTCCCCAGCCCCTGACATTGCCCAGCTGCCGACAGGACAGCTTGCCACTTTTTTCCTTCTTTCATCCCATTGTCCAGTTAGAGAAAGTTCCTTGACCAGCCCAGCTCCATGTAATTATCATCCGGAGAAGGCTGATCAGCCCTTTGGGATCGTACTAGGATCCCCTAGTGAAACTTGGTTTTAGGTTTTCCTGGCAGCCAGAGTTCCCGTTTTCACTGATGCTGACATTTCTTGCTGGGCTATCAAACCACAAGCTGCTCACTGGGGGCCTCAGAGAGAGGAATGGAGTTCTTATGGCACTCCAACTTTGAAAATTGAAATGTGAGCCTACCAAGATAGGAAGAAGGCAATAAGAAGAAACCAAACCCAGAGGAGGGAGGAGGCAGTTTGCAGGGGTCACAAGCAAGGCAGAGGCCCTAGAGGCCTCATAGGTTGGTCCAAATGGGAAATGGAGTCCTGGTCACTGAAGAGGTAAGGATTCACCAGCTACCACAGAGACAAGGAGGGGTCTTCCTAGCAAAGATGGCAGGACAGGCATCGGTCTGGCTCATTCAGCTGTTGGCTGGGTTTAGTCCCATCTCTACCACTAACTCTCTGTGTGATGGTGGGTGGATCACCTCCCCTGGCCAGGCCCCAGGTTCTTCATGAAGGCACTGAATTAGATCACTGCCAAGGCTGCTCCCAGTGAGATCTGTGAGTTTCTATCTTAAAAGCAGAGGCAGATGCCTAGGGCATTGAGTCTCAAAGCTAAGGCTCTCCCTCAGTCCAAAGCAGAGGTCATCATTCCCACCAGACCTCCAGCTCTCTCCTGGGTGTCCCCCTCTCCACCAGCACCCAGGGTTCCTGGGCTCCTCAAGCTGTCCACCAGGGCACTTACCCCCACATGGGCCTTCCCTCATGCTACGGACCATCTCTTACAATTATTCCTCCCCCTCTCTCTAATGAGTTCAAATAACTCATAGCTCAGCTTGAGACCAGCCTTCCTGGACTACTCCTCCATCTTTGCCTCAATGGCTCTCCCATCTGGCAGCCCCTCCATCCCTACAGTCTCCTTTTCTGATGAGCAGGCCCTCCCTGGAACCCCTATTAAAGGAGCAGCCAAACCCTCCATGCTCCCTTTTGACCTGACTCAGCCCCAGTCTGTCCAGAATACTTTATTCATATTCATTTATTTTGTTTTTAATTTATGGAACAAAATACTCATTTCCTTACCACAGTATAATAAAAAATATACTTGCACAGTCTACTTTTCAACATGACCCCATATGGTTGCTACTGCTCCCTCCCCATTTTCCAACTTTTCTTTCTGTGTTATTATTTCCCAATAGAGTATCATCTCCTTGAGGGCAGGGACTGTCCTTTCTCTTTGGTTCTATTTGGATTCCTAGTTGTTCAAAGGGCGCAAGGCACAAGGGAAGCATTTTTATTCAATGAGGTTGACTAGACGCCCCATGTACACAGGGAGCTGTGTTGGGTATTTAGAAAAGGCTGCTTGTGAGTCGTCTAGTCTAACAAAAGGACACGCCCACAAGTGACTCTAACATTAAGAAAATAATGTGGGAGATGAATCAAGTGTTGTGACAGCCTGAAGAGAGTGAGTCATTATTTGTTATTGGGACTATTCAGTCATTTTTCAGCCGTGTCTTTGTGACCCCATTTGGGGTTCTCTTGGCAAAGATGCTGGAGTGGTTTGCCATTTCCTTCTCCAACTTACTTTACAGATGGGGAAACTGAGGAAATCAGGGTTAAGTGAACTGCCCAGGGTCACACAGACCTGTCTGGGGAAAGATTTGAACATGGGAAGATGAGTCTGCCTGATTCCAGGCCCAGCCCTCTATCCACACCTCCATCTAGCTACTCCAGAGAGGAGTGATCAAAGAAGGCTTTTTCAATATGGTGGCTATGAGTTGGATTTTCAAAGATATGTACAAACTGAAGAGGCAAGATTGGGCAGAGGCTCAGACATTGTAGTCACGAGCAAACTCCAGTGTGAGCAAACTATGGATATGGAAAAATGAAGAGAACGTAGAGATGGAACAATGAGTGACCAAGTTGGTTGGACAATCATTGACCTTTCCATAGCAGTCTCTGCCCTAAAGAAGTCTCCATTCTCTCCGGGAGAAATGACAGTCCTGTACTGGCCAAGGCAGGGATGGGGGTGTTCTGGGGCCAGGCTGGCTAGAGAAAGACCAGGCATGTGGAAGGCTGTCACCCTCCCCCAGGTTATCTGTGCCTCACTCCAAAGCTGGGCTGATTTTCTGCTCCCAATTATAGCAAATATGTTTCATGCCTGCATGAAGGAAGACAATTAAGGTTTGGGTTCTAAACCTTTCACATACTATTCACTTATCGACCATTAGAAAGTTTTTCCTTAGATTGAGCCAAAAATCTGCCTCTTGGCAGTTTCCACCTGGTTCTGTCCCCTGGAGACTATCAGAGCAATATATTCCTTCTTTCATATTCTAAAGTGTCTCAGCCACATATGCCATGTGCCTCCTTTGTCTCAGTTTCCTCCTCTGAGAAACAAAAGAATTGGCTTCTGAGGTTCCTCTCAGCTCTGCATCCAGCATCCTGGGATCCCAGCCCTTCAGACATCTGAGGACAAACATCACTTACATGCCAAGAATGTCTTCCCTCGTCCAGGCTGAATAGCCCTCCACTCTTCTTGTTGATCCTGGCTTAGCCAGGTTTTAAACAGTCCTACTCTCCTGATCACCTGTAGCTAGATGCTCTGCTCCTGAAAATATCCTCACTAAAATCTGGTGCCAGAACTTCACCTGATTCTCTGGATGGAATCTGGCTTTCCAGACCCTCAGATCACATCAGCTTTGCTTGGCTGCTGTTGTGACATGATCTTGACTTGTACTGAGCTTGGCCCGGTCTACTAAGACCCCAGGTTCTTTTCACGTGACCCAGGACTCCTTCGTCTTGTTCCTGAATAGCTGACATTTTGTAAGCCAAGCTGTAGGACTTTCTATTAGTCATCTCCATTAAATTTAATCTTATTAGATTCTTTCCATCCCTCTCACCTTTCAAGATCTATTTTAATCCCAATTCTGTCATCCAAAGCATTAGTTCTCTCTCCCAGTGCTGTGTCATCAGTCAGTTTCATAAATATGCTATCTCTGCCTTGATCCAGATCGGTATAAAAAATATTAAACAGAATAGGCCAAGGTCAGAACCATTGGAAAATCTCCACCAGAGGCTTGTCTCCAAGCTGACATCTCCATTAATCTCCTCTCTTTGGGTCCGATCACTCAGCCAGGTTTTAATCCTCGTAACAGAACTGTCATCCGAGCCACAGCTCTCCATCCTGTCCCTAAGAAAGTGATCAGAGCTTTATCAGATGGCTTCCTAGAATTCAGGTTTACTGTATCAATGGCATTCCTCTGATCTTTCTATCTAGGAACCCTGTCAAAGAAGGAAAAGAGAAGAGTCTTCCCTGACTTATCTTTGGGATCCAATGCTGGCTCTCAGTGCTCACCACTGACCTTTCCAAATAGTCCCAAACCACCCTTTTAACAATACAGTCTGGAATTTTACCAAGAACCAAAGTAAAAATTACCAATCTATTGTTTGGAAAATCCACCTTCTTCTCCTTTTTTTTCCAACTCAAATCCTTCAGAAACTCTCCTGCTCACCACAATTTGTGGTTCAGTGTTTCTGTTAGTAAATTATTTCAGTCCCCTGGGAGGTTGGTTTTCCAGGCCTCAAGTCTTAAATCTTTTAAGACAATCTCTCTATCTCATGTGTTATCACAGAATCACAGAGCTTCCAAGTAAGGAGATACTGTGATCACCTAAGCCAACCCATACCAGAAAAGGAACTCCTTCTATAACAGCCTAGCAGGTGATGAGAGGGAGCTCACTACTTCTAGAGGCAGTCCCTTTTATTCTGAGACAGTTCTGATTCTATACTCATAACTTGGAAGGAGGAGAAGGAGGAAGAGGAGGAGGTGGAGGAGGAGGAGGAAGAGAAGGAGGAGGAGGTGGAGGAAGAGGAGGAGAAGGAGAAGGAGGAGGAGAAGGAGAAGGAGAAGGAGAAGGAGAAGCAGGAGAAGGAGGAGGAAGAGGAGGATGAGAAGGAGGAGGAGGAGGAGGAGGAAGAGAAGGAGGAGGAGGTGGAGGAAGAGGAGGAGAAGGAGAAGGAGAAGGAGAAGGAGAAGGAGAAGGAGAAAGAGAATTTACTATATGCCAGGCACAGTGCTTAGCACTTTAAAATTATTCTCTCATTTGATCCTCCCAACAATCCTGGAAGGCAGGTGCTACTATTACCCCCTTGTACATTTGAGGAAACAGAGACAAAAAGGGTTAAGTAACTTGCTCAGGGTCACACAGCTAGGAAGTGTCTGAGGCCAGATTTGAAATCAGTTATTTCTGACTCCACAGCCACTGCTCTATCCACGAGGCACCTAGCTGCCCCTAAGCTCTCATAAGCCTCCCCAGTCTATGTGGCTTTCATCCAAGTCCTCCTATGAGTGGACCACATGGGGTTCTCCCTAAATGCTGAAGGTCGTCCTCTTTTTCTCCTGAAAAGGATAATTTAACTCAATTTGCCTGCTGACAGTTTCTACCCATAGTTCCTCATTCTGCCTTGTATGGCCAAATGGAGCAAGTCTAATCTAGCATCCACAAAATAGCCTTGAAGACAGCTCTCATGAGGCACCCCCTTCCCCCACCAAGTTTTCTCTGCTTCACGTCTTTCCTTCATGTGGCACAAGCTCAAAGCCCTTTCCTCTTCTGGTTATCTCTGCTGGACCCCTCCCCCCACCCCAGCTTATGAATTTCCTTTCTAAACTGTGGATGCTCAGAACTGACTGCAGCTATCCAAACGTAATGTGACCCAGCCAAGGACAGTGGGGCTGTCACCTCCTCAATCCCGGGCACTTTTAACCCAGATCAAGAATGGATGGTCTTTCTGAGTCAGCACATCCCACCAGGCTCTTGAGTTTCAAGTCATTCTTAGGTTCTGCCTTCTCCAATCAATAAGCCAAGGAGCATTAATTAAGTGCTTACTAGTGCTTGTGTCAAACACTGGAAATATAATTACAAGCAGAAAGAAAGGAGCTTACATTGGGATGGAGGAAGACAACAGTTTGTGTAGTCCAAGTCTGATGATGGATGGTAGAGAAAACGGAAGCAAAAAGGTCATTGATTTGTTCTGCCTTTTGTCTGCTGCTTTGGGGGGTGTTTCTAATCACCACCCCATCTCTCTGGAGCAGCAGTCCTAGCTCTTCTTGACCTTCCTCTTATTTCCAAAACAACCACAAATTCCTAAACATTTCTTGCCATGTTCAGCTCATCCAGGGATTTAGCATGATTGGCATCAGTCCTCCCAATTCTGCTCCCATGTTATGTTCATTCCCTATTGCTTGTGCTGGTTTCCCTCTTCCATATGTATGTTATTAAAGTCTTGTTTGGTTCTTGAGCTCCAGGATGCATTTACATCCTGGACACTCAGTTTCTTTCCCTTCTTTTCTCTCAGTGGACTCATTCCTCGTTTTGTTGTCAGAATTTTTTCATAAGAACTTCCCTGTCCATCTGAGCTAGCTTCCTCCTAGGGCACAGGATCCCATGCATCCTATCTCTGAACCTCATAAGAATGAATCTCTCAATGCCCAGAGCATTATTCTAGCAAGCATATGCCCCAAGGAATGGTGGCCTATCATCCTGGAACCTGTCCAATGTGTGCCAGTTCTCTCCACCAGCCAACACAGACTTGCCACCTCCTCTTGCCCCCATGAGGCTCCCAGAAAATTCCTGTTTCTGGCCCAAAGGACACAGGTGCTTGAGTATTACAAAAAGTACAATTAGGCAGCCCCAAGGTTCAGTGAGATGTCTGAGGGAAAAATAGGATATGAAATTTAGTGAAGATAAAAATTTAGCATCAGGGAACATTTCTCCACAATAAGGTCAATTAGTCTGGAATAACCTTCCAAGGACAGAGCTGGAATCTCCATCACTGGAGTTATTCATACTTGGTCTAGACAATCCATGGGGGCTCGTCCTGTAGGGAGCGATGCCTCATTGGCAACGGGGGTACGGAGGAAGGGAAGGGGGCCTGAGTGATGTAATAGGTCATGTTCCATCTCTACCTTTTATGATTTTTTTTTAATTCCAGTCAGTTCCATTAGAAAAGTAGGAAGGAAAATCTGGGATTGACCAAAGACAATGACACTAATCACTTTGTCCTACTTTTCAACCCTGAAAGATTTGACTTATACAGCCCATCGCCTAAGCTCTGGGCTCACTTGGACCCAGATTCAGTCTTCAATTATTATCTGTAAGTAAATACTCTCAATATACCTCAAGCTCCCACTCAGATGGTATAACCCACAATAATTCAGTTCAATAAAACAAATATTTATGACCCACCTGCTTTGGGTAATAAATCAATCAACAACGAGCATTTATGAAAGGTCTCCTATGTGCCCCAAGCTGGCAATATAAGTACAATGAATGAAACAATCCCTTCTCACAAAGAGCTTACATTTTAATAGGGAAGACAATAAGTATAGACTAAATTTAAAGAAAAGTAATACAAGGCAGTTGGGGGAGGGGTCTGTTAAGGTGGGGAGAGGTCAGGAAAGGCTTCATGTAGAAAGTAGAACTCAAGCTGAGCTGGAAAGGAAGAAGGGCAGGAGTGGGTAAGGGAGGGCGTTCCAGGAATGGGGCACAGGCAGCACAAAGGAGTGAGGAGAGGATATAGAATCACGTGTGAGGAACAGAGAGAAGACCAGTTTGGCCGGATGACCAAGCATAAGAGAAAGGGTAGTGTCCAGTGAAGGACTGGGACTGGGTGCACTCCCACACTCAGATGGGTCTGGGATCTCCATTTTGCAGAGGCCCCCAAATCTTCTCCAGTGACCTTTGTCCTGTCTTCCAGTGAGTTGGTACAAGAGATTCACCCAATGTGCTGGACATCTCATACACAAAATCAATAGACGGGCTGCCCACTGGCTACCCTTTCTCCTCATGACCTGGCCTCCTTTCTCTCTACTTCTTCATAATATTTTATGTGTAACGTGTGGCTACCTACTTACACTCATCTTACTCCCTTCCTCGGCCCTCAGACTCAGAGTCAAGAAGCCCTGAAATTAAATCCTGATTAAGATATGTCCTAACTGTGTGATCCTGGGCAAGTCACTTAACCTCCATTTCCCTTAGTTTCCTGAGGATAATCACAGCACCTAAATCCCAGATTTGGGGAGATTAGTTGGTTAGTCAACAATGTATTCAGCCCTTACTTTGTGCCAGGCACAGTGCTGAGTGCTGGGAAGGGAAGAGAAGGGACTCATTATTTTGTTTGCTTTGGACCAAAATCAGTTGGGCTCCATAGGCACAAGACACTTGGACAAGGGGCCCTTCCCTCCCCAATCCAGCCCGGCTTTCTGAGAAGGCCCTTCCCATTCCCCCAAGCAGAAGCAGCTCGATGGCAAACTTCAGAGATGTCCCATCTTCTCTCCTTCTCGCTCATTCCTTCACAGGAGGTGGTAGCGGGCATCAGCAGAGAGCTGAAGGCCTTCCAGGCCCAGTTTGAAGCCTCCATGGCTATCCACCAGGAAGAGGCCAAGGCCTTGAACGAACGCATAAAGGAACTAATCGGAGAAAAGAGCACTGTGGGCAAAGAGGTGAGTGGTGCCAAGTTCTCCATTCTCAGTCAAATGAAGAGGTGACAGAGCTGGTCAGCAAAGGGCAAGAGCAAAACTAGGGAAGGGCAACAGGACCCTTTTCTCAGGACCTTGAAATTTAAGGGATCTAAAAATACAAAACATACTTCTTCAGCAGTGTAAAAATAGTAGAACTTATACCTAATGAGCCAAATTAATTAGCTAGAATAAAATCCTCTGGTGCATTTCAGATGACTGGTAGGCACCAAAGAACCACTAGAGTAATTAGTTCCTTCACACCTCAACTGATCTTAATTACTTCTTTCCTAAAATTTTGTTTTTATTGTGAACTTAATAATAATAAGTGACATACACAGCACTTTAGAACATGCAAAGCACTTTCTACATGTTATCTCCTTTCACCATCACCACAACCCCATGGGAGAGTGGGTATTATTGCCTCCACTTTACAGATGAGAAAATTGAGGCTGAGAAAGGTTAAGTGATTTGTCCAGGGTCACACAGCTAGTAAACATCTGAGGCAGGATTCAAACTCAGGTCTTCCTGGTTCCCAGCACAGCATTCTACCCTATACTACCCAGAGGCCTCTGAGGAATCATCAGCAAATACATTTCAACATACAAAGACAAACAAGAAATAGGATCGTAGAGGCAACTGTGAACCTTTGTTGCACAGCGTAAAGACATATTATTTTCACATCATGGATTACAAAGTTGTTTTCTTTAATCATGTGAAAAATGATAGAGTTCAACCAGATGACCCCTATGGGTCCCTTCCAGCTACAAGCCTATGGTCCTATGATTTAAGGATTCACTGTCTTTCATGTTGTTTGTCCCAAGCATGAGATGAGGATTACCAGTTATAACTCTGGCTCAGGACGAGTAAACCCTGTTCTGGAGAGGGGCTACTGTGTATTCCAATCAAAGGACACACTCTCTCTCCTCTTCCTCCTCCTCCTCTTTCTTTCTTTCTTCCTCTCTCTCTTCTTCTCCTTCTTCTTCTTCCTCTTCTTCTTTTCCTCTCCCCTCCTCCCTCTCTCTCTCTCTCTCTCTCTCTCTCTCTCTCCCCTTCTCACTCTCCCTCTCTCTCCTTATTCCTCCCTCCCCTTCCTCTCTGACTCTCTGTCTCTGTCTCTGTCTCTCGTTCTCTCTCTTTCTCTCTCCCCTCCCTCTCTCTCCTTATTCCTTCCTCCCCTTCCTCTCTTTCTCTGTCTCTCTCCCTATTCCTCCCCCTTCCTTTCTCTGTCTCTCTCTCTGTCTCTGTCTCTCTGTCTCTGTCTCTCTCTCTGCCTCTCTCTCTCCTTCCTCCATCCTCTTCCCCACTCTAAAGTACAGATACAACTATGTTACCCCTCTACTCAATGAACTCTGGGGGCTCCCTGTCTCCTCCAGGTGCAAATACAAAATGCTCTGGCATTCAAAGCCCCCTGCTACTTTTCCAGTCTTCTTATACCTTACTCTTCCATCCAGTAACTCTCCTGGCCATTCCATGAACAAGATCCTGTGTCTCTCACAGTCAGGCATTCTCCTTCACTGTCCTCCCTGCATTCTCCTTCACTGTCCTCCCTGCATTCTCCTTCACTGGCACATGCCTAATGAATGCCCTGGTTAAGTCCCAACCCAAATCCTGCCTTCCCTAGGAAGCCTTACCCCATCCTTCTAAATCCCAGGGCCCCCCTCAGCTAATTGTTTCCTATTTATCCTATATGTAGCTTGTTTGTTCATATTTATTTGCTTTTTCCCCACTAAACTGGGAGTTCCTTGAGGGCAGGGACTGTCTTTTGCCTCTTTTTGTATCCCTGGCACTTAATACAGTGACTGGTACACAGTAGGTGCTTAATCAATGCTTACTGACTAACCGCCAGTGCCCCCAGTGACACCTAAAAGGTTTGGTCCAATCCAATCAATGGATCCTCAGGGACCTCAGAGGCTGCAGCCCCCCGTCAGCCCCTGCCCCATGGAAATGATTGCCCTGTAGGCTCTCTGAGAAGAAATCATCCAGCTCCTAAGACAAGCGAGCATTTATTAAGCACCACATGTGTCCAAGGTCCTTGGCTATGCACTGGGGGTGAGGACAGGAATAGCATGTGACCTTCCCTTGACCATCAATGGATGTCCCTGAATCACAGAACCTGAGAGTTAGAAGAAGCCTCAGCAAGTACCTAGTGTATCCCCACTGTAACCCACTAAACACACAGTACCCTAGCTTCTGCCTGCTGACTCCCATGGAGGTCTACGGGGCACACTATCCCAGGAGCAGTCCATCACACCTCAAGAAAGCCCTCAAATCTTTCCAGACATCAGACTGTCCTCATTAGAACTTCTACCCATCGTTCCTTATCCTGGCCTCTGGGGTCAATCTGAATGAATCTGGTCCCTCCTCTATGAGCTAACCCCTCAAATAGCTATTATCCAACCCTAGAACGTCCTTCAACTGGTCCGTGTATACTAGGGACTCCCCTATTCTCCAACCGCTAGTCTCAGGGACTCCCAGAGTGGCCCAGAACACTCACAGGCCAAGTGACTTGCCCAGGGTCACACAACCAGAATGCATCAGAAGTCACAGTTTTCAGGCTGCCTTTCTAGGCCTAGGGATTAAAAAGTCCAACTATAAAACAGTCTCTGCCCTCAAGCAACTTCTGTTCTCCTGGGTTAGACACCTGGGCACCAGGCTCCCTTAGATGGCTCCCATTCTTATATACTAAGTGATTTCTGGACACAAAATTCCAACAAGAGGGGGATGGGGGGAAGAGAAAACTGAAGGACATGAAAGCAGAAGAAAGAAAAATTTAACATGACAGCCTGTTTATTTTGGCAGAGAGAGAGAGAGAGAGAAAGAGAGAGAGAGAGAGATCTTTTTTCAACTGATTTCAAAGTCAGAGCCTTTGAGAGACCACACAAGAAAGTCAAGAGGGGATTTGAAAGTGGGGACAAGGGGTGGAGCAGGAGAAAGGCCAGGAGGGGAAGGGGGGAAGGCCTTCATTTTGTTAGAATGAAGAAAGGAAGGCTCTTCAGAAAGATCCATCATGGGAGTTTGGGGAAATTGGAAGTAAACAGGAACAAACACAAAAAAGGGAAAAACCATTGAGAAGAAGAAACGGGCACCCCAAGGGAGGGAAGGAGGAGGGAGTTAATTCAGGGGTAGAGGAGAGGGAGCCCGGGATGCATGGAAGCAGTCCAGGGCACAGAACCCCAGCACAGGCTCTGCCCAGCCCCAGGGGGACGCAGGGCTTTCACGAAGCAAGCCTTTGAACTCGAGCCACTCGCAGGCAGTTCCGCAGCCCGCCCTCCAGCCCGCCCTCCCGTCCACACATGCACACAGAGCCTGCAGTCACACACGGCTCCCTCCCACCCCCTCTCTCTTCCCGTCCAAGGCTCAGCTGGAGATCTGGCTGCCTGCATGGGATTGTAGCAGAGGCTGTTTATAAAATTTCTAGTAAAGAAATAATTAGGATAATCACATTAAGGGATTTGGCTGTAAAATTCCTGTGAGAGGGACGGCTTGGCTTTGCAGAGGGAGAGCCGAGCTTAGGGCTTTGGTTGGTGTCCCTGTGGGGTAGGTTTTCTCCTTTCATTTGATTTGAGTTTTCCCTCTCCCCCCTTCCTGGGAAATGCAAACAGTTTCCTTTATGATGGATGCCCCTTTCTCTGGTCACTGACCTTCTGGGCGAATTTCTGCTGAGCTTGGTGGAAAACCTCAGGCCCAGTTGTGGCTCCCATATGTGAGGGCTGGGGGGTCCTCACCCTCATCCTTCTCCCAAACAGAACAACAATAACACAGAGTGGGATAGAATGAATCAGGCCTGTGGGGAGGCTCTGGACAATGTTACCATGAAAAGAATAAAGAAGAGGCCTTTTTTCCTTCTTTTAGAAAAACAAGATTTTATATCCCTGTGAGTTTCTAGTATTTCCTGTGCACGCGCACATGCGCTCGCGCACGCACACACACACACACACACACACACACACACACACACACACACACACACACACATACACACAAGTAACTATCAAGGCTTCTCCATCTCTTGATCCTTGGGAAATGAAGACAGAGCCATAACTAGCAAATTTTGTGTCTTGGGCAGGGACAGCAAAACCTGCCTCTGGAAAATCAACATTTAAAGACAAATTTGGTTGAGGCATTGATGGAGGTAGCCTCAGGACAGCATCCTGGGAGGGAGAGGGAGACAGACCCTAGCACACAAGAGGTCAAGGTCCAAAGCCACTGCTAATGGAAGGAGTTAGAATGAACCCACAATCATGGAAGCTTGGGAGTAGGGAGAGGGAAGAAGAGAAACCAGTCCATGGCTGCCTCTATTTTAACTAAAACTGATTGTTTTAGAGAATCGGCCTTGGAATGAGAAAGAACAGGGCTCCAGTCCCACTACGGTCATATACGTGACTCTAGTGGCACTGGAACCCTGGGCAGGCCACCCAGGCAGCAGCATTTGAGAAATGCAAAGAAGGTCCTATTTGTCCTTGGCTGAGGAAGCCCTTCACACCTTCCCTGTGCTGATGAAATCACGGGTCTCCTATCTCTCCTCCCCACTTTCCCCTCCAAATCTCTGCTAACTATATAGTGACCCCAGTTGTTTTTGTGGGATGTCGGTGTACCTCCGCATGTTGGGATCATAGGACATAGTCCTGGTTGCCCAGCCCTAGTTAACCTTTTTAGAAGAAAGGAGAGCAGATGCCACCAGCACAGACAGGACCAGATGAACTATGCCCTTCCTACAGCTGCCATGATGCTGCTACTCACCCCAATAAAGAAGCTGCCACCAAAGGGTTTCTGGGTAGCCTTTCCCTCCCCTTGTAGAGGGAGTCCAGAGCCTCGTTGGGTTTGGAGCTGGACAGGACCTTTGAGACCCCCTAGTCCAGTGTCTTTACCTCACAGATGAGGCTCAAGACAGTGCCTTTCACCAAGTCATAGGGGTAGAAACAGCAGTCAGGCTCTGAGCCCAGTTCCTCTGGCTTCAGATCCTTCCCACTGGGATGAAACTGCCTCTGAAGTGTACTGAAGAATCTAGTTGAGCTGAATTGAAAAGAACAATGGTCAGAAAGCCTGACGACCCAGTCTCTACTCCAGAAAGCCCCCAGCCATTGATGATATTGTAGAGAGGCAGGGCAGATCTAGGGGTGGGGGTGCTTCTGTGTGTGTGTGTGATCCCCACATCATGGAGATTTCTCTTCCTTGGACTGGACAGCACCTAAGGCTTCATCCAGCTCTGATCTCAAACCTCGACCACAGCCCCATTCTCTGGCCTTATCTCCTAGGACTCTCCTCTACCTACTCAAAACTCCAAGCAGCTGTCTGCCCCTGGCGCCTCATACAGGGCCTCTTGAGTGAGCTTTAGCTGGTGGGTTTCCCTGTGCCTGAAATGTCCTCTCCTTCCTTTACCTATTCAATCCTTGCCGCCTTTCAAAGCCTAACTCATGTTAGGTCTGCCTCCTCCATGAAGCCATCCCTGATAGCATGCCCTCTCCCCCTTCTCTCTTCCTCACCCCAAGAACAATAGGCAGGCTGCTATTGTTACTGCTGTGTTGTAGATAAGGAAGCTGAGCTGAGGGAAGGCATCTTCTTTGGGCTCACCCAGCCAGTAAGTATCTGAGGCAATGCTTCTGAATGCCGGGTCTACCTCCTTCCGAGACCAGCATTCTATGTACTACAGCCCCTATCTGCCCCCGCCCATCCACGTCCACCCCCCCCCCACCCCGACCCTCCTGTGCTGGGAAATAAAACCATGCTGGGGTTAGCGCTGTCCGGAGCTTCTCAGAGATTTCTTGCCTCTCCTACACAGGCTGAAGAGTTAAGAACTCAGCTCCTCCAGGCGGAAGAAGGTCAGGAAAGGACCCACAGGGAGCTCAAGGAGCTAGAGCATGAGCTTGAGGAGGCCCAAGGGGCCCTAGAGCTCCAGTGCAAAGAAACGATGGCCCTTCGCCGAACCCTGGGTGATGAGAGCCGAGAAAAGGACATGCTACTGCAGTCCAATGCAGGGCTTCGGGAGGCTCTCAAGAGGGTTGAGAATGAAAAGAGCAGGTATGTGGTGGACAGCGGGGTGGCCAGGACCCCCATGTGAGAGATTTGGCGTCCTGGGTTCAAATCCCACCTTTGCCACTTCCTGTCTGTGGGATCTAGGGCAAGTCCCTTCCCCAATTTTGGTCTGTTTCCTCATTTGTAAAATGAAACAGTTGGGCCAGATGACCTCTGAGGACCCTTCAGTTCCAGGTCCATGGTCATTTGTGACCTTTGGCAAGGCTCTGGACCTAAGCTGCCTCATGGGTAAAATGAGAAGGCTGGACCAGACAGCCTCAGATTATGATCCTCTGATCCCAGTTTTCAAGCAGAGGAGGGGCAAGGTCCTTGCCCTCAATCCAATCCCACCCAATAATCCCCCAAACATCCCTTATATTTAGGGAGTTTTTAGCCTTCTTAAGAAGGTTCATAAACAGGAAATAAATACCCTAGGGTATAATTTAGAATCTAAATGTTTGGAATCTACAGAGGTGAGGGAAGCTGAGAGTTCCTTGGGCTGCCAAGGTACTGTGGAGGAAAGGCAGCTTGATATCTTAAAGAAGGAGCAAGATATTCTAAGAAAACATTCTTGTACTTTCCAAAGCTACCTCCCTGGTCGTCCCAAAGCAAGACAGATGGGCGCACTCTGGATTGCTGTTCTTTGTCCCTTTGTCAGCTCATGCCACCCCTCTGGGTCTTGGTTTCATCATTCCTAGGATCAAGGGGGTGAACCGTAGATTTTGAGCTGGAAGGGGGCGTACAATTTATCGAGTCCAATCTCCCCATTTTAAAGATGCAGAAATGGATGCCCCAGGGAGTCTGTGACTTCCCAAGGCCACACAGGTTCTCAGTATTTGAACTGGGATCTGAGCCCAGGATTTTGGACTGCAAATTCACAAAAATGAAAAGACTGAGCTGGTGACTAGTGGCTGGAAGGCTGCTTCTAGCTCCAAGGCTCCCTGATCCCAAATACTTAGAAAACAAAAATTCAAAGGCCCTTTGACAAATGTCATTCCCCATCACTGAGAAAGTGTGAAATATTAGACTCCACAGTTTGTCCCAATGGCCTCAAGAAGCAGAAGAGTCAGCGTGGCAGATCTAGGAAGGAAAGAGGATGTTGCTTGTCAAATCCCAGCAGGGCCAAGTGAAGGGTCACGTCTGTCTGTCTGTCTGTCTCAGTTTTAAGAGGGCTAAAGAAGAAAAGGAACAGAAGCTCATCATCTTGGAGGAGGCCAAAGCCTCAGTCCAGAAAGAGGCTGGAGAGCTCAGAGCGACGCTCCGAGAGGTAGAAAGGTCAAGGATGGAGGCCCGGCGAGAGCTCCAGGAACTTTGGAGACAGGTACCCAATGAGGGCTGGGTTTGGATGTTCCCTGCAGTCAAGCCCTCTGCCACATGTTCCCATGTTCCCTGTCAGAGCCCCAGACTGAGGCTCCAAATAGATGGGGTTGGGTGACCCTCAGTGACACAGAAGGCACTTGGAGCATCAGTGATGACCCCACTACCTACCAGTGAGGAAAGTGCTTTGTCTACGGTAAAGCTCTTTAAAATCATGAAATACCCACTAAGCTAGCCCTTTTTTTACTGCTGTAAGGAAGAGGGAATGGGTTTGTTCTTTCTGGCCCCAGAGGGAAGAACCAGAAACAATGAGTAGGAGATATCAAGAAGCAGATTTAGATTTGATAGCAGTAAAAACTTTCTCAAACTTGGTGCTCTCCAAAGTGGAAGGAGCTAGACCAAGAACTGGTGGGCTCCCCTGTGCTGGGGGGTCTTCAGGCAGAGCTCAGGTCATAGCTCTGGAGCCAGAAGGGACCTCTAACCCAACCCACTCTTAATGGATGAGGAACCTGAAGCCTGGCTAGAGGAAGTGACTTTTCCCAGGTCACAGGAGTCAGCATGGGGCAGGGGTGGAGGGGGGCATCTTGGATGCTGGTCCTCTGACTTCAGAACCAGCACCCCCTTCCAGCCACTTCCTTGTCAAGCAGGGGGCAGTGGGCATTCCCTTCCTAGGTATGGATTGAACTAGATGCCTGCTGAAGTCCCTCCAACTCCTAGATATCTGGATATTGTCCTTAGTGGATCCAAGAGAGTTTCCCCACAAAATTAGGAGCAGTCAGCAATGGGACCCTACCCAACTGAGCTGGTGTCCTGGAAAGACCCCTCTCTGAGAGGGGAGAGGAAGAGTAAGGAAGGAAGAAGAACGTGGATACACAAAGAGCAGCCATCCAGCCATTCCAACAAGGCAGGCTTGTGCTCCATAGATTAACAAGAATGGTGACAATTTTTAAACAGAACAGCTACATTCTGAGGGTTAGCACATAACTACCATGGAAAAAGAGTGTTAATTTGGCCAGCACTGGTAATCAGAACCAGATTGGTCAAGCAGGGGCAGCTGGCCTCCCTCTCAAGAGAGGAAAACAAGGTTGGTGTTTAGCCTGGAGGAAAGACTTGAGGGGAGCAAAGAGAGGTGGAAAGCCTGTCAGGAGAAGCCCTTTTGGCCTCATTCTGCCTGCCCCCAGGGGGCTGAACCAGGAGCCATGGGTGGAGGTTATAGGGAGAAGGACTTCAGTTCAGCCCTGGGAAGGAACATTCCGATAACTAGAGCTGCCCCCAAACAGAGGGGGCTGCTTCTAGGAGGGAGGGAGCGTCTCCCCTGACCCCATCTCTGTTGGATTTCTGATCAGGGTTGGATGGGTGACGGCTTTGTGAGGTGAAGCATCCCTGTGGGGAGGGATCTCAGTGGAGTGTGGGCTCTGGGCTGCTTCTGTCTTTGCATCCCCCCCCCATAACAAGCAGCAGCAACAACAACAACAGTTATCCATCACTTAGAAAAATCAATGGGAGGTCAGTGCTATGGGCTTTATTTCACCAAGGGGGACACTGAGGCTCAAAGGGATTAAGAACTTAACCAGTCACACAACTGCTCCTTAACTAGTCATATAACCATTTCTTAACTAGTCATAAAACCACTACTTAGCCATATAACTATTACTTAACCAGTCACACAACCACTACTTAACTAGTCACACAACTGCTCCTTAACTAGTCATATAGCCATTTCTTAACCAACTGGTTAACCACTACTTAGTCACATAACCACTGCTTAACTAGTCACACAACCAGAATGGATAAAAGGCTGAAGCCAGGTCAGAAGCCTTCCTTAGACAGCCAGGAGCCGTGACCTCCTGAGTAAGTCATTGTCGCCTCTAGGCTCGGTTTCCTCATCTTTAAAAGAGAGGATAATAAAAGCTCCTACTTCCAAGTTCTGTTGTGTGGCTCTAACGAAATCAAACCTCGAAGCGCTGCATGAATATTAACTGCCGCCGCCGCTGCTTCCAAGCTCAGCTTGCTCTGAGTCCGCTCCTGCACCTGGGGCCTCATGGAGTGTAAGAGCTGGCTGTGGTATTGACTGATTAATGATCAGATCCCACGTCTGCGGCACGTTGGTAAATGTTTAACAACCAGATCCCAGGACACGTGTTTATCTTGAAGGGCATCATTCCCATTTCCCCCATCACTTTCTAGACAGTTAAGGCCGGTTTTGTAGTTTACTGGTCCCTGTAGTGTTCACACTGCAAATGGACTTACCGTGCTCTCTGCGCCCTGCCCTGCTGTCCAAGATGCTGGAGCGTGACCCTCTGCCCCTCCCACAGGTAAAGACCCTGGAGGGTGAAAATGAAGAGAAGAGCAAGGAAGCCAGCCAGTTGCGGGCCAGAGTGGAGCGGGAGGAGCAGCGGACTCAGCAGGGCCGGCGGGAATCTGCCGAGCTGCAGAAGAAGGTCATGGAGACAGAGGCCCGCTGGGAACGTGCACAAAAGGAGGTGAGGAGGTGGCCGGGCATCGGGCCTTCCAGGAGGACTCCCAGAGGTCCGTCCTCAGTGGGGTCAAAGGCAGGGCAGGCAGAAGTGAGTCTGAACTGCCTGATGGGAAAGCGGGGTCTGGGAAAGTGTGAGGACCAGAGGAAGGCAGGTCAGCCCTGGGGAGGAGAGGGGGGCTCGGGAGGGCGGAAGGAAGGAAGTAAAGGGGCAACCTTGGGGTCAGGAAAGACAGGGAGGGGGAGGGGGAGAAGAGACAGAGGCAGAGACAGAGAGAAGCAGTGCTATCGGGACTAATTCAACCCCTCAGTTCTGAAGTCTGAAGAGCCTCTGGCCATCCATCCATCCATCCATCCATCCATCCATCCATCCAACCAAGCAGCCATCATTCATGAATCCCTTCCCACCTGCTGGGCTCTGCTCTAGGTGCTGGGCATGCGGGGATAAAAGTCAGCTGCTCCTGACTTCAGGAAGCTTGCAGTCTGTCAAGTGAAAAGACATAGGCCCTGCTAAGTCAAGCTGAAATCACGGGAAAGCCAAGTCTATACTGCACTGGCTGTCTCTGGGTATCAGGTCCTCACCAGGTTTCACAGTGGGGGAAGGGACTTCATAAAAGCAGAGTCTGGAGTCAGAGGTTTGAATCCCAACACCATCACCTTTGAGCTGTTGAGTGACATTATCATAGGGAATACGGATCTACAGCCGAGGGGAACTCAGTGGAGCTGTGTTCAAATCCTGCTTTGCCACTTACCATCTGTGTGGCTAGGTCACTTTCTTTATAAATCTATCAGTGACAGAGAGCATCTCTACACAACAGTATGCTGGCCGCGTAAGTGGGGGGGGGGGTTCTATAACACGTGGGTTGTGGGAGCATCTTTGAAGGTAGAGAGAGACCAGTGATGGGAGCAGAGGACCTGAGTTCAAATCCTGGCTCAGTCACTTACATCCTGCATGACCCTGGAGAAGTCATTCCCCTGCTTGGACCTGGGTTTCTTCACCTGTAAAATGAGGGGGTTAGGCCGGCCATCCTCAGAGGGCCCTTCTAGCTCTCGGCCTGTGAGATTCGTGTGCTGGGACCGTGACCCTCCACAAGTGCTTCCTAGATGGAGAACTCTTTCTGGGGGATGAAGACAAGAACTGGGTCCAGAACAAGCTGCCCTTTTGTCCTAAGGGGAAAGGTGAGAAGATGACACCCTTTGCCCTGGTACATAGAGAAGGAAGCCTCAGTGTGGGGACTCTGCCCCATCACTCTGAAGTCTGTCCAACAGGAGCCCTCATTGGAGGAGTGCGGAGAGGTGTCGCCCTGATGCAGTGGTCCACCTCTCCAGTCTTCTGCCAAGTCTGGGACCAGTCAGGACTGACCAACCCCAGGTGGTGGGAATCTAAGAATACTAGTGCTGGAAGACATTTAGTCAGCCAGTGACTCCACAAGCATTTAGTAAGCACCCACTGTGTAGAGCGCACTGGAGATATAAAGCAGAAATGAAACCACGTCTGCCCTCCAGGCTAGCTGGGGGAGACAATGTGTGTTTGTGTGTGTGTGTGTGTGTGTGTGTGTGTAGACACACATATATTTAGAGGCTCAGCTATGTGTCTGCATAGTTATATATATATATAGTTAAATATGCAGTGAAATATAGTCCTGTATCTGGCTTTATAGACATAGATATGTCAGAGTTGTGGTTCTAGTCTAGGCTAACCCCCTCATTTCACTGAGAAGGAGACAGAGATGCTGTAGCAGGCCCAGGTCTCCCAGGGGAGAGCCTCCATCAGAGGGCTGGTAAGCCCCCTGGGCTGCAGGGTTTCCAGGCTGGCTCCTGCCAGGGGGCCCCAGCTGATCCCATGCTTTCACTAGAGCCTAGCTACTTCACCTCCCGTGCTCCCTCCCCAGGCTGACTGACCTCCCACCCTGTTCTATTACTCTCCTGGCAATGGGACGGGAACTCCCTGGGTGGCCTTGGCCCCAAGTGCCTGCCTTTCTAGGCTACCTCCCAGGGTGCAGAACAAACCCTCCCTCAGGACAGGACCCCTAGAGCCCCATCTCCGGCCCCAGGCCAAGTGGGGCTTGGCTGGACCAGGGAGTTTCCTCTCAGGGTCTGAGACCCAAGCTAGCCGGGTTGCTGACTGCTCCCCAGCTACTCACTGAGCTCTGGTCTCTGGTCTGGGTTCTCCTCCTCTGGTGCTCATTCCCATGGTTACAAGCTTCGAGGAACTGTAAGGTGAAGGAGCTAAATTCAATCCTGTATTTCTGTGTAGCCTGGAGGAAAGCTCTTCTTCCACACCCTCTGTTTCCCCATCTATGAAATGAATGGATTGGATTAACCTGGAAAACACTAGACCACAGGCCAGGTCAAAGTCAACTGGTTTTTACAAACCATTCTTAGCTCACCAGCTGCACAGATACAGCTGGAGATTTAGTCCTGGGCAGTCATTTGCTGACCCCTGAACCAGAAGAACTGTAGGATCCCTTCTAGCCCCAAGACCTGCTGTGCTATCTAGAGTCACATGGAGGGTCAGACGGAAATTCAGACTGACCACTCAGACACATGAGATTCTTCTTTCACTAGACACCGATAATCAAGTCAACAGGCCTCTAAGCACCTACTTATACACCAGAGCATTGGAGATACACAGAGGGGCAACAAACAGAAGCAAAACCCCCAACCATTCCTGTGTTCCATGAGGGTGCCCCATGAACACAGCTTGCACAAACAAGATAACTTGAGGTGCTTTCAGGGGGAGGTACAAGCAGTACGGGTGATGGAGAGAGGGGTCCTGGGGAAAGTGAGCCTGGAGGAAAGCCAGGGCCCCATCTGGGTCTCAGTCTGAGCCTTGCAGTGACCCTTCACCTCATTGTGCCCCCAAACAGGTCTCTGGGGCACATCTGTGTACATGCCAGAGTGCAAGCGCTTGCCTACAAACACCCACCTGCTCCCCTTCATGTGCCGTCTCCCCCACTAGAGTATAAAGAAGGTCTCCTAACAAGAAATCTCATACTGGATGAATAAAAAGGTTCTTCCAGCTGTCCCCTCCAAGAAACAATTGGACTTTTCCAAAATTCTCCCCACCGGCCTGCTGGTTACTTAGCTCCAAAGTGGGGGGCTGGTCTGTGCAGTTTGGGGAGAACCAGATCTAACTTCTTCCTTACACTGTTATCACCTTCAGTAACCAGGGTCATCTACAAATCTACCCATCTGAGGTAAGGCAACCACTTTAGAATTTAAACATTGGAAGAGGTCACAGAGACCATCTGGGCTAACCCATCTGTGACTAAGAATCCCCTCTGCCCAATATCCAGTGAGTGGTCATCCAACATTTGCTTGAAGAGGTTGTCAGGAAAAACCTGCTGCTAGCTGCTCAAGCAGCCCATTTCACTTATTTTGAAGGATGTTGTATTTGCCTCTGGCTAATCTGTCTCCCTGAATTTTCTAGCCACAGTTTCTAGGTCTTCCTTCTCAGGAAAAGTGGAACAAGTTTAATCCACATTCCCCATCAGAATCTCAAATCCCCCAAAATAGCTATCATGTCAATAATTCAATCTGAATTACTGGTGTTGTTTGGAACCTAGGCTGCCTCCGCTTGTAGGGACTATGTTTCAGGCTAATGATCCCATAGGAACATGGTGTTATCAAGCACTGGAGATAAGTATAAATCCCAAGACTGCCCAGTTATGGACACTCACAGAGGATTGGGACTTTGAGGCATCTTTGTAATTGTTGCTCCATCATTTCTGACTCTCAATAACCCCCCTTGGGCTTTTCTTGGCAAAGATACTGGAGTGGTTGGTCATTTCCTTCTCCAGCTCATTTTACAGATGAGGAAACTGAGCAGGGTCACACAGCTAGTAACTGTCTGAAGCCAGATTTGAACTCAGGAACATGAGTCTTTCTGACTCCATACCAGACTTTCTATCCACTTTGCCACCTAGTTTACCTGAGCAGAGTCTTATATGGTGAAAACAATAGTACTGTGGTGTGATTTGTAGGCACTGCAAATTTTTTACTGGTGGGGAGAGTGTAGCTAGTAATAAGGCCCTTCTATAAGGTTCCCTTGACAAGATTAGCTTCCTGGTAACAAAATTAACTTGAATGAAGTCTTTGATCTGGCAGTGGTCAAGTCCCTTTGCCATAGGTACTCACATGCCCTTTGACACTACATTTGAGGATGATTTATGAGTCATGGCTATGAGTTATGACCTTGGACTTGGTCTTTAAAAGGGAATCTGGTGAGAAAGAGGATATCACTGAAAAACTGAAATAATGAATCAGAGCCAAGAACGATGCTGAGAGGAGAAGGTCTACATTCCAAAGGCAGACTGAACTCTCAGGAAGGAAGCCTGAGCACCTGCATGGGGACTTTCCAAGGAGCTCATGCAGCCCCAAGAGAGGAGAAACACCCTTGGGACTGAAGATTCATTCTCTTGGGTGAAGAAGTCACAAGAAAAACTGGCACTTTGCCAATACCATGACTTCCTCTCATCTACTTGGTGCCAACACCTCAGGATGTTAAATCATTGATAGGAGTGCCTGTCTTCTTCTTAGGAGCCGCTGAGCCCATGAACCCTGGCTTCACCCAACACGGCTTTATGCTTGTCTTCCCAAATCTCCCCAAACAGATTCTCGTCCTCAGGCCCTGTGAGTTGTGTGTGTGCTGGTGCTACAATCTGATGCCCCATGTTAGTGGCTGGGTATGGAGGTCAAGACCACACATCCTTATACAAGCCCAGTCCTGTTTGGTTGGTTGAGTGAATGAATGATCCAAAGCCCAAAGAGAACCTCCAGCTCTTTCTGAGGCAGGGGCAGGAAAGCTGGGGTGCTCCCCCCCCGGGGCTGGGCCACACCTTCCCCTTCTCTTCTAACATCTCAGCTTCTAGCAAATGTAGGCGTGGCTGTTTTCTAGTGTCCATGGTTGCTTCCTCTAGATCCTCAGCCTGCAAAGAAAACTGGCAGATACAGAATCTGGTCTCCAGGTCCGGGAGAAAGATCTTATGGAAAGCCTGCAGGAATGCCATGGGAATGAGAAAAAACTCAACCAGGAGCTCCACAAGCTGGAGAGGAAGCTGAAGCAGGTCTGCGGAGAGGCCAAGAGCTCCCAGATGCTCCTGAGCACGGCCAACAGTCGTATCCACAGCCTTGAGCAGGAGCTAGACTGGGCCGAACGGACCGGGAGACAAACTGAGGCCATGCTGAGTAGGCTGCAGTCGGTGCTACGCTGGGGACTGGGCCTTGGCCGAGCACCAGGAAGAGCACCCTCCCCAGCCAAAGGTCAGCAGCAGCAACCTCGGGAGAGGTGGCAGACTGATTTCAATCTAGTCCTTTCAAGGGCCTCATATTTGGGTGCCATGGGACCAGTGTCCCCCAGGTTTCCCTTCCTCCCACTGATTTCATAGATGGTCTTTGGGAGCTGATGTGGCCAAAGTTCACGCCCTATGACCAACCTGGTGGTGATCCTCTCAGAACTTAGACAGCAGACATTTGGTCAGTCACCAGAACCATGCCCAAAGACTTCCTAGCTTGGAAGAAAGACCCACTTTCTGTGTGGTCTTGGGCAAACGTGACCTCTCTGGGTAACCTCATCTGAAGGAGGAGGTGAGCACTCAGGCACCTTCTGACTCTAATCTGTCATCTATGACCCCTTTGCAGGCTTCGAGAGCTCCTCAGTAGCAGAGGTACAACGGACTCCAGCCTCTCTACCTGGATCCCCTGAGAGGAGCCAGGGCCACTCTCCACTTAGGCTGCCCTCCCCCTCACAAGGGAGCTTCAGCCCCATAGACATGGATGTCAGAGTTGTTCAGGAGGCCTTGAGAGACCTTCTACGGAACCTTCGAGATGCACAAAGAGAGAGGGTAAGGCAGGAAGCTCTCAGCCGTAATTCTAGGCGGTATTTCCTTCTGTCGATTCAATGTGGTGTGCATAGACTAAGTGCCTGCTGTTTGTAGCCCAGGTGCTGGAGGATGGGACAAAAAACACAAGCAAAACATTCCCTGCCTCCAAGAAGATGATGTTCCCTGGGAGGGAAGGGACATGAAGTGTGAGCAGAACAAATGAGTGTCCCACTGGGAGAGGGAGTGAAGAAGGGGAGAGCCAGAGGGGCCTGATGAAAAGACTGGTGGATTCAGAGGTGGAGAACCTGGCTTCCAGTCCCTGGCCTAGCACAGGTGTGACCTTGGACAAGTCACATAACTTCCCTGGGCTAAGTTACCTCTAGTGGTCTTTGAGCTCAGTGTGGGAAAAACACTGGCCCCAGAAGGAAAGAGTCAGAGAATGCATGGGATGCTTAGTGCTCAGGGGATCCAGGGAGGGAGAAGTGGAGGTGAGGGGGACCTAGAAGGGCAAGAGAGGCAGAGAGGAGGAGACAGTGTTGGTCTGCTGAGCCAGGGAATGGTCTGGTTTCCCGACACGACAGAGAACATGGAAGGGGTAATGTGGGAGAAAGTGGAAGAGGTGAGTTAGAGAGAAGAGTGTGAAGTCGGTGCCTCTTGGGCACACAGACAGCCCCGTTCACTATCAGTCTTTGTGTGTGCAGCTGGAGAGAAGGGACCTGACCTGGAGTCAGAGGGTCAAGGCTCAAAAGCCAACTCCCCAGGTAGAATGGGAGCTCCCTGAGGGCAAGAACCAGTGAGGCCAAAGTGAGCCCTTCATACACGCCAACTGGTCTGGTCGTGCTTCCCCCTCTGGGTCTCAGTCTCTCCAATTATAAAATGAGGGGTTCTCAGGTCACCGCAGACAGTCTCCTCACACACATTTCCTTACACTTCTATACACATTCACACTCATACTCACACATGCGCACACCACACAGACACACACATTCCTATAACTAATCAATCAGATGTCTTGTTCACATTTCATTTCCCCACTGATGGAAGCTCCTTCTTGGTCACTCAGGCAATGGTCCCCCAGGGAGACCTCCACTCCTGGATTTCAGGATGGCCAAGGGGGTAAGGCCAGAGAGCCTACCTCTGGGCTGTTCTGGGGGGTCCTTCCCAATAACTCCCCTGCCAGTCAAGCACCCACACTTGCAATCACATCCACACTGACACACACACACACACACACACACACACCAAAGCACCTACGCTCTCTTACACATATGCTCATACTCACATACATATATTTATATATACCGGCACACACAGCATGCATGCTCATACTTAGAGGCACACTCATACACTCTTACACAGATACACATATTCTTGCACACGTACGTGCTCATAGCCCTATGACAGTACTTGCACAGTCACATATGGGTGTACAGGCTTACATATAGTCACACAGTTGTACACAATCACCCTCACACACTTGATCGCTCACACACTTGCTCGCTCACACACACACACACACACACACACACACACACACATACATTCCTGGGACCACAGGAGGTGGCAGCTCACCCCAGCCCCATCCTCTGTCTCACTTCTCTGAGGGGCTGGGTGGGCACCAGTTCCCTGCCTTTATTCAGGCTAGGGGGTTGGGGAGAGAGAGAGACTTAGATTCTGTTTCAGGTGAAGTAATGGTGTTTTTATGTTCATGAAGGTGCTGGGTAGGCACTAGTTGCCCATATTCATTCAGGCTCAAGGCAGAGGAGGGGGCATGTCTAGATTCTCTTTCAAGTGAAGTATTGATGTTTTATGTTCCCAAAGGGGCTACATTCATTCAGCTGAGAGGGGTTAGTAGGAGAAGGTCTAGCTTCACTTTCAAGGGAAGAAATGATGTTTTTATGTACCTGAAAAAAACTGGCCACCAGAGCGCTCGAGGAGGGGGCCTGGGCCCTTCCCCCTTGTCTTTCTGCCAGCATTGATCAGCCTCTGGATACAGCCCAGCAGAGCTAGGACCAGGCCTGGGCAAGGTGAGCTCTTACCTCAGGCCCACACAGCCTGTGGAGGGGGGGAGGTGCACAGCAAGGGACATTTTAAAAATAGAACTCCTCAGTGCCCCTATTTTTAATGCCAGAAAATTCCTCTCTCCATGTCACAGAGGCATTTATTTTGTGATTAGTCACATGACATGTGTGACAAGGATGATTCCCTGCCTCCCATGGACAGTAAGCAACTTATTCGCTGTTTGAGGCAGGAAGATCATGCATGCTCCTGTCAGGGGAGGGCCTCCTGTAGATGCCTTGTCCGGGCCCTGAATTCCAGGCTCAAGAAAACCCAAGTCGAGCCTTCATGCAGTGGCCCTGGGTCAGGTTACCAGGTGGGGGGAAGCATGAGAGCAGAGGTGGGAAACCAAACTGGGGCACAGAGGCAGGAGGGCTGAGCCCAAGGTTGGGAAAGAGGGAGAACAGGACAAGAAAGGGCCAGAGAGAGAGGGATGAGCCTCATCCACTGGGCAGAGCCTGGTGGTCCCTTCTCTACCTCCTGAACCAGCTGACACGCTCCTTCTGGCTCCAGATGGGTAACCCAACTCTTCCTTACAATGGTCCAAATAGGAAGGGGTCAGCAGCAGGGCAATCAGGTGCTGGTCCCAGGGGGCCAAAATGTAGAGAATCTGACAGCATTTGGAATCCTTCCCTGCCCAAGTCTCCACTTCCTTCCACTACCGCCCTACCTCCTCGGGTCTTCCCCAGGAGGATTTCTGGGTTGGGACAGTGTCTCCATCACCAGCCCCTCTCCATTGACCCCTCTGTGGGCTTTGACCTGGAACAAAAATGGTGACCCATAGCTCTTGCCAGTGGTCTTGTCTGAGGATGAACTCACAACTGCAGGCTCCCAGATGATCACAGAATTTGGAGTTAGGGGAGACCCAACCCCTTTACTTGACCAAGGCCCATCAGGAGGAAGGTGGTTACTCAGCAAGCATCTGTGCCAGGCACAATGCCAAAAAAGACAGAAGCACAAAAACATGGTCTCCATCCTGAAGAAACTCTCCCCCCAAGACCACTCAGGTGGCAAGAAGCAAAGGTCAGATCTGAACCCATGCCCTGTTCTTTCCCAGCTGTTTCCTGGGCTTGCTAGCTAGGCTATGATGGGATGCTTTGTTTTTTGTCTGTCTGTCTGTCTGTCTGAGTCCCTGTGGTTCAGAAGGGCACTTGGGAACCCTTCCCAAGCTCAGTAGCGCCTCTGACCAACACAAGAGGGCTCATGAAGCTCTCCCAGCCCTTCCTCCAGCTGGAGGGGACAGACCCTGGGGCCAGCCCATCCTGACCCAGCAGCACAGACCACCAGGCTGGGTACAGATCGGCCAATAGAGCCTGACCCTCTGCTGGCCTCCGGCCTGTGTCAGGAAGAATGTTCTCTGCTGGCTGGCCCCACCAGGTTCCCTTTGCCCTTATGCCGTTAAGCCCCGTTGCGCAGAATGTGCGCCTTAAGAAAATGGACAAATATTTATATAACAGTTTTTTTAAAAAAAACTGGGCCTGACATCACCACAATGCTAAGGCATCTCAGGAGCAGTCCGTGGTGGGTGTTTTGTAAAAATTGAGAAATCTGTCCACACAATTCCTTGGTCCCCCCAGGGTACCCCGAGTCCTGGGCCGCTTCTGGAACTGGGACGACTTTGGGGGGGGGCAGTCAGTGCTACCTGCTAACACTGTTTAAAAGCAACACGAAAATGGCTTATGAAGCACTTTTTCATTTCTAAAGGGTTAGTAATCAATCCATAGACATAGATTAAGCACTTACCGTGTGCTAGGCTCTAAAGAGGCAAAGATAAAAACCAACAGTCCCTCAAGGAGTCCCAATAGAATGTAAGCCCTTGAGGACCCCCACATCCTATGGCACGGAGACAGACGTGTGTATGTACATAAGTACATACAAGAGTGTACGAAGCAGACACAGTATTGGTAAGGCAAGGACTTGCATCATTCCGATTTTACCATCACAGAAGCTGGGACTCTCGGGAAGATGGAACGATCCGATGGCCTCTGACTCTTGAAGCTGCTCCCTTCCTTTGGATCCTGGACCGAGGTGAGGGCCAAGAAGCAGGATTCCAGGGAAGATGTCCAGCAGGGGTCTACCAGAGCTTACAGAGCTAGGTCAGAGTCCACCCTCCTTGTTTTACAGATGAGGCATAGGGTGGCTCAACCACTTGGAACCTGAGCATCATACCCTGACAGCCTGGAAGGATTTCAGAGGCCAGCTAGTCTGACCTCTTCACCTTTTAGGTAAAGAAGCTGAGGCTTAAGAGGAAAAGTGACTTGGCCAAGGTCACAGAAACAGTAAATGGGTGAGCCGGGGTTGAAGCTCAGGCCTTTCACCTCCAGGGTCAGGGATCTTTCCATCATGGCTTGTCACGAGAAGAGAAATTCACTCTAGAAAAGAATCTCCTGTTGTCACAGCACATGAACTTGTGGCCCAGCAGAGACCTTGGGGGACCAAGACCACACAGTCCTTGGGTCCCTCAGCCCTCAGAGAGGAGGGATCTCCAGAACCAGGCCAAGGCAGAGGCCAGAGAAGCCAAGGCAAGGAGACAGAGGCCAGCAGAGTGTGGGGAGGAAGACTAGTGGCCCCTGCACCCCCTCATCCTGTGGCGCCATTCACCAAGTCCTAGACATAGAGTTGGGATAGCCAGTGAGGCCAATGCCCTCTTCTCATAGACAAGCAAATGAAGACACAGATACGCTGAAGGATTTGCCTGGGCACTTGAGCCAAAATTTGAACCCAGGCCTTCTCATCCCTGTTGGACCACAAGCCCAAGAATTGCTTCACAAATGTCCTTTACTGGTTTTTAACCATCCAGGTAATCAACAAGCATCTATTAAATGTCCACTTCGTGCCAGGGTCTGTGCTAAGCATTGGGGACCCAAAGAAAGGCAAAAAGACTGACTGTCCTCAGCTACCTCCCAACCTGACAGCCAGGCTCCTAACCTTGCTCTGCCCAGGCTAAGCATCTTCCCAAGTCCAGGATCTCTGCCCCAGGGGGCCTAGGCTTGGCTGGTCATCCCCCAGGGGCTTTGGGAGTACAGCTCCTGACTTCCTGCCTTCTCTCATCCAGCTCTCTGAGTTGCCGTGAAGCCTTTGCCAAGCTCCCCCCTCACAGCAAGGGTGGCTTACTCAATTGTTTTGCCTTTGCTCCTGGCTCCCTTATTGAGGGGAGGGGGAGTGTTGTCTGGCTGCCCCTTTATCATGTCGCCTGAAGCAGCTCTGGCCCCCACCCACCCCTCCCCAGTGCTGCCAGCTCACCCAGATTGTTGTGCCAAGTGCCCTGGTCTCCTCCCCACACCCTCATGCTGAAGCACGCTGGACCCTTTACCTTGGCCTTTTTCTTTGCCCCTCCCTTTCCTCCCCGAGGTGTTGGATGAAGCCGCAGACTCGGGCCTCTCCCCTGGGGGTGGTGCCCACAGAGAACACATTTTCTTCGCAAGTACAAACCAAAAAAAAATGTACGGGACACAAAGGAATCAGATCAGTACATCAGAGAATCTCAGATGTGAAGAAGACCTCAAGGCCACCAAGAGCTCCCAGCAGGAATCCATGCTGTGCCATGCAAGTCCTACCTGAAGCCCTCCAGGGAGGGCCTCTCGCCCCTCAGAAGTAGCGCCCATTCTCCTCGGGGGAGTTTCCTAACAGCAAGCCTGTTTCTGCCACTCTGCAACTCGAGCTTCCCTACCCACTTGGCTCTTGGGCCAAACAGAACGAGGTTGAACAGCCCTAGGACGAGCGGGACAAGGCTGCCCTATCCTGGGCCAAGAGGGACAGCCCCCACTTGTGCCTGGCACTGGGCTAAGGGAATTACATTTATCATCCCACTTGATCCTCACATCAGCCCGGGGAGACAGGAGCTGCCATCGCTTCTATTTCCCAGATGAGGAGACTGCGGCAAACAGAGGTTAAGTGACTTTCTCAAATCACACCTGGAGCCACAGGTGTGTTCGGAATGTGGTCCCAGCGGCTGGCACAAAAGAACAATCATTTCCTTCAGTAGAGCTGCTTTGCCTGGTTTGATGTTGGCTTTACGTGACTGCCATGCTACATTGCTAGTGCTCCACTGAGATCCCCAGATCCTTTTCCCATTCACCATCCAGCCATGCTCCTTACATCGTGGGCTCATGAAGCTGTAGCTTGGTGAAGACAGAAGGCTGAATTCAAAGCCAGGAAGACCTGGGGTCAAGCTCTGGCTCTGATACTGACTGGCTGTGTGACCCTAGACAAATTTCTTCACCTCTCAGTCCTCTAGGAAACTCAAAAAGTTGCAGAAAAGGTGTCAACCTGCATTAGTGGAGGGATGTTCCCCACCTGGGTGTTCCCTTATGAAGTCACAAGTCCAGTTCCTGATTCTGTAGGACTTTACATTTATGTCTCCTAAATTTCACCTCATCAGATTCAGTCCCTTGTTCTAGTCTGTCAAGGCCTTAGGAAGATCCTGACCTTTTCTCCCTGCCCCTTTCCTCCTTGGCTGCCCCAAGATTTCTGCTCCAAGGTCTTGGGGCTGGAAGAAACTGAGGGTAAAGAAACTGCTCCTTACCTTTTGACTTTTAAAAGTGTGTCTCTCCATCAGCCCGTCCATTCTGTCCTGGTTGGTGTGAGATGACTCAATTAGCTACTTACAAAGTCTGGTCCCTCCTCCTGGCTTCTCTACCTGTGAATGTGCCTCTGAAAATGGGTCCTCAAGTGGGCTCTGTTGTGAGCTGGTATTTGGTTTTCTTAGGCTCCCCTTCCTTTCCCACCTTCCTGAGATGGTGTCTATGCATGCCTTCCCATCTATCCTCCCAAGCTGCCCTCTCATTGAATTGGAGCCTAGCCAGTGTTTCTCTTAACCCTTTGAAATCTGCTCTCCACAAACCTAGGCTGCATGTTCCAAGATGCCAGGTTTTTCTCTCCTTCCCTCTCACAATCTGGATGAAATGTTTGCTTCTTCTCAGGACTCCCATCATCTCCACCCCAGCAACTAAGTCTTTCTAGGTGACACCAACCTGCTGCTCCAGCCTTTATTACAAAGAGTCCTCCTCACATACACTACAGTCCAGCCAAACTGGCCTTGATATTTCTCACAAACACCATTCCTCCTATCTCTGTACCTTTGCACTGGTCAGTCCCCAAGCCTGACTTGCACTCCCTCCTTACCTCCACTTATTAGAGCCAGTACCTTCCTCCCCAAATGACCTGGTCTCTATGGGTAGACAATTGTCTCCCTTGCCTAGACTGTAAAGTCCTAGGGCAGGGACTATCTTGCCTTTGTCTTTGTATGCCAAGTCCTTAGCACAGTACTCAGCATGCAGTAGGTGTTATAATAAATTGTTCTGGATCTGGCAATTATAAGGTGTTACAATGTGTTATAAGGCGTTATCTGGATTATAAGGTGTTAAAATCAATGTTCTGGATCTGGTGATTAATCAATTGATTGATTGATGAATTGGTTAATTGCCAGATCCAGAACATTTTTTAAAAAGCATAACACAAAATACATGGGAAAACAAAAAGGGAAACAATGAAATTAAAATGCAATTACCAGATTTCATACACACACACACACAAACACATTTAAACCAAGTTCATGGACTCATGCTCCACACCTAGCCTGCACTGTGGGGAGAAATAGTGATCTTTTTCTTTCCAGGTTTCTGTAAACAATGGATAGCTCTTCTTTGTGGTGTGGAGAGTTGTTCTGTTTTGTTTAGTCAAACAGTTCTGTAAAAAAAACAGGTGTGGGGTTAGAAGAAGATGAAGAGACAAATGACCCAGTTACCTGAGTGTCACCGGTCAAGCTCGGTTCTCTTCCTCTGCCTAAAACTACGTTCGTGTCTCCTTTGCCTTTAAAAAAGGCACCTGACCCCACTTCCATCCCCCCTTTCCTTCTCTTTAATGCCAAACTTACAGAAAGACATGTTTTCTTATCACCTCTTGGGATCCAAGGTCTGTTTTCACCACTCAACTGAACTGACTCTCTCCATGACCATGGGATTATAGATAGAAGTTGGAAGGATGCTCAGTGGTCAGATCGCCTCCAGCATCCTAGCTACCAAATCCAATGGCCTTTTCTAGCCCTCATGGCCCTGACTTCTTAGCCATGCCTCTTCTCTCTTGTTCTCCTCTCTCCCCTCTTGCCTTCTTGACTCTCTTCCTGCCTACCTTTCCTCTCATTTGCTTTTCATCTTCCTCTTTATGACCCTTCCATGTGAACAGCATTGGACTGTCCTTGAATGGTCTTTTATGCTTACCACATGACTCATCGCCATGCTAAGTGTGGATTCCATCCAAGTTGTGTCCTAGGCCCCTTCTAGAGTCTGCTACCATCACTTGTAGCTGTAGAAGGGTTTAGGAGTCTAGTGCCCTATGTGGAGCCTACACAAGGTGATCGTCCTTCCCTCTTCCTGTTATTGGTTCATCCAACTTATTCACATTCTGGATTCCAAGGCCATCAAGGGGTATGTATTTTAATCCCTCCCAGATCTGATGACTACTCCAACCTCTCTGCTGAGCTCCAGTCTTAACATTTCCATCTGCCTGCTGAACATCTCCACCTGAACATATGCTTATACCTCAGACTTGACATGTCCAAATGCATCCTTTCTCCGCCCTGCCCCTCCACCAAAAACAAAAACAAAAAAATCCTACTTTTTCTCTCCATTACCATATTTCTCTTCATGGTGCCACCGTCCCCCCAGGCGTGGAGTGATATTCAATCCTTCAGTCTCCTGAAGCCTCCACCCCCACATTCATTCCCTATTCCCCAAATGGCGCTGACTTGTGCTGGGCCATTGCCATCCCAGAATCTCTTGGATCTGCTCTTTCTCATCCCTCACCCCGAGTCAGACCTTTGTCACTGTTTACTTGGACTATTGCTATCTCTGCACCTCACATTTTCTCCCCTCTCTAACCCTTCTTCCCCATAGCTTCCAAAATAATCTTGTGCCAAAATAGGACACAGGTCTTAGCATGTAGTTCTCCTGCTTAAAGCATCAACAAACAAACATTTAGTGGCTTCCTAACATCTCTAGAAGAAAGTACACATTACTTAGCTGGACATGGAAGACTCTTCCTCACCTGGATCCAAGCTACTTTTATAACTTAACCTTCCATGCCTTTAGCAGACCCCCAACCCATTTGCTAACCTTTCATGGGCTCTGTGTTCTAGCCAGGCTGGATTCCTAAGCATTCCTCAGCCTGATTCTGTGTTCTTCTGTCACCATGAATTGGCCTGGAATGTAATCCATCCACATCTCAACCTGTTGAAATTCTCTCTTAAGCTCCTCCTTTGTTCTCATGAAGCCTCTCCTGACCACGCAGGCCCCAAGGAGATCCTCTCCTCTACCATGTGTTGTCTGTACCACTCCTTTGGCACCTTCCCTATGGTACCTCGTCTTCCACTGGAGCCTTTTTTCCAAGGCCTCATCATGACCCTGGATTTTTAACATCTATGCCAAATCAGAGAGCAAGCTCTGGCAGGTTCTGCTGGGCTAGAAAGGCTTTGAGTATAACTTGGTGATGGACTAGATCTGAGAGGCAGCCAAGGTTCAGAGAATCACCACCAGGTGGGATGGATTTTTCAGCCACAGCAACTCTCAAAGAGTACTGACTAAGAGACAGAGGGGTGGCAGTCTGCATCTCTGAAGGGAATGTCCACCATGACACCACGGATGTTGAAGTCCTGAAGCATATGGCCCCGTTTTATTTGTTCAACTGTTTTTGGTCTAGATATATGATTATTTTGGTACAGGTCACCCCACTAACAACACATACTGGCACCTCTTCTGGTCTTAGAGAGAGAATTGCCACTTGGCCAATATATGGCTTCTCAGGGCTTCTTAGTTCCATGGCTGGATCCACCATCCACCACTATGTGTACTCTCATATTATTCCTGCATCCTCATGTTGAGTTATCTTTATAGATAGAATTAGATGTATAGTTGGATTTGTGATCTTATCATTATAGGCACTCGACCTCCCACATGGCAAATGGTAACCCCTATGTGCCTTCTCTCTGTCTCCCTCCCTCCCCCCTCCCTCCCTTTCTCTGTCTCTCTCTGTGTCTGTCTGTCTGTCTGTCTGTCTCTCTCCTCTCTCCCTCTCTCTCCCTCCCTCCCTCTCTCTGTGTCTGTCTGTCTGTCTCTCTCTCCATGTAAATATATATATATATATATATATATATATATATATATGACTCTTGATTCCTTGAAAAAATCTTCCAAAGAAAACCCACCCAGCATACAAAATACCTTCCCCAGTTCTGTCAGCATTTGAAGGATACCAGCATGGAGCTCAGGCTGGCCCTCCATGTCTCTCATTCTGCCCACAACTAACCGATTCCCTTTCTGGTCATACATGTTCTTTATGGTGTCCTTTACATCATGTTTTCTCAAGTAACTTATCTGTGATAAGATGTGGCACTTTGCTCACTCCCAACATGTATCTTTCCTTTGTCCTTTCAGTTACTTATAATTTGGTTCATTAGAAACAATGGTATTCCATAATTCTCAGCTATATAGAATCACTGGGAGACTATATGACTAAATCAATGTTGTCCTCAGCTATTATTCCTCTTTCTTTGGTAAGGAACTCAAGTGTTTACTTGGATGGTTTCCAGGTTCATTTGGCTGTGTAAGGAATAGTGAGAACCAGAGTCAACGTCTTTTCTTTTATCCATTTCCTGATTTAAAGAAGTAACAGTTTATTTCAATAAATTAGGCCAGAGTTAAAGTAATCTCAGACTGTGTCTTCTCATCTTTATCCCTATAATTTAGCAGTTACTTTGGCCTTTGATCTAACCAGTCAATGATGAGACTGCAATTGGTCTGAAAAGTCAGGAATGTCTATTCCCAGGTAGCATGGTATACTGGCAAAGATGCTGACTCAGGAGTCAAAGACCAGGGTTCAAATCCCACTTCTAATAGACCTTCAGGGGAAACAGCCCTTATGGGTCATCTAGTTCAGCTTCCTCCTTTTACGTATAAGGAGTTGGCAGACTCTAAGACGATGAGCTTGGTTTTGATTCCTTGGACAATTCTAAGATAAGTCATTAAAAAGATGGTTGGTAAACTTACAAAGAGCCAGTCAGATCACACCAAATTAACCTCATTTCCTTTTTTTGGCAGGATCATTAAAACTACTAAATTACTATTAATTTAGCAGGTGCTTTAGATGCAGTTTCCCTAAATTTTATCAGAGCTTTTAGCAAAGTGTCTCATGTTGTTCTTATGGAGAATATGGAGGGATGTGGATTCGACAGTAATTCAATCAGACGGCTTCAGAACCACCTGCATGGTTGGCCTCAAAGAGTAGATGTTAATAGGTTAGACTCATCATGATGAGTCCTTCAGGGGTCTATGCTTCACCCTATGCTGTACAGCATTTTTAATGAAGACTTGGGTAAAAGCATAGTCGGCATGTTCATCAAACTTTTAGATGAGTAAAAGATGGGAGAAGGGGCAAACACAGTGGATGAAAATTTCAGAATACATCAGGATTTGACAGGCAAGAGCATTGGCTTGAACCTAATAAGGTGAAATTCAATAGGGATCAGTGTAAGGTCTTATAGTTAGGCAGAAAACAGTCCATTTCCCAACATGGGGAAGGCCTAAGTAGATAACTGCTGTTCTGAGAAAGATCTGGGAGTTTTAGTAGAGCACCGATACAATGTGTGTCTGTCAAAGGATGTGGGCTAAACCAAGAGTCTTCATTTCCAGTAACAGGGAGGTTAGTGTATGAACCCCTGCACTCTGCCCTTGTCAGACCTCTTCTGGGGGATTGTGATTAATTCTGGGTAGCACAACTAGGAAATGCCCAGGGAAGGGCAACCAGGATGATGAAAGACCTTAAAATTAATGTCATGTGATTCAACTGGAAAAGTGAAGTGGGAGGGGGGAGATGGGTAGCACCTGATAATTGTCTTCAAGTATTTAAAGGTCTGTCAAGCAGAGAAAGACCTGATTAGTTCTCTTTGGCCCCAGAGGGCAGAGAGCCAGAAGAAGCTTCAAAGGTTCCAATTTCAGAAGGACGGGCTCTCTCTCAGGATATTTCATATAGAGGTCATGTAACTACTTTCCAAAGCCATTATCAGAGAGTTTCCCTCTGTGCACAATTTGCACTAAATGACCAGCGAATTCAACCTTCCCACTCCGTGATTCTGTGACACTGAGCCCAGATGTGTTTAGTGGCTTGCCCAGTACCGAGAAGCCAGGAAGTTACAGGAGTAGAAATTGAACCTAGGTCTCTGCCCTCATTCCAGTCCCTTCTCTCACCGCCTAAGATCCTGTCTCTGTCACTGTGCTTCCACTAAGCCTGGAAACTGGAATTCTGGCAGTTTCTTCTCTCCTTGCCCTTATCCTCTGCCTTTCTCTCCTCCCAGGATGAGTCCCGGACACAGGTAGTGAACCTGAACTGTCAGCTGACGGAACTGAAGGCTGACCTTGACCAGAGCAAGACTCGCATCCTGCAGCTGCAAAAGTCTCTGGCAGATGCTGAGGAAGGCCAGTCATTCATTCATCTCTCTTCTCCAGAGACCCAATTCATAGTCTCATCTGCTGCAAAAAAGCAAGATTTATTACAAAGTACATTGTGGATAGGGCAGCAGGAGAGCTGAGGAGCAAACAGATGGGGAAGAAGGCACTCTAACTGGAAATCAGGGAGCTCAGGGAGGCTCTCTCTGTTCAGCCTGCTGTAGTTTGAGAGTAGAGCGGGGCAGGGCTTACTCTAATGATCCTCTTGGGCAGGAAACCCCAAGTTTATTTTTCTTTTGAACCAAGAACAGGGGTACAGAAACTCTTTAAGAGCTTGTCACCCCCCAAAAGATGAGATGCTGCCATTAGCCTGCCCCCAAAGAAGAGATTATAAAACTTGTTTCTGTGACCTTAGGGGACATAAGGCAATCCTGGAATTACCAATACTTCACCTGATATATTCAATGTAATTAAAAAATTGTAGTAAATGCTGGCTGCATATAAGGCATTATATTGGGCACTGGAGGTAGGAAGGCATAATTCAAGCAGTTCTTTTCCTCAGGGAGCTTGCATTCTATAGGGGTAAACACTAGGCACAGAGATAAGGGAATCCAAGGTCATTTGAGGGGGAAGATAGAACTACCTGACAGTATCCAGGGAAGATTTTGCATAGATCAGGTGGCGAGGGCTGGGGGGAGGGGGAGGCGCAGCATTACAGGAATGAAGACAGTCTCTGCAAGGGCCAGTAGTCTGGAGACGCCACAGTAAACTTGGATAGCAACAAGTTAGAAAGCTTATAAAAAAAAAAAAAGCAAAAGAAGAAACCTAAATCTTCCCATTATTTTCTTGAGTCCTTCACTTCCCAGAAGTGATGGAGAAAATAGAGAGAGAGGAATTTGCGAACTGTGAAAGATTCCTGGGCAAGGAAGTGACATGATCAGAGCCGTATCTTAGGACTTTGGCAGTTGTGCGAAGGCTCCTTTGGAAAGGGGACCAATAAGGCAAGCAGATTGATGAGGAGACTCTTGCAATAGTCCAGGCAAGGGTCTGAACTAAGGGAGTGATCTGAGTGAAGAAAAGAGAGTTCTAAAGAGAGAATCAGAAGGCCTTGGCAGCTCTTCGGGGTGAGGGAGAAGGAAGGATGCCCCCAAGATGACAAATGTGAGTGACAGAAATGAGGACAGCGACCTCTCAACAAGCAGGGTAATCTGGAGGAGAAGGCTTGCAGCGAGGTTCGGGGAGACAGCATAATGAATTGTTTGGGGTGTGTTCAGGACAGACCATAGCTCCTTGACATCAGGGACTGCTTCATTTCTGTCTTTGCTTCCCCTATGAAGTCTAGAACACAGTAGGTGCTTAATCAGTGCCTGGCTGAGTGATACATAGTATCATTCAGGACTCTCACTCATGGTTCTAACCTGGAAAAGAAAGTCTCTGGAACAGTGGAAGACTGCGGGCAGGTCTCTGCTGTCTCTGCTTTCTAGGGAGCCAGGAATCTTACAAACACAAAAGTGTAGGAGTAGGGGGGTTTGGGATGAGAGGTCAGTGTCCCTCCTTCTCTGTAACAAAATAGGTAAGCGAGGGGCTGACGGGCGCCTCAACAGCGCCCAAGCTGCCTTGATGCTGCAAGAGGAGACCATCCAGCAGGTGGAAAGGGAGCATCAGGAGTGCTCAGAACAAGTGTCAATGCTGGAACACAGCATCCACACAAGCGAGGAAGAGAAAAGAAGTCTGCAGGTAGGTGGGGCCCATGTGGGGCTGGGTGAGGAGAAGCTGAGCCCAGACATTCCTAGGCTCCTGGAACCAAACCTTCTTCCTATCCATGAATGTGGCAGCATCTGCCATACAAAAGAATCCTAGAGGAAAGCCTGCTGCAGCTCCTTGGTACCTTCTGAGGTACGGAGGCTAATCTCTACTAGAAAGACAGGCTCTGAACACTAAAAAAATAAAAAGCTTTTTCCAGGAACCTTGAGGAAGAGAGGTAGATTGCCAGGGATCTCAACGCACCCTGCTGCAAATCTGACAGAATCTCAGAGTTGCCCATAGGAGGAAGTGGATGTAGCAGATAGAGCAACAGGCTTGTAAGCAGTCTCCCAACCCCACTGCTTCTTCCCTGTGTGAACCTGAGTAAATTCCTTCCCCCTCCAAGCTTGTTTTCTCATCTGTGAAACAAGGGGGCTAGGCAAGATTCAACCCAACTCCATAACCAGTGACTGAGGTCCTCCAAGGTATCAGGACCAGGTCCACATGTCCACATCCTGTGGTCATCTTAGTCCAAACTCTACTTGAGCAGGAATCTTCCTAGAAGAAACCTGACAAGTGAGAGTCAACTTCTCCTTGAAGAGAATCCCAAGACCATGGATCTCAGGCTGGAAGCTTTTTCCAATCTCTTCTTTTACAAATGAGGAAGGCCCAAGGAGGTTTGTCCAGTGTTACACAGACAGTGAGTGGGTAGAACAGGGGCTTGACCTTAAGCCCACAGGCATGCTGCTTCCCACGTGGGCATCAGGTCCTTAGGGGCATGTCCAAAGCCTCCATTTCATTCAGGTATCATCCACCAAATCCGTTATAGATTTTTAGAGTTAAAAGGCACCTCAGCAGTCATCCATTCCACTCCATAGCCAGAAGGAACCCTCCTCTGTGTTATACCAAACACAGGATCCCCCAGCCTATGCTGAAAGTTCATTCATTTTGCATCCATGAAAACACACACCCAGATGAACCCAAAGCTAGGCCATGGTCAGCAAGGGAAACTGAGGTCTTTCTTTCACATGGACCCCAGACATCCTTGAGCAAATGAAGGTCTTTCTCTACTAGGACACAGTACAAAGATGGGATGTTTCCCTTTCTGTGCTCTATGGCCTGAATCCCAATGGAAGACTGCCTTAACTTGGTAAACACCCATCCTATGTGGCCCCTCTTCCTCATGGTCCCCTCTCAGAACCTCCTGCCTAGACCAGAACTCTGGCTCCAACCCCAGACATCACACAAGTTTTTCCCTTCCACCCCCAACCAGCAGCAGAGGCCAGGCTGGGCCCTGACACATGGCAGCACTCCTTCTGACAAAAGGCAAATTGGGAGGAATGTGTAGAGGCTGGCAGGCCATGTGATCTGTCCTGGGTCAGATGCCAGATCTGGATCCTAGTTCCAGCCCTGCCTTGAACCCCCTAAGTGACCCAGGACAAGTAGCTTTGCTGCTCTGGGACTCAGTTTCCTCACTTGAAAATTGATAGGATTTAGACTAATTGGTCTTTGTGGTCCCACGTTTCTCTATGATTTTATAAAAAATCAGGTAATGTATATCTTTGTTATCCCAGATCCATGACTCCAGGACACTTCTTTGCCCTTTCTTTGCTTTGCTGTGCCCACTTCTCTAGGAATGAAAATCGAGGCTGCCGAGAATGGGGGTCTTGGGGCGCTCTTGGGGTTCTAGGGACACTCTTGGGGTTCTCCAGAACTTTTTAAAAGAAATTTACACAACTTCCTTCAGTTTTGCAAACTGACTTCTCTCCTCCTCCTCCTCCTCCTCCTTCTCCTCCTCCTCCTCCTCCCCCCACCCCATATAAGCCAGGGTATTTGTCAAGGGAAAGTTAATTAAAACCATATTTCTCTAATTAAATGAGAGGCTGTGCTATGCAAACAGTCAAATTCTTGTTTGAAAGTAAATCTCTCCCGTTTCCAGGGCTACCCTGGGAATTAAATCAGCTAACAATACAACAACAAGCCCAGGGATGTCCGATTGGGCACAGCACTCCCCAAACACCAGAGCTTAGACGGGGCTGCCCTTGTGCCATAAGACACATGTCAGAGCACGCTGGGTATCCTTGCCGCACACAGGGGCCAGCAGTGAAGGCACTCACCCAGGACCAGCCCTAGCCAGCTCAATCACACCGTATGGAGGCAAAGAGGAAGAGGAAGCCTGTTTTCCCCCCAGATCTGCGCTGGGGTCGCAGTCACAAGAGAAATGACAAAGATATTGATGATTCTCCCCAGGGTAGGCAGCATGGCGTAATGGTAACAGCCTCAGCTTCCTTTTTGTCAAATAGCAACAGTAATGCCTGTAATATCTATCTACCCCAAAATCTTGGAGTTGGCAGGAACCTCAACAACCCTGTAGTCTAACCCACACCTGAACAGGAATCCCCTCTCCAGTAGACCTGGCAAGCAATCAGTCATTCAGGCTTTGTTTGAAGAATTCCAGTGAGATGGGAGGCAGAGGGGTTCCAGCAGAGGGGGTGCCTGGGAGGGAAAGGGGTGCCAGCAGAGGGGTGCCTGGGAGGGAAAGGGGTGCCAGCAGAGGGGGTAACTGGGAGGGGGAGGGGTGCCGGCAGAGGGGATGCCTGGGAGGGAAAGGGATGCCGGCAGAGGGGGTGCCTTCTGACCTCTTGAGGAGGTCCATTCTACTTTGGACAGCTCTCCTCATTAGTCAGCTTTTCCTGACCTCAAGCTTAAATTTGCCTTTCTGCAGCTTCCAGCCATTATTCCCAGTTCTGCCCCTTGAGCTTAAGCAGAGCAAATCTGATTACTCTTGATGACTGAGCACGTGCAAGAGCTTTAATGCCCCCACCCCTGTCCCCACCCCCAGGCTGCTCTTCTCCAGGTTAAACATCCCCAGTTCTTTGAGTCTCTACTTTGGCACAGATCTTAAGACCCTTCACCATCGCTCACCCTCCTTGGGACATTTTGCTGCTTCATGGATCCATGGAGCATAGATCTGGAGCCAGCAGAGACCCTAGAGGCCATCGTGACCAACCTCTCATTTGAGAGATCAGAAAACTGAGGCCCAGAGACATTAAATGACTTGCTCAGAGTCACACATCTAGTAAATGTCTGAAATGGGATTTGAACCCAGGCCATCCTGACTCCAAGCCATAACCATAACCACTCCATCTTCTTGCTACTTCTCAATATCCATCAGAATCTGTGATGCTGGGAAGTGAATCCAATGCTCCAGAAATGATTGTCATCATAATTCTTAGTCTCCTGGTCCTGCTCTTTCTGCTCTGCATTCACTCACCCGAGATTTTCCATGTTTCCCTAAATCTTTTACATGGTTCTTTCACATTCCAATACATTACTATTCCACAGCCAATCTCCAATCAATAGGCACCCACTTTGGTTTCAGTTTTTTGCCCCCACAACTAATATTTGTTATGCATATGACTCCCCCCTTCTGTCTTTAAATTCCTTAGGGTATTTACCCAGTCTATGATCAGAAGTTTGAACAGTTTAATTTGTCACCATAAATCAAAGTGTTTTACAGAATGGTCAGATCTAATAGCAAACCCCACCAAGAGGACAGCAGTGATGCTCCTTTCGGAGTCCTTCCAACACTACCACCATCTTTTATCATTTTTATCAACTGGATGGATAGGAAGTGAAACTTCAGAGTTCTTTTAATTAGCATTTCTCTCAGGATTCATTATCTGAAGCATTCTTTCCTATGGGTGTTTATGACTTGGCAATTCTTCTGAAAACAGTCTATGTCCTTTGATCATTTTATAAATTGGGGAAACAGCATGGCTCCATATATTTCTTCCCTCATGTATCTTGGCCAACAATCTTTTAACTGAGAAGTTCAATGTGAAAATTTTCCCACTTAAGTTTTTCTTATTCTTCTGGTTGCCTTAATTTTTATCTTGAAAAAGTATTTCAATTTTATATTATTGACATTGCTTGTTTTGTCCTTTTTCATAAACTCCATCCCTCATTTGGTTATGAAGTCTTTCCCAACTATAATTCTGAAAAGTACCACCTTCTGATCGCTTAATTTTTTTGTGGTAAGACCTTTCAAATTTAAATCACTTATTCGTTTGTAGTTAATTGCGGTGGGTGGTGTAAGAGCTAGTCTAAAGCTATTTCCAGCCAGAATGCTTTTGAGTTTTCCCAGGAGTCCTTCCCCAAGCAGTGTTTTTTTTTTTTAAATATAAGTGGTCAGTGAGTTCTCTGTGGATCCATATTGATCTCTTTAGATGATTGTCCTTCGACTGGGGAAATACTCTTCACAGGATCAGGATCAAATGATATGATATTAATAAAGTATTTTGCAGAGCTTAAAAGTGCTAACACGAATTCAACTCTGTCCGTGCCTTCAGTGGTGATTTTTAAAGACAAATATTTTCTTAGAATAAGAAATAGCATTTGCATTTATCCTACTTCCTGGCTTTCTTGGAATGTAATGTTGCCCAACAGAGCTGGACCATTATGGAAGAGCTGAAGGGTTTCTCCACAGAAACTTTGCCTCAATAGGACTCTGTTTCCTTGTGTGTAAACTGAGAGGATTGAAACAGATCTTTCAGGTCCCTTCAACGTCTCAGCATCTACAGCATGCTATGATGTGACTCTCCTTTTCTACCCTTCCTGGTAATATTGGCAGTGGGGGGTACCTAGGCGAGGGGGGATGCAGGAATGGCTGTTTCTCACCTCAGAGTAAGTCGGAGAAAGGGAGGTACTGAATGTGTGTGATTGGAGATGGAAGCGGCAAGGAGGTGGAGCAATTCACAGAGCCTGTACTCTCAGACGCAAGGCAGAAGCTCCTAGTAACTAACTCACTAGCTCCCTGGCTTCGGGGATGTGGGCAAGACACTTTATCTGAGTTTCAGTTTGGTCCCATGTGAAATGAGGATAATAATCACTTGAGAATCTACTTCCCAGAGTTATCCCAATTCTGGAGCAAGTGAAACAATGTACCTAAAGTGCTTTATGAACCTTGTAACTAACTATGTAGCCTTTGTAAACTATGTAACTATCAGCTATGCTTGCCCTGGAAATCCCAACCCAGTGAAGATCAGGAACAGAACCATGACTACGGTGGGTCTGAATCTAAGCTTTACCTCCTGTCACCCACAGGTACCAGCTGTGCTGCTCAGTGAGACCCTGAGCAAGTCATGCCCCTCTTGAGGCTTCCACTTCTTCCTTTGTACAAACAAAGAGACGGACTAGATAGACGACCTCTGAGACCCCTTCCGGAGCCAGAGCTCTGACAGGATGGGTGACTTTGGGCAAGTCATTTCATTCTCCATCTTTAACATGGAGAGTTGAATAAAATGCCTTCCCGGGTTCCTTCTAGCCCTAGATCTACTCTCCTATGACCTGGAATATGCCTGGAGCCTTTTCAAATACACATCGTTGTAGGATTATGGCACCATAGGCTCAGAACTACAAGGGATCTTGGAGACCATCTGGTCCAACCTCCTCACTTTACAAGTAAGGAAAGTAAGGCCCAGGAGGAAAACATTGCCCCCAGGACATCCAGGCAGTAAGGGGAGGTAGGACTTGAACCCTGGTCCTAGGACTCCAAATTAAGTCTCTTTTTTGCTTCACCAATCTGCCTACTTCTCTTCATTCATTCACTTTATAGGCTTGACTGACTGGTTAACTGAGGCAGGTCATGGCCCTCAAGAAGGGCACTATGCAAAAAGTCTCAAAGTAGGGGGTCAGAATCTTCATTTCCCTGCTCAGATTCATGTGGTCTTAGCATATTCTAATGGGTAAGTTAGTGTCTGAATTAGGACAATAAGATTTAAACCTACAAGAGACCTTCATGATCGGGGAGAAATGAGTAATCAGGGAAGCTGGGATTCCATGGGGGGGGGGGGCCTCCCCTAAGCTACCCAAAAGGGCCAGGGCATTTCTGTCAGTGCTGGGAGTTAGTGGAGTGAATTTGAATTTCTACCAAAATACTGCAGAGCAGTCCCAGAGCCTGGCGCTCTGTGTTTGTGAAACAGATGAAGGAAATATGGGAGGCCCACCCAGCTCAGGTGCATCCCCCCACCCAGGTTCCTCTTGGTCCTTCTCGACTCTTTCAGGACTGGGCTCTAGCTCAGTCTCTTTCTCCAGCTCTCTGGCTGCTGGTACGTCCTCCTTTAGATCGCCCCCCCCATCTACTCTGGGTCTGTCTTGTAGACACCTCCTTACAGAGGGAGGTACACCCAGCTAGAATATATTCCCTCTTCCAGCACAGTGGCTGACACATTGTAAATGCTCACAGATGCTTTTTGGCTGACTGACTTTGGGGCCTATCCATTTCTCCCATTGCACTGTGGACTCCTATTTGATCTCAGAGGGCAGACCCGGGGCAGGGGGGTTGAAGCTCCCAGAACCACAGGTTGCAGATCCAGGACTGGAAGGGACCCAGAGGCTATCAGGGAATTTTGGAGACAAGGAGACCAAAACCCTGGGAAAGTGCTTGCTGTTGGTGATAAAACTGGAGGCATCAGGGATCAGATTTGAACCCAGACCCTATGCTCCTTCTGCTGTCCAGACTGACATTTCAGGAAGCAGTGTGAACTCTCTATCCCCAAATATCTTTAGGCACAGGCTGGATGACAGTTTGCCAAGTAAACTGTAAGGATTCCTGGCCAGGTGTGCCTTGGCCTAAAGGCTCCCAAGGTCCCTTCCAGTCCTTCGACTCTATGAACATGGGTTCATTCCTCCTTGGCCTCAGGAGCAGTCAGGCTTGTCATGCCCTGTCACATCTCCTCTGTCTCTAGAACATCATTGCTTCTGGGTGCCATGTATCTCCTTCAATGGCCTCTGTGCCCCCTGCTCCTCCAGACACAGGAGATGGCAGCCAGAATCTGCCAGCAGAGCCTGCGTCAGGAAGGAAGGATGTCTAAGAGTAAGGGGGAGAGCTGGGCAGCTCCTGCCAGGAGCTTAGGTCCCACACAGGAAGCCTCATGCACTGACTTTCTTTACCCCACAGGAGAAGGTCAGCAGACTGAAGGCCAAAGAGGCCAAGCTGGACTCAGAAAAATGGAAACTCAAGGAGGCCCTGGAGACCTCCAAGTGCCAGGCCGCCAAGCTGGAGCTGAGCCAGCAGGCCACACAAGAGCATCTGCAGCGGGCCCAGAGGAGTCTGAGTACCCGGGAATTAGAGATCCAGGTCTATCGGGAGCAGGTGCAAGGGCTTAGGGCCCAGCTGGAGGACAGCACAGCCACACTGGCCTCCCGGCAGCAGGAGCTCGACCACCTGAGTCACGAGCTGGCAAGGACCCAGGAAGCAGAGGGGCACCTCAAGGAGCGTGTGCAGAGCCTCACCCAGGCCCTGATGGATTCTACCAGTGGCTCCTGCAGCCTACAAGAGGACGTGGCCCAGCTCCGCCAGGCACTGGCAGCTGCTGAATATGACAGGCGGCTGTTGCAGGTGAGGACCCATCTCATGATAGAAGTCAGAGCACAGCAGAGGGTGCCCAGGCTGAGGCCACCTGCTGTGTCAGCCAATCATGAGCATTCACTAAGTGCCCACAATGTACCAAGCATTGTACTGGGTCCTGAGGACACAGAGGAAAACAAAAACCATACATCCTGCCTTTGAGATGCTTTTACTTCTTCTACAAATAGGTAGATGGAAGGTGACCTCGCTGAGGGGGAGGGGAGGCACCAGAATATGGGAGAGGGGACGGGACAGCCAGGAAAGCCTTTCTGCCAGAAGTGGGGCTTGGACTGAGTTTTCAAGGCAGTTGGGGACAAGACATAAATCTCATGTCACACAAAATGACTGGGATCCCAGGCCAGTAGGAGAGGAGGTGGGGGACAGAGACAGGAGGTTGGTATCATGGCTCCTTTGTGAGCCAGGAGAGACCTGTGCTGTGGCTAACATAGAAAGACAGACTGGGGAGCACAGTTTATGTGGGATTCTTAAAGACCAAATTCTGCCTGCATTATGAATGATTTGGGGGCTTGTTGAGACCCACTGGGTTCAGATTACAGCTATATTTCCAGTGCTACCCTCATTTCATGGAGTTTCCCATGACCCAAAAGGTCTGGGTACATTGTGAGGGTCACCTCACTCTCTTGTCTCGGGGTTCTCTACCACTCAGGAACCCTGGTATGCTGAATGTTTCACACCTACAAAGGATATAGAGACTGACTCCCTACTTCCCAGCATGCAATTCACAGTATTCTAGGATTTTAGTAAAAAAAAAAAAATAAGTAGGTATCCATCTTCTTAGAGCAATATGGCAGCAGAGAAAGACATCCCCAAAGATCTCTTTTCTGTTGCTACCACTGCTCACTTTCTGCAGGCCCATTGGCCAGTTGCCTTTCTTTTCCCTTTGTACCAGTCTGGTTCCAGATACCAACCCACCTATTGCTCTTTAGTTCATATCTCTTAGGGTGACACTTTATTTTCCATAGTTACTCATGTGGGAAAAATAAAAGGAAGGAGAGCTGTCCACACACTCCTGATCTAACCTCACTGTTCTCTAACCCAAATTCCCTAGTTTTCCTCAACACTCAGCTCAAATCCGACCTTCTACAGGCCTTTTCCACTCCTCCTTTTCCATCCCTGACCCACTGCTAGCCCATTCCCTCTAAAACAGCTTCCATTTACACTGCCTATGTCTTATATGAACATAGTTGTACATGTTATTTTCCCCTTGTAACATAAAAGTCTTAAAAGCATGGAGTTTTCCCTGTCTTTGTATCCCCAGAACCTACTGTGTACCAACTTGGTATGCAGAAAGTGCTTAATGAATGCTTACTGATTGACTGAGAAAATGCCTTGGCTACATTCCCTAAATCAGCTAAATATGTTGCCAATATGTACACAAGACCTTTAATTCAGCTTAACCTAACAAGCATCAATTAAGAGCCTACTGTGCCTGGCACTGTACTGGACCCTGGGGATCTAAAGACAAAAATGAAACAGCTCCTGTCTTCAAGGACTGCTGAGAGGAGGGGTGCACATGTATCTTAAGAAGTAAAGAAAAAGAATGAAGGAAATGTATTCAAAGTAACTTGGGGGAGGAGATGAGGATAATATTGGGGGTGTGAAAGTCCTTGTCTATGCAGACGGGGCCCCTGAGCTCTGCTCTGAAGGAGTCGAGGGCTTCTCCAAGATGGTGGCAAGTAGGGAGCACAATCCAGATCTAGAGGACCACACAGAGACTGAAGATGGAAGGTCAGGTACAGACAACTACAATAAAGTTGCTGGCTGAAGCAAAGTGAGTGAAACAGTATGGAAGGGGGTCTCTGAGCAGCTCCAGTCTGTTTTCCTGAGCCAGACAGGCATAAAGGCTTGCACAGGAGATGAAGGCAGTCATCTGGGTAGCAGGCTCCTTGTAGCTTTGTCCTTTAACTCCTCTGGGAACCAGAACTTTAAAAGCACAATCCCAGAGTCTCAGAATAAATCCCCCAATGATAGTCTCCAAACCCGAGGATCTTATACTTCCAGGCTCTCAGCATCTCAGAATGAGAATCATGGAGATATGGAGATGCATGATCCCCAAATCAGAATCTCAGGACCATAGAAGCAAAAGAATCCAAGGTATTTCAGAATCCCCAAGTCTAAAAGCCAAGTGACATCACATCTCCAAATGTCACTAGAATCATCCCTGATTCTATCTCTGAACCAGAATCCCGGGACCCAGATTCCAAGCATCACAGAACCTTGGGAATCAAGAATACCAGAATTCTCCAACAGGATCCCAGAATCAGTGACCAGATCTCAGAATCAGCCCAGAATCAGAACCCCAGAATCTCCAAATCACACAACACCAACACTCTAGAATTTCCAAATCACAAGATCTCACAAACAGAGTGAGGGGTCAGGAGATCTCAGAATCCCAAAGTGTTAGGACTCTGAATACCAAACTCTCAGAAACAGAGACTTCAGAAACATGGCTCACATGCCATAAGAGCAGATGTGAAGAATCCCAGGATTGCCCAAGGATGGTGCCTCCCAAATGGAGCATTACAGAACCTCAGAATTTGAATCACAAAGTTAGACTCTCAGAATCAGAGATTTCCTGAATCACTGAATCTCAGAAGTGAAAAGCACCTCAGAGGCCATCTAATTTAACTCACAACTCACCTGTATACCTGATGAGCTGCCATGCAGTCCCACTTGAAGGTCTCCAGTAATAAGCATTTCATAAGATCCTAAAGCAGCCAGTTTCACTTGGGACAGCTCCAGCTGTTGGGAAGTTTCTCCCTTTTATTAATCCCAAATCTGACTCTGTAGCTTCTTTCTAGCTCTCTAAAGCCACACAACAGAAATCCAATGCCAGACCTTTACATTTTTTTCTCTCCATCTCTTTTCTTCTCTAAGCTATAATTAAGCAATGCCTCACAGCTGATTGGGGATAGTGCTGGGGCTGGGGGTGGGAAGAGCAATCTCCAACCCCTCCTCACATTATCAAACATTTGCCCCAAACTAGAATCATCTGAAGTGCCCCCTGAGAAGATTCTAGTCTTTGAGGGGGAAATTGTTTGATTTGGAGGAAAGAGGAAGATGGACAGACCTGAGTGGGCTGTAGAGGATGGAGAGAGGGCAGTCTGACAGGTGCTAGGTACCTGGAGAGGAGGAAAGTTAGATGAGGAGATTAAAAGGGGGAGTGGAAGAGCCACAAAAGACACTTCTTGACTCTTTTTAACAGAATCATAGAATGTGAACTCTGGAAGAGATTTTAGAAATCAGCTAGTCTTGTCAGTAGATATGACATGTGTGCGTACATGTATGGCAGATGTGTGCATGTATGTATATGTAGCTCACAGGATGGGCAGACTGTATCAACGAGGAGATGCTGGCCCAATGCACACATTTATGCACATTTGGAGTTTGAACCCCCATGCCAGTCAGCCACTCATCCAGAACTCAGAGAGTTGCTTATGGCCACAAGGTTACAGGAGGAGCAGCTAGTATGTATGTGAGGCATTGTTTGACAGCCAATGCAGCCCAGGGCAGAGTGCAGTGGACTGAAAGCCAGGAAGACCTGTATTCAAATTCTGCTTCAGCTCCCACTTTTTAGCCCTCAGTTTTCCCTCTGAGTCAGGAGCTTCTGTCCCTTAAGGTGATGCATCATAGTATCAAAGCTCTAGAAGGGGCATCTCATCCAGTCCCTCCCCCTCCTATTGGAGGGGGTGGAAACTGAGGTTCAGGGAGGGGACTCAGGTACACATAGTCAGAGGTGAGATCGGAGCCGGCTCCTCTCCGAGGCCGGCGCTATTTCTTCCCTGGGCTCTGAATGTAACTTGTCATTATGATGTGTCAGAGACAAGCCTTGAACCCAAGTGTTCCCAGCCCCAAGGCCAGCCATTGGTCCTCCGTGTCACTTTCCATCTCAAGGGATCTCTTTTCTAGATGAGATAACCTCGACCTCAAAGAGTCACATGACTCACTCGAGCTCCTAATAGGCAGCAAATGGCATCGAGAGCCAAGGACTCCCGCGGCCGGGGAAGAGTTCCTTCCACCGCACCCCCTCTGCCTTGCTTATGAAGAGGGTGACAAACAAAGGCAAGCTACGATCCCACACTCTCGGCAATAAATGTTCGCTGCCTTCAGCAGAAAGCCCAGAGCACCTGGTGTTACTTAGCTGAGGACAGAGAATGGTGTGGATTGACTTAATTGCCCTCCAGGGTACGAAAAATTATACATGCCAGGTTTGTGTGAGCAGACCCCGTGCCAAAGTCGTGACCTCAGTTTTCCCCAAATCAAGCAGCTTCCCCCTTCAGACTAGTCTGATCCAACTTCTCCAAATCACTCCATCTCTTCATTAAATCTTGGTGACCTGCCCTCCCCCACCCCCAGCCTTCTAACCCTACTCTGCCTCAAGCAAGAAGAGAAGGAGAGGGAGGAGGAGAGGGAAAAGGAGGGGAGAAGGGGAGGAAGAAGCCAAAAGGAAAAGGCTGGAGAGAGGGACACTGAGCACGCACCTCACACCCACCCTAGTGGCCTCTCTCCCCCTCTGTTTACTTTTGAGAGTTATCAGCAGGGAAGGTGCGTATACCAGCTCCTTGCCAACTCCCATCTCTCCTGCTTCTTTTTCATTGCCTGCCACACAGTAGGCACTTAATAGATACTTTTTCTGCATGTTATCATCTTCTTTAGAATGAAAGCTCCCTGAAGACAGAAGCTTTCTTCCCAGGGCTTATCGAAGATCTTAGCCCATAGTAAGCACTTCATGCTTGTTTTTCACTCAGTCAGGCACTCATTATGGAGGGCTCCCAAACCAATGACTCCCAGGGTTGTTTCGAGGAACAAATGAGAAAACTCATGGAAAGTACTTAAGAATGCAAGTCATTGGCATTAATTATTTTCAACATATTATGAAATATACAGAAAAATAGTCACTGGAAAAGGATGAGATAAAGATGCAATCATATTTGATCATAAAATCACTAGACAATATTGGGGATAAACAGACAAATTTCTTTTTACTCATAGGGGCACATGATCCAAAAAGTTTGGATGTCCTGTCCTTAGAGTCCAGAAATATAAGACACACAGAAATATTTCCCAGGATTGTTACGAGGATCAAGTAAAGATAAAATGTGGAAGCTGCTTTGCAAATCTGAAAGTACTATACACATGCTAGTGTCACACACACACACATATCTATATGATCACTCATCTCATCAACAAACATTGATTTAGCTCTTACTCATGCCGGGCACCATGCTGGGAGCTAGGGATGCAATGTCCTCAGGGACCTTTCACCTAGGGTCTCCAATTAGGACTAGAAGCTCACCAGCAGAACCACAGGTCTCTATTCATATTTCAAATCTTGATATTAAAGAGGATGCCCCAAATGCCAGCATCAGTTCATTCTGCCTAAATGGACGTATGCCCATGATCCCCGTGCCTCTTCTATGCATAACACAAAACTGATTCTGAAGAGGCATTCTGTCTTAATTAGATGATGTTTCCAGCCCAGTCCATGGTTTCCTCAATTTGGGTGAATCACTACATTATAAACTTAATGAGCTGAGCTGTGACTTGCCTGAATTTTTCTGTCCTCCCCCCTGCCAGGGCATTGGGATAACCCAAAGTTCAGCATTAAGATTCCAGTATATTGGGAATCAATATTTACAAGTTATTATTCCATTGATTTTTATATTAAATTTTATTTTATTTTCAAATGAAGCTTCACTTTCTCTACCTCCCACCTCCCCACTCTCATCCCCATTGAGAAAGCAAGAAAAACAAAGCCCTCATTGCAATCATATCTATAATCAAACAAAACTAATCTGCACATTAGCCATGTCCAAAAAATAGGTCTCAATCTGCCTCTGAGTCCATCACTTTCTATCAGTGGGTGGGCAGTATGTTCCATCACAAATTCTCTGGAATTGTGACTGGTAATCGTGTTTATCAGAGTTACCAAATTTTCATAGTTGTTTATCTTTACAATATTGGTGTCATTGTACAAATTGTCTTCCTGGTTCTGCTCACTTCATACAACTCTTCCCAGGTTTCTCTCACACCATACCCTGCATTATTATGCCATTTCTAAAGACATTCATCTTGTGCCAGGGAATCTCCCATAGGATCATAGATTCTGAGCTGGATGAGACTTTTGTGGGACAGAGCCCAATGCCCTCATAATTTAAAAGACCAGACTGTGAGGTCCAAGAGGGCATGATATACCCAACACTTACCACAGTGTGTTGAAGATTGAAGATGCCTGAAAAATGTTGGTTGCCTTGGTTCCTTAACTACTAAGTGCTTGAGACTCTGAGCTAGCCTTCTATTCACTAAGCCACCTGCTTAGTGACCCCCAGGAGATCTGAGGTCTGAGGGTGAAAGGAAATCACCATCTCCATGCCATTCTATCTTTCCATGTTCCCAAGAAGCAGATTTGTTGTAAGCTGAAGTACAATTACAGAATTTACATGGATTTCCTGCCTAGGAACATCTGGACTCTGCCCGCCAAGCTCTGTGTGACAGCAAGAGACACAGCCATAGCCTGGCAGAAAGAGGGAAGCACCTGGAAAGCCAGCTGGCGCAGTTGGAGATGAGGTGCCAAGACCTGGAAGGACAGCTGGAGCATCTGCAGGAGGTAAGGAGGGCAGAAGAAGAAGGAAGGTTGGGCCGAAGAGGACCAACACAGGAAAAGGGCCGAGGGGGAGAGGGAAAGCCATGGAATGGGTAGAAGAAGAGAAAAGGGAAAGAGGGAAAGGGGAAAGGAGACCCTGCTCCTCCCTTTGAGCATCATGGGAGCTGTGTTTATCCTCTGTTAAATGTCATCATGCCTACCATGCCCAGGGCAATTCTAGCCCAATGGAATCCCTTTGCATTCTGACCGTCAGCTATTGCACTGGCTGTCCCTCCAAGCCTTGTGTCATCTGCAGATATGATGACCATGCCAACCCTCCTTTCCTCCAAGACACGAACAGAAATGGTAAATAGTGGGGGATCCCTGAGGCGCTCTGCCAGGGATCTCCACAAACCATTCATTTGGGTTACATCATTTCCCAAAGACCTCAGACATACATACACACAGTATAAATCTGAATGCCCATCTAAATCAGGAATCACAGCTATGGTCGCAATATTCATTTTTGTCGAATATGCTGCTGAGCTCTGTGATACGGCATGTTTGAGTATCACAGAACAGCATCATCTCAGAAGCACCTGAATGGCCTGTGGCCTGGGCGCCACAGGGCACGGTGGGTAAAAAGGTATTACAAGTGAAAGTCTTTATGTGGTAAGTGGCCAAAACAAAAATCATCCAGGCCACCAATCCCTGGGAAAGAAGGTGGGTGGTGTCGTGTTCTATGTAGAGGAAAGGATATTGAACCTAGAATCAGAAGTTCTGGGTTCAAGTCCAGCCTTTGCTACTGAGTGTAACTTTGGATAAGTCAGTCACCTTCCCTGAGCCATAAAATGCGGGCATTGCCTCAGTGGCCTCTTGGATCACTTCCCATTCTAACTGAATGATCCAGTGACAGAGACATAGCAGGTGGACAGAAGCATCATGCAGGAGCCCACAACAAGCTAAAAAACTTGGAAGAATAGCTCTAGAACATTAGTTAGAACCCATGGGCAAAGGCTTTGATGGAACAAATATGGTGGTGAATGCAAAGTCAGGAAGACCTGAGTTTTATTCCCACCTCAGATACGTCTTTGCTGTGAGACCAACGAGCAAATCATCCAAACTCTTTATGCCTCTGTTTCACAATCTGTAACATGAGGGAGCCTGGTCTCGTTGGCATCAAAGATCCTTTTCAGCCCTAAATCTTGTCCTATAACTCGAATGCTGCATAGGTTATCAATAAACACTAATATAACTGTTGCTACTCCAAGCATGACAGCTTTGCCCAATGACTAACAAGTTAATGCACTATCAGCTGAGTTACACAGTGGTTGGAGCCAGGCCTGTAATCAGGAAGACCTGTGTTCAAATCCAGACTCAGATAATTACTAGCTGTGTGACCCTGGGCTGAAACCTGAACCACTTCACCCTGTTTGCCTCAGTTTCCTCATCTGTAAAATGAGCTGGAGAAGGAAAGAGCAAACCCCTCTAGTATCTGCCAAGAAGACCCCAGATATGGGGTCAGGGAGAATCAGGGCTGACTAAAAATAACTCAGCAACAGCAGCAAAATACATATGTGTGTGTATGTATGTGCAACACATACATACACACACATATATGTATGTGCTCATAGATATACATATAGATTAATCAGAGACATCCCTCCAGAGGTCTTCCAGGCATAATTCATGGGAGGTCATAAGCAGGAATCCCAAGGATGAACCCCACTATTCATTTATGAATTGCCCACTATGGGCCGGAGGTTGTGCTAAGCATTGGGGACTATGGGAAAGACAAAAACAGTCCCTTTCATCAGAGAGCTCCCAGCTAGCGGGAGAGACAACGTACGAGCAGCTGGGTACGCTGCAGGTCCTGCAGAGGCAGAATAACGTGGAGGCGTTCTCAGGGAAGGACTAGGCAAGACCTCTTACAAAGGTGGGGATTCTGTTGGAACTCGCAGGGAGCCAGGAGGCAGAGATGAGGCAGAAGAGCGCCCCAGGCATGGGGAGAGCCAGACAGGGCGTCCGAGTCGGGAGATGGGCAGCCTTGTTCAAGAAAAAGCCAAAAGGCTGGCGTTCCTGGGTGGCGGAGGACGGAGGGCAAAGCAATCAGGGGCCAGGTTTCTGAAGGGCCGGGCGTGCAGAGCCCGGGGGTCCTGGGGGCGACACGGTTTAGGGGCTGTGAGAACGCCGGGCGTGAAAGCAGGAGGAAAGGGCTTCGACTCCTCCCTCAGACCCTCAGTAGTTGTGTGGCTTGGGCAAGTCATCTCAAGTTTTGGAGGCTCTGTTTCCTCATCTTTACAATGGGCACAATTACACATGCAACCCACAAGGTCAAAAAACAACCCGCCAAAAATCCCTACAACTTCCTCACTGGTTTCCTGAGATCATAGATTTGGAGCGGAAAGAATCTTACAGGTTATCCAGTGCAACCACTGCCTTTTGCAGGAGACTGAAGCCCGGGAGAATATTACTGATATCCTCAGCAGCAGCAGCAACAAGCATGTCTTAGGTGCCTTCTGTGTGCTGACCTCTGCACTAAGTGCTAGATCTAGAAAGAAAGTGAAGGTGACTTGTCCACGGCCCCCAAGAGAGGCTGGGTGGGATGGGTCCTTCCTTCCCAGAGGGTCTGTGCTGGCATTTCTCTCCTCTCTGCCCCAGATTGTGCACAGACAGAGACAAAGCAAGGAAGAAGCCTTAGCCTCAGCCCACAAGTTCCAGGGGGAGATTCACGCCCTGCAGGAGAAAATCTCCACCCTGCAGAGAGCTCTGAGTCATCTGGAGAGAAAGAACAAGGAGATGGAGCGGTCTGCTGTCCAGCTGGAGAAGGACAACTGTGCTCTGAGGAGAACCCTCTGTAAGGTATCAAGGAAAGCAGAGACTGGAAGGCGCCTTTAAGACAAGATCTAGATGGGAACTCACACCCAGGAGCCTAGGATGGAGCCACGTAGGCTGGCCGTCCAATGCTGGTGTGGCCGTCCCGTGCCTCAGGACTCTAGCAGCTTTTATCTCATGGGACTGAAGTTTACAACCTCCTCGGGAAGGAGGCAATCGGTCCCATTCCACAAATGAGGAAGCTGAGGCTTAGAGAAGCCAGATTTTCTGGCTCCTGATCTGTCCTTTCTCCTTATAGGAAAAGGCATCATAGTGTGGGGTTGTAGAAAGAGCACTTGGCTTGGAGTCAGGAAGACCCGAGCTCCAATTCTGCCTGCTCCCTCCGGCTGTATAGTCCTAAGCAGACCATGTGACCTCCACTTCCTCAGCTGTCAAGGGCAGATAATAGCTGTGGCACCTACCTCACAGGGTTGTTGTGAGGTTCACCTGAGATACTGTCTGTCAGATGTACTATAAAATCTGTCTTTGCAATTCAGCATTCCACGAGGATGTCTTACTTCAATGCCTTCTTGTGAGTGAGGTTTCTGAAGGAGGCCCCCATGGGTGTTCAGATCTGGGATTTTAATAGCTCTGTGTGTTGGGGCAGCCACAAAAATTCATCTGATCTTGAGCAGCAGTGAGAAGGATCATGGGGTCATCCATCACCTTCTAACAAGAAGAGACCTCAGCAAACCATCTCACCTGACGGAGGAGGCAGCTAAAGGCCAGGGGGGAATTTAGGTAGAGTTACACAGGTGGTAATGTGCCAAGTGGAATTCCTGCCTCCAGGACTAAGGATATGTAAGTCCCCCTGCCCCAGTCAGATGCCAGCTGGAGAACCGTGTCCATCTCTGGCCAGTAGAGTTTACAAATGACTCCCGTAAGCTGGGGAGTGTCTAGACTAGAGAAAGGCCCGGGGCACGTGAAGGAACTAGGAACAGCATTTAGCATGGAGAAGACTAGGAGAGGACCGAGCAGCCTTAAATATTTCAAGAGCTGTCTGTCATATGGGGGTTAAAAAAAGAAAAAAAGATTAGCTACATTCTGCTGAGTGCCAGCGGGCAGAATAAGGAGCGCTGCATGTCAAAGGGGCAACTTGAGGTTAAATTCTGGGAAGACTGCCTATGTATTAGCACTGTCCAGAAGCTGAATGGGCGACCTCTCACTGACTGCCTCCCCTTAGCAGTGTCTAGGCAGGGGCCGGATGGCCCTTTGGGGTGCGGTTGGATTCCACACCTGTCCAGGTCTCTTCCAGTTCTGAAATTCTGGGATTCTGTGGCACTGAATCAAACGATATATCCCGGAGGGAAGAATGCAGAGACGGAAGATACAGTAGTTTATTTTCAAGTGTTCCAAGAACTATCAAGGGTCTAGACTGGTTTTGCTTGGCCCTGGGGGGCAAAATTATTCACACTGAGTAGTTTTGATGTAAGGAAGACCTTCCTATCAATCTGCCAATCAAAAAAAACATTTGCAAGTCTGTCGTGTGTCAGGTCCCATGCTCAGCACTGGGAGTACAGTGGCTCTGGTGGTCCTGACTTCAGGGAGCTCGGAGTCTATGGAGGAAGATAATTTGTGCCCAAGAATTCGAGGACTTTTCAATATTCCCATCATAGCATCAGTGTATAAATCATTCTCCCGGTTTTCCTTTTTTCTCACTGTATCACTTCATACAAGTCTTCCCATTCTTCTCCTTATTTCTTATGGCATGGAAACATCCCATTACATTCCTGTCCCACTGGCTGTTCAATCACTTACCAAACAACAAGCTTATCTTTTGTTTCCAGGTTTTTGCTACCACAAAAAAAAAGAACAAGAAAAAATGCTGCAATGGCCACCATGTTATACATGGGACCTCTGGGTCACAGCTCTTCCAGCAGTAGGTCAAATTAGGTCAAAGATATTCATAGTTTATCTTCATTCATAGTTGAGTGACTTTTCTCAAATAATTCTTTTACTTGTTTTACAAACTTGTCAGAACAATCTGTTTGCCACTAATGCAGCATTAGTAGTTTGTCCTCCCAAAGCCTCTAGGACACAGGCAGGACACTTTTTCATCATCTTCGATGATTTTCTGGGTATGAGGTGGCACCTCAGATTTGTTTCCATTAGCATTTCCTGTATCATTGATGACTTGGAGCCATCTTTCTTTTTTTAATTAATTAATTAATTTTTTATTAATAAATTTATTTTCAGTTTTCAATATTCACTTCCATAAGATTTTGAGTTCTGAATTTTCTCCCTCTCCTTCCCCTTCCCCCTCCCTAATTTGTCGTGTAATCTGAAATAAGCTCTACATATATGTTGGGTCTCTTGTTGGTAATGGGTTGAACCGGTCCTCAGCTAACAGGAGTGCACATGATCACCTGGGGGCAGAATGCGAGGGCTGCACCTGTTTGCGATAAGCAGGATAATCTCTCCCTTCGGGGTGATGCGGGGGCATAGCCAGGGGAGGGGCCCTAAGGGACCCTGGAGAAAGGATTTAGGTACAGGCTACCCGGAGGCAGAGGGAGTTCCAGCCACACCAGGCTTAGAGAATGTAGCTAGAAGCAAGTCCTGTGTCTTGAGTTTTCTGTGCAGCTGTTTCTCCCAGAGTAAGCGGGAGCCAGGGACGCCCGAAGCCTGTTGAGGAAGAGTATAGGGGAGACCTATACAGCCTGACCCCCAAAAACCGTAGCACATATATATTCATATTGAACATATTTTCACATTAGTCATGTTGTGAAGAAGGATTAGAACCAATGGGAGGAACCAAAAGAAAGAAACCCCCCCCCCAAAAAAAGAGAGCAAATAGTTTGCTTCGATCTGCATTCAAACTCCATAGTCCTTTCTCTGGATGTGGACGGCGTCTTCCACCATGCATCATTTGGAGCTGTCTTAGATCCTCAAATTGTTGAGAAGAGTCAAGTCTTTCAAAGTCAGTCATCGTACAATGCTGCTGTTACTGTGCACAGTGTTCTCCTGGTTCTGCTCGCTTCACTCAGCATCAGTTCACATAAGTCATTCATTCACAGCTGGTCATTGTTACAATCTTGCTGTTGCTTTGTACAATGTTCTCCTGGTTCTGCTCACTTCAACTAGCATCAGTTCATGCAAGTCTTTTCAGGTTTTTCTAAGTCTTTCTTTTTTCTTTTGGAGGGGGGAAAGCAGGGCAATTGGAGTTAAGTGACTTGCCCAAGGTCACACAGCTGGCTAGTAAGTGTTACGTGTCTGAGGCCAAATTTGAACTCAGGTCCTCCTCATTCCAGGGCTAGTGCTCTATTCACCCCACCACCTAGCCACCCCCTGCTCATCATTTCTTATAGCACAATATGTTCCATTACATTCATATACCACAACTTGTTCAGCCATTCCACAATTGGTGGGCATCCCTTCAATTTCCAATTCTTTCCCACACAAAAAAAACTGCTATAAATATTTTTGTACATATGGGTCCTTTTCCCATTTTTATGATCTCTTAGGGATACAGACCTAGCAGTGATATTGCTGGGTCAAAGGATATGCACAGTTTTATAGCCCTTTGGGCAGAGTTCCAAACTGCTTTCCAGAAGGGCTGGACTAGTTCACAACTTGGAGCCATCTTTCCTGTGGCCACTGAATGAACAGGCAGATACATACAGAGTCCTGTGGTCCTGGGCACCATACCATGAAAGATGTAATGAGGAATATAGCGAAGACCCATGACTCCAAGTGTTTACTATCTAGTCAGAGATTAAGATTCATACCCAAATAGCTACGCTATCCCTCTGAAGCAAAGGTTCTTAGTACAGATCCAAGAACTTGGGGTTTTAAAATATGTGTTTGGATAACCATATTTCAATATAATTGGCTTCCTTTGTAATCCTTGGTATTTTCTTTTGTGCACTGAAAAACATATTGAGAAGGGTTTTATAGGATTCCCCAAACTGTTGATCAAAGACACAAAAAGAGTGAAGAGTCCCTGATCTAAGGTCATGACAGTCCAAATGAAGGTCAAATATCACTCATGTGCCTTGTGAGAGGTACCAAAGAAGTATGATGGGAGACAAGTGGGAGGCATGATCACATCAGTTATTAATTGATCTAAATGGCCTTGGATCCATCCAACTCTGAGTTCTAAGTGGCCTGAGAAGTCAACATGGAGATGATCATAGCATCTGAGATTTTAGAGCTAGAGGTCATAAAATTCAATCCCATCTCTTTATAGGTGAGGAAACCAAGGTCCAGAGAACTTGTGTGACCTGTTCAGAATCACCTAGATAGCAAGTATCTGAGGTGGGATTCAAAGCCAGGTTTTCCTAATTCCCAAATCAAGTACTTTATCTACTCTACCACACTGCCTCTCCAGAAGGAGGAGGAGGAAGAAGGGGGAAGACTTGAGCAAAGCCTTGAGGCATAGAAAGGATTGGGCAACAAAGAGTTCACAGGGCATTGAATGAAGGCTAGAGGTTGACGTGACCAAAAGCGCAGAGGAAAGAAAGGTCTAGGTACATTTGGGGGACAGAGGTGTAACTAGGACAGGGTGACTGGGGCTTTGTCCCAGAGTGTTGAAATTTAAAGGATGCTAACCTTAAAGGCAGTGAAAAAAAAATGGCACCTAATTACCAAAAATAGAACACTATCAGATGGAAACTGGAACAAGCGCCTACCCTTTCTCCTGTGTAGGATTAGTCTAATATCAGTGTTGTCAGGGTTCTCTTTCCCTTCTGTCCCCACCAAAATCATCCAAGGGCATATTTGTGCCACCTGCCCCAGCTGTGAACTGTGGTATTTGCCTCAGGTGCAAAAAAAAAACCCTAGCAATAGTTCTTGAGACAATGAAGAGAGGTGCTTATGCTTATCATGCTTTGGGAGGATGGCAATGAATTGATTCTTTTCTTTGTGTCTCTATTACCTTCCATAATACTGGAAACATCTGAGCCAGTTCAATGGTTACTGAAATAACAATCTGTTTACATGGAATTTTAAGATTTACAAAGTATTTTATATACATTATCTCGTGTGATCATGCAGAGGAGTAGTTTCAGGCAATGAGCTTGAAAAAATTAGGCTGAGGCCACATTATGGAGGGTGTCAAATGTAGGGTAGATGTGAACTTCCTCTTATAGGGGAGGGCATGTGTACCCCCAGGACTCAGGAGAAGCTCCTCATGTGCAATGGGAAATATTTGGTAAATAACTATGCTATCCTGTGGAAATCAATTAACCTATCTATTGCTTCTGTACATACCCACAGTGAACTCTGGAGTTTATCTCCTTTCATACTGAATAGGAAATACAGGGAAAGTTTACTGACATCCAAGGGGTTCAGGGACTGACAAAGGTTGGGGTCCTCTACTACAGACACTGGGAAGTCACTATTTTTGAGGAAAGAGTCACCGTGACCAGAGCTGGCAGCCGGGAGATGAGTCTGGTGAAAGTCAACTGCAAGATGGAAGAAGTGGGGACTTGGGGTGATTATTGCTGGTGTATACACCAGAAATGATGAGGACTCATCCGTGGTGGCAAGACGGAGACTCGGATGGTTGTTACTGGAGTACACACAGGAGAGCGTGAGGCCCCAGACTATGGTGGCAGAGTACAGCAGGGTCCTCAGGATGACTGAGGGAGTGATCACAGCCCTGCACAAAAACTGTCAGGCAATAGGAGCAGCAGATGTGCCCAAGATGAGCAGAACCATCCAGAAGGTCAGGGGCTGAACCTGGCCAAAGTTCATTCTGAAAAGAGCCCCCTGACCGGCCATCTAAGACTGCTTCTTGTTGATTATTTTGCCAAATAAAGAAGTTGGGTCACTTATCAAGCACCTATGGGGTGCCAGGCACCAGGGACACACAAAAAAGGCAGAGACAGCCCCTGCTCTGTAGGCTCCCACAGACCAAGAAGAGAGACAACTGCATACAAAGAAAATGCGGCTGGACCAGCTGGAGATAACCAGCAGGAGAAAATCTTCTTGCAGGGAGGGATCTTAGCTGGGATCTGGTAGGAGCCCGGAAGCTGGGAGGGGGAGGGATGGGGGCACGAGAAGGGCATTCAAGCAAAAAGAACCTGCAGCTGGAGTTCTGAACAGACCCACACTGCCAAGCTTCCCGAGAGAAAAGGGGATAAAATAATGACATTTCTGTGAGCGTTTATGTTGATAAATTGCTCCGCATCCCATGTCTTAGACTTCCCAACAAGCCTCTGTGGTAGCTCCTGCCCATTTCACAGGTGAGGAGACTGAGGCTCAGAGAGGTTAAGGTCATTTGTCTCCAGCTGGGAGTGTCAGAGGAGACACAATGCACCTCCTTTGCTGCCTGTTGGTGTAGTGACGTTTCCCAGACCCTGCTTCAGCATCTCTCCCCCACCACCTTGTTGCCCTGGAACATGGCGCATGGGATCACAGTTCTAGAGTTCAAAAGAAATTTGGAATCATCTAGTCCAACCCTTTTGTTTTACAGATGAAGAAACTGAGGCCCAGAGAGGGCAAGTAACATGACCCGGGTCACCAAGCTGTAAACGGTGGAGTCAGGTCCTCTGACACTCTCACCTCTAACATGCCTGAGGGGCCCCAAGTGCTAGGGCCCTAAGCACTCATGGAGAGGTGCTTAGGCCAACAGCTGAGAGACTGCCCCAGGTTGCTCCTGTCCCACCTGGGTTAGGGACCAAAGCGGGTGCACAGGGATTGGTCTAATTAGTTCCAGAGGAGGAGGAAAGTCAAATCCAAGCCAGGTGGCCCAGCTGCCCCCTCCCCCATCAGCATGAACCAGCTTCACTGACCTTGACACCTCGTGTGTGTGTGTGTGTGTGTGTGTGTGTGTGTGTGTGTGTATGTGTGTGTAACAGACAGAAACAGAGACAAGGAGACAGAGAAAGGGAAGACAGAGACAGAGAAGGGGAGGATGAGAGAGAGAACAGGAGAGAGAAAGAAAGAGGGAGTGTGAGAAAGAAAGAGGAAGACAGAGAGACAGACAGTGTGCACTCGTTAACCTTCCTTCCCTCCATTCTCTTCCCTCCACCATTTTTGGCCCTTTACCCTCCCAGTCAGGAAGAGAAAGGACCATGTCCTAGTCCTTTCACACCATTCACACGGTCCCCCACCAATTTTGAATCCCTGTAATTCAGTGATCCCTGGAACACGCCTACAGCATTCGGAGTGGTGGCCAGGCAGGCCCATCAGGCCTGACTCAGCACCAGGAGGTTGGGACTGAATGTACTCCCAGCTCCCATCTTTCCCCCAGAATGTCCATGCCAAACCAAGCCCGGTGTCCAGAAATCTCGAGCCAGGTCATTTGAAAAGAGGAAGTCTCTAAAACCAAGTGCTCCACAAAAGCATGAATTTGGGGGGGAAGGAACTGAAGGGAGAATATCCCTCTTCTCTGGATCTCTGGGGCTAAAGTGCCCAATACTAAGATTTCACATCACCAAGACTCTCACTACAAAGAAATGCCGAGCCTGGTGCCTCCCAGAGGGCACCACAATCCTGGCATATCATGCCACAAACAAACACCAAGGACATACAGTCCAGAGGGACACCAAGAGCTGGCTGTGAGTGGAATTGGGAGGCAGGGGGAAATGGTCTTCCCACCTCCCCATTCCATGCAGGAAACTTCCCCTTGTCTGGATCCCCTCCTGGCTGATAGCTTGTGCTACCTCTCCCCTCCCCACCCAACGGCTCAGGGGAGGAGCTGACCTTAGTCACCTCATCTCCTGGAGAATTTAAGAGGCATCTTCTTCCTTAGAAGTTGGTACATTAAGGACCAGTCAGTATCTGTAATGTGCTTGTTCTGTGTCAGATCCCATGCTAAGCTCAAGGGAGACAAAGAAAAGCAACTCCCCAAACTCTTGCCCTCACATTAGGGGACGTCCCTCAAACACCATAACCTCCAAGTTCCTCACCTTGCCCATTTCCCATGACCCAACCCCTCTCCAGAGATGGCCCCAGCCTCAATCTTTCCATCACCCACAAGGGTTCCATCCCCATGTTTGGGAGCTCTGGGGATCTCCTGTCTGCTCCACATCACCTCACCTTGCCCTCCACCCTTCGCCACTTAGTGAGCATCAATATGACGTCTTCTCCAGTGATTTCTTCCCCATCATGCAGTGACCCAGCCTTGGATCACTCACACCATCCGCTCCCTTTGTTTCTCCAATCACGTCCTGCTCAATGGTGATGACCTCAGAGCAGGGTCTGGGGGCCTCAGGCTTACTTGCTAATTGGTGGCAATGGGTCAACACCTCTAGTTGTGGGGGGGAAGAATGAGGGGCCCTTTTCCATGGGGTTGCTCCAGGCAGGGCCTACATTGTAGCTCAAAGGGTTGGGACCTCTTGGCCAGGCTCTCATTCCAAAAGGTTTCTCCCCCATTGTATTATTCTTCCACCATCATATTCATCTGGAGCTGTTTCCCAAGCAAAATCATCTCAGTGCTGCCAAGAGTGCTTCCCTCCTAGGGCTAAGCATAAGCCTGCCTCAGGAGGAGAAGCCCCGGAAGGGAGGCAGGCAGGCAGGTTTTCAACGTCCCTTCTTCAGCAGGAGGCCCAACAGCTGCTAAGCAGGCAAGGAGCAGCCAAGGCCTTGAAGGAGAACCGTCAAGGAAAGGGCCGTATCCAAGTGTTTGTGTTGCAAAGGCCCAGCCAAAAAAACCTCCCCAAATCGGGTTCCTTGCTCCCCATCTGGCCAGGATGATTTGTAAAGTGTTTCCCAAGTCCAGAATGACTGCTGAAGTGCACCTGACTTCGTGACCAGGCGATAGGGAAGAAAGGATTGGCCCTGGGGCCAGGGGATCTGAGTTCAAATCCTGCTATAACGCTCACTAAAGCGTCTTAACTTCCCCAGGCCTCACCTTCCTCAACTGGAAATTCAGAGGGGTGGATCTGATGGCCTCTGAGGTCCTTCCAGTTACAGTCCTGCATGTGACCCTGAACAAGTCACTTAATATACTGTGCCTCAGTGCCCTCCTCTGTAGAATGAGGGGCTTGGATCTGATGGCCTCTGAGGTCCTTCCAGCTCTAGATCTGAGTCTCCCCCCTGCCCTTTCTATCCTCCCCTCCTTCTTTCAAAATATGCCCATGTCTGACTGGGAGAAGTTGGTGGTACCATCAGTCAGTCAACATACAATTAAGCACCTACTATTAGAGCAGAGGGAGAGGTTCAGGAAGCCCTTTCCACAGTCACTACAAGACTGACAGACAGAACTGGGCTTCCTGTTGGTAATTCCCAATCACATCAACAGGGAGGCAAAGACCCCGTGCCCACTGGGTGGCCAGTTCACACCAGCTAGCATTTGCCATCCGGGCTTCCATCAGGGAAAGGACTAGAGAATGGAATTGCCTTCTCCCACATGTGGCACATGTTGTTCAGCCTTGGGCTGCCCCTGGGGCCTCTTCAGAGACCCAAGGAGAGGTTCTGGGAGCAGTCTTGTTGAAGGTCAGAATTCCAGGGCCTCGTGGATCTTGAACCCCACCAATGTGGTTGGTACTCGGGATGGCTCCCTGCCTCTATCACCACTGCCTGTCTCCTTCCATTCAAAGCAGGGTCTTACTGGCTCTTTTTGGATGAGGAAGGAGAGTAGTCTGGGCACGAGGTGCCACCTATGCAAGGGCATGAAGGAATGTAGAATCAGTCTAGAATGATGAACTGGAGCACAACAGGAGTTTGTACTTCACCCTAACGGCATCAGGAGGCAGATATCCCACCCTACCCCCTCTTCCTGGGTGAAGGACTGGGTTCCAATCCCACCTTGGACCTCAATTGCTTTGTATAAATAAAACCCTGGACCTCCCTGAGCCCACCTTCCTGATGGTAAAATGGAGGTGCAAATACCATCGTGATAATGTGGGCAAAGGTCTTTGCAGATTTTAAAGGCTTTTGTTACTGCTCCCCAGCCAAAGAGCCCCATATTCCTCCCCCACTCCTCCACAATCCCAGCTGCTTCTCTCCCCACTGTTTTTGGATGGAGATTTGTCTTACCCATTTTTCCAAAGCTAAATACCTCCTCCTCCCCTGTGAGGGTGCCAGTCCCCTCAATGGGCATGTCCCTTGTGTAACAGTGCCCAATGCCCCCCCCCAGGCCTAGGCTGCTGTACTAATGCTCCCTCCCCAAACAGGAACAGCCCAGCTTGGCCACTGCCCACTCCTTCTGGACTCTTCCCACACACTCCCTCATTTCCCACATCCAATCAATTCTGTCCTGTTAATTCACTATCCATGATTCCCCCCCCCTCCATTTCTTCTCACTCCTCCACAGTCACCCCACCAGTTCTAGCCCATCACCTCCTGAGGCAGCCTTGTTCATAGTGGAACTGAGGTCCAGGGAAGTGACTGACCTAGAACAGGGTCAGGGTCAAGTGGCAGAGACAGCGTTCTCCAGGCCAGGCTTGCAGACTAGAACCCCAGGCCCCTTTGTGGTCCTTGACTCCCACGCTCTTGTGCTTCAGATGAGGTGACTGATTGGCCTAGGGTCACCCCAGGACAGTGCAGCTAACTCAGCCTGTGTGAATTCTCTTCCAGTATATCCGGCCCCCACCAACACTCACCCCCCCTCCCAAACCGGCTTTTCCGAGTGCGACCCTGGACCCCGGGGTGGTTTTCTGTTGGGGGCCCAAGGAGCACGGCAGGGGCTGTAACCTAGCAAAGTCTCAGAGCGTCCTGACAAGCAGAACCCGCTTTGTCTCCGGGTGCCCTTCCCCCCCACCCCCCACTCGGGGCTGGGGGTGGGGGCTGGCTAATGAGTTCCAGAAGATCAGCTGTGAATGCCCGTATCAAACTCGTAAAACCCCTTTATTAGTGTCTCAGGGGGAAAATCCGGATGCGGCCGTTTATTTCTTTTGGATTTCACTTTTTTCTCTTCTCTTAACATTTCCTTCCAGGAGTTTAACATGGGATTTTAAAGCTACAGACCTTCCTTTCCTTCCCCTCTTGTCTTCTCTTTGGAGGAGGGGAAATCTTGGTTTTTCAGCACAGAAAAGAGAACGTAAATCCACACACGATGGATGCGCACTTTTACATGGTGGGCGAGTGCGTGCGCGTGTAGAGAGAATGTATATCAAGGTGACTCAACCATTTCCTGTGCCAAGGCGGGCAGATATTGGCAGTGCCCCCGAGTCCTGAAACGGCCATTCTCGCTACAGGCTCGGAAGGAAGGCAAGCTCCATCACAGGCTACGTTTCAGATTCAGGAAGAGAAAGCCCCAGTGTACCGCTGCAGTCTGTAGGGCTCGAAGGAGACAGGGGAGACGTGGGGTCTCTGGCCAAACCCCAAAGAAGCCCCAGCTCCCTCTGTGCCATCAGCCCTAATCACAAGTCGGTGGCAGAGGGTTTCCATCACTACTTTGTCTTCAGATGTTCCGAGGGTGATTTTTGCTTTTGGCACGTCCCAGAAGCAGCCCGTAGCTGGATTGTTTGGGTAAACATGCGGGGAAGAGCCATTCGGTGCCTTTGGGTGGTCTCATCCAGGCCCCAAAGCCAGAGGAGGCAGTGTGCTGAATCAGCAAGGTTCACATGCCAACATTCTTGCCCAGAGCCCATGCCTTGGATGGGAAGCAGAGGCATACTCCGAATTTTACAAGCTAACCGATAATGCCTGTAAGCTCAGGCTGGGTGATCAAGTTCTGTTTGCACAGGCTGAGAAGGAGAAACTGAGGAAGGAAGGGGACCCCATCAGACTCAGTGTGGGGAAGCAGCCACCGGCCTAGTCCTTGAACTGCTTCCACCAGGCAGTGGAGGAGTCACTAGGACAAAACCAACAACTGTGGCTCAGCCCCAGCACCCAGATACATATTAATTCAATTCAATTCAGTTGGTTATTAAGCCGCAGACTTTGTGCTTGACACCAGCAAGACAAAATTAAAAGGGGTACCGCCTGTCCTCAAGGGGCTTACATTCCACAGTTACTTTTAGGGAAGTGAGATCCTTCCAACTCTGCAATTCTATCCCTCTGAGGTTCTGTGAAAATGCCAAACAAGTCATAGTGGGGCCCCTCGAGGAGCCCAGAGAAACTTCCTTCCAAGAGCCTACAGGGCATCCCCAAAGCCTTAGTGAGACCTTGGGGAAACCACAGCAGTGAAGTCCTCCACACCTGCTTCCAATCCATACCCCAGGCAGCTTCCAAATCCTCTTCCTAAAGCTCAGCACCCCCACCCATGTCCCTGCACAGAGTCCGTCCTTCCTGCTGCCAGATAAAACCTAATCTGCTTGCCCGGCATTTCAGCTGTTAGCCCAATCTAGATCCAGTCTGCCCTCTTTCCTGCACTCTGCAGGCTGGACACGTTGTCCTGCCCTCTGCTCTCCAAATGCCAAAAGTCAGGGTCAGAGAACAGCTGACATCCCAGCTTTGGCTGGAGGGGACCAGAAAAGCAGGCTGTTGCAGAAGGTCTTGAAGACCAGGCCAAGGAGTTTGGGTTTTGTCCTTCAGGCAACAGAGAGGTGAAGCTGACTCAGAGTAGGGGAGGGACAGGTCAGAACCGACCCTGGAAGGTTCCTTTTGGCAACTACACTGTCTCCATCCTTACCCCCAATCTCTTGGAATCGTCATATTCATATCAATCTCTCATTCCTATCAAAGCTCACTTAGCTCAGGCCCTGCCTCCTCCAGGAAGCCTTTCCTGACTCCTCCCAGTTGTTTTTGGGTATCTAGTGGCTAAAGTTCTAGATGTGGAGTCAGGAAGACCCGAGTTCAAATACTGCCTCAAATCTTTATTAGCTGTGTGGCCGTGGACTAGTCACTGAACCTTTCCCAGCCTTAGTCTCTTCATCTGTAACATGAGAATAACAGTAACATCTACTGCAAAAGGTTGAGGATCAAATGAAATGAATTTGTACAAACTCACACTCACACACACACTCACACTAACAAGTTTACAAATCCTAAAGCAATATACAAATGTTAGCTTCCCAACTCCCACAAAAATGCTTTGTACATATTGTATACTCACTCCCCCCGCATGCACATTGCTTTTACCACAGTAGAACGTCCACTTTGAGAGCAGGCGTGGCTCTCTTTGTGTCAGTATCCCCAGAGCCAAACTTAAGTCCCTGGAACACAGGAGTATTGAGTAAATGCTTGCCAAAGTCATTGTATTGGCAGGAGTGTGAAAGAGCAAAGGAGAAGCGGAGGGTATAGAGAGCAATTAGGAGCTGATTGCATAGCCCAGGCAAGAGGGACAAGGGCCTGGACTCAGAGGGGAGCCATGTGGAGGCAGAAGATCGGATGGGGGCGGTGACGACGCCAAGGCTGAGATTTGGTGACTGGGAAGATCATGGTGCCCTGGGGAAACGGGAAATGTTCAGCCAGGCCTCTCTGGTCTCCCCTTTCAGTTCTGGGAAAACCAAGGCAGTGAACTGAGTCACTTGCCCAAAGCCAGAAGCAGGCCCATGGCAGAATGAGCCTCAGGATTTATGGGCCTCATGCTCCACATCCTTAACCAGAGGGAAGCTGGGCAATCCCTATCAAAACAGGTTTAGAACATGCCACTGGAGCACTTGAATGAGACGCCAACGTTAACCAAAGCACTGGACCATAGAAACCCAAATCCCCAGCTGAGTGTTTAAATGGATGGTTTGGTTAGCAATTAAATGTTGAAAGAAGGAAAAAAGAAAGAGCAAAAGGAAGAAGACAGAGAAAGGAAGGAAAGAAGAAAAAGAGGGAATAGAGGAAAAAGAAAGGGAAGGAAGGGAGGAAGAGAAGCAAGGGAGGGAGGGAAGAAGGGAGAGAGGAAAGGAGAAAGAGAAGAAAGAAAAGGAGGGAGGGAGGAAGGAAGACACCTGTGAACGCTTGAACCGCTAGAATTCATCCATTCTAAAGAAAAGAGGGCAGCAGAGCACGTGAACAGGGTGAAGGCCCCTGGAAAGGCGAGTTCTCTTCCAGAGAAAGACCTGGAAGGTGTGTCCTTTGTTTTAACCCAAGTCCGGGTCTCTGACTTTGAACTTGAACATGCCAGGAAGCTAAAGGAACTGTTCTGCCATCGCCAAGAGGCCCCGGCTCAAGAGACTGAGCTCCAGACAAATGAGCTTCTTCCATCCCATGAAATCTCCTACAAAGAGAGAGTGAGGGGGCTCGAGGAGCAGGTACCATGGGAAAGAGGGTCTGAGGAATGAAAAGCACAAACGTTGAGGGGGAGGACCCGCAACGCCTTAATCACTCGCCGCTGCTCTCTGAACCTGGAGAATCCAATTCCATTCCATTTAACAAGCATTTATTAAGCTTTCACAGGCCTCACTCCGTGCTCTGCTACGGATTCAAGACAAAAAGGACATAGTTCCTGCCCTCAAGGAGCTTACATCCTATTGAAGGAGGGAGAATGTACAGGGCTAAGGAAATGAAAAGTCATGCAGGGGGAGACACACTAAAAACTGAGGCCCCTCATGAGGCAGCCCTAGTCACCCGGGGCAGCAGGCCTGACTTTTGGGAATCCTTTCTTCCACAGACCGCAATCTTTCCACCTTTGTTGCACATGGGACGGTAGATGGAGCGCTAGATTTGGATTCAGTGACTGGGTTCAGAAACGGTAGCAAACCGAGGTCTAAGGCTAAATCTGAATTCAGCTCTTCCTGACTCCAGGCCCAGCTCTCCATCTGCCTAGCACTTTAAACTACGAAAGGAAAAGAGAGACAAATCAGTGGGGAGAATTAAACAGGGGGTAGAAGAATGGAGAATTCCTTAAAAATACCAGGCCTGCAGGGTCTGCAGACCCCTGCAAGGAAATCACTGTTACTAATAAAGGGAACAAGCTACACCCCTACAGACTAAAGGACTTGAAAGCCCTGCTCTTTGAGGTGGGCAGGAGGAGCATCACTGTCTTCTCCATTTTTAGGGGGACTGGGCTAGGCCTGTGATCCCATCAGTGTGGGGAATTCCCACAAGGCAAAGCAGATCAGTCATTAGCTCCCAACCTACATCCACAGAGAGGCCCGGACATTGAAAGGTTAGGTGACCTGCTGCTGGTCACACAATGGTATGTGTCTGAGGTTGGACTTGAACCCAGATCTCCTAGGCTCCAAGGTCTACCTTAGCACACAGGATCAGAGATTTCCAGTAGAAAGAGACCTGGAGGTCACTGAGTCCAACCTTCTCATCTTATGGACAAGGAAACTAAGAAGAAGTGACTTTTTCAGGATCACACCCTAGTGAGGGCCTGGGGCAGGATTCAACCTGCCTTCTGCGCCAGGCTGGCCTCACCTCTATCTCACATGTGAGGAAACGTGAGGGAGATAAATGTTTGACATAAAAAAAAATAAGCCTGAGCTGAATCTAAGTGACCTGAGAGCAGAATCATGGCATCCTAGGTTTGTATAGTATGAAGGAAACTTCCAAGGCTTCCCTCCCCTTCATTCACCACCTTCCATGGGTGGAGTGCTGAATTGTGTATATCGTGTGCCCCATAAGAACGTGAGCTCCGGAAGGAAGGAAGGAAGGAAGGAAGGAAGGAAGGAAGGAAGGAAGGAAGGAAGG
>CM053600.1:199061642-199198280 GCA_028646575.1 Pseudocheirus occidentalis
ACATGAGGGAAGGTTTTCGGGGGGGGGGGGGGGGGTGTTTGTGTGGGGGGGTGACTTTCCTGAATTTCCAGGGACCGCTTCATTCTTTCTCTTCGCCACAGCTCTGATTGCCCTAAACCCTTTTGTAATGTTTTGTAAAGGAAGGGAAGAGAGGGAGTTGTAAAGCAGAGAAAAGTTTGGGAAAGAGATAGGCATTTTTAAAAAAATGCTTTAGCCTTGTGGATTTAATTCAATTCAACATATAAGGGAGACAGCACAGGAAAGTCAATTGATTTTGGAATCTGAGGACCTGGGTTCAAATCCTGCCTGATGCTTATACCTCTGACCTTAGACAAATTACTTAAAAGTTCTCTTGGCTTTCTTCTATCATATGTAAAATGGGAAAGGGAGTGGGAAATGGCCCCTGAAACCCGTTCTACATTCCAGTCCAAGATCCTGATCATTATGAGCCTGCTGTGTGCTAAGGCCTGCGCATCTGCAGACAAATCCACTATTAGCCCTGCTCACAGATATGGGAAGGGGGGGGGGGCCTTTGGGTGGCACGTTGGGATGAAACAGGGAGAGTGAGACCCCGGAGGAGAGGGCCAGTCCAGGTGCTTTGGAGGAAATCCTGCACCTGAGTGGGGCCTTGAGTAAAAGGAAGGACTTCAACAGATGAAGGTTGGAGGAAAGGAGAGGAATCCACTCCAAGCTTGGAGAAAGCCAGGAGCAGTAGTTCAGAGGCAGTAGAGAGCAGAGTGCAGAACAGCCATTGAGAATGGGCTTTAGGGATCAGCTTATCCTCATTTGGGGTGGGGGACTGGAACTCAGCTGGGTAAAAGGACTTCCCCAAGGTCACCAGAGCAATAAAAAGCAAGACTTCCTCTTACCCCCAAACCGGCTCTTATCACTCTGCTAGAGACAAGAACTGGCCAGTCGGCCTCACATGTCACACATGAAGAGGCCAGAAAGGGAGACAGGAACCAGATTCAGAGTGACCTGGAAAGGTAGGCAATGGAGAGAGATGAGTGGTTTCCCAGTAAAGCATCATGACCAGGGTGAGAGGCAGCATGGCTTGGAAAGGGGACAGTGTGGAGGTAGAAAGACAGCTACAGCCATGGTCCGGGTGAGACAAGGCAGCGGGGACTGGACTCAGGTGGCTGCCACAGGAATGGAGAAGAGGGAACAGATGGGAGAGGTTTTGGAGAGTGGAATCAAAGATGAGGAGAGAGAAGAAGCAAAGAGAAGCCAACGGGAGTAGCCGGGAGAAGTAGGAGACAGGGTGGGGTTGGGGAGAAGAGAGACAGAGAGTGGAGGAAGAAGAGAGGAGGGAGACAAATTGGAGAGGCATGGAGACCGCAGGCAGGGATTGTCAGGGCTAGTTTTAGGGACCCTGGTGACTGTGATTACAAAGCTGCCCAAAGTTCTTGCCCTCCTGGATTCTTGCTCAGAGTTGAACCTAAGAGGTTTCTTGGCAGTCTCCATCAGCCTAGGGCCAAAGGGCTGTAGAACAAAAGCCCAGAGGGCAGGGGACTGTTCTCGTGTTTGTCTTTTCATTCAGTGTCTGGAACAAGGTAGTTCATAAATGCTTGTTGAATTGAACCGAATTGACTGTAGTCCCACCCCCTCCTCCTGTTTTATGGAATAAGGGGGTACTCTCTCATTTTGATTTCCCTCTCATTTGCAACTCCTTACATTACCAAGGGGTACAACTAAGGCAAGGTGACTGGAGCTTTTGCCACGGCACTGACATCTGAGCCTGCTTCATACCCCCACCCCTCCATACCATGGCAATTCAGAGATTGTCATCCCCCACCCATTGTGGATCTTGGCCAGCCTGTGCCTTGTGCCACCACCCATGAAATCTCTTAACCATGATGCCCCTGTTCTGGGCACCCTTCTCCTGGGGTCTACCTTCTCATCCAAGCCCTCCAAGAGGATGGGTGAGACTCTCTGGGTGAGAAGCCATTGCCCCTTCCTGTCTTCTATTTCACCACTCAACCCCATTTGCAACTCCAGGTGAAAGAATTCCTTATTATGGCTCTGATGAGGGTTAGCAGACGCCTGCAAACCACCTTCCTCAGGTCAAAAGGACACTGGGAGATGTTCTAGTAACTGAATAGGGTGAGCTAGCCAGGATACTGGGATTTGTGCTGTCCTACCCAAAGGCATGGACAGTGGAGAGGGCCAGAAAGACTTGGAATCAACTTCTCATGGCATTGGGCAATAATAGGTATCAGTGTCCTCATCTGTAAAATCGGGGTCTAGATTCAGCCTCTAAGGCCCCTTCCAGCTCTGGATGGAGTATCCTATGATCCCTTTCCCACTAATAGAAATCTAAGGGGAGCCCTTAACAGATTACTCTCCTGTCCCCTCCCCTCATCCCCAACCAATGAAAGCCCATTTTTGCCTGTGACTCAGAGACTGGGCTGAGAAAGACATTCTCTTTCCTCAGTGATCTGGTTCATTTGGCCATTCCTTTTCCCATGTGCCTCATGAGAGAGCCCCCCCCCACCTAGCATGGGCACCAGTCTTGGCAGAAAACACCTCGGTTTTAGGAGAAGGGGACAGACGAGATTCCAGAGGGCAAGATGCCAAGTTGGAGGAGGTGCTGCCCAGCGCTCCCCTCTAACATGGCCAAGTAAGAGATGAGCTGGACCATAATCTTGGTTAAGGTCAGGAAATGCAATGAAGCTCCACCACTTAGCAGCCCATCCAAGCAAAAAGAGGCATCCGTATGTTTTATGTCAGGAAAATGTTTTCCACGAGAGTGCACCATCTTAACAGCCAAAACATTTTGTGCAAATATTTGCAAACATTTGTGCCAGGGGGTACTTTCCTGTTGAGAGTCATCGGTGAAAATATTATGAAAACGCTTGGCTATCTGAACAGTGCAACCAAAAATACCTGTGGCTGCCAAAAGAACCGAAGCAAAGACTTCTAAAGTGGAAATATCTGCTGGCCAAACACGTGGTTTCAGCCGAAATGGACATTCTGGGGATTAACACAACACATCCCAGGAGGAGGTTTTTGCTGAAACCAAGTTCTTATTTGAAAAGATCTTCGTGCCAATGTAGACAGCCTCACAGTCTCTCTGCCCCTTATCTGTTCAGTGGGAAAGAAGATAAAATCCTTTAATAATGGGCGCCCCACGGTATCTTTCCTGAAATCATTAGCAGGGACTGGTGGCCAAGTTAGACTTTGCAGAAGAAAAGCAAAAAGGATGGCGGGATTGGATTGGGGTCAATGGAGAAACTGAGGTACTAATCATGACGGCTGTCCCAGAATGGGGAACAGAGCTCAGGCTGGGACTCAGCTCATGCACCACCTCCTCCATGAAGTCCTCTCTGCTTTCCATTCCTTCTCACCCAAACTGGTAGTCTTCTCTCTTCCATCTCATCTGTTAGCATTCCTGTGTTTAAAATTACAATTCTTCCTCTTATGCACTTAACTTATTCTGTTTACGTACATGCCATCTCCACTTCTCCATGAGGCCAGGGACTGTATCTTATTGATTTTGCCTCTTCCCAGCCCTAGGACAGTAGGGTGCACACAAGGGCCACTTAAAGATTTTAGTGAATAAATGCGATTGAAGGTGACTGTCCAAAACACTTGGTACCCTACTGAGCCTTTCTAACCACTCCCTAACTCTAGCAAATTCAGCAGCTATGCAGGTCAGAGTTCTCTTTGAGCCAGGATGCACAGCTTCTCCCATCTCTTGGCCACCTGAGATCCCCACCACACTAGTCTGATGACCCGATATGGTAAATAATATTTTAAATTAACTAATTATGAAGACAACCACTTACCAAGCACTGACTGTCTGCTAAGCACTAAGACACAAATATGAAATTGAATTAAGCCCTGCCCTGGAGGAGGAGCAATGCTTTAGACACTAAAATCCTAGAGGGAGGGTGTCGGGGTGGATGGATGTGCTGGGGAAACATGGACAAGGACCAGAGGGGCGGAGGGGCATGTTCTGCACCAGGGGAGGCAGAACCCCCAGGGGGCAAAGTCTGGGATACATCCAAGAAAGGGCGCGTGCTGTGTGTGCATGCACGCGTGTGGTGAGCACATATGGGGCACATTAGCACACACCCCACAAGGTAGTGTTTAGAGCGCCGGGCTTGGGGCCAGGAAGATCTTAGTTCAAGTCCTGACTATGGCATTCGACAGTTATGCTCCGCTGGGTAATGCTTCCCCTCCTGCTTCATGCCTTACAGTCACAGAGATAGCCCCCCAGGATCATGGTACCCCAAGCAACCCCTGGTGCTAAAGGGATAGGCTTTGATCTCAGGGGACCCTTAGAACTTGGACGAGAGGAGGACTAAGTGGCTTCTAAGTGCAAATCATGTTCCTGTGACCTTAAGTGCCTCAGGCATCTCGCCAAGAATTGTGAGAGGAGCTGGTGGAATCAAGGCAGCCCCAGTTTTGTGCACTTATTAAGCACCTACTCTGTACCAGGTACTGGGCTATGAGGTCTAAAGATGCAAAGAAAGACAAAAACCCAACAGTGCCTGCTCTCCAGCTCACAGTAGGAGCCGAGCTGGGTCAGGAGCTCCCCAAGCCGGCGAGATCATAGGTCCCTCAACATTTGTATACATAAATGCATCTGCATATGTATGAGTAGTATACTCTTATCACTATAAACAGTAGATCCCCAGCATCTGGCGAGTCTGACCTACAGCTAATACTGGAAAAATGCTTACTGATTGATGATAGATAGCTGGATAGAGAGATGGATGGAAGGACAGATTGACAGATGGACAGATAATAAGGCAGACAGGTAGATGGATAGACAGACAGACAGACAGCAGATAGGTAGATAGCATATGCTGTATATACACCTTATGGCATGGGGTTGATGGGAGGGATTGGTTCAGTGATTTCATCAGTAAAAGTGAGCCCCCTCCCTCTACTGAAGCAGGTCAGCTCCTTCACTACCACATATGGCCTTAAACGCTTTTCTGGGGAACTCAGAGGTTGAGGGACTTGCCCAGGGTCACAGAACCTTTCTATGACCTGGGAACAGAGATAAGGTCTTGCTGTGAGGTTGCATTAGTATAGGGACCCCCTGAGTGAGGATGCTCCCCCTACTGATCCAGGCAGGCACCTTCTCTTAGAGATTTGCCTGGGGGCACTGAGAGGTTCAATAACCTAAGGCATCTTCACATCCTGTGTGTGGATGCTCTGCTGTGTTGCATGTGTGTGTAAAAAACACCAACATTGTCGTCCTCAGTATTGTCCCAGTGAAGTGCTGCTGGGTCAAGATGCTGTGTCCTTGGGGCGTGAGCTCTGGAATGTCTTACTAAGCAGGAAATATTCCCTAATAAGCACAGTCAACTGTTGAGGGCCAGAGAAGCTGAGGGTCCCCACCAATGAAATCACCGATTTGCTGGAAGAAATGCACAAACACACATCCACCCCCACCATAGACCTAGTGCTGGGCTGAGCAGTGGGGGACAGTGGGAAGTCAGGGAGGGGAGGCGATGGACCCCAGGTGATGTGGAAGCCCCAAAGCATGTGTGTTGGGGACAGGACAGGCAGTAGCTCAGATTGCTCCCCTCCTCAGGGTGCCCTCCCACCCCAGGAGTACAGGATCCCCTCCCCTCCCCCATCCTCACCCTCTTCCTGCCCCCTAGCCAAACGAGCTCACTCACCAGGAGGTGTCAATGACTAATAAGATGAATCGTTTGCTTCTCCTGGACAGACTGACATTTTAACTGGGGCTCCTGTGGCAGGATTTGGAATGTCAGCAAGGGGGAGGGCAGGGAATAAACAGGGGGTGGGCCCTTCCCAGACACCCCAAATGGGACAGAAGCAAAAGCAAGAACTGCAGGGTTGGAGGACCTGGATTCCAATCCTGCCTCTTTCCACATGTATGCCCGTGAGCGAGTCCCTTCGGGGGGAAGCCTGGGATCAGGAGGGCCTGAGTCTTACACTCCCTCCGACATCTGCTCCCAGCTCCGTGACCTGGGCCAAGTCACCTCCCTACCCTATTTGCCTCAGTGCCCTCTTTTGTGAAGAGGGGGTTGGCCTCTCAGGTCCCTGTCTGTTCTAGAGCTGACTCTAGAGCTCTTCCCCTCTGTGACTGGAGCCCCAAACAAATGTCCTCACCAGTGGAAAGGTCCAGGATCCTTTGTCTATCCTGGTGTATGACCCTCAGTAAATTAATAGACTAGCATTGTTTGTATTTTAATGGCAGCCCTCCCCGGTTCTGTGTCACCCCTAGCCCTGACTTTCCTTCGGGCCTGGGTCTCACACTGTTCTCTTGACCACTGCCCCTTCAGGGTCTCTGCCTGGCCCTGGCCCAGCTCTCAGCCAGAATGGGTCTTTGGGCCTATCTGGGAGGCTGCCTTAGGATGCCACAAGGTGGCATGTGAGCCAGTGTAAATGGGGACTTTTTCTCTGGGGCCATTCTGCCTGTTTCCAGCAGGTGTCCTGGGGGGGCCTGGGAAAAGAACAGCGGTCATTAAATGCGGTTGATTGAAACAAGATGAGGGACAGGCCCAGCGGGCAGGAAGCTGCAAAGTGGCAGAGACAGAGCATGAATGGGAGGTCTCCAAGGGGGGGATCTCCTCTCTGCCTTGGAGAAAGAGGCTCTGATCTTGGGCCCTGGCAGTCATGTGGGACTCACGCTGGGCCATGGGGCTCCAGACTGTGGAATTCCAGCTTGCTCCAGAACTCTTCCAGATGAGCTTAGAAAGTAAAACCTCCGGTGAAGGTCCCAGGTGTTGGGGAGGAGGGAGGAAGCAGAGCTGGGTTTGTGGGTGATTATACACCTCAGACACTCATAGACTACAGCTGGTCAGGAGCCTCTAGGGCAGAGACTTTAGGACAGGGGCTCAACATAAATAAGGCTCCAGGGTTTTTGATTCCATGAGCTGGCACAACACAATCAATTTAGCGAACGTTTGCCTGAATTGAGACAGCCCACCACGCTGCAGAGAAAGCTGGGCCAGGAGTCAGGAAAGCCTGGGTTCAAATCCCAATTCTGGTACTGACTAGCTGTGTGTCCCTGGGCAAGGGACTTACCCTCTCTGAGCCTCAGGACTTGTGTCCTATGGCAGCGAGTGCTTGTTCACAGAGCTTTGTGTATTCTCACCCCCTCCCTGCCTGCAAGGAGCTTACAATCACCTGGCCAAAGTCACTGATAATAAGGACAACAGCTAAGAGTTACCATTTACATGGCATTTACTTGGTGCTGGGGACTTTGCCAAGCATTGATAACCCTGGGAAATAGGCATTCTGAGAAGCAGAAAGAAGGCGACTCGGCAGAGAGGGGCAGGTGGGAAAAGGAGAGGTCAGCAGGAGTCAGCTCAGGGACAGCCTGAAATGCAGAGCTGAGGAGTCACCCACCAAGATAACACAAGCAGGGAAGTGCCGTGACGCAACACTATAGAGCAGAGAAACTGGAAGCCAGGAGACCACTGAGGGTGAGGGCTACCGGGAATCTGGATAGAATAACTGTGGGAGCAGAAAGAAGGGTCAAAGGATGCCAGCTCTAGAGGGAAGAGTGACCTCCCAGGGCATCTGGTCCAACATGGAAAGAAAGATGGGAGATCACCAATCCTTGGCCATCGACAGGATACAAAGGGGGACTGGAGGAGAAGGGGAAGAGAGTCAAAGATGGCTCCAAGATTGAGAACCTGGGACCAGGAAGATGGCAGCCCTCAGCAAAGTGGCTTCTCCTGGAGGGGGGGGCCTAGCTCATCCCTGGCTCTCAGTGAGGATACTTCTTTTGGTCACTTCTGGGATGCCAGGGGGAAGACCCAATCTTCCAGACCTTTCAAAGTTTCTCAGGTTTTCCTGGAGTCAAAGGGAAGCAAAAAGGCAGCAACTCTCTCCTCCTCCCCACCCCCCAAGCAGTTCTGTCTCAGGCATTCACTCGGCTGAGTCCCACTCACAGGCTCGGTTCTGCCCATTGTGTCTGTGGATCACCCCCAACTGGGCACACACGGCTGCCTCTCCTCATCCAGGTCTGATACGTGCTATGCAGTGCCCTTCTTTGCACGGTGACTTCTAGCACTCTGCTGCCCAACTGGGTTGACTAGGCTTAGTGTAATGACTTGAGGTGTTTGCACCTAACAGGACATCAGGGCCACTCTATAGTGAAGCACCGGCAAAGCCCCTCCATCTCTCTGGTCCTTTGGCCCCATCTGTGGAAGGAGGGGCTGACTCCATGACCTCTCAAGCCCTTCCAGCTCAAGGCCTAGGATCCTACAATCCTATGAATTTGAGAAGAAAATATCTCTTCCAAGAAGTCCAAAACATGTTGGAACAGGTGGTGCCACTGAAATTCAGAAAGTTCAGTTCCAGAAAAATGTTTGAACCCTTACCAAGTTTGTCCAATGTCTTAGATTTGTTTAATGACAAATAGCCCATTTACTAAAGACTCTCAGAGACTCCAGTCTCATTTCCAGTTCCTTCCCTCCCGAGCTGTGAGCCTCCCTCCAGCTGTGCTCTATTGTGCCCCAATATTACAGCCAGCTCTGTCTGCCCTCTGGACAGTCTTCAGGTTCAATACTACGGATACTCTTGAAAGTTATATGGGGAGGAGACAACAGATGCTCCAAGACTCTTGACACCAACAGCTTTTAGAAATGCTGTGATCTTGATACCAGCTCTCTCCCCATCACCACCCTACACCAAATCTCACATTCATATGCTGGGCCTACTGACCTCTCCCAGAGTGTTCCCTTTTCCACAGAAACACCACTAGGGGCTCAGGAAAGCGCACGGAGCATAACACGTAGCATAACATAATCTGCCAGGGCTCTCTTGTTGCTCCTGAAGTGATGCTCTCACTGCAGGAGTGAGAACTCCAGCCTGCAGATTGCCAAGGGAGCATTCCAGCCTCTTCTAGCCTCCCCTGCCCCCAGCACCCCATCTTTTCATGCTCCCATAAACCTAGGCACAGGCCCCTACTCTGGGGTTCTCCAGCAGCCTTAATGGTCACTGTCTAACTTGCTGATTTGAAATACATGGTCTCAGGGCGGCTAGGTGGCACAGTGAATAGAGCACTGGCCCTGGAGTCAGGAGGGCCTGAGTTCAAATTCAGCCTCAGACACTTAACACTTACTAGCCATGTGACCTTGGGCAAGTCACTTAACCCCAACTGACCTGCAAAAAGCGAAAAAGAAAAGAAAAAGAAATACATCATCTCTCCACTTCTACAGAGTCATGGAAACCAATCCCTCGAACACTTCTCTCTCCTCTTTATCACAAACACCTAGGTTCCAGTTTTCATACCACCTTGTCAAACTTCCTGGATTGACCAGCTCAAAGGAATTCATTGATGTCTTTAAATAGCTAAGAACTTCAGAAGCTGACACACCAGTCATGGGCAGCTGCCTCCCCCTCCCCTCCCCCTTAAACAGCTGTCTCTCCCCTGACTCTAGCCCTAGAGTCTGATGTAATGCTACTTCAAACACACAAAAAGGCCCCCATTTATCAAGACAGTTCAATGCAACAAGTTTTAGTTAAATGCCCTGGATGATGAGGTAGAAGCTAGAGACACCTGCTTGATCCCAGACAGCAGAACCAGGAGCAGGGAGTAGACGTCATAAGCAGGCAGATTTAGTGATTTCAGAAGGGACTTTCAAAGGCAGGAATTACCTTCCTAGAGAAGGGGCTGCCTCAGAAGCTGCAGGGTCCTCTCCTCACTAGGGCTTGAACAAAAATTGGCTGACCACTCAGTAGGTATAACGGGCACTCTTTGTCAGGTATGGACTATTCTAAATGGCCACCAGGTCCCTTCCAACCCTTCATCTCTGTGGTTCTGTGGATTGAAAGTGCTCAAATTCTCCTGAGCTCTACTCAGAAAAGGGCGAACATGCCCATGACTGGGGTCTGATATCTTTCCCTATGATGTTAAAGATAATTTCTGGTGTTTGCACAGTAAGAGGCGAGACTTTCTTTCTTGTTCAAGGCAGTGATCAGATCTTTTCTACCTTCCATAGATTTTCCCTCCAACATATTTTTCTTCCCGAGATCTAAGGACTTCAATTTTTAGTTTCTAAGAGGGAGAATTTGTTCTAAGTGCTCTTCTTTTTTTTTTTGTTTTTTTTTTTGCTTTTTTGGAGGGCAGTTGGGGTTAAGTGACTTGCCCAAGGTCACACGGCTAGTTTTTTGTATTAAGTGTCTGAGGCCGGATTTGAACTCAGGTACTCCTGATTCCAGGGCCGGTGCTCTATTCACTGCGCCACCTAGCCGCCCCTCTAAGTGCTCTTCTAAGACTAAGGGTTAATCCTCTTTATCACCAACATTTTATCTAGAAAGAAAGCCTTCAGCCACCAGGAGGCATGAGGAGTCCATGCCCCTTAATTCTGGAGGAGAAGCCAACTTATCCTTCAGTCCCCAATGCAGGAAAAGAAGTTTGTAGCCTTCAAGATTCCGAGGTCATTCTAGAGCCTCTCTGTGAAATATCTACCTACCTACCTACCTGTCTGTCAAACATTTCCAAATATGCCATTTTTAGGCTCACAAAAAGACCACCATATTCTACTCCATGATTCCCCAGCATCCTGAGACAGAAAAAAGGAAACTCTGCTTCACTAACATACTTGTCAGTGGACTACTGTACTGACCTTTCCCTAAAAACAGTTTAGTCTCGAGGGCAGGAAAAACTCCCTGATAATTGGAGTTGTTCAATGAAAAGGGCACAAGGGTGGAAGGGAGGAGAAGGGTGGCTCTCCATCAGTAGAAATCCTCAGGCAAAGGCTGGGCAACCATTTGCAAGGAATCTTATTAAGAGAAATTTTTTGGCCTTGGGTTCAACTGGGAGACCATTGTGTTCCCTTCTACCCCTAAAACTGTAATTTATTGACCACCTACTGTATACAGTACAAGGCATTGTGCTAGACACTGAGAGAAATTGAAAAAATGAGATGTGGCAATCAAACCTGGCCAGGTTTGAAGGGAAACTCCAACTGGGATCTGGATACCAAGGGTTTATTATTGCAGTTGCAGAGTAGAAAGCCAGAGCTTTATTTCTGAAGCTGGGTTTTTTTTTCTCCTAGTTTATTATGAACAGAATATTTCATCAATCAGTCAATCAACAAACATTTACTAAGTGCCTACCATTGCCTATGCAATCTATCCTGTGCTAAGAAAAACCCTCAACAATCCTTGGAGGCAGGACCTGAATTCTCACTGACTCTGAGGCCAGCTCTCTGCCCATGATGCCCACCACACCACCTGGTGATGGCTGGGCACAGAGCAGCAGGCTGGAGGGCCAGTGTGGGGAGGGGAGCAGGGCTGGAGCACAGCATCCTATCAGTGGGCAAAGAGAGATCACAGACACCCAGGTCCATGGAGTCCAGCCAGATGAGCAAGCGGAGGCTCAGGTTTGCCAGATTACCTCCCTCCCCTTTATGTGCTGTCTGCCCCCATGAGAACGGGGACTTCCTCAGCCTGCCTCAGGTTCTCTTTCTTGTTTCCCTGTTGCTTATCACAATGCCCTGCTCATCAGAAGGGTTTAATCAATGTTCTCTCCCTTTTTCTACTCTCTACCTACCCATCTACCTACCCACCCATCCTCCCATCCTCCTGGCTAAACACTCTGTCTATCCTTCTTTCTGTCTAATTTATCTATCCATCCTTCCCTCTGCCTATCCATCTTTCTCTTATCTATGTCCTTCTACCCATCTGTTTATCATCCATCTATCTGATCCCACAAATTGTCACCATCTGAGCCAGGACAAAAGCTCAGGGTTCCCAGCCTTCTGTCATTCACCTGACTGCTTCCAGAAAGGTATGGATGGGCTGGACCAGACAATTCATGGGATTGGTGCTGCCTCTGAAGGCCTAGGAAGCTGCAGGTCACCTGCCCCAATGTTAGAGCTACTCATTGACCCTTCAAGCTTCAGGCTAGGGCTCTCCCTCTGATTTTCCTCCTGCCTGGGCCCCCTTGCCAGCAGACACTAACAAGACTCCCTCCTCCGACTCATCCCAACAGGCCAGGAAGGAAAAACAGTTTCTTGGCAGCACCTTCTAAGATCAGGAGGTGGGAGACTGTCTAAGGAAGGTCTGTAGGTAGAATGAGAAATTACACACACACACACACACACACACACACACACACACACACACACACAATGGAGCCAGTGTGCTCCAATTAGGGAGCTCAGCTCAGTTAAGCTGCCCCCAGATTCCTGTTCCTGGGAGAAAGAAAGGAGCTGTGGAGAGGGAGAGGCCAGGATAGGGCTGAGCAGAACCCGGGTCAGCCGCCAAGAGCTGAAGGCCTGGAAAGGAGGGGAGGCCCAGACCAAGAGGATGAGACGTTTTAAGTCAGAAATGAGCCTCAAGATGGTTGGAGTCACAAGAGAAGATGTGGCTTTGGGCACAGACAGCCACCCCCAGAGCCACGGAGCCCTTTGCCATGAGCTAGCAAGTCAACTAACTTCTCACTGCTCCAACCAACTCTGAAAGCCTTTGTGTTGCAGGCCAGCACCTGAGGGATGTCCCCAACTCAATGCAATCACAGACCTCGCATGCTCCCTCCCCCAAAATGTGCAGGACACGGTGCTAGGCACTGAGGGTTCGAGGACAAGATGAAATCAGAATCTACAGTCTACTTGAGGGATACAACATGAAACGAGTCAGCACAAGATTATTTGGGGAAGGAGAGAACCCCAACACAGATTGGGACCAAAACCAGCATTATCTAGTCATGAATCTCCTCTTCTTCCCTCCCTACTCTGGCTGCCAGAAGTTTCCCCATCAAAGTTGGGAGTGTGAGACTGATGGAGATGCCTTGGTGGGCACAGTAGGCAGGTAAGACACCAGAATGTGAGCCTCCTGAGGCAGGAGCTGTCTCTCTTTTGGCTTTGTAGCCACAACACTGAGCAAAGCACGTGACGCAGAGTAAAGGCTTGATCAGTGGACTCGGATGGACCAAACAAGGCACCTGACCTAACCCATGCATGTATTGGTGCTTAATAAATGCCCCCAAATGGGATGAGAGCACCTTAGATGGCTGTATATCATCACCCCACCAGGACCAGGGGTACCACTCCCTATCAGCTCCTGCCAGCCGAGGAGGTGAGCAAGGCAGGCAAGCGTGTTCCTTCTAGGCGCCCGCCTCTGGCCTTGCCTAGTATCAGCCCCTTTGTCCCCTCCATGTCTTTGCTGCCTCTCTCCATCTCTCTGCCTTGGTCACTCTCTCCATCTCCCTATATTTCCCTGTGTTTGCCTGTCTCTGGTGCCCTCCCTGCTTCATCCTGTGCCTGCTCCAGCATCCTGATCCTGTGTCCCCACCCCTGAACTTGTCACTTGGCCAGACAATGTACATTTCATGCCTTTCGTCTTCCTTCATAAATCTTTTCTTTACCCCCCGATCATTCTCTTGGGCCTTCCCTGCTCCCTCTCCTCAGTATGGGGCAGGAGTCCCTCAGAATGCGAACACATCTGTCTGCTGAACGCTTCATGGCACAAGCTGTTCCAGTGACAGCAGACCCTCTGCTCAGTTACTCAGAGATGGGCACAGAGGGGCTGAGGGAGAGGTGAGGGGGCAAGCCTTCCCAAGAGAGAACCGAGAAAATGTCAGTTCTGGTCAGCTTCTAAAGCATCTTACAATCAACAAGGCCCCAGTGAATCTTCAAAGTCCAACAAGGCCAGAGGACTCCTTAAAGAAAATAAGGATTTTTAGTCTGGGGGCCTGCTCTGGGCTCCAGAGACTCTTCTTGGGGCATGGGTCCTCCTGGACCGTTCCCACCCAGTGCTGTTCTCAGACTTGCTGCTGGTGCTGTTGACTCCTACCTATGTTACTGGTGGGGCTCTGAGGCTTACCGCCCATGGCAGAAGGAGTCCTCAGCCTTGGATCTGCACCTCCTCCCTAGCTTTAGCCGTGCTGACCAAAGGTCCCCAAACACAGAGGCAGTTGTAAGGAAGAATCTTAATTACCCTGAAATCTCTCCTGGCCCTCCCTTCCCTGAAAAAGAAACTATCCAGCAGGTCATGCATTTTTAAAAACCAAATTCTTCAAATGCCTTGGGGAGCAGGGAGTTTTTATTATTTTATTTTTGGCAGTGAAGAGAAGGGAATAAACTAAAGCATGTGCCCTTCTTGGTCTGGTCCTTAGAAAGAGAATCAAGAGCACAGAGAAGAGCCTTCGAGAGGCCCTGATGCTGAGATAAGGAAGGCCTGGCTGAGGCTTCATAGGTGTGAGGTGAGCACCAAGAAAAGGCCCCTTGCCTTCCTAAACTGAGGATTCAGAGAAAAGCCCTCTGGAACTCAGCCTTCTCATCTGTAAAACAAAGATCATGGACTAAAAAATGGAAGCGACCTTGAGGGGCGTGTAGTCCAATGTCTTCATTTCATAGACAGGAAGTGGATTCCCTACCCTGGCACTCTAGCAAGATTGGAACCCAGCGTTATCCAACTCTGGATCTTCCATTCTTCTCACTGTACCCAACCTCCCCTCCTCACCTGCTAAACAACAGACAGTTCTTGAAGTCTTTGACGCTCCCTCTGGGTACCCTAGGTTTGTGGCAACTTCTTAGAAATTTAATTTAGATTTCAGCAAAAATGTTTGTGCAAGAAAAATGAACTGAGTCATGGTCCTATTGGAGCGGCCCTGGGTGCCACTCACTGCAGTATTTCTTCCTCAGGTTTTACCACTGAGATCTTATTCTCTTTATCCTATTTCTCAGTTTCAAAAAATCTTTTCATCCTGCGCCCAAACATTGCATTTGTGTGTGGTGGAAAAGATGGAGGTGAAGGAGGAGAAAGCGTGCAGGGAGAGAAAGCTAAGATCCTGCGACTCAAGATCAACAACCAAGGCACATGTTGCCAAATTTCCACAAACTAAGGATGTCAATGAAAACTGTCCTGGGAAGGCCATGGCTATGTAGCCCACCGTCATCATAGAACTGGAAGGGTCCTTCAAGTCCACACGATCTGTCTCAGGGGAAACTGAGGCTTGGAGAGCTTTACAATCTAAGCATCAGAAGCAGAATCTGAACCCAGATCTTTCCGACTGCAGACCTAGTGCTCTGTTGTACCATCCTGTGCCTCTAACATGATGCTGTCCCTAAAAGATGTAATGGAATGTGAAGTCGATATCACTCAACAGTAATATGGCAGCCACAAAAAGCTAGTGCAGACCTCATCCAAAGAGGAAGCATGCTGTCCAGGACATGAGAAAAGATGGTGCTGCTCTCCTCTGCCTCGGTCAGGCCACACTGGGCTACTTACTGTTCCTAGTTCTGGATGCATGTTTCGTGATGTTGACAAGCTCAAAGGTGTCCAGAAAAAGGTGACTGAGATAGTGAATGGCCTAGAATGGAGATTGGCGGGGAAGGAAGGGCTGCCCAGACAGAAGAAAAGACTCACTTATCAGGAGAGTTGTCTTGGGGAAGTAGAACCAGGCTTATTGTGCTTGACCCCAGAGGGCAGAACTGAGAGCAAAGGGAGGAAGTGAGGCAGAGGCAGATTCAGACTTTTTGAAAGAAAAAAATACTTGTTCCAATTAGAACCAATTAGAGTGAGGTTGGGTTCTGCCCCACTGGTATTCTTCGGGTCAAGGCTTAATGGCGACTCACTGCAGACACCCCTGAGAGGATCATGATCCAGGTGCAGGGGATGAGGCAACCTCAGAGATGCCCTCCCTTTCCCACTCTGTGATTCTGTGAATGCCAAGTATAGGGTGATCCTGCAGTTCTCAAAGAAAACCTCAAAGTCATGACCTCAGTCTCCTGTGGAAGATTGGATAAGTCCACAATACAACCTGCAACAAGGCTGTGGATTCCATCGGTGACGTCTCTGGATTTGTGCTATCTGAACAGTGATGAATGGTGCTGGTGAGAAGTGTGTTTTCAATAATCCCACAAGCTGATCAGATGTCTCGGTCTTAGGGTAAGCAGATGTGGTGAAGGATCTCATTACATGACATTCTCGGGACCTACATACTACAAACTCGGCATGTTTTTGTTCAGGGCTGCTGGTTCCCTCTGGTGCCTGAGCTGCCTCAGATTTTTGCAAAGAGTTCTAAAGAAAACCCTTGAGAGCCTTATTGCTCTTTCTAATGCTTTCTCCTATTCTCCGGTTTGAAATGACTCATCAGAGATTCAAGTCATGTCAGGTTTTGAGGAGCCAAAAGCTGACCCTGAAGGTCAGAGGTTCCAAATTACAGAGGGCAGAATTTTACCTGTTCTTGTGTTTTCACAGAACAAATTCATGATGAGGTTGTGGCCCTCTCTAACAGGATGTAACCCTGGCTCCACCTAGCTTCTAATTCCCTGGGCTTATCCCATTGGCAAGTCTAAGAACAACAGCTAATAATTAAGGTAGACTGATTGCCTAGCTTCTTCTCCTCCTCGAGCAAGATAGGTGTATCACTCAGGGTGTTATAAAAGATATCAGTATACAGGCAGTAGCACAGCAAGAACCTCCTCCCAAGCTCTTTGCCGCCCCGATCACCTCCAGTAAAGAAAGGAGAGTCAAGAAGGGTTGTGACAGAGTGTAAGCTCTTGGTCTCAAGTCAGTCTTTGTTATTGACTGGCTTAAAGGTTCGGAGGGAAGAGGAGGAGGTTTAGCAGGGTATCCAGTCCTTCAGAGGTCAAAGGAGATGAAGGCTAAGAAAGACCTACCAGATTTGGCAATTGCTAACCCTAAATGAGAAATAGAAATCAAGTGTTTTTAATCTCTTGTCCCCAGGGTCTAGCCCCTAATAGGGATAATAAGTACTTGTTGAATTACTGCATCACTAAATCAGAAGACCAAATAAAACCTAGATAACCACCAAGTCCATTCTGACCCTGTACAAGAATCCCTTCCCCCTCCACCCACTCCAACTGGTCTTCCAGACATTCCTTGCAAATCTTCCAGGAGGGAAGCCCAGTAACTCCAAGAGAGCCAACCCACGTTTCAACATCCCTAAATGACGCTCTTCATGTCTAAATTGGAATCTCTGTAGCTTCTCCCCAAGTATCAAAGTGAATGCAGAATGCCTATCGGAGACTGAAGAAGGGGACTGGTGGTAGGAAGTGGAGGCAGCTAGCCAGGTGAATCATTGCTGCAAATTTGATCATGATAAGGAGGGCCATGATACAGCAGATGAGAAAGTACCTGCTTATGGGGAGGGGGGTGATGATTGTTTTTTAATAATAAGAGAAAACTAAATCTACTTGTAGGTAGATGAAAAGTAGTTATAACACAGGGAATGACTGACGGAGCATGGTCCTGGAGAAAGCTGGTGAACGTGGAAGGAAAAGCCCCTGCAGTGGGGGCTAGTCAAGAAGAAAGGACTAACAGCCTCTCCAGGGGAGAGGCAAAGTGAAGACACAGACTTTGCTCTTTTCAGTAAAGTAAGAGGTTAGAAGGACAGGGGGTGGAACGGGAGATTTAGGAAGTGGCCATTTGGAACAGTATCTAAAGTTGGGTTTCAGAGCATGAACTCAGAGGCAAGCCAAACAGCATGGTTTTGTGGCTTTCTTCACAAAGAAGAAAGCTTTTGTGGCTTCTCATGGTAACCCAGAAGGCAGAGAGTGATACTTTCCAATTAGCAAGGCAGGAATTCCTCCCCATTCTTAGGTTTGGATTCGGTCAAAGGGCCGCATTTGAGGACCTAGAGGGCTGCATGTGCCCCCAAGACCACAGATTCCCCATCTCTCCCCCAATCCATCCCCTTGTTTTTCCTTCTACAATGCACTGTTCTCTTCCTTTTCATCCTTCCTCCTCTTGTCCTTCCTCTGTCCCCACCCCCCCACCCCTCACCAATACCTAACCCTGTGTCACCTCCACCATCTGCCTTCTCTGCTCCTACTCCAGAGCTACACAGAAATCCTAGAAAGGTCATGAAATAATTCTGACTTGGTTCATGAAACGCTTCTCCATTAACTGGAACTTTAACGATGCTCAGCAGTCCTTCCCCCACTCCCTCATTTCTGGCTCTATCTCTGTCCCAAAGGATACTTCAAACATCTCTCCCCAGCTCCCAGTTCAAGCCCGATTTCCTCTCCCAGCAGAGAACCTGACATGGTAGATTAGAGGGATCCTGTGACCGATCTGATAAGCCTTTCCTTATGACTTTGTTTTGGCTCATCACTTGGGGATGAACTGATTGGTTCAGACTCCTGTGGGTTGGAGCCCCCATCTGCGCTCAATTAGAAGTCTTCATTACCAGTTAGCCCCTTCCTACCTCTGCACACACCTTCTCCCTCCACCAGATGGTCTCCCCTCACCCAAAGGATTCCATCTTGCTCTTCCCTTAGAGACCCAACACCCATTTCTGCTCTATGTGAGAGGCGCCAGCACTTCAACTACCCCGGCCAGCCTTCCCTGTGCGCCCCCCATCACACCTTGGGTTGTGGTTTGCTATCCCTGTCCTGTCCCCCCGTTTGACTATAAGCTCCTCAAAGGAAGAGACGGCATTCTCCTTCATCTTTCCATCTCCAGACTATCACCCAATGCTTCGCTCACGGCAGATGTTCAGTAAACATTTGTAGAATGGAATGGGATGGGGAGTGAGGGCCAACGCCGCAGAGATGCTGAGGCCGGAAATTCTTCCAACAAGACATTTAGGGAGCAGATTTAAAGGAGGGGAAGGTGTCCAGATTGAGAAATTGCCTATTTCCTGCCTTTTTGTTGGGAGGGATCGTTGTGATGGTGAGAAAATGACTTGTCAGAGCTGCTGTCCCCAGGAAGCTCCCAGCCTCAAATTTCCTCACATCTCTTTGAAGAGAATTCTTCCAAAGGACCGTGTTGCCATAATAAAAGATTCCGGGAGAAACGGCTCAAATCCATGTGCTGTGAGCAGAAGCAGGACCAGGCTGCCTTTGTGGCAGGATGGGCTCTGGTCCAGGCTGCCAATCCCTCTCCATCCCAAGTGGGTTTGACAGGCAGCCGGTCTTCAAGTCCCATTAGAAGGAGGCACGTTTGCAGTTTGGTGGGGAGGGATTTTGTCTTCAATTTCCATTAATGTGACTGGAAAATCCCTGCATGCCACAGTGAAAATTTACTCCATAATTATATTTTGCTTGGCAGTGAGCAAACCAGGCTAGCCCATGGTGCTTGGGAAGAGGAGTTAAATTTAAAAAAAAAAAAAGCAGAGAAGTAAATCAAGCCACTTGGGGCATGGAGGCCCTTAACACGCCTATTCATGAATAAAAGGATAGATATGAGATAGTCCCTCTGAGGGGCTCCTTGCCTTCTGCATTAGTCCTGCTCCAGATACACGCTATCAAAATGTTCATGAGCCACCCACTTTCCAGGGCCATTTTGTTAGCTGACCGATTGTATAAAAGATCTGAGCTGACTCACTCCAGCATTAAGGTCTCTGCTTATCATTCATGTTTATAACCTAGCGTTGCAAACGGAGCGCATCAGCAGACTGTGGGCTGGGAGGCAGACATGAAGAAAAAGGGGAACAAAATGTGCCGATGAAGAAATGTAAAGTGAAAAAGAAGGAAAGGAGCATTCATTAAGCACCTACTGTATGCCAGGCAGCCCTTTACACATGTTACCTCAGTTCATTCTTTAACAACCCTGGAAGGCAAGTGCTGTTACTGGTCCTTTTTCAGTGAAGACAACAGAGGCAGACAGAAGTTAAGTGACTTTCCCAGAACCCTTTGGTTGGGAAGGGTCTGAAGCTGGATTTGAACTCTAGTCTCCCTGATTCCAAGCCCAGTGCTCACACTATAATGCCCCCAGATGCCTTTAGAAGACTGAGCTTGTTACATGGAGAGAGCAAAGGTAACTTGTGCCACTGTTGCTGCTGCAGTCTGATGGGAGCAGGAGGACGGCTCTGTGCACTTTGGGAAGAACACAGGTGGCAGCTGGCCAGTATGGGAAGGCATGCATGGGCTGCAGTCTACAGGTCACAGAGGCGCCTTGGGGTCCCTGTCATCCCACCACTGTGGTCAGTGGGTGGACAGGAGGGAAAGCAGGGAGAGGGGCAAGGCTGAGAAAAAAACAGATCAAGGAGCCAACTGATGGAGCAAGGCTCCAGAGGGGGCATGAGGGCTGTGATCCAAGCCCAGACACAAGATGGAAAAGGATGCTCCTGTCCTTTCCACAAATGCCAAGGATGTTGGAAGAGTGGGAAAGGAAAGGAGAGCGAGGGGAGGGAAAGGGAGGGGAGGGGAGGGGAAGGGAGGAAATGGATGATGTATCTCTGCTCTACCCTGATTTACCCTGAAGGGCCAGGTGAAAGGTCCCATACACAGAATTGTTGGAAACCTAGTTTTTAGATCATGAGAGAGCTCAGTAGAGGCCTGGGTTCAAATCCCACTTCTGGCATTAGTACATCACTTCATCTCTTAAAGCTTCGCTCTGTCCATTAAATGAAGATAATAATGCGTTGACCTCCTAAGACTGTCGGGGGACTCAGCTGGGGTAGCGTCTGTCAATCTGCACAGACTTTAAAGCACTGGAAAGTGTCAGCTGAGCCCTCGGGTTCCTATTTCTCAGGTGGTATCTTTATGGGGATGGAATCTGACCCATGTCAAGGGGAGTGTAATTTAGGAATGTGACCCTCTAAAGGTGAGAGCTTTCTGCCACAGCCCAGCTTTCCCTGAACACTTGGAAGAGCCACAAATGGGTCAGTTTTCAGTGACACAAGAGCAGAATGACAAAATCCAGAAGACCCTCGGGTGCCCTGGTGTCCACCCCCGTCCAAGGAGATGTGGCTCCTCAGCATCACCAGCAGTTGCCTGGTTTTCACCTGGGCAAGGGGGAGCTTCTGACTGCCCAAAGCCATGCGCAAGGAAGCTGATCCCTCTTCCCTGTGACAGCCCTGCACATGTTTGACGATGGCTCTCAGGGATCTCCTGAGTCTTCTCCAGGCAGCCACATGCCCTGATCCTTGCAGGGCATACCTTCTCTGGTTTCTTTCCTCTTCCCCATCCTTACTGGCCCGATCTGGACACTGGACAGTTCTCTGAAGTCAGCTCTGACCAGACTGTTCCAGGTGTCCAGGTGAGACAGAATTTCCTGGGGATCATTAGGAAAAAACACCTACATAAGCTACCATGTCTCTGTAGCACCCATAGCAAAATCTTCCACATTCTAGTTCTCTGTTGTATGTGCCTTTGTAGGCAGCAGAATGCAATGGGAAGAGTCACCATGGATTTGGAGTCACAGGGGGTGGGTTCCAATCCTACCACCTTCTACTCATGCCATCTTGGGCACTCACATCTCCTCAGTTTCTTCACCTGTAGTTCAATTCAAAGATAAAAACCATACTCACATTCCTGAAGGTGAGAAGCCCCCCATAAAGGAGAGGGCTCTAGATGTGCTGTCAGAAGGGACCTAGATTTGAATCCTACTTCTGCCCTTTAGTATCCATGACCCTGGATAACTCACTTCCCTTCTCTGCATCTGTTTCCTGATCTGAAAATCAGAGAGCTAGAATCATGAAGATTGAGCAGTTCTAGCTCTGAACCTGTCACCCTGTGATCTAGGATCTTTGTCTTGGTCCACTCAGTTCTTTAAGTACCCACATTCACACAAGAAGGGGACAAACTATGTGTGCTTATCTTGGGCCTGGTTTGGGGGGATGGAGCTGCACACAGAACTTCAAGCTGGGAGCCCGGTCCCATACAAGTAACAGACCACTTCTGGGTGGCCTGCAAGTGTTAGGGGCTGTGTGGTTTTACACAGAGGGAACAAAGGGGAACCAATTTAGAAAAGACAAACCTCAGATACTACCTTTAAATAGAACATTCATGAGGAGGTTGGCAGGATCTGACTGAATTCGGAACTTGTACTTAGACAATTATCAGTCACTATATCTCTATCTCTCTCCCACCATCCTCAGAGAAAAGGTACCCCACCTAAGCAGTCTGCATCAGAAAGGTGGGAAATAGATAGATGGATGGATGGAAAGAGGCATGATGAATGGATCCATCCATGACACATGGGTGAAAGATAGAAGAGGTGGGTAATTGATGGATGATACTGATAATACCTGGATAGATAGATGGATGATACAGGAATAGACAAGTGGATGGACGGATGAATAGCCGTATGTCATTTATCTGTACCCTCAGATTTCTAAATGATAGAACCTGCAGAGAAAGCAAAGCCATGACCAATAGGCTTTCACATTGCTCATTCCCCAATCATAAACACGGATGGATATTTCTTGGTTCCTGCTACAGAGATTTTTGTTCTCTGGTACAATAAGTAGTGGAGGTGATCATGGACCTGGAAAAGGAGACCCAGACTATCACCTCCAAAGACAAATATAGCTTTAAACCCATTTTCTTACCCCGGGATTTTCCTCAGTGACTTTTCAATAAGTAAATTTTCCTGCAACCTCATGACTCTGATTGGTCCCAGGTTCTCTCAGCCTCTGCCTTCAGCAGCCCCTTCCCGAGGTCTGAGCATTGTCTATTTATTTGTGGAACCCAAGGTGAATGCTTGAGCACATTCTATTTATATCTTGAAAGATCTGAGCTAGGAAACTATAAAAGCATCTGGACTAAGCCAAGGGCTCTAAGGAGCCCAGTCATTCTTAATGATGAGATTTTTCCAGATGAAGAAGCGTCTCTGATCAGCAGTGGGCTAGCGTCCAGACAATCACTTGCCATTCTGTCTTCCCTTTGCCTCAGGCTCATGATGATGGGACAAACAGAAAGAGGTCGTCCCTCTTTCAGTTCCGTGTCTGGTCATCTGTCCTGTCTGGGGTTTCTTTTTTATTGTCTTCCATCGGTCGGTTTTTGGGTTTTCCTCCCAATTTTCCTGCTCCTGCATGTGAGGATTTATGATTGTTTTCTTGTGATTAGGGTTTTTATCATGTTTCCTACATTCATGTTTGTGGATTGTCCAAAGTTTTGGCCCCAAACATGTCATTATCGTGTGACAGACATACTATGCAGAGAGCAGGTGTTTAGGCTTATGCAGTATTGGCTCACTCTCTCAAGGTGGGATCTCCCCAGTAGAGGCTGGATGCTCACTCTCAGGGTTCTTTTCTTAGTACAGATTGAACTAAGTGGGTTCTGAGGTCCTGGGATTCTGTGCTGAGATAAAGGACAATATGTAATGTGACTCTGTCTGTGGAAGGTTGAGAAAGCTTTGAAAAACCTTCTTCCTGGCAGAGAAAAGCCATCAGCTTTGATCCTCGGATGGATGGACAGAGAGCTCACTCTAAAGCCATATACTCACCCCTTTGGAGAACACAGTAGAATCTCCCTGATCCAGCTCCCTGATTCACAAGGAATCACTGCTCCATTCTGGCCTCTGTATCTTTCAGATCTAGCACAAAGTCTGCGGCACACATTAGGTACACAATAAATGCTTGTTCGATGAAAGACCACATAATATAAGTATAAACACTGGGAAGTCCCAAGGAGGAAAGGTCGTCACCAACAGTGTTCCATGATCAAGGAAAACTTCCTGAAGGGAAATGGCAGGAATGGTGGAAGGAGCCCCAGCTTTGGCACCAGCAGAGCCAGATGGTCAGTCCTGAGCCAGTCGTTTACCAGCCCCAGGCCTCAGGAAGCTCTAAAAGTGAGGAAGATGGACTGGGCCAGCTCTAAGCCTTCTCACTCTAAAGGCCTCTGTCCTGTGATTCTAGGTAGAAGTGGAGTCTTTAAAAGACAGGTGGGAGTTTGATAGGGGAGAGTGAGGCATTCTGGGTGTAGGAAGGATATGAGCCACATTCATGGAAGTGACACACTCATTTTGACAGCCCAGTACTGTGAGGTCATCAGTGCAAGGAGCAGCTCGCAGAGTAGGAATTCCCTCCACTAATTCACATCGGCCACTCTCCCATCATTGACAGTCTTACCAAGCCGCCTAGGGTTTTTAAGAGGGGATTTGTTCCCACTGTCATAGACCCAATTTGTCCAGAGTCAGCACCTGAATCCAGGTCATCCTGACTCCACAGCTAGCCCTTGGCTCCTCCAGACAGATGAGTGTGAATCCTGCATCTGGCAAGGAAAGCTTCACACAGGGCTGATTCACATTCTTTTACAAAGGGAATATGAGTTAGATTCCAAATGATGTAGACAGCACCCAAGGTGTCAATCTTCAGGTGTCAAAATTCAGGTGAGATTGTCCTAGAATGTAAGGCTAAAATGACTGGATCAGAAGGTGGGACAGAAGGGCGGGGCCCAACGGAGATGCTGCAGGAACTGGAGTCAGTGGGGTTTGCTCTCTGCCTGACCTTGACAGGTGGCTGTGCCTTTGTGTCCCAGCTTCCTCCTCACTACAACGAAGAAGTCAGAGTAGTTGGCCTCTGTGGTCACTCCCAGTTCTAGGTCTCAGACTCTCTCTTAGGGAAACTCAAATTGGAGTCCAACCTGTTGGGACGGAATGTCCAACTTACCCCATCCATCCATTTCTCCTCCCGTCACTTCCCTCTGTGACTCCTTCTAGGTCTAGGAGATCTTCCAAGGGATCCCTCTGAAGATCCCTTCTGAGATTCTCAGATGTCAAGCGTCGGCCACCGAGGTGTCTGAGTAAAGAAAGTCAGGATGGAGGTGGGAGGGAGAGGGCTTGGGACCTGGAAAAGAGGGAGCTGAAGCCAGGTCACTGATATGTCTCTATGGGGCACTTGAATGTGTCCAAGGCGCTCTATAGACATGACCTTATTCAGTGGAGGAGGCGCTACAAGTGTGGCTAACTCCATTTTACAGAATGGAAACCGGGGCTCAGGCAAGCAAAGTGACTCACCCATAGTCATACAGCTAGCGGTTGGCCCAGGCAGGATTTGAACCCACCACTCCCCATCTTGGCCACTTTGTCTCTTCAATTCCCTTCCTAACTGAACCCTTCCTGTTGTTTATGTGATTGTTTTGCTTAGCAAATTCATAGATATCGCCACACTTGGGAGTTTGAAGGGCCCTTCAGTGTGCCACACGAATGGTCATCCCATGTCCGGCCACCCTGGAGGCGGCCCCTTCCACTTCTGAACGACTCTCATGGTTAGAACCCTCTCCTATGAACCTGTCCATGGATTGCTCCTGGGGCTGCCTCCTGACGCCAGACACACACACAGCGGCCCTCCAAAGACTCGGACAGCCCTGAGAGCCGGATATGGTAGGCTGAGACAGAGAGAGCATTTATGAAGCACTTGCTGTGTGCGGCTGCCGTTCTAAGATAAGCAGAGTCTCGTTCCAGAGTGGAATCAGAGAACACAGACTCTAAGCTGGAAGGACCCCTGGAGGTCGAGTCACCCCCCCCATTTCAGATGAGGAAGCTGAGGCACAGAGAGATTCAGTCATGTGCCTAGAGACAGACAGATGACAAATGTCTGAGCCGGGATCAGAACCCAGGCCTCTCTGGACTATAGGCCAAGCCTTCTTTCCAGTTCCCAGGCTGCTCCCCTGATGGTCTTTGCCTTTCCCAGTTATGAGAGCACCTCGCTAGCACCTGATACAGTCTGGCATACAGTAGGCATTCAAGAGATGGTGCTGTTGGCAGTCTCGTCTCCCCTCAAGGGTCTGCAGCAAGTTCTGAGAATACTGAAACTAGGATGTAGCCTGGAGTTCACCTCCAACCCTCTGACTTTACAGAGAAGGAAGCTGAGGCCAGAAAAGGTCTTGTCCCAAACCCCCAGCTGCAGAGGGGCAGGCAGGTGGGCAGGGGTCTGGGTCTGACTCCACCCCCGGGGCTCCCTCCTTCGAGGTCACGAGCCCCAGGCTGCCACTATCACCAGTGGATATTTCCCCTACTTCCTGGTTGCATCCAAGTCAGAAATACCACAAGCATGGCGTTTCTCGTCCTACTTCCCTCTCATATGCCAGCCAAGGACCAACACAAGCCTTCAGGAAACGTGCTGGAGGCCTTGCCATGGGCATCCCTACCCCTTTCCTGCTAAGACCCGGCCCATGGCCCTGCCGGCCTTGGGGGAAGGCCCCTTCTACACTGGGTCTCCCACCAGCCCCAAGCCTCAAACCCTCCTTTTTGCTTTTCTGTCTTTCCCACCCAGTTTATTTACCAAGCTGCAAAACTGTCCTGTGATTTGTGGTCACACAACCCGAGCCAAGGGAACAGTTCCCATTAAATTGACCAAGAGCTTGCACACGCCCAAGAAATATTGTTAGAGGGCTTATTTTGTTCAAAGGGAGGGCCCCAGACATTGCCCCCCAGCCCAGAGCCCTCCGTGGGGGGGGAGCCGGGGCGAGCACCTGCATCTGAGACAGACTGAACCTGCAGTCCTCTGGGCTGGGACCTGCTTTCTCAGGAATGCTTTGCTTGTGGCTTTTGCTGCTGGCTCCCACTCCCAAGACTTTGTGGCTTCTCTCATACCAGACCAGTGAGTGGGGGTTTTGTGTGCACGGCTGGGGAAAGGTTTTTCTGGGCCACTGCCTCTTCCTGAGGGCAAGTGACAGCCGGAACCTGACTGCGTTTGTACACGGTGTCCCTCTGCCCTGGAATGAGCCCCTCCTTAGTTGGACCCCCCTTTCAAGTCTCAGCTTACAGGACCACCTCCTCCATGAAGCCTTACCTGATCCCCCTTCCATTTCATAGGATTCTTGATTAAGAGCAGGAAGAAAACGCAGAGCCTGTCAAGTCCAGGCCTCTCCATTTATAGAAGAGACCAAGACCCTGTAAGGTTCAATTACTTGGCAAAGGCCACACAGGTAGTAGCTGGGACAGACAGGGGTAGAGGGGATGCAATCTGCAGCTCTGGATGGATCTACTTGTGCCCAAGAGCTCACAGAGCCCCTGGAGGATCTGGGTGGGTGTCATCTCCTCCAGAAGGGCAGCCATCACTTCATTCCCATCAGTTTCCCCTGAGCACCCAGCACAGAGCCTGGCACAAGAGCAGAGGTTTGCTAAAGATCTGCCTTCTTCAACTGAATTGTCTTTCATGGCTTCTGGCCCCTTGCAGATGTCACTGGACCAAAGCTATCTGATGGGGCTCTTTTTAGTTGGGAAGAAGCCTTGAGGGCAGGCTCAGGCTGACCCCTGCTCAGCTGGGCCACTTTGGGCATCAGGAGTGAGTTAGAGGAACTGAGGAGGAAATGGACCTCACAGAGTGTGCTGGAAGTGCTGGCCTCCCTGGGACTCCCTGGATGCAGCCTTCTGGCTTTAAAGGGGCCTGGGTCCTTGACAAGAATCTGTCCTGCGGGTTAGCTCACTTCCTTCCACCATCATCTTATCTGAACTTTGCCTTGTGTTCACATGCTGCCGGCATTCGATGCTGAGCCCCTTGTCTTCATCTTCCCTTGTATCCCCACCCCTCTGCACATGAAGCAGGCACTTAATCATTGGACTTGGCTTGAGGAGCATGAAGTGCAAGTTCTAGAATCAGAATGTGGGAAGAAGAGCCCTGGACATGAGCTCAGAAGCCATGGGACTGAGCCTGGGCTCTGAAATGGCCAGGATGAGTGGGTTTCCATTCCCAGGGCTGCCAAACAAGGGTTGGGCTGGAAACCTCTGAGGCCTCTCTCCCTCTAAATCTGGGGGCCTGTGATCTCTTGGATCCTTTCAGCCCCAACAATCCAAGGTCCTCTTGAGGATCTCCATGGGCCAAGCAGAATGGGAGCCTTGTGAGGACAGGACTGAGCTGAGGCTCTCTTTGGGCCTCTAACACCTCGTCCAGCACAGTGAACACTGTAGGCTCTTAATTGATGATGTCAGACCACATAGGGAATATTGTATTCAGCTCTGAACATCACCCTTCAGGAAGGATGTTGACAAGCCTGAGAGTGTCCAGAGGAGTACCAGGGCAATCCCTTTAAGAAACTGGGCACATTTACACTGAGGACAAGGTTCAGGGATGGCCAAAGAGTTGTCTTCAGATATGTCCAGAGCTGTCACATAGAAAAAGGATTCGATCTGATGTCAGGAAAATCTCCCTCACAATTAAAGCTGTCTCAAATGGAGTGGGCTATCTCAGGAGGAATGGCTGGGCCATCTCAAGAAGAGGGGTGTCAGGGAGGCACAGCTTGGACTAGATGGCCTCTGGGGTCCCTTCCAGCTCTTGAGTTCTCTGATTCCATGATTCCTAAGGTCTCTCCCAGCTCTCACGGTCTATAATCCTTTGATCTCTAAGGTCCCCTTCCAACTCTCTGATCCTTAGTCAGGCCAGCATGATGTTCCTTGGCAGGCCAGTACTCCCTCTACCCAAACTCCAGGATGGAGTGGGGGTCAAGATCCTCAGGAAGGTCCCTCACGGCTCAATGTTCTTACTTTCCTTGCTAATAGAATAAAATCATAGTTCTTGCTCACCGAGCCAAAATGACTTGCCAAACCTTGATAATTGGGGGATGGGGGGCTCAGCGAACCCTCATTCCTCACACCCTGGCAGGATAGCCTCCTGGAGCCCAGAACATCCTGGGTTCTCATTAGAAAGACTAATGAGTCCCTGACTCCAGGGGGATGGCCACATGTCAGCTGGGAGCCTCCCACCTTGTGTTTCAGACTCAGCATGGTGACTGCTCAGCTCTTGGGAGGGGGCCATGCCTGCCCCTCATTACCAAAGGGAACAAAGGGTAGGTTTGGGTCTGTGACGCTGGGGGAGCCAGGCCACTTGCCCAGGACATAGCCGGCCTGTGAGTGCCTGCTTGGGTCTTAATGACCTGGCATGCTGAGGAAGCCAGCACAGCTTGTTAAGCTGGTAATGGGGCTTAGCAGACCAGCGGGTGGCCAGGCTGTAGAGCCTGGGACCTGGGGGCTTGGGCTTAATGTGGGCATCTAGTGACATGTCAGGCAGGGGCTTTGCTGGTGTGACCTGAGGGCTTGGTTGAGGGGGTGGGGCGTAGCCACTTTTCTCAAAGCTGAGGTGGACAGCATCCTGGCTCAGGCAGGAAGCAAGCTGTGCCACTAACTCTCTAGGGCATGAAATAACCCTGGAAGGGCAGTGATTTCCCAGTCCACAGGAGCCTGCAAAGGAAGTCCTTTCCATGTGCACACCTGCTGCACCTTCCCCTCAGGGACCCCCTTGCATGGACTCTTTATCTGTATCTGGGATCTGTATGGTTACTGAACTGGGTCTTTCACAACCTCCTTGAGGGCAGGGCCTGGTTTTCCCCCTTTTTTCTATATCCAACACAGGCAATGAACGGGGAGCAGAGTTCAAACCCAGATCTTTTGACTCTTGCTTTATCAAGGCCAATTTCAGGGCTCTTCTGGTGGTCACCAGGGTTACACAAAATAGGAGGGCTGGGCTCACCTAACACCTAGGAAAACAGGTAGTGCATGTCCCTCTGAATAGGGTGTAGGGACAGGAAACAGCCAAAGATAGAGGTGAGCCTAAGGTCAGAGTGAGCCCCTGGGAGAGCCTGCCCTCGTCCCCTCCCTTCCTCACAAAATGGAAGGTCCTTAAAGGCAGAGACTGTTTCATGATCACCACTGTCTGTCTCCCCATGGCTCACAGTCAGCAGGTACCTAATAAATGCTTCCTCCTTCCCTGTCATCTCACCTGACAACTGTATACTTGAGGTCGGGAGCCCTTAGTCATCTCTGTATCCACCTCAGCATGGAGCGCAGAGCACATGGTTCAGGTGAACTAGATTCAACTGAACTGATTTGAAAGCAATGTGAAGGGCTGAGTGGAAGGGGGCACCAGCCCTGGGGAACTGGACTCCCACTGGAGCCTCCACAAGGGAATGGAATGCCTTGGGAGGGGGAGTGTGGGTGCTTGGTAGAGACGCTTCTGCTCCAGGTTGGAGTCACACCAGACAGGCAGTGAGACCCTATCATCTCTGAGGCTCTAACAGTAATAAGGTTTACCTTGGCCCATTGTAGTTCGCACAATGATGTGTGTCACCTGGTAGGTCAGTGCTGTTATCAGCCCCCATCTTACAAATGAGGAGAGTAAGGCAGACAGTGATGAAGTGACTTGCCCAGGGTCATACAACTAGTGTCTGAGAACAGACTTGAACTCAGGTCTTCTGACTCCAGGTCCTGAGTGCTGTGCCCTGCAGCATCCTCTGGCTGCCAGAAATTGCCAAGAGGAAGAATTGGGCACAATAAAAGGAAAAGTGTTCTAATAATCACAACAGTCTCGAAGCTGAATGAGAAGGAGTGGCCAGTTTGCACTCAGCAGGGGTCCTTCAGTAAAGGCTGGATGGAGTGCCCCCATGGCTTGGGGGGGTCATCACCAGCTTTGAGATACCAAGACACTGTCACTCTGAAAGAGGGACATTCCTAGAGAAGAAGTGGCCTTCAGAACCAACTTAGGGCATCTGACCCCAGCATTTCCTACGCCAGGGAACCCCTTCTCACCCTAGAGATACTACAGCCCAGGCCGGGGACCCCCAGACCTGGGGGCAGGGCCTTAATTATCACATTTGACTGGAAAGTGAAAAAACAACCTCTTTTGCCTCTTCAGTATAAAAACCTGACTATTTATAGCATAGAAGTAAGACCAGGTTTCCAGTGGCACTCCTTTGTCCGCTCCGAGGTAAGGAGGGAGCTGGCCCCAGTGAGCTGGGTACTGTTTGCTTAAGCCTTTGCCAGCTTGCTCTCATTTTCTCAGCTGGCCCATCTCTGGCAGAAGAACAGGCCTGGTCTGTTCCACCTTCCTCCCTAGACCCCCAGGCTACAGTTCTTCAGCCCACATCTTGTTCCCTGCAAACATGAGGCAGACACTGACACGGGAACAGGTCAGGAGGGGACCAGCTTCGGAGGATGGAGATGGGGATGGGGATGGGAGGGGGCAGAAGAACAGACACAGGGAGGAGAGACTGGGAAGGAAAGGGTCTCCTCACACACCTAAGAAAGAATGTTCACACTTTAAGAACCAGGAAGAAAAAAAAAACTCTTAAATATTAATGAGAATGGAAGAATCCTGCAGTACGAATCTAAAGGGACTCAGCGCAGGTACCAGGGCAGGTTCTGTTCATAACTCTTTGGCTTCCCATCTGTGAATCAATGAAGGAAACCCACAGTATGTAAGGAGGAGGGGAGCAAGGGAACATTCAAGAGTTTATGAAGGATGGGAATTGTGTCCTGGTCTTGGCACTGTCTTGTCCTCCCCACTGCTTGGGCACATCTCCAGGCAACCTTTTCCTGGAATAAGCCTGGAGACTGTGGCCAGAGAAGGGGAGGAAGCAAAAGGGATGAAGACACCCCCACTGGACATCTGATTGGCATTCCAGACTCATTCTCCTCCTGGTCAAACCCACACATGCAACCAGTTGCTTAGTCTTAACTCCAGAGCATGTCTTAAATGTGCCCATCCTGCCCCACCACTTACCTGGCCACCATTATCTATTGCCTCGACTAGTTTAATAACCCCCTCCTGGGTCACCATGACTCCAGTCTCTTCTATTCTCCACATTTCTGTCAAACCGATATTCCTAAAGTGCAAGTCTGAGCAGCCATCCCCTAGGAACAAATATAGAAACGTTGGTTTGGCTTTTAAAGCCCCTTCTTCACTTGACCATCCTCAGGGCCCTCCATAATCTGGCAGCCTCTTGCTAATCCCCTTATGACACTGTGCCCCAGGGCATTCCAGGGAATGCTTGCTGGCTTCTTTTAGACTGCTCAGATCCCAGCCCCTCCCTGGCTACTGATGCCTCCCCTCTGAGATCCTCTCCCATTTACGCTGCATGCACCCTGAATATGTGTAACTGATGCCATGCTGTTTCTTCCATGAAAATATTATCTCTCTGAGATCAGAAATCATCTTTTGGCCTTTCTTTGCATGCTCAACGCTTAGCACACTGCCTGGCAGCACAAAGGGACCAGCTGTGAAAGGACCTATGTGACAGACAGTAGATCACAGTAAATCTCCTCCAGGCAGGAGAGTCGCTGAAATCCATCAAATGGGGGAAGGAGGTGACATGGTCAGGCCCATGCTTTAGGAAGGGCACTTGGCAGCTTCACCAGAGATGGGTCGGAATCAAGAGAGAGCTGTCTCCAGGAGTCTGAATAAGTTGTTGTTACCACAGGACAGACTAGAGGTGGTGAGGGCCTAAACTAGATAGATCACTGTGTGAGCAGAGACAAGGAACCAGATGCAGGAGATGCTGTGGAGTGCATATGGCTTGGGTGTGCAGATGGAGAATGAGGAATCCACCTCGGTGACTGGAAGGGTGGCAGTGCTCTCCACAGTCCATGAGAAGTGTGGAAGGAGTGAGGGCTTGGTCATGTCAAGCTTAAGATGTTTCCAGGACACCCAGCTTGGAATGTCTGCCTATTGGCAGTCCGTGATATAAAGCTCAGAAGGGAATGGTCATGTGTACGGAGATGATTACGGGACCAGCGGCAGCTGGTGAGATCAGAGAGAGACAGGAGGTGGATTCCCAGCTACGGTGAGTGTGATGCGGATGACGAACCAGCAGAGGTTGAGAAGGAACAGGCAATCACCCAAGTAGGAGGCAAACCAAGGGAAAGCTCTGCCATGAGAGAAGAGGAGAGGGGATCCAGTAGGGGTAGCCAACAGTCAGATGCTGCCAAGACGAAGACCAGGGAAGCGAGTTAGATACAGCAATTAGGAAGTCACTGGTAACTTTGGAAGGGCAGTTTCAGTTCAGAGATGAGGTTTGGGAGTTTAGAGGAGAAGAGAGCGAGGGAAAATGGGGGTACTGAGTACAAACGACTTTTTCAAGGACAGTGGCTGAGAAGATGAGGGGAGGTCTAACACGGCAGCTAGCAAGGATAACATAACCTAGTGAGGATTTTTTTGAGAACAGAGGAGACTAGCTATGTTTGCAGGCAACAGGGAAAGACTCAGAAGATAGGGAGCAACTGAAGAGAGACAGAGACAGAGACAGAGGGACCAACAGAGGCAGAAGTACAAGAAGAGACAGAGAAGGAAGAAGGAGAGAGAGAAACAGGGAATGGACAGACAGAAAGAGGGGAGCAGGGGCAATTTTCTGGAGAGAAGAGGAGGGTACGGGACCGAGCATGCATATATAGGGATTTACCCTGGCAATGAGAAATACATCACAGCCTGGAGCAAAAGAGTAGAGCATGGAAAATGATGTCGGGGGTGGTAAATGAGGAGAGAAGACGGAACTTGCCGTCAGCAGCCTCAGTTTCTGCAGTCGAGTATGAGACAAAGTTCTGAGCTGCTGCGGTGGGGGAGGTTAGAGGAGCCACTGTGGTGAGCAGCACAGAAGGCTGATTAGGGAGCAGTACAAGGATTGCGTCACGGCAGAGGACCAAGATGGCGTTGGGTAACTCCTTTCTAGCTGCTTTGTGAAGTCTGTGCTCTGCATCTCCAGAGGAGCTTTCCTAAAGTCAGCAGCCACCCATGTTGGGGATGGCTGTGTTCACTGACCACTGAGCTCCTTTCCATCTCTGAGAATCAGTTTCTAGGACTGGAGATGGATGGAAGAGCACTCACTGGCTGTAGTCTCCATGACAGGCTCCCCTTGCCTGGTCAAACGTTTTGCTTTCCTCTTCTCTTCCTGAACAGGTGAACAACAATGGAATCATCTCCTTCCTAAAAGAAGTCTCCCAATTCACACCGGTAGCCTTCCCCATCTCTAAAGACCGCTGTGTGGTGGCTGCTTTCTGGGCCGATGTCGACAACCGCCGGGCTGGAGAGGTCTATTACCGGGAAAGTAAGGAGCCGACCACCCTGCAGAGAGCCACGGAGGACATCTGGAGGTACTTCCCAGAGCTCCCCGACTTCTCAGCAAAGTGGGTTTTCGTGGCCACCTGGCACCAGGTGACTTTTTTTGGAGGGAGCTTATCTTCGCCGGTAAGTTCAGCCATTGGTGGGGGGTGGAAGGAAGGAGTCTAACCAGGTTTTCTAACCAAATGCAGTCCCTGGCTGTGGGTCTCTAGGGGCTCTCTCCCTTTGCCTGTTCTCTGCCACCATCCACTGGAGCCTGACACAGCCATGCCCAGAACCACTTTGGGTCTGCTCCTCTGGGGATCTCCTCCAACCAAAAGATCTCTAGCATTTTTCTCCCTCCTCGCCCAGTAGACCAGGCAGAGGACCATCTTGGTACCATTTCTGGCAGTGGGTGCTTTTGAGAAAGTACAGGCAAGCTGTCTCCAAGCCTGAGGAGGGCCATCACTTAAGAGAACAGAGCTAAGGACAATGGAAGGGGATGCCACCAAGAGACTAGTTTAGGTCTGGTGGTAGGAACAAGGCCCCAGAGACAGGCTGCCTCAGAGGGGAGAAGGTTCTCCATCACTGAGGTCTTAACTGAAGCGTGATGAGCCCCCACAAGTTGTGCTGCAGAGATGATTCTTGTTTAAGCACAAGCTGGACAAGACGCCTCTAAGGAAGGTTCATTAATTTTATTCAAGGCCATAGGAGAGGCTCTTGTTCAGAACCAGTTGGCTCTAATTAGTGATTTTCTAAAACTTATAAGGAGAACGTTTGAAGGCGTGAGGAGGCTGGCAGGAACAGTCTGACAGTGAACAGAGACATAAAAACAATACAAAGTAAATCCAAAAACAACAAAAGGACAAACTGGGCACTTCAGGTGGGGGCAAAGAGCCTCATCAGCCTTGGTCCCACCCCTAGCCCCAAGGGACTGATATCGATGAGGAGGCCCCTGAATCTTTCAGAAAAGCCTAAATGGGGGTCAGGATGCTCTGCTTAAGAAGCCATGTGGTGAGTGATGTGTTTTGGAAAAGTTTCTTTCAAAAAATGTTTTTAGTTATCTAGAAAGACCATACATGGAAGACGCGATTCCCAATGAGGTCAAAGACATGCGGTGTTACTGTGATATATTTAAGAGGCTTTGGATCCACAGATTCCATCTATGTGTGCACTTCTTTCCTTAACATAGCGGGTTTTTTTTTTCATTAACTTGCTCGTTCAGATTAGGAGCCATTTAGACATCAAACACATTTTAAAATTTATCCTGAGGGAAAAAGCACATGCAGGATCCATCACTTTCCTGGGATAAACAGTGCTTTGGTGAGCTAACACCTCCTAGGGAAGGCAGCAGCATCTAGGGAGAAAGGCAACAACATAAATTAGATTTTACTTTTGGCCACATAACTTCCTCCACTTCTGCTGCATAATGATCTCAGAAGCCTCTCTCCAGAAACACGGAGCTAGACACATGAAAACTCCCTCTCTGGCCATGGCAGCACAGCTCTCCTGCACACCCTGCCTCACTCTGTCTCTCCTGGTCCAACTCCATTTCCTCCCTGGACCCACGGGACGTTTGCATGGGCAGAAATCTGGTATCTGAGGTTCACCGCTGTGATTGATAAACCAGCACAGCCACCCATTACAAGGATTACAAGGAGATCTGGATTTGAAAGCCCTCCCCACCGAACCCCTGTAGGCTAATGGCATAGTCCAGTTTCACCACTAGCCAAATCATCATTATGGAATTGCAATGTCCCCACACCCTGCCCCAGTACTCCGCTCTCCCCTGACCTTCTCCCCCAGCCTTCCCTTCTCATTCTCCCTCCCTACCCCTGCTGTTCTCCTTTTCCCCTCCTGGTGTGAGGCCAGCATCTTAACTAGAGTCAGAGGGTCTGGGTTCAAGTCTTGCCTCTGATATTTCTTTCCTATGTGGAATAAGTAATAAACTTTCTGGCCATCAGTTTCCTCATATGTAAAGTCCGATGGACTTAGTATTGCCTGGCTGCATGACCTTGGAAAAGTCACCTACTCTGCGTGGATCTGTTTCCTCATCTATAAAGGGGGAGGTTGGTACTAGATGACTAACTCCAACTTTCTAGGATCTATAGTCTGGGTTTGGTCCCCATGCTCTTTGTCCTAAAGGACCTCCCGGCTCTGACATCCATGCTCTCTGTTCCAAGGGCCCTTGTGGCTTTGACATCCAATGTTCTGTGATTCTTACCCTGTAGGTAAACACTTTCCAGATTGTCCTCATCACAGATGGCAAGCTGTCTTTTACCATATTCAACTACGAGTCCATCTTGTGGACCACAGGCATGCACGCCAGCAGTGGGGGTGACTTGGCGGGCCTAGGAGGCATTGCCGCACAGGTAGGATTGGTGGGGCACGCAGGATGCACGTTCCCAGAAACCTCTCTGTAGTTTTGGGGGATTTTTTTATGTTGTTAGCCTGTTTCTCCAGAGACGTGTGAAGAGCCCGGTGTTTTTTCCTCTCCCTCCCTCCTCGGTGCTGTGAGGTTTGGCCAGGGTGTACTCTTTACATTGGCTGGTGCCGCTGAGTTCCTTCCTTGCTTACCTCCCTGCCAGCATGGATCCCACCCCCACCCCACCCTTGACATTCAAGAGCAGCGACCTCACAGAGAAGAAATGCTCCCTCTTGTTTTCGTTTAATCCCTTTGTTCTTTCTTAATGGTGCCCAGAAGGATGTGAGTGTTTGCCACCAGCTGAGCATTCCTGGCACTTTGCCCAGGCCATTTCAAGAGTCTCCAGCAAGCAGGAAATCACAAATCACAGGTGTAAGGAAGTGGGTGTCCAGGGAGATTCCATACTCCAAAGGGTCGATGTCAAGGCTCGTCCATAGAGTCTGGGCTCTGGCTCTGCCCAGATGCCTGCAGAACGAGACGTGGTTACAGAAGGTTCCACTTGAGGGGTGCCACACAGCCAGGGTGCCTCCTCTCCTTCCTTCCCCACAGGCAGTTCTAGAGCCGAGCACATCCTGAATGGCCACTTGCTGCCAAGTCACTAACCTCTCTGGGCCAAGATTTCCTCATCTGGAAGGAGAGGCTTTGACTGGATGGCTTCTGAATAAGGTCCTTTCCAGCTCCAGACCTAGGACACCATTTATGCTTTTGGACATGTCACTTTGTCTCCTTGTGTCTGGGGTTCTTCATCTGTCAGTGGAGACTAGAGCAGATGGCCTCTGAGGTTCCTTCCAGATCAGTCACCCCATGATTCCAGGAATAACGTCAGGCACTGAAGCCAGAGAGACCATTCCACCCACAGCTCTCAGTCAAAATGAAGTATGTCCAGTTGGCCCCACAGAGGAATCACATAAGGCCCTAGATTAGGAAAATATCTGACTTTTCCATGTTCCTTAGCATGAGGAGAGCACAGAGACCAAACATCAGAACCAAGAGTCCTGGTTTCCATCGCTGTCTAAATAGCTGCGGCCCAGGCTGGTCATTTGTGGTCTATATTAAATTAATCTACCAAGAAGTACTGAGCTTCTGCACCATGTTGGGTCCTGTGAAAGGTACAGAAGTGTAAGCCACTGTCCCTGCCTGTAAAGATGAAGCATTTGCTCCCAGCTCCAAGACAGCAGAGAAATGCCCAGTATCTCATGTAGAGGACAAGGGCTTTAGAAGTCCCAGAGGGAGAAGTTTAGAATGGTCATGGAATGGTTATGGTAGCTAGGTGGGACAGAGTGCTGGTCAATGACCTTCCCTGGGTCTGTTTCCTTGTCTGTAAGATGGGGAGAATTACAGCACCTACTTCACAGGGTTTGTGTGAGCCGTAAATGAAAAAAACATACATGAAGCTTTCCGCGAACCTCAGAGTGCTATATAATTGCTGGCTATTATTGTTATTACTGTGGAAACTTTCATGGAGGAGGCAGGTTTTCAGCTGGACTTTGAAGGATGGACTGAAGCTGGATGAGCGAGAATAGGAAAGGTATTCTGGACATCTGGGCCAACATGAATAGAGATGTGGGAGGGAAAGCCCTAGGCGTGCCAGCTAGGGGAGAGGGAGAGGAGGCCAAGAGATTTACAGACTCACCAGCCAAAGGAGGGAGTTAGCAGACTGGGAGATAAGGAGAGATGAGCCTGGCACCACCAGATCAAGTATTAAACTTCGTCTTCTGGGCAATAGGGGTGCCAACGGGGATTCCAATGGCACTGCCATGCAAAGGATTAAGCTTAGCCTTCTGGGCAAGGGGAAGCCCAATGGGGATCTCATATTTCTTTTTGGTCTTTCTCTCAGGGTGGAAAGAGTCATTGGAACAAGACCCTGCCTTCAAAAGAGCCTAGATTTAGGGATGGAAGGAACCTGAGAGGTCACTGAGTCCAATTCCTCTGTTTTTCTGATGAGAAAACTAAAGCAGAGAAAGGTGGTCGCGCAGTCAGAACGTGAGAGGACTCCAGGCCGGGTTTTCCTGACACCAAGTCTGACCCTCTGCCCACAATGCCAAGCTGTCGGCTCCCCAGCTCTCTTCAACAACCCAGCCTCTGGTCTTCTGTTTCTAGAATTCTGACTTGCTGATCTTGTCTTCCCAGGCAGGGTTCAATGCTGGTGATGGGAAACGTTACTTCAACATCCCTGGCTCCCGCACCGATGACATCGTTGACGTGGAGATGACGACAAATGTGGGTATCCCCGGGCGATGGGTGTTCAGAATCGATGATGCCCAGGTGCAAGTGGGGGGCTGCAGCAACACAAGTAAGAGGACAGTCGCTAGGCGTCTTCCCTTCGGGGCGGGGCGGGGGGAGGGCAGCAAGGTGCCTGGGTTTCCTCTTTTTGTCCCTGTGCCCATCTTGTCATGCACCAAGAGGTGGGGTCCTGCTGAGGGGCGGGTCAGAGAAAGATTGTGGAGCTCAGCAGGGAATTAGTTCATTAAAGTCATTAATCCTGAACAGGGTCATATGCCTGATGGAATTATGATGGATGGAAAGGAGGAAGGAAGGAAGGAAGGAAGGAAGGAAGGAAGGAAGGAAGGAAGGAAGGAAGGAAGGAAGGAAGGAAGGAAGGAAGGAAGGAAGGAAGGAAGGAAGGAAGGAAGAAAGAAGATTTTGCTTGACATTTGGGGCTATTATTAAAGAGAAAGGTCAAGTTGAGGGAAGACTTTATTGAGCATTGATTAGATCACTAAACATTTGATGTAAAGAAAAGCCATTAGAACGGCCTGGTAAAAATCTAGACTGAAAAACCTGAATCTGGTCCTCAGTTTACTCATTAATGAAATAGAAGATTGCTGAAGTCCTTTGATTTTTAGAGTCCAAAGAGTCTGAGTTCAGAGCTTGGCTTTGCCACTCATCCATGTGTGACCTCAGGCAAGCCACTCTACCTCTGGCCCTCAATTTCCTCCCCTATAAAATGAGGGGGTTGAACCAAATGGTGGCTGAGCTCTACGTCTGTGAGGTAACCATTTCTAAAATCCTGTGAATTGCTGAGTCTTAGAGAACCAAATGAAGGAGATACTGTGCTGGGAGCTCCCATAGGGTCATGGCAGCACGCGCACGTTTAGCAGGAGCCAGGCAGCCCAGACGGGCCACAGTCTATCCACACCTATGAAAACACAGTCAACATGACAAAGTCTGAGAGACTGACTTGACTGAGCACAACCACACACACACCCCAAACAGAAGCAGTTCAGGGTACAATCACAGAAGTATATGAGGGTGGCTTTAGGAGGATTTTCCTTAACCAGAGAAGGTACTAGAGGAAAGTGAATCCTTGGTAAATAGGAACGAGAGAAGTTTGAGGCCAGACTCTGGGAAAACAAAGGCATCTTCTCTCTGAGGAGCCACTGGGGAAAGTGAAATGAGGAGGAAGGAGGCTTCTTATCAGTGGAGGCCTCCAAGCAGCATCTAGTTGACTGCTGGTTAGGAATCCGTGCTAACAGACAGCTTGGCCTGAATCACCGTTGAGGCCTAACAAGGTCTGTGATTTGAGGGTGGGCAGAGGAGTGGCTGGTAAGGCAGGAGGAAGAGAAGAGGTGGTCAAGGCAGAGACCAGGAAAGAACAAAGGAGATGTATGGGACAAGACCCTGAGGGGCAGGAAAGGTGGAGAAAGGACCTTCCTCTCTTTCAAACCACCAACAACAAATCAAGTCGACAAGGCAAGGCAGAAGACAGTGCTGGGAGGTGACAATGAGAGCTGGCAGTACCTGCCATAGCTAAGGAACGGTCGCTCTCCAAGCACCTTCTCTGATGGAAAAGATGCACATTGTCTGCTGTCTGCTCCCAGTGGGAATCTCACTCATTCATGACCCACACAACCCAAGAACAAGAAGGTCTGCAGGTGACTGCTCCCTTCTAATGAAGGAGTGAATAAGGGGCACCGAGTTCAAAGTCAAGGACACCCTTGTGGAAGTCCCTGAGCAGAGGGCTCACTTCTGGATGGAGCAGCATGGGACCAATGGTCATTTATCTTCAGTCTCAAGGCTTCTCTAGCCTTATTTATGTGAGCTTAATTAGCTCACAATATAATCTATTAGAAGGTGGCCTCCCCAGACATAGCTCCTGAGATTGGGTCTTGTTTGTATAACAGCCAGAGTCTGCATGCAGAGCAAAGTAAAAGAAGAAAGAGCCTAACGTGGCCAGAAGAGGGGCCAGAGGCCATGCAACAAGAAAGACGGGTGACGGACAAGGGGTGGATGGGGAGGTACGACATTCAGTCAGGAAAAGACCAGATTTGGGGTAGGGAAGAGAGGGACAATGTGAGGGCCCATTCCATGGAAGCGGGATTAGAGTTATCCAAACTAGGTGCTTGGGGAAGAGTTACAAAGAGGCAAATTTAGATTTGATGAAAGGAAAAAAAAAACCTAAAAAGACATTATCCTGAGGCAGAATAGGCCTGCCTGGGGAGTTCTTGGGTCCACTCACTGGAAGACTTCGCAGTGGACAGGGGAGGACTATTTGTCTGGCATGATGCAAAGGAGCTTTTTGGACTTGGGTCCAGTGGTTCCATATCATCCATAAGGTGAAACACAAACTCCTGTGTTTGGCATTTACAACCCATCAAAATCTGACCACACACACACACACACACCTCTCATCTCTGAATGTGAAAAAGCCCAGCATCTGTGGGAAAAAGCCAGCCACAGTCAACAGGGAGGTCTTATTAAAAGGAAAAAGGAAGGAAAGGAGCCCAATCTTGGGGGCAAAGACCGTAGGAGAGCAACAAAGTGGACAATGGACCGACCAGAACAATAAAGCACCAAACGGGGGGCAACCCTGTGAGCATTCCTTCTTCCATGATGTGTGATGTCTGTGGTCACTTGTCGGTGCGACAGCAGGAAACAAACTGGGAGCCTGCAGCCCTTGTACAGGGCTCCTGTTGTGTGTGGTTTTGAAATCCGAGGAAGATCAAACGCATGGCGCCAGCTTAGCCAGATGGACCCCTCAGCACCCCAGCGCATGGCTGGCTCATGAGTTTTAGGGGGAAAGTTCAAAGTAATCCATCCTCTGCACAAGTGGGCCTGGGGTCACTGAGCACCCCGGGTTCATACTGGAGATCCCTGTCCTTGACAGAGACCCCTGAATCCAACCCAAACTTGCAGGGAAGCCCCTCTGATCTGCTCCGAGAAGGGCCCTCCACCCCTGCTGCAGATGGAGCATGGCCGCTCTCATCTCTGCCCCTGCCGTCCCCTGCCGTCCCCTGCCGTCCCCTGCTTCGAAACTTGTGCCAAGCAGAACACGTCTTGATCTTCCTCCATGGGACAGCCCTTGCAGCAGCTGGGGAAAGGGATTCTTCTGCCTGCCCCGCCCCTGCCATCTCCTCCTTTCCAGAATTCAGGACACTAGTTTCTTGGAATAACCCTTAAAGGACTAATCTGCCTTGGTCACCTCCTCATCTTCCGTTCCTGGCGCGACATGGTCTCCAGTCCCTCCCCGTGGTGGGTCCCTTCCAGTGCAGTTTGTCAGTGCCTTTCCTAAATGAAATGTGGTGTCTAGAACTGGCTAAAACCCTCTGCGCCCCAGCGGGGGCATCATCTAAAGGGCCACCCCTCCCTTGTTCCTGACACTCTACCAGGGTCTGCCCTGCATATTTTGTTGACTGTCTAATCCCTTTGGCTCTCAGGAATGTGGACTGGGCCACTAGAACTTGCAGCCGTGGTGATTGTTTTTTCATACCAACATCATGTATGTGAGCAGCTGAATTTTTGAGACCAAGGGCAGGAGCCTTCTATTTGCCTCTATCAAAGTACACCTTATTTGACTCAGACTTTCATCCTAAGCTGGTGAGATTTTTGCAGGGAACTGACTAGAATGTGTTACTCATCTGCCAGATTTTTTCATCCACAAATTCAAAATCATTCCAGGCATGCTTCCATCAAAAGCACTGACAGAGAGATCCCTGGGGCACACTGCACTCGAGACTTCTCTCATGTTGCACATCAACCCACTAATCACTAATCTTTGGGTCTGGTCATTCAGCCAAGTGGTTTTGAATCCGTTAAACTGTCTGGAGGTCCACAAGGAAAGCGTTAAGAGACTCTATCCAACCCACTGCTCAAATGTAGGTGTTCTATGTCCACAGCACTCCCCCAATCTTCAGTCTAATCACCACAAAATATAAATGAGGCTCATCTGTCATGACCTGCTCCTCAGGAGGGATCCTGGCAATGCACTACCTTCTGTCTGAAATGAAGTCAACCTTACCTGGCTCTAACTGAAAGGCTCTCCTCTTCCTTTTTGTAAAAATTGGGGCAGTGTTGACCCCCTTCAGCTTCCCGAGTCTTGTCCCACAGTCTGAGAGCTCGGCAGCTGCACGGGCCAGGCCGTCCCTGACCCTGAGGACATGGAGGCGCTCTCTAACGTCTTCATCTTCGACTCCCAATCACTGATAACCACTCTAATAACTGGCGCGTTCATGCAATCCTCACCACAAACCTGTGGGTTACATGCCATTGCTCTAGTCTAGATGAAGAAACTGTGACTTGATGGGGTTAAGGAGCACACAGGCATTCCACATCTGTGACAAGACTGAAGTCTGGGTCTCCCTGATTCCAAGTCCAGCACCTTCCAGAACGGCCCCCCTCCTGCGAAGCCTCCTTCCTTCTCTCTCACCCATCACCCAAGGTCCCCATGCAGTGCACCCGACCCCAGGCATTCATCACCCACCTCAGCCTGCCCTGCCTGGCACAAACCAGGGCCACACCTACAGGTTCACTCCTGGTTCTCTGTTCTTGTTGCCCTATTCTCAAGGGCCTCCATGAAGCCGGCTCTCCCCAAAGCTAGCCAAGGCACAAGAGCGATATGCCAGCCTTCCTCAGTGACACCCCTCTAGATCACTTCTATGCCAGGCCCCTTCACAGATACAAAAGCCACATCACTGAGCAGCAGCAGCAGCAGGTCCTCCTGTATTGCTTTGGGGCCTCTGTCCTGGCAGAGAACCCAAAAAGCCCCAGTGCAGGCCAAAGCTGCTCTTTGTAGAATCTAACTTCTGGTCCTTTATGAACTTAGACCTTAGAGGGTCTAAACCTCCTGGAGTCCAATGTAAGTACTACAAAACTGAATTTATAAAGTCCTCACACTCAGGGGTCTCATTGTGTATCCTCCTCGGCACAAGAGTATCAGGCCACTCCAGTCACTCAGCTCATTGGGGACCCACAGGATCCATCATCCCCAACATGTTGCTTTATAATAGCCAGTCCTGATGGGATACCCCCAAAGTTAGGGTTGGAATGGTGTTCAGGGCCATTCATGATATCAGAAGAGTAGACCCTGGGCAGCTAAGTGGCTCAGTGAATAGAGCACTAGCCCTGGAGTCAGGAGGACCTGAGTTTAAATCCGGCCTCCGAAACTTAACGCTTACTGGCTGTGTGACCTTGGGCAAGTCACTTAACCCCAATTGCCCTGCCTTCCCCCTTCCAAAAACCAAAAAAAAAAAGAACCCAAAAAGAAGAGTGGACCCTTTTCCATCCAATCACTGGGAATTTTTCCAATGTAAAATAATATTTCCTAATATCCAAGACCTCTGAGAATGCACAAGTCTCTGTTACTTTATTCAGAAATCAGCTATTTCCATGTCTTCATACCCCTCCCCGTGCCTAGGACGGTGCTTTATATAATGCAGGCACTTAATCAATAATTATCTTTAAATAACCGAGATAATGTATTTAAAGTCTTTGTAGACCTTAGAGCACTACATAAGTGGGAGCTGTCATCATTATATTACAAGCAGCTGGCAATTGCAGCCAGTCAACTAGAGTTTATAAAGTTCCCACTGTGTGTTGGGCGGTACACTCAAGCAGATGCTGGCAAATAAAAACCTAGCCTTGGCCCTCTGTGGTACCTCTGAGGTACTGCTCACAGTGGGTACAGCGAGGGGTGCTTTTTCATCTCCCTTCTACAAGGGTTCAAGTACTTGGCCGTGTGACCCAGGACAAATCACTTAAACTTACAACGTTCTAGACAATTCTAGGTACAACTGGCCAATGAAATCACAGGCCCAGTCCCAAGCCCTAGTATTTTAATTAATTAAAGAGAGAATCAAAGAATGAAGGAGGAGACCTGTTACAGAGTGAAGTTTTCCTATTTTGTGTCGGCAGCTTCTGTGTGTCTGACCCTCCGTCCTTGTCTGAATGGAGGGAAGTGCATTGATGACTGCATTACTGGGAACCCCTCCTACACCTGTTCCTGCCTCGCAGGCTTCACAGGGAAAAAATGCCACCTGGGTAAGTGTTTCTCTGGGAGAACCGTGGCCACATGCTGAGGCTGCCTGAGGTGATGCTGCTATGATAAACAGCACTGAGCTGGGATTCTGGTGGTAGGGGGAATGCCTTCTGCTAATGTGGGGAAGACTTAGCTAGCTTTCGAGAAAAGCGTCCCTAACTTAACCATTCCATAAGCTCCAGTTTGGATTGATTTGGTTTCTTTTGTGTTCTGTCTTTCAGATGTGAATGAGTGTGCCTCCCATCCATGCCAAAATGGAGGAACCTGTACACATGGCATAAACAGCTTCAGTTGCCAATGCCCCCCAGGCTTCAAAGGGTCCACCTGCGGGACAGGTGAGACAGCATCCAAAAGAAAGCTGCCCCAAATCCCTGCCCCTTCAGGTTCTGAACATCCCTCCCAAGTTAGAGACAAGAGTCCGAGGGCTTTTCAGATGCTTTCCCAGATTCTGTGCACTAGAAAGAACCTCCCAGACGTCTGGTCTGGCCTCAGCCAGGAAGGAATCCTTCTGAAGAATAGGGAGAAGTGAGGACCCGAAGCCAGGGCACCCACCCCTCACACTGCACCCCAGGCAGCTCATGCTCCTCCTAGACAGCCTGCAGAGTCACAAGCTTTTCCCAACATCAAGCCTAAATCAGGCCCTTTGCCACTTCTACCGATCTCTGCCTCTATAATCAGGATACAGGGGATGAATTCCCGGCTTGGCCCTACACTAGCAGCCTCTACTCTAGGGGCTTCTTCAGTTTCATCTTTTGTTCTTGTCTGAAAAAATCATCCTTCTGGAATCCCTGCGAGTCAGATAAGACAAGAGGGCGGTGGTCACCACGGTCCCAACTTCACAGATAAGGAAACTGAGCACAGAGCGTTGACGGGCATTGCCAACTCCATGGCAGAGCCTGGACTCCCTAAGTGCTTGGTCATCATCCTGCTTTGTGAACGTACTGGTCATACAAATGCAGCCTCAGCAGAAAGGGGGGCTCCACCTCCTCCACCCCAGGGGGCTTCCTGCTCCTCTCCCACACTAGAAGCCCAACTCACAGAGGCCTGAGCAGATCTTGTGAGTCCTGCCATAAAGTGAGTCCTGGTTACAGGGCAGCCCTCTGCAGGTCCAGGAAGTGGCTACCTCCTCTGGAGGGAAAAAAGCACCCACCTGCCCTTTGGGGTCAATCCATTTCCTTGCTGGAAACACCAAGAGTCGTGACCCGGCCACATTTCTGACTGCCTTCCAAGTCAGATCAATCTCCCCACAGAGGTCTTGAATGGACTGAAGGAGCAATTCTCAAAAGAGAGACCACTTTTGTCATCTGCTCCTCGGTGTCTCTGCCAGATTCCATGGGGTCCCCTTTGCCCACAGAAAGTTAGACCTGGATCGCCTCTGCCACATGGCAGAGTGTCTGCTGGGAACAGATGGATGGTGGAACCCATTCCATCATCCAGAATGATTCTTCTGGACCAGAGGCACTCTGAGGGTTCACCTCCTCCAAGGACCTGTCTTTCAGCAGACAATCATCAAAGCTAAGGAAAACCTTCCCCTGAGGAGCTGGTGGACTATAAACCAGAGGGCCCAAGATCCAGAGAGACAGACTGAAAGGAGAATCCGGGAATAGGGGCAGGAGGCAACTGCCAAGGAAAACCAGGGCTCACGGGCTGCTTGTGAGAAACAATGAGGGCAACCCTGGGCCACCCACACGGCCCCCTGGCAGATAACACTGATACCTTCAAAACTGCGAAGGGAAGGAAGGGCCTCTGAGGTCTCCTGCCCAACCTTCTCATTGTACAGGGGAAGAAACTGAGGTGACATGGGTCCTAAGACTGAAATCTAAGCCCCGCCTTCTCCCGAGGCTCTTCACAAAGTTAGCCTTGGCGGTCTCACAGTCTCTGCTTGACTCTGGTCCCAGAAAGTCATGGGTCCATTTGTCCTGTCTTACCATGAGCAGATCATGGAACCCCAGAGCAGGAAGAGCCCTCAGGGCCAAAAGTCCCACAGAGAACAGAAACCTCCCCCTACGTTCCCCCCGCCACCCCAGCAGTGCTCCCCAGCTTCTAGCCTGTTACTCCCCAGCCCACTGTCCTGGGGAATGCCTCTGTTTGCCTCATCTTTGCACCCACTGCACCCAGTCCTGTCCTACATGCTGGGCTGGTAGTAAGAGAGCTCTTGAATCCAGAATTGAAACCTTGCATTCAAACTCCAGATATCTATCTCTGTCTATTAGAAATCTTTTCAGTTAATTGAAAAGGGATATCCTGTAACTGCTGTGTTCATGTCTCCCTTGTTCAGTGGAATCCCCGTGTGACATCAAGGACTGTCAGAATGGTGGAGAATGCCAGGCTGTGAATGGGACCGCAGAGTGTGTGTGCCAGCCAGGCTACATAGGAGAAAACTGTGAAATCGGTAAGGAGCCAGCTGGGCAGTTTTTAGAAGGAGCAGAATGGTGCTGAGGAGAGTGCTGGTCTTGAAGGCAGGAAGGTGTGCACTGAAATCCAATCTCTGACATGTATTCGCTGTGTAGCCCTGGGCAAGTCACTTACTCTCTCTGAGTCTTATGTTTCCCCTTCTGAGAACTGAGTGTGATCCGATCTGCCCTACTGGCCTCCCTCCAGAAGACTAACCCACTTTTGCCATATGTGATTGCTCCCTACAGATATAAATGAATGTGACTCTGACCCATGCATGAATGGGGGGAAATGTGTTGACCTGGTGGCTAACTATACCTGCCTGTGTTCAGAACCCTTCACTGGCTCTCGTTGTGAGTTAGGTAAGGAGTCTCCCTCTGCGCACAGCCAAGGCCCCTCTCAGATCCCTTCCCCCTGCATTCATCTTGCTTCACTCTTGCCCTGGCCCCCTCCCAAGCCCAGGCTTGCTCCTGGTACCCTTACACTCTGCTGACACTGCCTAGCTCTGCTGAGTCTCTCTTTTCTCCGTCCTATCTAGATCAGTCATCCTGTGAAGACCGGAGCTGCAGGGACAGGCAGACTTGCAACTACATCCGCCCAGGCCGCTATATCTGCATGTGTTCTCCTGGCTACTACGGGAACAATTGTCAGTATGGTAAGCCGCTGGGGGGGGGGGGTGCGCCAGGACCTCCAGCTGGTGTGGGGTGGGGCTGAGAAGGCAGAGTATGATGGCTCATAGAGAAACAGGAGCATCCATCTACCCATGGAAATTCCAACTGCCCATGCACTTTCCAAAGACAGCAAAGAGCAGAGGTGTGTATACAGCAAGCCCTGGACATGCATCTGGGAGGCCCAAGAAGTCAGCTTCAAGTAGAGGGAGAAAGAGGAAGGAGAATCCCCATGTGGTCACTGACCATTGACAAAGGCAACAAGGCGAATATCAGTAACTACCTACCCCATGTGGGTTTTCCCAGCTCAATGAAATCTTTACGAAAATAACCTACACACACAAAAAGTACTCCTTGATGAAGGCATTTTGCAAACAATATTCCAGCTGAATGAAAGACTCAGAGAACAAGGGAGTCCTCCACATTGACCATTTGAGAAAAAGGAAGGCATTCAATGGTAGGACAAGCATTGCTTTAAAGGCATTCTTCCAACAAGCTATTTTCTAGATGCCTTCAAAGATGGGGCATATTTAGCAAGGCACAGACAGGGAGCAGAATGACCACCCTGTCATGGCAGACATCCAGTTCAGAGCCAAAATCAAACAGAGTTTTCCTTTGGATGGACAGTCCATGGGCCCTATGGAGAGACAGGATGATCCTGGTAGCATATGACTTCATGCTGACTGTGTTAGGCCCACAACAATGCAGAGTCACCTAAATGAGAGCTAGAATCACTTACAATATTTCAGTCTAATCAACCATACAGAAAAAAACCAGAGGATGAAGAAGTACTATTGTCCAGACCCTGCTTGGCAGCTGGCTAGAAGGCCCACAGGAGTGGTCCATGAGTACCCATATCTTGGACAAACACTGCGGATGGGCAATGAACTGAGCCCAAAATTAAACAGCAAGAGGAAAGAGGGGAAGCAGACTCACCTTTGGGAAACTACTGGGAGTTTTTAATGGCCCCAAAGTTCTCCCCAAAACAAAGGCCTGATTATCTTTCTAGCACCAAAATTCTTTTAGCGATCCCACAGAGCTGCTGGTCATTCAGTACTGTCATCCAAGGGCAGCAGAGGGACTCGTGGTGAGTATGATTAAGCTAAAGCTTATCAACAACCAAGAGCTGAAGAGGAGAAAAGATGCCAAAGGTACCACTAAGGAGATGAAGGATGGCAGAAGGAGGCAGGTCAGTTGGGTAGAAAGTGAAGGGGACGTCAAGCAATGACTCGACGCTCCACTAGTACCGCCACAATGTCAGCTATCTGCACACGCCTCCTAGATGTGAGTAGACCCTGTGCAGAGGATTTATTGGAAGGTATGGACAAGAATGATACACAATGAGAAGGCGTGGATGAGCTGCACTGGCCGCATTTAGGGGGTAACCACATTGACGGTATCACAAACCCCCTGAAATGCCTAAGTAAATACAGATGTCTCTTCCTGGCTTCCAAAGGTATATTCCACAACCTGGAGTCCCTTGTGAAGTCTCTTATGACCATCTGTAACTATCACCTTACAACGTGGCTCTGCCTTGTGAAATGGTTGGGCATTTCCACCAAATATTCTGGACTTGAGCAAGATCTTGGCTAAGGGATGAAAGCCTGGGAAGGGGAACTGCCTGGTGGGAGCCCTGAGAAGCACCATCGGCAGCACTTGGTGGAGGGTGTCTGGGACACAGCAAGGCATGGCTGAGTCCATCTGGATGGTGGCACTCATCAAAGGGAGATTAAGTAAAGGGACCATTCCAAGCCAAGGTACTTCCTCCCCTGCTTCCTAATGCTGATCATGCATCCTTGGTCACAGCACATGGGCGTCATTTTTAGCATCTCCATGGGAACAACATGCTGAGCACCAACACCGACCTTGAGCTGTTGCTGCTGCACAGGGAGCTGGCCAACTGATGTGCCCTTGGAGCTGCCTTCTTAGCAGTGCGGGGCTTGCCCCCAGCCCCAGCCCCAGCCCCCTACACAAAGTCTCCCAATAGCAGCCCACACTGCAGTATTTCAAGGGATGGTGACTCTAGGAGGGCCCTCTCCTCTCTCTCCCCTACAGAGCCCAGCTCCTCAAGGGCCTGATGGGGAGCCTCGCCATGCCTGAGCCTAGTCAGTCCTATGACATCAAGACCCTAGGCTCACCCCCAGACCACAACAAGGCATCCCAAGACACAACAAGAACAGCTGTTTGGAGGTCGGGCTTAGGGAGCCCCCTGCAGGTGGCAAAGCACTTCCTCACCCTGGGAGGTGGGTTAGGAAGCACCAGGTGAGATGCAGCTGTAGAGCATCTGTAGTCCTAGAGGTGGAAAGAGGAAGAGTCTTGAACCCTGCCTCTGGTGATTGTGTGCTTCCCTCTCTCTCTAAACACGGCCCAACACGAAAGCCCAATGACTGGCTTTCATCAGATGGGGAAGAGGAGGCACCAAGCATGGAAGGAGTTCTGTGATGGTCACCGGGTGGTAGCGATGCAGAAATAGGCCTGCACCAGGCACATTGCTCCGTCACCCGTTCATTCATCAGCATTCTGGGACCTGACGTCTTAACCATGTTGTGTCACAGACCCCACTGGCAGTCTGGGGAAGCCCAAGGGCCCTTCCTTTCTGAACGTTAAATTCCAGTTATTAGTTATTAGCCAAAAAGAAGTCATTTTCCCCTCTCCAACTTCACAGACCCCTGAGCCAGGTAACATTCCTCTCCCTAAGAGTTTCATGGTACACAGCCAAACCAGCTGAAGTGAATTAAAATCTTACCGGCTATCAGTAAGCATTTGAAGGGGTCCATCTGGGAAAGTGAGAACAAGTGAGCCAGGCTGGCCAGGCTGGAATCACACAGAGCACTGGAGAGCCAGACCTGGAAGAGACCTGAGAGGCCATCTAGTCCAATCCCTTCATCTGAGAGATGGGGACACTGAGGCCCACAGAAGATAAATGACTTACTGAAGTCTGCTCTCAAAGCTTGTCTCGAAAGTGAGCTTTGAACTCAAGTTCCAAAGCCAGTGTTCCTTCCACTGAATCACAAGACAATCCTTGACGACCGCTGCCCAAGAAGAATAGGGAGGCCTACGTGAGAAACGTTGGTGACAAAGCACTGCTGACCAGCCCGGAGACCAAGAGGCAGGACCTGGAGAGCAGATGTCACCTGTGTGGCTGGCTGGTCAGACAGCCACATCTCAGAGCCTGGGGAAGTTATGAGACAAAACAACAGAAGGGCCAAATTTGGTCCACACCCGTGGCATGAAGTGCCACAGAGTTCCTTCCTGGGCAGCATCAGCGGTGGGTGACAGATGGCAGGCCCAGGGCCCAGAGAACCTTTACAAAGCATGGCTACGAGGTGGTTTGGCACAAGCCACGGCAGGGAAGCTGCCCTGGACCTTGGCATTGCTTCTGGACAGCTACAGACCTGACCATGACGTGCCCTGTGCCTGCCTCCCTTCAGCTCCACTCTACTAGAAAACGGCCGGCTCTCACCTGAGCCTCGACACATGGGCAGGAGCATGGCACCAGGGAAGAAACACTGGCCTTGACCTCAAAGGGACTGGATTCCAATTCTGCATCTGCTTTTTCTCTTCTGCATGAGGTCTGTCCCTTCCTCCGGCCCTCAGTTTCTTCATCCTTCAAGGAAGGGAACTGGACAAGGTGATGTCTAAGGTCTCTGTCTCTCCCAGGCTTATTTGGGGAGCGAGGTAGACAGAGTGTCAGGCTCTCAGTCAGGAAGGCCCAAGCTCAAATTCTCCCTCAGACACTTGCTAGCTGTGTGGTCCTGGACAAGTCAATGGGCTGCTGCCTGCCTCAGCTTCCTCGTTTGTAGTGCAGGGATGGTACCACCCTCTGCCTCAGCAGGTGTCACAAGGCTGGAGCAAGAGAACGGGTTTAAGTCGTTTGCAGAACGTCCAGCACTATGTAAATGTTCGTCGCCGTTTTTACTTCTCTCCCCTCTGTTCCAGTCTGGGGGCCTCCTTGCTCTCCCCTCTCCGTGCACGGCCTCACTGCCGCTGCCCAATAGCCATTTTCTACAGAAGGGTAGTCAGCACTCAAAATAATCCCTGTGTAGTTTTGTGTCCCTGTTTGCATGGGTTCCCTTCAGTAGAATGTAAGCTCTCTGAACAAGAGACTGTTTCAATTTTTTTCTCTGCATTCTTAGAGCCTAAGCCAGTGCCTTGAATACAGTGTTTAACAAGTGTTTGCTGAATTAAACTCCATTCAAACCCCAAATCTTCCATTTTCAAGCCTTGACGCCAGATCTTTAACTGCTGTTAAACAAAACAAGGCATGATTTAAATAAATTGAAACAAGACTTCTTCAAAGTCTACTATGATGAGTACTTTGGGGTACAGAGAGAAGCATAAAACGTGGTCTCCACCTTCCAAGGACCACACAGTGTAGCTGGGTTAGACAAAACATATATCCATGAAAGGCAAACTGTGAGATAGTCCCAGCACCTCCGTTCGTGAGCACTCTCTCCACCCCACTGTGACTCACTGTAATGCCTTCTTGCAGGAGGCCCCAAAATCTCAAGTGCCTGTCTCTCCAATCCATGCCAGAACGAGGGCACCTGCCTGGAGACAGACCAGGGATACATCTGCGAATGTCCAGATGGGTATACAGGCTCCAACTGTGCAGAAAGTAAGCATGACGCTGGTCCTCACCAGAGCCTCCTGGGCCCTGACACCCTCTGGGAGGGAGTGTCCAGACAGTCAGAGCGACTGTCAGTGACAGAGAAGCCTGGCTAGACACTGAGAAATAGCCAGGCTCATTCTGAGTGAATGATTCCAATCTCCACTGGCTCGCACTGCCAGGATACTACTCAGTCTGCTCAACAGTGGCCTGGCTAATCCTTCAATGGGGAAGGGTCAGTCGATGTGCGCATGTGTTTACACAGGGTAGTGTGTGTGTGTACACCAGCATTCGTGAGTGTGAATGAACGTGTTGATGGGAGGGCATGTTGGGATGGAGAAAGTGGGATAGAAGGACAGAATCAATCAGGTCGTGATAAAGGCTAGTCATTCACCTCTTCCCCCTTATCTTCCCTCTCGTCCACACAAAAGTGAGAGGAAGGCACCTAAGTCCTTCAGAAAGGAACGTGGCATTCCCAAGACCAGGCACCCAGGGGTGCAGCACTATTGTCCTGAACCTTCTGATGCTGCCTATAAATAATGTCTAAACCAGGGAGAGCCCCCAGCTTTGGGGCTGTGTTAGACCATGGACTGAGGGCCAACAGGAAGGGCCAAGGCACCCTCACAGCACCATCATTCTGGGGAGCCTGCTTATGTTGGCAGTTAGTTCTGTGAGCTATGCATCCCTGCACGGTGCATGTTCCTGGGGAACGTTTCATGAATTAACCTAGATTACAAGCTGCCTGAGGACTCGGCCAGGCTTGGCAACAGCCATGTCAGGGAACTGGCTTCCCAACAGCTGCAGCCTGACAGCACTTTGTGTTTTCCTGGACACGCCAGCATCAGAAGTCCCAGGATTCTGGAGCCAGGAGGACAGGACCCGAACGCTTTGGCTCCTTCCTTCTTTTTCTGAAAATTTTGTTGATAGTCATTTTCCACATCTCCCAGAATCTCGCAGAAAGCTGCCCCTTTTAACAAAAAATATTTTTAGAGAAAAAGAGGAAAACTCAGCAAAATGGATCAATATATCCAAAATTCTGAAACCATAAGCAGTGCTGCCTGCCCATGGATCTCCAGTCTGCCAAGCAGCCGGCGCAGCCGTTCCCTCCTTTCCCTTCCTTGGGGCCATGCTTGGTTTTTGTTTTGCTGTGTTTTGTGCAAGGTGCATCTCTCCCTTTGGATTTCCTTGTGGGTTCTGTTATTTCTACCTCCATTGCTGCCACACGGCTTTCTTGGTTCTGCATCAGCTCAGCACATCTCCCCAGCTTCTTGGTGGTCAGCCCCTCCATTGCTTTCTGCTTGCACCAGCGTTCCATTCTATTTCTCTGCCAAAGTCAGTCGAGCCCTCCCCACAATCAATGGCAGATACTTTGTCTTTGCCACCACAAAAAAAGATGCTGCTATAAATATTTCAATGTCTCTGGGTCCTTTTGTCTTCAAGGTGTGTTTCTTGGTCTGTTACAGAGCTCCCTGAAGACTGTGAGTGCCGCAATGGGGGGAGATGCCTGGAGGGAAACTTCACCATCTGCCACTGTCCCCCAGGATATTTCGGTCTCCTTTGTGAATTCGGTAGGGACAACAGGAGGAAAATGTCTCTCATTTGACTTTCCTCCATTCCATGCCCCTATCCAAAAACCACACAGCAGTGCTCCCAGCGCTGCCTGACGAACTCCCTCTGCACCTTTCCATTACCCCACGGGCTGCTGCTTCCCTCTCAGGGGTGCACCTCTCCACCTGCATTTAGCAGCTAGGATTTATCGGGTCATCTTGAGTGGAAAGCACTTCTTTAGCAGGACAGGACTCCCTGTCCCTCAACAGCTACAAGGTGTTGATGGGCCAGTCATGTAAGGTCTTTGGTCCTCAGTTTCCTTACTGATGGCTAAAAAAGAGGTGACGGGGGGGAGAGATAGAGACAGAAAGAGAGGGAGAGAGAAAGGGAGAGATACAGATAGAGACAGAGAGACAGAGACAGAGAGATGGAGAGACAGAGAGACAGAGAAAAAGAGAGAGACAGAAAAAGAGGGAGAAAGAGGGAGAGAGAGGGGGGGGGGAGAGAGACAGAGAGAGCACTCCACGGTAAACAAACTCCTCAAAGCCACCAGGGAGAATGCCAGAGTGCTTTCTCATTTCTCCATCCCAGGACAATTCAACGGTAACAGGGAGGGCCACGGTTTTACAGGGTGGGGCACATTCTCACTGATAGGAATCTGACTTGACCACCATCTTGGGTCAGTGGAACTGCCAAGGTACAATCACAACATATGGAAGGTTCTACAAAGTGACCAGGCAGGAGTACCAAGGAAGGAATATGTCCAAAGCAGAGATAATCCATCACAAGAGAGGCTGATCTATGCTTTCTTACACATAGAAGGCATTTTAATAAATTCTTGTTGAATTTAACTGAATTCTTAAAAAAAAACAACTCAAGTCATTTTGACTTGCACGTCATTCTCCAGAAAGCTGTGGCCGGGTAGGGATGCACAGATTTTCCTTTGGGCCTAAGCATCTCTCCTAGAGACAACAGGGAGAGAACAGGAAGACCGCGTTTAGCATAAACCACAGAAAGCAAACCGAGCCATGCAATGTCAGTGATTCATATCCACCTGGACCCAGTTAGTTTCAGTCGCCAGGCACTGTGTTGTAGGTAAGAGGCACGGGCGTGCTGCCCGCCTGAACCGGCTTCTGTGCACCCAAGGCCAGAGAAAGAAGCATGCATGGTTGGGGGTGGGGCTTCTTCCTTGTCCCTGCAGAAGTCACTGCCACGCCGTGCAACGTAAACACCCAGTGTCCCGACGGAGGTTACTGCATGGAGTATGGCGGGAGTTACCTCTGCGTGTGCCACACAGACTACAGCGCCAACCACTGTGAGTGGGGATGGGGGGGTCGGGGGAGAAAGACCCGGGAGGCAAAGAGAAGGGTGAGGGCAGTCTCTGAGTGTCACAGTGATTTAAGGAGAGGTGGGAAGGAAAAGGGCCTGGACAAGGTATCCTGGCTTCATTCCAGTGCTAATCAGTTGTGACCTTGGCGAAGTCACTTAAGCTTTCTAGGTCTCAGTTTCCCCACCTGTAAAATGAGAGGATTGGACTCAGTCACCTCTAAGGCCATTTTTACACGAAGGCCTAGGAAGGAGACAGTATGGATCTGGGTGCAAACTAAGCTTCAAAACTATTCAGAAAAAAAGGAAAGGCTTGTGACTTCTGGGCACACTAGATCAGAAGGCATCTTGACCATACACATGCTTGGAAGACGTGGGTGTGCACCTGGTGGGCAGCTTGCCATCCTCTCAGGAAGGCTGTGTAAGGAAGCATGCTTGACTGGCTGCTCTTTCTACTTCTCTAGCTCTGCCCTCTCCCTGTGACTCAGATCCCTGCCTCAACGGGGGCACCTGCGATGCCCACGACGACTCCTACACGTGCGAGTGCCCACGAGGCTTCCATGGCAGGCACTGTGAGAGAGGTATGGCCACCATGCTCACTCTCCCTCTAGATCAGTGGTCCTTAACCTGTGGGTCACGATCCCTTTGGGGGTCAAAGGACCCTTTCACAGGGGCCGCCTAAGACCACTGGAAAACACATATTTCCAATGGTCTTAGGAACCAAGACACCGCTCTTCTATCCGTCTCCAAGCAGGTTGGCCCACATGCAGATAGGCCCATATACGAGTATTAAAGGGTCACGGCATTAGGGAGGTTGAGAACCCCTGCTCTAGACTGTACCTTGAGTACTACTGCCAGACAGGTTTGGTGATCTCCCTTCAGGAAAACAAGCTTGCAAAGATAGCAAATAAAGGGCAGGGGCTGACCATCTGTGTGACCACGGGGAAGTCCCCTAAACTCTCTGACCTTCAATTTCCTCGGAGCATGGCTCTGAGGTTAGAGGATCTGGATTCCAGTCTCCCCCCTAATGCTGACCACCTGTGCTTACGGCCCCAGGTTACAGCTTCTTCATCGACCACCCAAGGCACCATCCCAAAAGAGTCACCTCAGTCCACCTGCAGGCCTCAGCTAAAGAGCCCCCACACTGCCATGGTCACCCCAGGGCTTTGCCCAAAGTCAAGGGAGACCTGCCAGCTGCTCCCTTCTCCTCCAGTGACCTCCCAAAGATTTAAAACAATGAGGGAAAGGAAGAAGCAGGTCCATATTAGCTGTCAGTGACCCAGGCCTTCCCCAGAGCTACACAAGTACTTTTCATGCCTGGGGAAAGCTTCACAAACCATGCCCTCAGCAAATAGCAGCAAGAGTGAATCAAACTTGTGAGACAAATTCGGCAGCAGGGATCTTAAAGTGATCTCCATTCTCAACACTATTGGAAACAAAGCTCAGACCCTTGCTCCCTCAGCTGGGGCTGGGGCTCAGCTATCTCTTCTCTGATGACACCCCACACCAAGTCTGTGACCACCCTGCCACAGCTACTCCCGAAGGAGCCATGATTCTGGCGGCAAATGTCCTCCCAAGAAAGAGACTCCTGCTGAGGTCAGAGCTCTGAGATCAAAGACAAGTCCAAGCCTAGAGGCAGGGAGCATCCCACAGGTGGCGGGCCTGGCTCTTCCTCCCTCTTCTCTTTCCTCAGTAAGGCCGAGACTGTGCAGCTCTGGGCCCTGTCGGAATGGTGGGACGTGCAAGGAGTCCAACGGGGAGTACCGATGCAGCTGTCCCTATCGATTCACAGGGAAGCACTGTGAAATAGGTAAGGCCCTCAGGCCAATGACCAGCAAATGAAGGTAAAGGTTGAGAAGGTAAGGTGGGGGTGTGGGCAGGGCACAGAAGGGACCACAGGCCAGCAGCTGCTGACTCCTTTGGGTCATGTTCTGTGCTCTTTTTCCAGGAAAGCCAGACTCTTGTGCCTCTGGCCCTTGTCAAAATGGAGGGACCTGCTTCCACTACATTGGCAAATACAAGTGCGACTGTCCAGCAGGGTACTCAGGGCGGCACTGTGAAGTAGGTAAGGGATGTATAAAGCTAGCTCCAGGTGGGTGAGACTCTAAAGTTGAAGCTGGCCTCCTCCTGAGGTGGGGGCCGTGCACCAGCAGGCCCACTGGGGACCCCAACATTTCTCATCTGACACCAAGTTGCTTAGGGATCAGATCTTTAGATCCCAGAAACAAGACTCATAGAACCTCAGATTCAGAGAACACTTGGATGCCATGACCAGTGTCAAGCTGATTTGAGTCCCAAGGGCCTGTAGACTGAAATGTTTGATGAGCAAGGTCCTATGATAAGGTCCAGGCAGCTCCCACTACGGGAAATCTCGTGACACCTGTCTGACCACTCCCTCCTTCCTCCTGTGTTTCCAGAAGGACATTAGACCATGTTAGGGAAGGATGTGAAGGGAGGCGGAAGTTCTGCCAAGCACAGAATCATAGGCTCTCACAAAGAGAGGGTCCATAGAGGTCACTGAGGCCTGGGTACCTTCTTTAGCCTCCCTGGCAAGTGGTCAGTTATCCTTGGATTGAACAGCTCCAGTGAGGGGAACTCCACAAACTCATGTGGGGAAAAACCAAAACACTACATTCCATTTGGGGACAGCCATCACTGCCCTGAGTTCTGAGCAGGCCTCGCCTTCCTCCCCATGACCATCCGCCACATTCGCGATATCCACGCCCAGTACTTAGTAAGCACCTTCTGCGTACCTGTGCTGTGTGCCAGCGTGGTATCATGAGCATGATGACAAAGGACAAAACAGCACCCCCCTTCAATGGGCAACCCTCACCTGGAAGAAAGCCGTGTGGATCCCAAAAAGTGCAAACCAGACACAACACTGACACCAAGGATTCTAGCAGCTGGAGGGGTGGGTCCCTCATGACAGTCTCCCTGTGGGAAGGGGTCTTTGAATGGAGCCTTAGAGAAAGTGAGGGAGTCTCTGAGATGGAAGTGAGGAGAAAGAGCATGCCAGACACAGGAGATAGCTTGGGCAAAGGCACGGTGGTAAGAGGTGAAACGTCAGGCAGGGCAGAGGGGAAATATTAAGTGTAAATAAGAGAAATTTGCAGCAAGCCTGGGAAGATAAGCCAAATCCAGACTGTAAATATCCTTAAATAGGAGTTTGTCTTTTATCCTGGAGCAAGAGGGACGTGGGGAGTTATTCCATCTTCCCCAAGCCTTGTTTCTTCCCCTGAAGATCCCTGTATCGACTGTTTCAAGACCCTTCACCACCCTGGTCACCACCCTCTAGCCATTTGTCAATGTCCCTCTTAACCTATGGGCCCAGAAGTGAACACCTGCTCCAGACGTGGTCTGGGCTGAGCGTGGCACCGCAAAGCACAATGCTGACTTGACATAGCCCAACAACACAGTCTGCCCTCTGGATGCCCATCGCATGGGCGATGCTTCTTCAGCTCACAATAACCCCACAGCAGGAGGCCCTATTTATCCCCATCAGATTCAGCTCATTATTCCAGACAGATACATTTTTGGGTCCCAATTATGTTGTCCAGAATCTCACCTTTCCTCCCCTTTGCCACCCACAAATTGAACGAGCCATTAGTGAGCTCATCGTGTCACTGACAAGAAGTCAGAGAATGAGGCCAAGGGTAGAACACTGCCCTTGGACAGTTTAGCTACATCTCCTACCTATGGAGGTCATCACCATGGACCAAGGTCCTCTGACCGCTTCCATCAGAGATGCATGTGCCATGCGGTAACCCCCGCTGGCAACTCTGTCACCAAGCCGCACCCCCTAGCACTGGGTTTTGCTGCAGTCCCCAAGGTCCATTTCAGAGAGTGGCCCATAAGGACCCTGCCTTTTAGATTGAGGTCTGGATGGGCTCCATATCCTTTCTGGCCCTCTCTTTCCAGCTCCCTCTCCTTGCTTTATGAGCCCCTGTGAAAATGGCGCCACGTGCAACGATCTTGGCAAAGACTACACCTGCCGCTGCCGTGCTGGGTACACCGGGAAACGATGCCAGTCAGGTAAGGTCCCAACAACGAATTCTGCATGTAGACATGCCAAGCACTGCACTAAGGGCTGGGGAAAGTAAAAGTAGCGCCTGCCCTCAAGCAGAGACAAGGTATAGTAGCTAGGCACCTAGAAAGTACGTGTAAAACAGATGGAAGGCGATCTTACAGGGGAAGGCACCCGCAGCTGGGAGTACAGGGAGCGGCATCCTGCAGAAAACTTACTCTCATGTCTGGGAGCTGCAGGTTCTTCACCTTGACCCACTACAGAGCCTTAAAGACCCCCTTTATAGCCAGGAAAGAGCAGGAGGAAAGGTACCATGGAAAGCTCCCACCACTCCCCACCACTGACCTTAGAGAAGTTATCTCTTCTCTCTGGGGCTGTTTTTCTACCTGTGAGGCCCTCTCTCCATGGGGGTGGGGCTGTTGTGAGCCAGAAATCTTTTTATGAACCTTTAAACGCCATAGAAATGGAAGCTGTTCTAAGAAAGGAAGGAGGGGGGAAAGATAGGGAGCCATGAAGGACCCTGCCCTGCCCTTCATCGCCCCCATCCCAAACAGCTCAGTCAGCCCTCTGAAGCTTGTGTTTGGTTTCATCCAGAAGAGTAGGGAGTTAGCAGGTGAGGAGGCTGAGCAAAGCAGGGAGTCATGAAGTGCTGAATGAAAGCCCTCTGGTCCCTAGATGGACCTTCTGAGCAGGCGTCCTCCATGGAATAAAACCCAGACCACTGGCATATTTTTTTATCCTACCCAACATCCAGGACATTTATTAAGTGAATGAACTTAGCAGTGAGCGAATGGACTTCTTTCTCCTGGCTGATTCCAAATCTCCATAAGCCAAATCAAGCACATTCTAAAGTTTCTCTCTCCAAAAGACCCCGAGCTCTTTCCCAGGTAACTGTGGCTTTTCTTCCCTCCATCCCCCACATCTGCTCCTTGTCCCTCAGAGGTGGACTGCGGTACCCCCAGCTCAGTGAAGAACACCAAAGTGAGATTCAACTCTACCAAGATGGGTTCCCTGGCCGAATACGAGTGTGAGCAGGGATACATCCTCAGCTCTGGGAACAACCCCAGAGTATGCAAAGCACATGGACTCTGGAGTGAACCCCCACACTGCAATGGTGACTGGTTCCATGGGAATATACTGAGCTTCTCCCCCAAGGCGAGGGTGGGGAAAGGGCTGGAGAACCCTGAGTCGATGCCTACGCGCGCACACACACACACACACACACACACACACACACACACACACACACTGCTCTGGCTAATTCTGAGCCATCTGACACAGAAACCAGAGCTTTGTGGCAGGCAGAGTAGACGCAGGTTGGGAAGATCAGGCTCCAAAATCACTACGCATGTGCCCCGAGACAAGCCTTTGCCTCAGCTCTGGGCCTCAGCTTCTCATCATAATGAGATGGCTGCACTTGAGACCGATGAGATCCAGCTCTGAGTCCACGGCCCTGTCTGTGATGTGAGAACTAGGATAGGCCTTAGCCATCAGGTAACCCAAACTCCTCCATCTGCTGATGAGGAAATGAGGCGCAGAGAGACAAAGGGACTTTCCCACGGTGATCCCCATAGCTTTGGCAAAGTAAGAGGCACACCTCCCAACCCAGAGCCCTTCCCGGCATGCTTGACGGGCATCTCATTAAAAACTGGACATCACAGTAACAAGCTGGGATGTTTGGACAGCCCTGTGCCCATCAAAACCTTTCACATACAGCTCCCCCTGGAGAGACTAGATCCTCATCTGTATAATGGGTGTCCTGACCCCCTTCTTCCTACCTGCGTCCCAGGAATGTGTTGGTGCTCAAAGAAGAGCACGCAGGTAAAGCTGAGCACAAGGGATCAGCGCTGCAGAAATGCCCCTTCTTTTTAGCTGAGGTTCTCAGAAGGTTATTCTAGGTCTAGACTCCGCTGTTCTAACAGTCTACATTCTAAAGTTCCTTCCAACCCTGGCATTCTGTGAGTCCATGTCATCTAGAGCGGCCCCAACTAAAGCTGTGTCTGTAGCTAGTTAAGGGGCTAGCTATCGTGATCACTGTTACTGTGAATCATTGTCACTACTGTCACTGCCAAAAGTGACCTGAGAGCTTGGCATAGCCAAAGCACAGAGACCCTGAAGCACGTCAGCAACCTCCAACAGTGGAGATGAGAAAGGAAACATCCCAGGTTAGGGAGGAGGGGGGTGAACAGAGCAGCTGTGCCCAAGGTCTCAGGGAAGACTGAAGCCATTTTCAGGGGCAGGCACCTCCAGGGAGCCCCAATAGCCACATCTCTACCACACCAGAGATTCCTATCCCCAGTTTGGACTCTCACTGATTTCTCAAAGTTTGTCACTGGATTTTCCCAAAGTCCTCCTAACAAGATTGCAGGATAGGGAATGGACCTATGATTTTGGGTGCAAGAAATTTCCAGATGAAGAAAATCCTTCTTCCAAAGCAGGTCAGCTCCTTTTCTACAAGTTACAATCCAAAGGATCTCTCTCAGTCTCAGAGAGGTGGTGACTTGCCCAGGGTCCCCTGATCCGTATGTGGCAGAGCCAGGACTTTCTGCTTGAAAGCCAAACTCTCTCCACGGTGCTAGGCTGCCCCCAAACCAAGTTAACAGCCCTGCACTAAAGATACCATTCCCTTCCTCTCTTCCCCATCAATGCCCAACACATCTTGTAGAAATCGATGAGTGTGAGTCTCAGCCTTGCCTGAATGGAGGCTCCTGCAAGGACCGAATCGCCAGCTTCCTCTGCATCTGTGGCTCAGGATACACGGGACCCCACTGTGAGCTGGGTAAGAGACAATCCCACAAACCCCGGAAAGGGTACTGTGGCAGCTACACAGAGTACGAAGGGGAGGACTCGTGTGGCTACGTTCTGGCCCTGCCCTGCGCAGGTTAGGGTAACCCTGGGCCAGGTGCAACACCAGGTCACACCAGTGCACAAGCTCAGTGAGAGAAGGAAAGGTCACAGGCATATAGACACAGACACAATTTTATATCTATCCATCTCTTTAGAGAGACAGACCCAGAGCCATCCCTAGTCACCCAGATCTTTATCTCACCACTGGCCCCACAGGGCTGTGGAGGAGAGAGTGAGGCTGGTGACTTTGCAGAGCCCTCCCTCACTTCAATCCAATTCACTTACAAGTCGTGGCATCACCTTCTTGATGCCATGGTTCTCCGAGAACAAAGGACAAGCAGCAGTGCAGACAGACAGACAGCTGTGGGTCTATACACGTACTATTCACAGCAGCATTTTTTTGTGCTATCAAAAGTAACTGGAAACTAAGGGGGTCCCTACAAACTATGCAACCACTGAACACACTGCTGCCAAATGGAGAAAGGCCACCTAGAGTCAGGATGCCCTGTGCTCTGACCCTGCCAGAGCCTGGAGCAGCACTCAGACCATCCCGAAGCTGTACTTGTACAAGGAGTTTCCTCACTAGAGTTCCCTACTCTGATGAAATCAGAGGTCCAAAAGGAAAAAAAAAAGATCACCAGGAAGAATCCTGAAAAACATGGGCAGGCCTGCCCCACAGGGGCAAGTGGGGTTCTGCTGCCCAGCTTTACGATTTCCAGCTGCTTTTCATCCCCTGATAACCTTCTCAGTGGTGAAATCAGTTGGCAGGACCAAGTCCATCAAGGCAAATTAGGCACCTGCTATGTGCAAACACCACACCAATGAGATAAGAAGACAAAAACAAGGTTGTCTGTGCCCTCTGGAAGGCTACGTTCTCCCAGGGGTGACCTAGGAAGGGAAGAGAAATGGAAAAAACAAGGTCATCTGAGGAGAACATGAGCAAGCAGAGGAACTGAGTAAGGCTCGTCCTTAGGAGAAGCTCAGGAGCCAGGCTTCAGGAGGCAGCTGATGAAGCAGGCTGGTCCATGCAAAGGTCTAGAGCCCAGAGATGGAAACATCAAGGAAGGGCAGGTCAGCTAGGACTCAGCTAAGAGGGAGGAGTCGTGTGGAATGGGCCTGGAAAGGAAAGCTGGAGCCGCACAGAGCAGTAAGGGCCAAGTGCACCCTTTATCTTGAAGACAACAGTGAGCCAACAAAGATTCTCTGAGCAGGGGAATGATAGGATGACAGACAATTTTAGCAGCTGCAGGGAGGATGGATCAGAGTGAGGGAAGGGGCTGCCCTGGTCCAAGAATGCCCCAGTCCAGGGTTGCCCCAGGATGGTGACTGAAAATCGTGAGTAAGGGAGATGAAGGAGTGGAGGAGTCGTTGGAAGCAGAGCAGTGACCACAAGGGAAGTACCCAGGCTGGGAGGGAGGCAGGGGGAAGACAATGGGTCTCCCATTTGGGTTGTGTCTAGTTTGAAATGAAGTAGGAACAGTCTGGAGGGAGGCTGAGCAGCAGCTCACTGGCTTATCAGATAGGCCCTTGCTAGCCTAAATGTCACTGTCCTAAGACCTTCCTTGAGAGCTGTCTGGCCACCTCTCTGATGCAACAGTGTCAACCACTCCTCTCCATATTTGTGCCTCATTCCATACAGGGACTCGATGCTCTACCCCTACCCTAATCCTGCCACCATAACCACCTGTGCCCACACTAGGTACTGAATTATTCATCAAAGGAATGAATACTGGGGACCAGAGAGAGAAAAGGGCTTGTCTTGCTCACCAGTCTTTCAGAATGGGAGTATATACAAACATGTAATGTCTGTATGCATAAACACTTCTAACTTCTGAACAGAGATTGACGAATGCCAGTCAGATCCCTGTAAAAATGGAGGGACCTGCAAAGATCTCCCGGCAGCCTTTGTCTGCCAGTGTACTGACGGCTTTGCTGGAATCCACTGTGAAAAAGGTAAGACTCTCCTCAAGGAGAATGTGAGACACTTCCTCCTCACTCTTCCCATCCTCTCCCCCAAGCATCTCTCCCAGCCCCACAATGTTAAGTCCACTTTGCCTTCCACACTAATCTTCAAAAGTACCAAGACAGCTGTGCGGTTTCTCCAGGAGGGTCCTAAGCTAGGAAAAGGCACCTGAGTGGCCATGCTCTGGTACTCCCCAAAGATCTCCCCTCTTTCTTTCTTTCCTTCCCCCCTCCCTATGCCCGGGGCTTGCCTCAAGCTGAGATACTATTTTCACACTGTGTTTTGGGGATTCTCTAGAAGTGGATGGCTGTGACTCAGGGCCCTGTCAACACGGAGGAGAGTGTGAGAATGGTGGGGGCTCCTATCTGTGTGTCTGCCCTGAAGGTTTCTTTGGCTACCACTGTGAGATAGGTAAGAGATGTACAGGTGCAGTTGTGCTGCTGGCTCGCACTTGGCAAATTCCAAGCAGTCAAGAGGCTTCCCTGGTTTTGAGAAGCAGCCCAGTGGGGTATAAAGAGCCCAAGATCTGAGCTCAGCTTCCTGCATGTGCTGACAGTGTATCCATAACAGGCTGGCTGTCTGAAGGCTCTGAGCCTCATCTGTAAAATGTGTGTAACAAGCTACCTCTCAGGCTTTCTGTAAGGATCATGTGAATTATTGTGCCTGGCCGTGGTAAAGCTCAGAGTGACCCCATTTGTTTGCATGTTAAACTGGCTTCAGAGGCCCAGAATGCCCTGCTGAAGGCAGCCTTCTGACCGGGAGCCTGCAAACTGCACCTGCCTCTTTGGCTAAAACTGGCTCCCTCCCCTCCTTTCTCTGCTCAGCATGGCCAACAGGCTTCTTCTCATCTTGCCCTGTTCACTGTCATTTGTGAACTCTGACTCCCAGGTTAGGGTATAAGAGGTGAGGGTGGGGTGGGGGTGGCCCCTCTTCTCTAATTCCCACCACACCTAGTACAGCGTTAGACGTGCAAGACCTGAGCTGATACTGTCAACTGAGTATCATTTATCATGGAACTGAGCCCAGGTGCACCCTGGCAGTACTGGCTGCTCTGCCCGATGAGGACAATGACACATCTACATATCGCTTTAAGGTGCTTCTAAAAACTGCTTTTAAAAGTGTTTTTGTCATAATAGCCCCACCATGACACAAGCAGAAGATGCCACATCATCCCATTTTACAGAGAAGGAAGCCAAGGCCCTGAGAGGTGAAGTACTTTGCCCCAGTCAGAGAGCTAGAAGAGCCTATGGAGGGATTCACACCCAGGGCTCTTTGGTTCAAGTCCACAGCAGCCTGAATCAGCTCATTCCTCCTCCTCAGACAGCCCAACACAACCATAGCAGAAAAGCAGTGTGGCTCTGGGCCACCGAGCGGGAGCTAGGAAGTGTTCCCAGGAGCGTCCTGAGCACAACAGCTGCTACATTTCTACAGTGTCTTGGTAACAGGCAGGCCTATACCATACACAGATCTGGGGCTCTTAACTACAGCTCGTGACCTTGGGTTTTTTAATGCTTTAATAACTTATTCTGACGTGTGTGATTTCTGCTATAGTCCTATGTGTTTATATCTTATGCTTTGGGTCCCCAGGATCCCCCAGCCTTCCCCAGGGGTCCAAGACACCCAGAAAAGGGAAGAGGGGCTGACAAAGCCAGAAACCTGACATTGGCTGCAGCCTGTACCCAAAAGAAGGCCCAGATTTGAAGCCCAGAGACTAGTGATCAAACCCTAGCTCTGCCGTTTCCTAGCTGTGCAACTCTACCTTCTTCCATTCTCCAGGCCTGTTTCTTCATCTGTAAAATGAAAATGTTGGACCATATGACTTTTGAACTCCTAATTCAGAAACCCCAGATCCTCTGACCATGAGAGGAAGCACAGGGCTATAGGAAGTGCTAAGCTCAGAGTCAGAAGGCCTGGGTTCTTGTCCTGGTTGCCACTGACTGGGTGATCCTAGTGCAGTCCCTAATTTCCTTATGTAAGAAAAAAAAATGGCACCTCCACTAGCTGCTCCGCTTCTCTTCTCTCTGAAGTTGTGAAATCCAATGAGATTAACACATGAGAGAGCGGCCCTCCATTATTTATCATGTACCATGTCCTGTGACCCAGCTACAGGGTCAGAACGGAAGGGCAGCATACAAAGGGACCTGCAGTACCATGACACAATCAAGACTCACCCCTCAATCTCATCTTCCTTTCTCATTCAGCAAGCGATCCGTGTTTCTCCAACCCCTGTGGAAGCCGAGGTTACTGTCTCTCCAGCAACGGGTCCCACAGCTGCACCTGCAAAGCAGGCTACACGGGCAGAAACTGTGCCAAAGGTACAAGGGAGGGGGCGTGCCTGGACCCAGGCGCCCACCCAGGGAGGCCAGAGGCTGGGCCCTGGCACTCGAGGCAGCCATGGTCTGAGGGGGTCACCAGGGCACTGCGGGCAGATGAGACCTCCAAATCCAATGGGGAGTTCCAAGTCTCTCTTCTTAGAAGAGTTCTAGTAAAAGCTGTGGTCTGTGAGAGCCCCTGTGGCTCAGAAAACTGAGTATCAGAGCAAGGGGTCTCTCCCCTGAGGGAGTCACCCCCATCCTCCCCAGTCTAATCCCACTATAATGGTTGCTCAATTCAACAGGAATTTATTAAATGCCTACTGTATGTCTGGCAGGGCTGTAGATGCTTGGCTTACAAAGGCAAAATCAAACGGGCCACAGCCTATCAGGGAAGACAGTATATACAAACAGAGAGACACAAAATAAGCGCAGGGTTGTGTTTGTGGGAGACACTGGTCCTACAGAGGATACTGGGAAAGGAGGCAGATGGGCTGAGACTCGGCTTGGCTCCTGAGGGACAATGTCCAGAGCAAGGCTGCGCCTACAAGGGGAGACAGGCAAGGTTGACCCAAAGGGGCCTCTCAGGGCTGGTGGGAGGGAGAAGATACAGAGCAATGGGGAAAAGCATGGAAACCCCGTCCTTCAAAACCCAAAGGGTAGCGGAAATGCCAACAGGGACCTCAATACTCATTGAGCAATAATACACAGACCCCTTTCACCAAGCCTGTGATTCTCCTGGACATTCCTTTTACTACTGTTCCAAACTTGGGCATGATGGAAGGATGCAGAGGGTCTCTCCCAACCGCCTGGCCTCACAGGCTTCCCATCCCTCCCTGAACACACCACACAGCTCTGAGAAACAAAGCTTCTGGGTTCCTTCCAGCCCAGCACCTCTCCAGCTAGCATCTCCTCCCTCCTCCTACTTCCTGTCCCATGGCCCTGGCCCCCAACATGACTGGCAATGGGGTGGGGCATGGGTCTCATGTCCCATTCTACCCTTTTCTTTTTGCTCGTGGGCTTGCTGAAACCCTGAAGAGCTGCTGCCACCCACGACACTCAAGGTGGAAAGGGTGGAGGACAGTGGTGTCTCCATCTCCTGGCGTCCCCCCGAGGACCAAGTGGCCAAGCAAATGATAGACGGCTACGCAGTCACCTACGCCTCCTTCGATGGCTCCTACCGACGGACTGACTTTGTGGATCGCAGCCACTCTGCCCACCAGCTGCGGGCCCTGGCTTCAGGCAAAGCCTACAACATCTCCGTCTTCTCAGTCAAACGCAACGTGAACAACAAGAATGACATCAGCAGACCGGTGGTGCTGGTCACCCGAACCCGTGAGTGCACACGTGGGATTGTGGGGGCTCTGACAGAGATCAGAGAGCTGGGTAGGGCCCCCAACTAATGGCCAGCCAGTCCCACCCCTCCAAGACCTCTCCAGCACCCCATGGCAGGGAATCTACTGGCCACCTAAGCATGCCATTCCACTCTGTGCCAGCCGTCACTGACAAGAAGTTTTCTCATTGTTTCCCCCCAATATTGAGCCCTAATTGGCCCCTTTTCAGCTTCCACCCATTGGGCCTTGTTCTGTTCTCTATTTCCCACATAACATCCCTTCGAGGATCTGACAACTCTTCCATCTCCCTGAAGGGTCCCCCTTCTAGACTGAGCACCCCCAGCTCTGTAACCAGCCTGGGCCCCTCCTCTAGATGTTCTAGAGTTCACCATATCTTCACAAAATGTGGCATGAACAATACCTAACCTTGTGCCAGACTCAGAAGTCAGTTAACAAGCATTTACTAACTCTACCATGGGCCATCAGCGTGCACAGTGCACAGCCCCTGCCCTCGAGGAGATCACATTCTATGGGGGAGCCAACATGCAGAGAAGCGTCCCGTCTAATGGGATGTCAGCAGCTGCATGAGGGACCTGCGCGCCCTGGATGCCAGCCTCAGCCACACTGTTCCAATGCCGCTCCTCGGCAGTGTCTTTCACTTCAGAAGCTTCTTTCCATCAGCAACCAGAACATTTGCTGCAAACACGGGTTCCTCTGGATGTGCTTCCATGAAGCACATCCGAGCTCTTGCTTTGTGTGCAGGCACAGGCAGGCTTGGGGTTACGCCTTCAGCTTTTATCCAGAGAGACTAGAAGCTTCACCTGTGGGAAGCAGCACGTCCAAGGGAGCTGAGTGCTCTGTAACCCCTTCTGCTCCTACAAATACTGTGTAATAAATCCCAAGGTCATTAAGCACCAGTATACTGTGTGCCAAGCACTATCCTGTGTCCTGGGAATATAAAAAGAAAAAAAGTCCCACCCCCCCCAGGACCTGACATTCCACCTGCCAGTAGAAATGTCTTAGGAGCACTCTCTGCTGGTCTCGGCCCATTCTTATTTTAAATAAAGACTTGAGACTAGTCTGTGTCACCTTAGACAAGTCATCTAACTTTAGTAGGCCCTCGGTGCCTCCTCTATGTAACAAGGGAAGCGCATGCCTTATCTATGCATAGGAAGCTGTGTCAGGTCACCTCCTGGGCATCCTTTTAGCACTGAGATCTACGACTCTAGGGTTAGCGTCGGTAACCAGGAGCGGACTGGACTAGTTCAGCTGGAACAAATGGAATTTCTTCTGCTCCCAACCAGTGGGTCTTTCTCCGGGTGGTTCTTCCTCTGTTACCCGTTTAACACAAGCCAATTCCTAAGCCCTCCCCTCGCTTACCACTGATTTAATATTCAGTCCCATCCAACACACATCCATGAAGTACCTTCTTCTGTGAAGCCCTGCCCCAGAGTCCTGAGCACTTTATCCCATAGATGCTTGTGACTAACCAGTGGCTCCTTCATTCCACCAGGGCCTCGGCCTGTGGAGGGCTTCGAGATCACCAACGTGACAGCCTCGTCAATCACAGTCCAATGGGCTCTCCACAAGGTCAAGCACTCCACCGTCAGTAAAGTGCGTGTATCCATCCGCCGCCTTGGAGACCAAGAGGACCATGCCGTGGAGCTGGACAGCGCCACTGACAAGTACACCTTCTGGTGAGGCCATGAGAGAAATGAACTCACTTTGGACAACAGGTCTCCTCTATTGGGCACTGCGTGCTTTACAAAGCACTTTATCGATATGAATGTGTATTATGGGTGATATGTCCATACTGGAGTGAATCCTGTGCCCTGCTTTACCCACTAGACTTCTAAACTTGCCCTGATCGTGCCCAATAGCTGCACCATCACCCTACTGCGCCCAGGGATGTGCCAGGCATGGAAACCTAGGCTCTGGGGATGTAAGAGCAATGAAACAGTCCCTGTCTTCAAGGGGCATCCCCATCTCACCAGCGTAGAGACAGGAAAAGGATAAGGAAACTACTAAATAAAGTCAGCAAAATGAAAATGCAGACCAGCCACTCTGCTCATCCTCTCATCCCCCTTTTCTCAGGGATCTGCTGCCAGGAGAGCGGTACATTATTCATGTAGCCACCCTCAGTGGGCTGGGCACAGAAGACCATCCCTCAGAGAGCCTGGCCACTGCACCTTTCCACGTGTGGACTCGTGAGTACAATACAACGGGCTTGGGCTCAGATCCCCCTCCCCTCGTCTTGGCTGCTTGGAGCTCTCTGCAAGAGCCTGCAGCCTTTCACACCTTCATTCAGCCCCTGGATGGGTATATTCTAGTCCCAGAGAATGCCAGTTACAGGAGAAAAGGAACCTTCGGCCACCATCACTTAGTGACCTAGAGTTTTTTTTCTGTAATACATGTGACTTGACTTATTACAAAGAAAGACCCATGTGACAGGCAGAGTGGCACTGTCCAGCATTAAATATACATCTATATGTATAAAGCCCTTGCCCATGTATCCCACCCAAGCTAATGGCCTAATCCAAGTTCCACCTCTAAGTTCTGTGTCCTGGGAGGGTGTAAGACAGTGGTTCTCAACCTTCCTAATGCCCCAATCCCTTAATACTCATATGTGAGCATGTCTGCATGTGGGTGGACCTGCATGGAGACGGATAGAGGAGTAGTGTCTCATTTACTAAGACCATTGGAAATATGTGTTTTCTGACAGTCTTAGGTGACCCCTGTGACCCCTGTGAAAGAGGGGTTCAACCCCAAAGGGGTCACGACCCACAGGTTGAGAACTGCTGGTCTAGACCACCTCCCGTGGTCTTCTGTCCCTGGAGGAGATAAGTGCTGGCCTGTGGCCCTGGAGACTCAATCCCTACATACCCCCTAGTTCAACTCCGAGGAGCCCAGGGAGCCAGACGAGAATCCACTTCTCACGTCACAGATTTAGAGCTTCCTGAAAACGCTGTCCGGAGCCTTCTAGGCCAACCAGTTCTTTTTATGGGTGAGGACACTGAGGTCCAGAGGAGGAAGTGGCAGAGGTGGATCTAAGCCCAGCTGGCTCCCCAGACAGCCCCCTTCCTAGAAGGAGGAGGCAGGCTGTGCATGAGCCATCCCTGAGCAGGACCACATGTGAGGCCAACCCAGCAAGTGGCTGAGGAGAGGGCCAGTGTTAGTGACCGGTGACTGCGCCCAGTCTGCAGGAAGAGGGACCAAACCACCTCTAATTGTAAGAAGAACAAAAGTGAGAAAAGCCAAATGTTCAAAGTAAATATTTTGTCCTGCCAAAAGAAATCTCAGCAGGAAGACCCGAGTTCAAATTCAGCCTCAGGCACTTATTAGCCAGGCAAGTCATTCCACCTGTTTGCCTCAGTGTCCTCAGCTGTAAAATGGGGATGACCCCAGCACGTCCTTTCCAGGGCTGCTCTGAAGATCAAATGAGGTCATGTTGTCGCCGTCCCTTCAGTAATGATGGTTTTCCTTCTTCCCTCTCTCTTACTCCAACGCCTTGGACAGGTCCTGTCTCTCCTAGAAACCTAACGGCATTGAGAGTCACTGCAACTTCTGCCCACATGGTCTGGGAGCACCTCCCTCCAGGGGCTTCTGTGGAGGGTTATATCATCAACGTGACCACGAGCCAGAGCGTGAAGAGCCGCTACGTACCCAACGGAAAGCTGACCTCCTACACCATGCGCGATCTGCAGCCGGGTCAAAGCTATCGACTCTCGGTGACCGCCGTACAGAACACAGAGCAAGGTCAAATGCACAGCGACCCTGCCCATCTATACATCACAACCTGTAAGTTCTGAACCCTCTTCCATGCCAAAAGCCTTGACCACAGGGGATGAGATGCCCCACTGAGAGTCTCTTATTATTTCTTGACTAAGCCTAGCACACACAAAATGCTATCTGTTACAAGTCATAGCTACCACAAAGTACCTCACTAGTTGAGTAAGGCAGGGTCTGATACTCCCCAGAAACCAAGCTAAGCAAATTCCCATCAGGCCAAGCCCCCGGGCTGAGTTTCCAGTGGGGCACATGTTAAGACCACTGCAAACGCTTAGTGCGTCTCTACCATGTCCCAAAAGCTAGAGATAGCACAGGCTTCCCTCATTCAGCCAGAAGACCTATTGCGTGCCAAATCACTGCTCCACTTGTCGTGGGGGACACAAAACAAAAGGCATGGGATCTGGCCTTGGAAGTGTATTCCCAGTCTGACCAGAGTAAAAGTCACTTCAGACTATTTGTGGTTCAATTGTTAGCACACCTGGGAAGGCTGAGTAACTGGTCTGTCCCACAGGAAGGCAGCAATTCTGGCCCCTGATCCTGGTAAGGGTATGAGTACATATGCCCATCCTCAGGCCTGTGTCCAGGCTCCCAAAAGCAGAGCTAGCCCAGGCTTCTGGGCTGCTGTTTCCGAAACGACCTTCACGTGGCAGAGCTGACTGTGTTGTCAAGGGGGGTAAGGAGAAAGCTAGATGAGAGTGACATATGACACAACGGTGACGTCCTAGGGAGTCTGGTTATATAGCAATTCTCTGTGTCCATGTTTGTGCTCCCCCAGCATGTGTGCATCCCACAGGAGAGTCTCATGGAAGAGGCTATTCCACAAGTTGCTAGAGGTCTTGAAGCACAGGCCCCAACCAAGAACTTAGGCAGTGATGACTGTCACAAAAAAATCATAGCCGCATCCTCAAGAACAGCTGAGCTCACTCCATCCTGCTCTCCAGGGCATGTCTGTGTCAGGAGACCCTGATGGACATCAGTGCACAAATATGAAAAACTGAGAAATAAAGGAACAGGGCAGATGCCTGATGGCTTTTTAGGCCTTTATCTTTGTAGGAGAAATATAGAGGCAGGTATTACCAGTGAAGAACTGTGCAGGAGAAGAGGCAAAAACTGGCATCATCAGAAAAGGAGCTGGCCTTTCTCATGTAGAAAAAATAAGAGAACGCTAATGGGCAGCCTCTGCGCTCCATTTGTATCCGTATAGTGCCAAGAGGTCTAGAAAGTACATTTAATCTGATCTGAAAAATGAAGCTCTTTTTATAGTTTTCTTCTTTTTCCTCAAAATTCTTTATAAAAGCAGAAGGCGCTGAAAGGAGGAGGAGGGGGAGTAATATAGGAGAAAATCTAGGGAGCATAAAAAATTGATCTCAATAAAATCTATGTTAAAGAAAGACAGAAAAATGATGAAAAACTGAAATCAGGGTTATTATATAAAATGGAAATCAAGATATTACAGAGCAGGGTAGACGAGGGTCCCATGATGATAAGGAGAAAGTGCTATCACCTGGTGATTAACATGTGCCCCAAAGAGAGGCCCCCACTCGAAGAGAGAACAGGGAGAGGAGGCTGGTGACAGGAGGAGCACTAGGGAGCTGCTTTTGAGGAGGACCTGAAATCTCTCCACCAGAACAGATTCTGCCAGATCAACCCAACTAGAAATTAAATCAGCACCCTCTGCTACCTGGGAGCAGAGTAACACACAGTCCAAACCAGGCACTCTCGTCTCCAGTTCAAAGACCCAGGGACAAGGACTCTTGTCAGGGCCATCCCTACAACACGGGCTGGAGAGGGCAAGGGGAGGGATGAAGGGGTCGACATCACAGAATCCACGAGTCAGGGGCTTCCTCCTGCTCACCTTCTCTGCAGCACAGAGGGATGGCTCTTCTGACAGAAGATGGAGCCAAGGAGGGCATCCCAGAGTGCTAAGAAACAGACTGCCCCCATCTTTTGTGCCTGATCTTCGACTGCTGGCCGACCGTGAGGTTTCAGAAGAACCATCTCAGCCCCCCAGGTAGGATTAACACCACACCCCCACTCCCAAACCCACAAGACATAAACACAGCTAGAAAATACTTCACCTCTGAGGTGTTTACAAATGAATGGGCTCAGAAATGGAGCAATCTCCATCCCTTGTGGTGATGGCTCTGGATCACAGATCCATTATCTGACAATAACAACAGGTGAATTGATACAGCGCTTTAAGGTGTGCACAAGGTGTTTCCTTCATTCTTCACAGCAGCTCTATGAGAGCGACCCTCATTTCACATATTAAGAAACAGTATGTGAGACTGAGCTGCCCACGGTCACACAGCTAGTGTATTTGAAACAGGATCTGAACTCAGATCTTCCTGCCTCCGAGTTCAGTGTTGTATCCAGGAAACCAGCAGCTGCCCCTGATGAATGCCCAGGATGAAGACTGGTCAGGTCCAACATCGTCTCAGAGGGAAGGATAGAGACCCTGGAGTCTGGCCAAGCAGACCACGCTCAGGTGGTCCGGACAATCTCTGAAGTCCTTGCCTCTGTTCTACGCAGCCCCTTACTCTCCTTTTGGCAGCCAATTTCTTTGCTGCTATGGTTTTACCCAACGGAGGGCCACCTCTAGCCATCTCAATGGCAGTTTTATAGTTTCTTGTCACCATGTTTTCTCCTGATCAATTGAAGAGGTAGTGAAGAACACTACCGTCCTATAAACCAGGGTCCAGTTGTGCCGCACAAATACCTACCTGGCAGCATCACCTGCCCAAACCGTGGCATGTGTCTTTTGAAAACCAACAGGATTTCTAACCCAGAATGCAGAATTTTGGATTCATGGAGGCTTGGGTTTAAAGCCTGTCTCCAAAATTTCCTCACCATGTGACCCAGGACAAATCAACTTCCCTTTTTGAGTCTGTTTCCTCCCCTTTGAAATAGGACTGTTGTACGGATCAATGAGGGGTCTATAAAGCTTTTTGCAAATCATAACACAAGACAAAAGCACGAGATGCTATTACTCTGTTCCTCCTTCCTTGCTTTCAGCGAGCCAACCCTAATATGAACTGGATGTGCCAAGTAGCTAATTAAAGTTCACTGTGGGAGAGAGAGTTTCAAGTAAAATCCTAAGTATGCAGAGGCCATTTTTAAAGGTCTTTTTGGGGAAAGAGAGGCCTCAAGCGGCTCTGCTTACAGACTGGGCAGCGTGAGGACGGCAGTGCCCCCTCTGCCAGCAGGAGCAGGATTCTGGATTCCTGATTCTGAGGCCCTGACCTTCATACACATTCTTCTGAATATTCATAGAAGGGTATCGAGGCTGGACCTTAAAGATCACTAAGCCTGATTTGACAAAAGAGGAAATAAAAGTGGCCCAGAGAAGGGACCCACCTGCCTAGGGCCTCCTGGACAGTTTAGCAGGATATCCAGGACAATAGCAAATTCCCTACACGTGAAGCAGATGAGAAAATCAGGACTTCCACTGGAACCCTGAAAAGCACTTCTCTACAGGGGCACTATATTCTCTGCTTTCTCTGATGCTGGCTGCGAGCCACACTGAGAAATCCCAGGAAATCTCCATTTTTTTCTGAAAGTTTCTGCCAAAAGTGCTGAGGTTCCTAGGACTTGAAATTTTAAGACAGAAAAACGTGAGATAGAAGTGAACGGAGAGAACCCAGTGGTGCTCCCAAAACTGGGGATTTCACATACATGCACTTACACGGCATGTGCACACAAGTGTGCTCATGTGTGGCCGAGAAATCACAAATCCATCTGTGTCTCCTTGGGCTCCTCCCATTCCAATGCACAGAAGGCAAAGGGCATTTATTTATCAAGGGATCGCTCTGGGTCAGGCACCATGCTCATCGCTGAAAATACCAACGCAAGCAAAAAGATAGGCCTTGCCCTCAAAGAGTTTCCATTCTAAGAAGGGCAAACACCACAGAAGAGGAAGGTGGTAAGGGTGGGACAAGCCAGAGAAAGCACAGAAGGTGTGGCCAGCCTGGGCACCGTGCTTCAGAAGGGCTTTCTGGGAGAAGCCAACCAGTCAGAGGGAGGGGATGCCTGATGGGGCTGCCGGCATAGCACGGCAGAGAAGGGAGGGAGGGAGGGCACAAGGGCAGGGAGCCCAGGAAGTGGCGCCCCCTCCTCCAGACTTGCTCCTGCACTGGGACACTTTAACAATCTCTGGTGGTGTTGCCAAGGCCACAGGCATGTCAGATGCTGTGACCCCATTCGGGGTTTTCTTGGCACAGATGCTGGAGGGGTTCACCATTTCCTTCCCCAGCTTTGACAGATGAGGAAACTGAGGCAAACAGGGTGAAGTGACTTGCCCAGGGCCACCCAGCCAGTGTGTGTGAGGGTCCTCTGCACCTAGGAGACTGTCGCACTGATTCTGTGCACCATGGCGCCCCTAGCGGCCCTTTGCACTCTTCACACTAGTTCTTCTTGGCCCTTCTTTCTCAGGTTTACTGAGCTGGTGGATGGTAGAGGAAGAATCAGCGCCAAATTTGGCAGCATCCCAACGAAATCAGTCACCGTGAGGTCACGTAAGTGCCTGAGCGTTCACTCATGACTCTATAGGCATCTGGGGCCAAGGGTACCGAAGCGGGTTCACCCATGGGTGCTGTGTGTCTGCCCCCCCAGAGCTACAGGGGCCAGGCAGGAAGACAGAAGTACATAGTCTGACCACGTCCTTCCTGCTCAGAACCATGGGGCCTCCAGCCACACTACAGTCCTCCCTCCATCGTGTGCACAGCCCATCCGCCAGCCTGGAATGCCCTTCCCTCTTCATGCTGGGCCCAGGCCCCGGTCTTACAAATACAGGTGTTGGGCTAGTGCAACAAAGTCAGACTCAGGGTGCAGCAGGCTCGGGGGCAGCACACTGACCACAAATCAACCCCATCTGCCTTGTGTCATATTGGTATCTCTTCTGTCAGACGCTGCCGATCCCTCCGGAGTTTCACAGGCTCCTTGTGGCAGGCCTCAGCATTTAGTCCTCAAGCAGCCCCTCTCTCTATAGACCATTTTGACTCAGTGAGGCATCTTTGCCCCTCCCTCTGCGTTCTCCCACTTTGGTGGGTACAGATCTTTTCTAATTCATGTAACATTTTACAAACACTAACACATGCATGTGTACACACACACATACACACACACACACACACACACAATTCTTCTGAGACTGTATGGTCAATGGGGTGATACTGAAAAATGAAGCCCAATTACAATACATTCAGGCAGCCCAAGACAGCCCCTCAGATCCTGAACAAGCTCCACAACTCGGCACCCCCTAACCTGCAAGCAGCTGCTCTATGCTGGGCACTGTGGATCCAAAGACAAAAACGAGGGAGTTGCTGCCTCAGGGAGAGGCTCTGGAGGGAGCTGGAGGTCTGGCCCGCATGTAAGCAAAGACACAGCCAGAGGGGCGCAGATTACAGGCCTAACCCCCAAATGTTCTTTACACCCTCCTAGAGCCAGAGACGCCCATGAAGCTGGAGAACATGGAAGAGTCCACCAACCGGATCAGCCTGGCCCTCCAGCTGCCAGACCCTGAAAGCAACGGAGAGCAGGAAGGTAAGTGGGAGAGGAGAGGTTTGCCACCTTGACCCCAGCACCAGACGGGACTCTGCCGGTCCTTCACCATGTGGACAGGCTGCCCCCATGCAGAAGGCCAGAAAGGCCAAAGCCTTCCTGGAGAACAGGAGCCATCCGCCATGCCCTTCACGCTGTGAATCCCTGCCCACTTCTGTCTAGGAGGTAGGTCTGGCCCCACCTACATCTGGCTCCTCCCTACACATGCAGACACACATGCGTGCATACACACACACGCACACACAGACTCGGAGTCAGACCCTCTGTGGCTCTCCCTTTCCCAGGACTTCACTGATGCTGCTGTACTCCATGACTAGGTTTCCTATACTTGGTTCACTCTGGAGTCAGAGGAAAGCTGCACAGAAGAGGGACAGAGGAAAAGCAGAGGGGAGAGAGAAGAGACCTGAGCTAGGAGGATCTCATCTCCCAGGGTGGCTCATCAAATACTGACAGAGAGATTAAATGGTTTACAGGCCTCCTCTGGCGTTGAGCCCAGCTGTCCTAGGCTTCCCAAAGGAAGAGGGAACAGCCGGAGCAGCCCTGCTCACTGGGGATGGTCTTCTAAAGGAAGCCCCCAACCTTCCTGGAGGGATCTCTGTGGATCCTGCACACACAGAGGGCGAGAAAATAGCATCTATGCTGACATTAGGCACACCCTCTCCAGGGCCTCCTGGGTGGCTTAATTCACATTTTTATAATCAGTAGGAGCTGGCTGGACAGAGAAGGGGGGCTGCCTTCTTTAAAGAGCGAGTGGAACAAAATGAGCATTCACCACATGCTTTCTGCAATGCACTGGTCCTCAGTTTATTTTTTCAAGCATCTTTTCTTTGGCCTTTTATCTCATCAATCACAGAAAGGTGCAGAAAGGAGAACGCTCACTCTGAACCAAGAGGGTGAAGTTCTCAGTTGTCAGATCAGACGTCAACTTAAAACGTGCCAAGGGTATTTGGTTCTTTATATCTGAATTCCGTCTAGCTCTTGTGATACAAGTAAATGAATGACCAGAAGACCCAAGATAACAGGAAATCTGTGATCAGCACAGCACCCAAGCAGAGTAAGCATGGGATGAGAACCTGATGGCCAAGTCCCTTAGACAGAAACCTGGCTCTGTTCTTTGTTATGGGAAAAAGCAAATACACCCTCTGAGGACATCTTAGGGAAGAAGGAGCAGAAATGAGCTTCCCAGGCAGAAGGGAGCATGCTGAAAGAGGGGGCACCAATAGGCAGAGAATGGCCATCTTTGCCCTCAGAAGCTATATCCCAGCAGAGAGAGCCAGACCCACCATCTTCCTGAGGTCAAGGGTGAAAGCAAAAGTGAACATCTGATGGCGTCATTGTCCACAGCTATCATACAAATAAAAATAGTTAAGGTCAGAGGAAAAAAAGCTGTAATTTGCAGATTTAGAGGACAGTGGAGAACTGAATAAAGTCCCCCAGGACAGTAGGAGCAGAGGGCTGCACGGCCACGTTTAAAGCCCACATAAAAACATCACGGGCCTAGCACCGAGTGGCGGAGGGCCCAACTCAAGCAAGAAGCCTTTGGGCCCGTCCTGCCTCTCACATACACCGGCTGTGTGACCTCAGGCAAATCATTGCAGCCCAGTCTCAGGAGGAAGACCAGCACACATGGGTTCTCATCAGCACTTCTGGAGCTACTATCCCCTGCCATGAGTTCACAGAGCCCCTGAGGGGCAGCCTGGGAGAGGAGACAGGGCACTGGACTGAGAATCAGGAAAATCTGGGTTCAGATCCTGACCCTGAGTAAGTCACAGAACCTCAGTTCTGTGTTCTATCACAGATAATATGTGACGTCTTAGCTCTCGGAAGCCCAGAGCTAGAAGGGACCTCAGTCACCAGCTCACCCAACTCAACCCATCCCCTGATGGTCACTTCCAGCTCTACAGCTATGACCTTTGGTATCAGAACATTACTACCTGTCCATGGCATGGGTGGTGGGAAGGAAGCGCTTGGTAAACTTTTTTTCTTAAATCGGACAAGAGATTCCATTGGTGTAGAGATTTCCTAGGGAAGAATAAGTCAAGAGAGGTCAACGACTTCTCCATAACCCACAGTCTTAGAGGGCTGCTCAGTGTCCCACAGTAGGAGGGATTAGAGCAAGAATTTGAACCCAAGGCCATCACTGCACAGCAGCCCAGGCTGCCTTTCACAACACTGGTTTGGATCAGAAGCTCCCCTTTTATGTATAGTCTTACAGAGCTGTTCAGGGCTTTAGGAGCCCGACCCAACCACATAGACGGGAGAATTAGTATTATTACTATGACAGGCTTCCTATGGAAAAGGAAAAGAGGGTACAGGAAGTAGAGTCCTGCCGGGGGAGAGAAAATAAAGAAAGGAAGAAGTTGGAGAAATGAGTCTCAGTTGGGAAGGTGAGGAGGAAAGCAGGGAAAAGCCAAGGAATGACAGCGGATACAAGCCAAGCACATCTGGCCCCCAGGATGTATCTGTGAACTCCCTCCACAAGACTGCCTGTTTTCTGCTTTTCCCTGCATCTGGCAAACCAGGACGGAAAGTGCTGGTGGAAAGCACGCCTTTGGTTCTGCCAAGATCCAAGTCCGGCCATCTCCTCCCTCGCAGAGGGACCGGCCTTCCCAGTCTCACCCACTGGACCAGCATTCCACAGGAGCTAGGCCCCGTGCTCAATCCCTCCTCTTACTGAACCCCACCCTGAAAAGCATCCCAAGAAAACCAGGTATAGAAGGCCAGCACCCCCCCCCCCCAGTCCTTATTCACTTCTTCTCTTCATACCTTTAGCCTGTCCTATGAGCTGACATGGTCTCAATGGGAGGTAGCACTCAGGAGCTCAAAGGCACGTTCTGATGTTCTGATATACCAGGCAGCAGCCAGAAGCCTAACGGTCTGTGGCACTTTGGTTTCCAGATGACCGCAAGAACTGCTCCATAAACCTCTGCCAAAACGGTGGCACGTGTGTGCGTGGAGCAGACTCCTACAGCTGTGACTGCAGCCCTGGATTCAAAGGCAGACACTGCGAGCTCTGTAAGTCGGGAGTCCAGCCTGGACCCATCTGCTCCCTTGGAGGCAGGCCTCAAGAGGACGCAGGCCTCAAGAGGACGCACTCTGCCTCTGGCAGGTTTAGCATAGGGCTGAAAACCACTAGCAGGGGAAATTATCATTCTCCCAATGATACCTCAGGTGGGGAGGAAGAAAAGGGAGGGTTCCCAATCTGAAGCCCAGCTCCATGGTCTCCTGGGCCCAAAATAAGAGGGGGAGGAGAGGGGGGATGGAAAGAAAGAGGACTGTCCACTGTGTTCCCTGTGCATGAAGCCTGGTAGCAAGGCCACTATGATGGCCCCCAAAAGGCATCCAATGAGGACCCTTTCACACCAGAGTGCTGAGAAGGGCATGTGTTTGACTAGCCTTCCCTAGAGACGAGTACCAAAGGGGCTCACAGAAAAGCACGAGTGCCTGGGCATCACTGAGGAGACAAAAAGTGTGTTCTAAACGCCCCACAGCTGAGAGGATAATAGGAAAAACCCTGAGGGTTGGTGCCCACTCTGAGACCAAAGCCCAGGAAGGCTGGACTTGGGAGGCCGCAGGATACGAACCTGATGTGACCATTAAAAACAGCGCCATCCATTGTGCTGAGCACAGCCAGCCCATGGCAGCCCTGCGAGGCACAATGGTTTCTTTGTGGGAAGGCAGTCCCCTGGGCACTGCCCGCCTGCACAGATGTGAGCAGTGGAGCAGGAAACTCTCTGCCTGCCCTGATCCAGGCTTCTCCCCAGCCGAGCGTCCTTGTGGAGGGAGGTGGGAGCCTGGGGACACACTCCTCATTGACCCCACTTCTTCTCTCCTCCCTGGACAGCATGTAAGAAGGTGCCACATCCCTGTACACGGCTGTACTCGGAGACAAAGTCTTTTCCTGTCTGGGAAGGAGGCGTCTGTCACTATGTGTAAGTTGGAACGGAGCCTCTCAACTTTCCAAAGCCCCTCCTGGGCAGCCTTGTACCGCTGCCCCAGCAACACTGTAACAGGGCAGGGCCAACGAGGAAACAGTTACAGGGGCAAGTCTTACCTTTTCTCCTGACTTCAGTTTCTCCATCTGTAAAATGGGCCAAGCTGGTCTAGGTAACCTTGCAAGCCCCCTTCCAGCTCTAAGCTTCTACCTGCAACACGGCTGACTTGCCCACAGTGACACAGCTCATGAACAAAGCAAAGTCAGTACTGAAATCAGATGCAGCATCTGCAGAGCAGAAGGGCCCCTCTGGCCCAGGACTCCTCGGTGCAGCTGGCTCACTTCACTGATTACAATCTCTCTCTCAACGGCAGGTACAAGAGAATCTACAAAGTCCACCCCGACGTCTGCTACAAGGAGAGCTGTGAGGGCACAACTGCCAAGAAGACCCCCAACAGGTACTCGCCGAGGCCACCGAGGGCCCACCCAACAGCTGAGGCAGCCTGGACACGTGGGCTAGTGGCAGGGGCAACGAGGAGCCATCACGGGGATAGCCAGACACCTGGCTGGGTGACCACCGGCTCCCCCCAGGCTCGCACGAGGCAGCAGCAGGGCTGAAGGCCAGGCTCGATGATGCCTTCCAAGCACATCCACTTTTGAGTGGACATGGTCATAAACAGGAAGCCTGGACAAATCAACACACCCACTCACACCCACTACTTTGGGAAAAGTCTAAAACTGGCTCTTTTGTATTAGGCTTCTCCCAACTCTTGAGGCTCCCTAGGCTAGGAAAGCATGATCTGGAATCGGTAAACTGTAAAAACAAATCTGTTCCATTAGCCTCTCTTTTCTCTATTTCAGGAAACAAAGCAACAGTCAAATAGCAAAGAAGCCTTAAGGTAAGTAAGCACTCTTCTGAACTGCCCTTTCAAGGTACAAGGTGAGGAAGGAGATACTTTGGGCCCTCACTGCTCTCTAGTCACTAAGCAGTTAAATGTTTCAGGAGCAAGCCCACAGGCAAATCCCAGCACTCAAGCCAGCCTCCTTCAAAGGCTGTATGCTCCAGTGAATATTTTAATGTTCAACAAAACGGACACATTTGGGGACCTTTGGGGACCACTTCCCAAAGGACGGTTCTTGGATGCATGGATTGCCTTTTGCTTTCTCCCTTTGCTCTCTCCAGGGAGAGTATAGGACCTGGCACACAGGTGGTATTTTAATAAGTGCTCAATGACTTAAAGTCCATATTAAGAGACACAAGGAACAGGCTGAACTATGTGAAAAGAGCCGTAACCCTAGGCCTGTCTAGCAAACTCATGCTCATACAACATCAGGGAGAGTGGCAGGTAGCAAAGGGCACCAGACCCCAAGCCCACCTCTTTATCAGCGGGGTGATGCTGGACGAGTCTGTGTGCTTCTGCCCATTCCCCAGACTTGTTCACACAGCCAACTCTCAGGAGACCCTCTACTGTACGGAGTACAGTACCGGTCTCAATCAGCTCACAGGTCTGTGACTTAATCCACACCTGTCCTCCCTCTGGTGGTGAGGCACATTCCTCTCCACCCTCCCATGGGTGGTTTCATAAATTACTGTGGTCAAAGCATGTCCCTAATCTGGTAGCCAGGTGGCTGAAGCCATTCTTCCCAAAGCAGATACGGGTAATGAGGACACTAAGCCTGTCCTTGAAGCCTTTCAAGCAGAAAAGGCCAGGACACTGATTCTGCTAACATTGCCCTCAAGGGACCAAGGTCCCCTGAGCAGGTCAATTCCTGATAATGACAATTAAAGGCACAAAACCCCAACTAAATGACAAATGGAGACAAATGGAAAACCATTAGGAGAAATGAGGGGCTTTTACCTGGAAAGGAAGAGGCTGAAAGTATAATGACTTATGAGATCGAAATCAGTATTTAAATTGAAAGCGTCATTGAAAATATTAACGTCTTTTTTCCTCCTTCCTTAAAGGATCCAAAACGATTGTAGTTTCACCTTGTCAGCTCTAAGGGCGTTTAAATCCCAGGAAGATGAGATCCACTGCATGGGCTGACAGAGAACCCCGAGAGGAGGCACTTTTCTAGCAGGGAGCCCCCACCTCTCATCCTCCTCTCAAGCCTCTCTGGGACACGCTGTCAGGCCTCAACACCACGCCAGCCACCTCCTTCCTTTGGGGACGTGGTCAAGGCTGCTTCGGTTTTCTCATTCCAGACGTCATCTCTCCAAGGTGTCTGCAACCTTCCCAAGATAGACTGGCTAAAGGCACTATGATTTGCAGCGTGTGGGCATGCAAATGAGAGGGGGTTAAACTAGCAGACCCCCAGCAGCATGAGCAGAACCAGCAGACCCTGGCTCAGAGTGAGACCAAAAAGATCAAAACGGAGAAGAAACACGAGCAGCCTCCAAACAGCAAGAGCAGAAATGAATTTCTCCCGAGCTGAAAAGCAACTTCAAGCACTGTTTAGTGGTACTTAATCCTCTGTCCCTCGTCCTATAACCCGAAGAGTACTTTTGTTCATTGGTGTTCTGCAGGTTAGTCGTCCATAGTGTGGATTAGTGCCTTTTGATATTTTGAAAGAAGAAATGTTCATTAACACTATCTAGTCTAGAAACCTTTCTGTCTCCAAGAATTTCGTATGGGCTTCTGCATGTGGACAAGCTCATCTGTTAGCTGGCAGATCAGGTACAGCCATTACGGCCAAAAAAAGGTCTGCACTGTCGGCATCGAGACAAACTGTTTTAGTCTACTGTCATTACCCTAAAATGTTTAAAGTTTGGTCCTATGCCAGAGAGGACACAATATCACTCATGTTAACTTCTCAACACGTTTCAAAACACACTCCCCAAAATAGTGTTTAAAAAATGGAAACCCTCCAGACACTTAGAAATGCTAACATTGTTCTAGCAGCTGGCCGCAAGCAGACCCCAAAGTCAGTGCTGAGGTTTCAGCTCACCGTGCCAGGCATCAGTCGGCAGTCAAAGGTGGAGTCAGTGCTGGAAGGCATCAGTGCTCTAAGACAAACAGAGGGAAGAGGAGGAAGCCCAACCTTCACGTTGTGAAGCAGGGAAACAGCAAGGACACACAGTCTACACAGAGATTTCTCTGACTCGTCCACATTCCCCAGTATCTGAGGGTGCTGAAGGAGACCACGACCCATTCAGTCCAGAAGGCGCTCTTTTTCACAAGACGTAGTCATATTGTACAAGGATTACTTTGAAGGATTAAAATCTTGGTTTTTAAGTTATGAAAACTATATATGGGTATGTCTCAGGAAAAGCACACACATATTAATCAGACATTTTCATAAAGGAAGGAGATGCCAAGGAGATAAACTAGAGCAAATCTAAAAAACTTCTACCATTTCAAAAGCCGTACCAAACAGCCACAAGAGACTGGCTTTAGTTTAGTGAAGAGTCAAAGACACAGAGGTGGCTGGAAAAGGGTCATTAATGTGTATGACCGTGTGATTTTTTTCAACAATACTAGGCCTCAACACAATCACATGATAGTGACTGGAAATATACATGAGGAAAAAAAAGACTTTTACCATCATGTTCATAACTCCTAGAATCTCAGAAAACGAGAAAAATGTCTGATATAGCAAGTTTTGAGTTTGGCAATCTGTGGCCATGTAACGCATCCCCTTTGATGTTTTACAGAGAAATTGAAAACATCTACTGAAAAAGTTTTTTCTAAATATTGTGTTTTCACAGCAATTACATCTTTCAATTTGCCTTTAAAACATTCCAAGCACATCCACCAAGACACTCTTTCCTTAAGACTCATTCTGGACCTCTCATTTCCTCTCTGAAATCATCTGAAGGCCACTCACCTCTTTCTAAAAGCCCATCAGCTCACGAGGAGACTGATGATAGAGGATTAGGCTTTACCCGCAGAGGACCCAGGAAACCCTCCCTCCCTTCTTCCCAAAGGGGTGTATTAATTTATGGTCCAAGTGAAAAGAACCAACAGCCTGTAAATTAAAGAACCTCTTAAACATCCCATTTCACATCTCAATGATCCAGCATAAAAACCCAGGCTCCCAAGAAACCCAACATTTGAAGTCCCAAAGACAGAGGGACGTGCTCCTAGAATTCTTGCCCAGTGAAATGGTTTCATCTTCTGGGCCACCATCTCCAGAACAGAGCAGGCAGCTCTCTGAAAAATCCCCACCTCCATTCTCACGAGGGACCTCTCCCCCATAATAAAAAGGATCTTGTCACTTGCACAGCCTCTCCACACAGCCAATCGAGCCACCTGGCTACCATCGCCCCCAGTGAAATGGCAGCTGTGGCCACCGGGCTGCTCTCACGTTCCGGTCTGCGTCTCCTTTCCTGGTCGCATACAAACATCAATTTGGTAGAGAGAGCAGTAATGATGCACCCCAGTGTTAAATGCCCACACTGACCAGTCCATGTAAACTGTACAAAATCAAAGCCATTAAGCAAAAGCAAAAAGAACTTGCTTCATCTCTTGTCAGTTTGAAATTTTTTAAAATACAATTTATCTCCTTGAAGCCCCTTCTTGGTTGTGTAAATGGGAGCAAGAATGTAAGTAAATCTAAAGATCAACCCCAGGAAGTTTACACTAATTGCCATTTTTCAATGTCTCTTGTTTAATAGTAATTTTTTAGTCATCGCTCTAAAGCAGAACGGGGGAAAGCTGAGATCATCACAGATCTGGAAATGACCGCTCAATACACTGAGCAGCCAGCCTGAGAGGATCACAGCCCAAGCCCCTCATGTCACAAACAAGGAAAATGAGGCCCACAGGCTCTGAAGCCAGGTACTCTGCCTGGCCAGGGCCAGGCTGCAGCCCAGAGTCCAGCATGGCGCTCAGTCCCTTGGCGGGCTCTCTGCCATGCTGCAGAATTCCACTTGGGTAACACTGAATCGGCTTAGCCAACATTCCATCCCGAGAAGATACCACTCTGCTGGGGAGACCCAACACGGGGGTCTGCCACGACTGCCACTAACAAAGCACCAAGACCATAGTTTCAGAAAGTAGGATGGGAAGGAAGCTACAGGCCGAGTGAAGGGACGTATGAAGGAGGTTCCTCATTTAATGGGATCCTCAACAATCACAGAACCTCATCAATATTCAGCACAAAGCCAACGGCAGAGCCAGACTCCACAGATGGCTGTCATTCCATAGGACATCATATTTAGGTTAAGAGCCAGGACCCCTGGGAGGCAGCCAACCACCTGCTTCTTCCCAGTCTTACTGTTACCACTTGGCACATTCACTACTGACTCCCTGGAAGGAAAGTCAGCTCATACCCTGTCATCAGAAGGAGGAACCTCTCTCTCTCCAGACTAGGTGAGCAATTCACACATGAGCAGGGCAAAAAGTAAGGCAAGACTGCTTTACTGTTCTTACATCCATTACAACAAGGGGGTCCTTAACTGCATGTGGAACCAGAAGGCTCTCCAGGCATGCCCAGCTCCAGCATCTAGCTCTGGGGAAGAAGCCAGTTCCTGAGAGTCCGTCTGTCAGTCTGGTCACAGTTCTAAGTCTCCAGAGGGCGTCAGTACCTGGAGAATGCTCCAATGACGCTTGCAACAAACATCTTCCTAAAGTGAAACTCCCCCGGCATCCCTTCAATCCTCATCATCGGAACTGTCAGCGTCCGCCAGGTCTGAGTCTTCATCCTCAGACAGGCACTCGCCTTCACCCGCCTCCAGTTCCTCCCGAGCTAAAAGCTGCTTAAAGATTTCAAACTCCTCCTCAGACGAGTGGGCTGTCTTGGCTAAAAACTCGGCTTCTGAGACTCTCAAAACCAAATTCAGAGAAGGATTGCAGATCTGGGTCTGGCCCTTTTTATCGGGGGTCTGGTAAAGGCCCAGGCGCTCCAAGAAGATGTGCCTCTGTTTGATCTTGGTCATTGAGTACTGGAAGTATTTGGCCTTTACCAAGTCCCGGTGCTTTATTCCCATCCTAAAATATGCGTACTGTAAAGAACAACACAAACACATTGAGGAATCCCAGCAGCAGAATGGGAACCACCATCCACCTCCATCACTCCCCTCCCTCTCCACTCCCTCTCCAATCACTGCATTCAAATTTTATTTTTATTTTTATTTTGCTTTTTGGAGGGCAGTTGGGGTTAAGTGACTTGCCCAAGGTCACACGGATAGTTTTTGTGTTAAGTGTCCGAGGCCAAATTTGAACTCAGGTCCTCCTGACTCCAGGGCCGGCGCTCTATTCACTGCGCCACCTAGCCGCCCCTACTGCATTCAAATTAATACCCAAGGGGAGGGCCCCACTCGGAGTGGCCACAGCACTGGTGACGCACAGATGAACAACAGGTTCAGATCACAAACAAAGGACACAAGGGGAGAAAGAACCCAATGGAAGAGTTTGCCTTCTTTCCCATCAGTCAGGGGAATAAAGAAGCCAACGATGACAGGAGAGGACAGAGCCCAGAAGCGGGCCCTGACACACTGGCGGCCACCTCCCTCTCCATGCAGGAGCCCATCCCAGGTCCTAGATAACCGCAGCCGAAGGACAGGCGTGGACAAGGGAGACCGAGAATGCGGAGGGATGAAGAAGCCACACTGGCGGCTCCTCAGACACATTCCTCCCTTCCCGAGCCTCCCACAGCCCCAGGAAATCTGTCCTCGTTCTGGGGCCTCTCCTTCCTTCAGTTACATTAGGGCTCAAACAGATTCCTCCTTAGGGTCCTGAGAATGCCTGAAGCCAGAGCAGCCTTGCTCACACCCTGCCAAGCCGGGCAGCCCAGACAGTGGCGGCAGGTGAGGGGCGGCCCCTCCTGCATGACTCGGTTCCCCTGTGCCTCAGTATCCTCCCAGGTAAAGAGTCCCTGAAGAAGTCATAGATAATCCAGGCATCAGGTCACCATCAGGTCATACCAGTGACTGCTCCACCAAGGGGTACAGTTAATTCTACTCATTCAGGGTTCATTTAGCTACCACTGTGATAAGAACAAACCCGAACACTAAGCTCAGGTTCCTACACACGCTTCAGTTTGTACACAAAGCCTGAGGTGGCTGGCACAGGTACGCAGAGCCCCTCTGGGCTCAGCAGGTGGGGAGCAGAGCCTGAAGCCCTATCCTGGTCCACAAGCCGCCCATGTGGCCGCCAGGACCCAGTCCCAGGCTTTCAGCTCGTACGGGACCCTCTTTCCTCTGAATTACAGGCCTGACCTCCAGGGAAAGACAAGTGAAGGACCCAGGGACTACTCCTCTCCTTCAGTTCTGCAGAGGGGCACCAACACTCTCAGACGCTCTCTGATAGACCTTTGGTGCCCATGACTTCAGACCACAACCCTGTACAGCTGCCCATTGTTTCCTGTTATCTATTTTAAAAGATGAAAAGCTTGCCTGGCCTCAGATTCAAAGCAAATGGTTCAAGCTCTGCCCCTGTGGGAAGAGTCCCCGCCCCTTCACCCACATCCTCACCTGGAATTTATACTCCAAGGCCCTGGGGTCCTCCTGAAGAACTCCAGGGCAGCTGTGCAAAATCTCTGTCACCTGCTGCCCGGTGAAAAGGCATTTGTCCTTCAGAACAGAGACAAGGCCATCAATGCGCTGCTGATTCATGGTGAACAGGTCTGGGCAGTGGTGAGTCATGTGCTGCAAATTCCCTGTGGAGCACAGGAGGAAGAAGGATGACCACACAGGTCCTGCTGCGCACAACAAGCAACGAGCAAGGCTCACGTGAATACAGGCAGCCCCCAAACTACCCATTTGCTGTGCTCCCAAAGTGTACTTGCTGGAACTGCAGAGCCTTTTTCCAAAGAAATAATGCTATGCATCACAGCCAGTCATACACCCATCTATACCGCAGAGCCCTCAGAACGTCACCACAGGTGCCAGAGTTCCGTGGGCAAACTGTGGGATGGCAGGAGCTGCCTCCCTCGTCTACCCTGTAGGAAACCCCTGCCAGCTGCTCCTATAGCCCCAGGCAGGCCTTCAGCGGGATATGGAGTTGAAGGGGTTGAAGCACCAGGGAAGGATTGGGGGAAGACTGGGAAGAACCCCTGGAGGAGGGTGGTCATAGCCAAGGTGAACCCAGAGGCTTCTCCACCCTAGCAGGCTCCCCCACTTAGTCCCTTTCTTTTCTTCGGAAGTCCCAGGAATCAGATCAATAGCTCTCTTCTCCATAGAGGATGAGCGGGTAAGGAAGGCCTTCTCAGGGTGGGGGTGAGGAGATGGGGCAGGGGTAGAAGATGCTGCCCCAAGACCAGCGCCAGAGCCGAGGAGGGTGACAAGAGGGTGGCCTTGGCGATTTATCCAACCTCCCTCCCACTACTGGGCCTGTCATCCAGTCTCACCGTCTTATCAACCCTTCCCATCTTGTGAGATGAGAAATGAGGACTCTGCCAGGGCAGGGCCTAGGCAGCAATCAATAGAGGAGAAAAAAGGAGCAAAGAGGTCCCCAGAAGGGTCAGGAAGGAGGGATGCTCCAGCTTTTGGCCTACAAATGAGCTGAAGATGACTTACCTATGGGTCAGAGGTCACAAAAGCCCCTTCACTGCTCATGTCCCACAACCTCCCCCTTTTCCCCCTCAGCACTCATCCTCCTGTCCCATCTGGGCCCTTCCTCAGTCTTCCCCCACCGAGATGGCCTCTCTGACACTGAAGACTCTCTTCTCCAAACACAAAAGCTCACCATTTAAGACACAACCTGGCTTCTGTTCGACCTGCTTTATTTCATAGGACTCCCTTCCACGCCTTCCCCATTCCAGCTGAAGGAGCCAGGGTCAAGGATCCCTGGTCTCCCCCGAGTCTGGAATTCCCACACACACACACATCTTGCAGACTCCTCGATGTCCCTGAAAGCACCAGTCAGACACCCCTTCATCCCCAAGGCCCTTCCGGAGACCCTTCCAGCTGGTTGAGCTCTCTTCCTCTCATATCATTCTGTATTTAATTATCTGTCGACATGCTGTATCCCCGGTAGAATGTAAGCTCCATGAGGGTAGGAAGTGTCTTGTTACTGTCTCTGTATTCCCAGAGGCTAGCACAGGGCCTTACCCAGAAGAGGGATTAAATAAATACTTTTTATTTGAGTTGAAAAGATAACACTGGCCTCCTCCACTGATTTTTGAACTGACATTTAAAGCCACATGTACATATGGTTTACCTGACATCATTAACTGGACCTCATCAAACTCTTAACCTGAGTTCCACTTCATTGGCCCCATCCCGCAGGCCATCAGCCCAAGAGCCAGGGATGGGCCTCTGCCACCTGGGGACACAACAAGAGGCAGAAGCAGCCTACAGCCATTAATCATGACAACAAAGCTATGCTAAAGCTGAGCACTGCGCTAAGCACACTACAATTATGAGCTCATCTGACCCTCACAAGCCTGGGAAGGAAGTGTTATTATCCCCATTCCTCATACCAACGAGGAAACCGAGGCAGAGTGAGATTAAGTGACTTGCCCAGGGTCACACAGTATCTGAGGCCGAATCTGAACCTAGGTCTTTCCAACTCCAGGCCCAGCATTCTCTCTCCGGACCACAAAGCTTCCCAGGAAAACACTCCTTTTCGAAGGTGTCCTTGGTTAATGTTAGCAACCCCCTTCTCTTGGCTCTCAGGAGGAGTCCGACAGAACCTACCACCTGACGGAGGCTAGAGGAGAGCGCCCAAGATGCCCACAAGGTTCTGCAGCTCCAAAGCACCCTGAAAGCAGGAACCTGGGAAAACGTGCCCCCTCTTTGGCTGGGCATAATGTAGCAGAAACTGATATAGCGCACGATCATCTCTCTCAACCGTTTTTCCAAGAGCCTGAAGGAGGCAGTCAGTGCTTGCTAAATGTCTGAGGTATTTACTCCAGGAGCCTGTGCAACATGCCCAGAACATCTCCCTGAGATGTGCCAAGGCAAAGTCAACCAGGAAGAGGAGCCCACCAGGCTCATCTGCTTTCTATTCATTTTGGTCAATGCTCATGGCCAGAATCACTTTGAAACGGGATCGTTTCCATAAATACTGCCTAACACGTTTATAATCCCAGAGACGAGGTCTGCGAGGCATCCTGAGCAATAATCAGGAGGCCGTGGGCCCCAGTTCCAGTTCTCCCACTTACTCCCTGATGAGCCTGTGCTCATCCCCTCAGCCTCAGCCCTCAGCTTCCTCTGTAAAATTCATTCTGTCCCCACCACCCCAAGCTTCCCCTCTCTCCTTTGAGGGAAGTTCTGAGGGCAAAGCCTGTCACTGCCACCTTCACTGCCCCCGCACCTAGAACAGCCCCTTCCAAAGCACCTGTCCAACAAAGTCAGAAGGCAATGGGACCACAGGAGCAGAGATTCAGGGGACATCTGGCTGACCAACTCATTCTGCAGGTGAGGCCCCTGAGGCCCCAGGTCCAACTCTTTTCCCCCTAGCACCCACCAGCTCCCCGGGGCCCTCAATAAAGAGCACTGCCCCTGCTCCCCCGGAGTCTCTTACACCGCTTTGGGGTCTAATAATGAATGGCCTCTGGAAGAAGCTAAGCCGTGGGCTACTGAAGGTGGAAGGCAGGAGAGCTCCTTAGGGACTCCCCCCCAAACCCCACCCTGGAAAGCAGTACCTCCCCCGAGCCCCAGACGCCGCAGGTGACCCGCCCGCTGCTTCAGCTGCCTGCCGCTCAGCTGCAAGATGCCGGGGTTCCTCTGCAGGACCTGACACACGGGCCCGGGCTCCAGGCCCAGCAGCACCAGCTCCGAGACCACGGCCAGCAGCTGGTCCGGCCGGAGCCCAGCGCGGAGCCCAAGTAGCACCTTCCTCCGGGACTCGCTGAAGCCCAGGTTCTCCAGGCTCTCCAGGCTGTCCAGGAGCCCTGCGGGGGCCAAGGGTGGCCCCTCCCCGGCCGGGGCCGGCCCCCCGCTGCGGCCTCGACGGGTTGCTCTGTCCCCCTCCGAGGAGGCTGTGGCCAGCCCCGAGGTGCGAGGCAGACGCAGCGAGGTGGCCACGAGGGCCCCGGACCAGGAGGCCAGCCTGTGCCACTGGAAGACCTACAAGGACAGAGAACAGGGAGTCAGGGGGAGGGGACCCCGGAGCTGGGGGTGATGACGTCACCCCCCCTAGGTGCAGGGGCTCCCCCACCCCGGGAATCCAAAGCCAAACGCACAACGCATTTTAAAGTGGAATTACGCTGCACGCGTGCCGCAGGCGCCCGGCTGCCCTGGCACCTTCTTTAGGGGCCGTTCATACGTGGGGGTGGGGCTGTGCCTATATTCCCTTATATACCTGGTATCTAAGGAGCGCCTGCCGCTCAAAGCAGGAGGGGGCACAGCATGGAGAAGGGCCGGGCTTCAAGCCCCGCCCCCAGCGGAGTTCCTTGGAGGGAGTTTCTCACGTAGGAAGCCCCTCCAGCAAGGACCACAGGTCCACCACCTACACTCCAACCCTCCACTTTACCCATGAGGAAACGGGCCCACAGGGCATGCGCCCCGGGAATCGGGGGAGGCGCGCCCGGGACCCAGGCCTCCCCTTCCACAGCTCAAAACTAAGGGAGGAGGGCGGCCACCACCTCCAGATACGCCCCCCTCCCGGGCCGGACACGCCTCCACATCGAGAGCCTCCCGAGGGACGGCTCAGAGCGGCGCAGCCGCACTGCCTCACGCCACGCCCCCAGCCGGCCGCGCAGCCGCACTCCGGCGCACTCCAGCTCCCAGCCTGGGGAGGGGAAAAGGGAGGCGCGCAGCCGCACTCCGGCACCTCTACGCCGGCCCGTGGCCGCGCAGCCGTACAACCCACGCCCAACCTGGTACCCTGGTCTGGACACGAGGGAAGCCCGTCCTGGGGTCCACGGCCCCCAGCTCGACTGCCAGCCCAGGCACTCCTGCGCCCCACTCCCGACCCCAAGTTTTCCGTCCAGGGTAGTAAGCGCTCGGCGGAGGAAGTACCGACCTGCCTGCAGCCGGCCGCCATGGCGCCGGTAGTCCTGTCGTCCCGCCGGGCTCCTTCCGGTCCGTCGCGTTTCTCCGCCTCTGCAGGAACCAGCGCTCGGCTCAAACGTTCCCCCTTCCCCGCCCACATCCGGGGAATCAGGTGTGAAGAGGAGCTCAGGCGGGATTGGGGACTCATTTTGTGACGTCAATGCTGGCCGGGGCCGAGAGGAAGCGGAGGGCGGGCTCTTGCAGCAGCTTCATTCTGCAAGCCTCTGATGACCTGGCAACGCCGAGAAGCAGGAGGGTGCCTGCCCTCGCGGGGAATGCCCCTGCTCCCACCCCAGGGGGCTCCACGGCCCTGCCCTTGGCCGGCTCCCCGCCGGGACTGCGCCCCTGCTTCCATTACGTCTCCGAAGTGTCTGCAGTTTACTCCGTGCGCGGAGAGAACGGCCTCGTAGAAGGGGTGCCCCCTGTTGATCTCACCCAGCCGGGCCCGGGATGCCCCAGACCTGGGCCTGACTCCGGCGCCTCCCCTTCTGTATCAGCCTCTCCCCTAATCCTCGGCGCCCACAGCGGCTGTTCAGATGACTGCCCCAGTGCCTCTCCCTACCTGCCCACCCTTGGGTGGTGTTAATTTGTTTGCCCAGTGCCTGACGTTCAGTAAGCACTCGGTGAAGGCTCTGTCTAATCCAAGGGTTTGCTGGCTACAGCCTCAGAACAAATCTGGCCTGCAACCCAAAGGCTTTACTTTTTTAAATACAGGAAAACTTCATTTGAAAGTGTAAAAACTATCCTTAGTTTGTAAACCATACAAAAACAACGGTAGATTGCTGACTGCTAATCTACAATGAGCAACGTGCAATAAAAACATAAAGGCAGGCTGAAGCTCTATCATGCAGAACCCTATACACAGCATGTTTCTTCCTATAGAACGGGGAATGTTGGGCCAAGGGATGCATGCTTAAAAATTCTTTAATGATACCCTAAGCAGTAAATAATGACCTAATTATGTGGGGAAAAAATTTCCTTTGTGACAAGAATATACATGTTTTAAGAATTACAGGTTTCTGCAGTGATGGGAAACCACCCTTATCACACAACGGCTCTGGTTTGAGCACAGCACGTTCCTGCACTTCTCAGTATGTCATCAAATTGTTTCCAAATCATCACAAGGCTTCATAGTTTGGTGCATGCACATACCCTCATTTCCACTGGTTACACTGTATCAGAGTGACTCACTCACTCCCTTCTATTACCCTGCAATTGTACCTCATCAGCTGGGCAATCAGGATAGAGACACCGGTAGAGGTTTGCATTGTTACAGTGCAGATATCGGCATATCTCTGAGCATATACATTACACACCATCTTGAAATCATGAACCATCATAAACACCATGCAGAAACAGACCTTACATTGCCTCTCCTAGAATTAGGGGAGTTTTCTGATTTAAAGGATGTAGTCCCTGTGCCAATGACAGAAAAGAAAGTCCATATCCAAAGGGTTTTTTTCCTCACAAAGCTCAGCTTGTCTAGAAAGACCACTGTACAATGAAGCAATATATGCAGACTGTAAGCATATTTATCAATACAATGCCTGTCAGCCAGTAGAAAAGTAAAAATTTTTATGTCAACTAACTATTCATTTTTGTCAATTAATTATGTAGCTAAAAATAAAATGTTTCCATCTCTCGGCAAGAGAGTTGATAAGATTCTCCTACCACTTTCCATTATATATGTGTGTGAACGAGCATTTTCAAATTATTCTTGTATTATTTTAAAATACAGAAATAAGCCCAATGTGGAATCAGATTTAAGACTATGTTTAGCAGTAGGTGGCACCACAATGGAGAGTGTTAGACCCAGAGTTATAAAGGCCAGTTCAGTCCCAACATGAGGCATATTAACTGCATCTTGAGCCCCACTGCCCTTTGAAACACACATTCCATTCTCTCCTATATTTTCTAGTGGGTGCAGAGTAGTCTTGTTATTTTCATTTCTTTAACTTTCTACGAGAAGGTTGTTCAGAATCTGTTGTTTCTCAATAGAATTCTTCAGTTTAACCACTACATGTGGTTTGCAGCCTCAAGTTTCTTTAGGTTTGGGTTTTGTCTTTATTTGCTGAAGGCAAAGTATGGATTCTTTTGATTCACACTGTTTTCTGTGTTCAGAGGTTCTGGACAGTTTCATACTTCTTTCACTGTAGTGTGTTATGCTGTCAATCTTCAGGGAGACCTGTGATCTGTGTCTCTTTGTATCCTGCCTTCAGGAGCAGGTTTTGCTTGTACAGAGGGGAGGCTTCCCTTTAATGCTGCTGCCTTTACTTCCACACATTTGCATTACCAGTCTGCTGTCCTCTTCTGTTTCCTTGATGAGACTTGCCACTATAGATTCAGATTTTTCTATCCTACCAATTATGTCTGATGTTCAGATGATACATTCTGCTGTTGTATGACTTCTCATTTAAACAATTTGGGGACATTGTATCGTCCTATTCTCTCTTCAGAATCAACATGATCCTCTGCCTCATTTGAGATACATATTCATAGAAGCCTGAACTCTTTCACTTGATCCAGAGGCTGTATTTCCTCCTGCTACTAACAGGTTTCCCTGTTGGTTTATCTGCTTGTGCTCCAGGTCTGAGTTTTTTCACCTTAGATTTTTTATCATTTCTGTTCTTTACCTCAGTTTGCCCTACTGCTCGCTTCTGACTCCCTTCTTTTGAATGGCAGTTTCCTTGGGGATTGGATTTCAAAGCTTTTCAGCCTCTTCTCATGCTAGGCTATTCACAGTTCCCCAGACTCAGTTTCTGCCAAATGTTTGGGGGCGGGGGGAGAGGTAGACAGCACTGGCCCCAGCTAGATTCTGGGTTCTTTCTCTTAGGCTTAGTGGAGTGTCACACAGCTTTCCTCTCTCTCATTGCAAATCTCAAACAGGTGCACTTACTTCACTCCAGAGTATCCATCTTCTCAACCCTAGCAACCCAGCTCTTCCTTGTTGGTAAGAACTGGGTCTGGAACATTGCTTCCTCCACTTTTTGAAGGAGAACATCAGAGAGGTCCAGAAATATTTAGCTGCTCTGGATTTGGGAGAACCAGGAAATGTCCAGAGAACTGATGTTCCCACCAGTACCAAGTCATTATCTCAGGTTTAGCTTGGGATGTGTCCCAGACACTTCAATGTGGCACAGGGGAGAATGATGGTATTGGAGCTATCACTGAGCTACAAAATTGAAGCAAACCCAGCCCAATTCTATAACTCAAGGAAATCTGAGATGATTTGGCTATCCTGTCTCTCTGAGAGTCCCCTAAGTCTGAAAACAGTGAGTGACATAATGACTCCAATGAGAAAAACTAAACAGATGAGGAAGGCCTGTTGTCCAGACAAGGCTATGCCATCATTTCCCAGTCAGCAAGGATCACGAGCCTCAGCTGCCTTCCAGGCCAGGCTTCTTCCCATAAGACCACACGTCCCATCTACGCCACCTGCTACTCTCCAACTAAATCACACAATCTAGAGTCATGTTCTAAAAGACAGTTTACTGTGTTTATAAAATTGTACATAAAGGCTGGGCAACTGTGTTCTTTTCGTGGAAAGAATTTAGGGGCCTGGAAGTGGAAATGAATGCATTTTGGAAGCAAAGTGTCAGGCATGATGCAAACTGCAAATACAGACAGCATCCCCAGTCATACGTATAACATACTCATGTTTAAACACATTCCCCAAAACATGAAAAAAATTTTAGCCTCAGCACTTAACTGCCAAGGTATTCAATTTTCTTTCTCCCTAAAACACACATTTCTACTGTTCAGTTTAATGAATTTTAATCATTTTCTCTTACAAAAAGTAACAGACTTCAAAGACATGGGTTTGTGCATTCTTGGAGGCAGCTCAGCTTCATCTTTGAAGAACACGTTCTTGGGCTACTTTAGCCAATGGAATTCCTGGGCATTTTAAGGAAAAACAGATTTACTCTTCAAGTCCTACAGAAAGGGGAATTCTTAGAATACAGAGAAACAAATCAATCTTAAGAAGTAAATATCACAAGCTTCCTCACTGCTCTGTTGTTCTTTAAAGCAAAGCTCTTCTAAGCAAAAGCCTAAGACTGAGGTTTTTAGTCTGACTCTACTAAAGAAAACATATTTAGCAGATGGGAACTTTCCCAGGAAGCAAAATTCAAATGGCACCATCTTTGAGGAACATTTTCTGAAGGGAGGAAGGATATGGTTTTGTTGCTATGTATAACTACCGGCAGAAACGGCACCTGACTAAGACACTTCCTTTTAGCTTGGCTCCCTGAGCAGTGACCATAAGCAGCAGGCATCTCTCTGTCAGCAATCACCATTGTGCCATCATGGGTATACCACCAAGCTCACCCAAGCAACAGCCACATTTGTGCCTGAAGGTACCAGCTGCTCAGCAGTTTGCAAAGCATGGGCCACTTACCTTGGTCAGCCCCAAACTGGAATTGAAAGAAAAAAATACTAGGAATGGTCCGGTCAGGTTAGAGTTGAAACACCTGCCTATCTGACGGGCACGGACCACACAACATGCACAAATACAGAAGAGGATAAAGCACAAGCATGTCTATAAAGTCCTCCATGAAAAACCCTGTCAGTATCAAACTTCTACAATTCTTCTTTTCAAATTCAGACAAGGACACTCTGAAGATAAAAACTGTTCCATAAACTCAGAGGAAGACTGCCTCATGGGCAGATTGTATTGTCAGATTAGCTCTGGAGAGCATCAAGCCAGCCAGCCTCCCACCTCGCCCCCAAGAAAGGGCTCTTAAAGCCAAGGCAATAAAGCCGAGCCTCAGCAGTGAAGCTAGCCCCTGGTGTGGCCCTCAGAGGCAGGAGCAGGAAGTGAGTGGCAGCAGCAGCGGCGGCTCTGCCCTTCAGAAGACACAGCCAGTCTATTCTGACTTGCTACTTACTGTTCTGTCCAGTCTCCTCTCTCTCCTCTAGAGTGAGCAAACACTACCTTCTGAAATGAAAAGACATTGTTATTAAAAGTAGGCAAATTAAAACCATGTAGAGCCTGCAAATTAACTGAGATGACAAAAACGGAATCGGTTAGTGGTAGAGAAGCTACAGGCTGGCAGGCATCCTGACTGACTACAGGTGGGGCTGCGTACTCATCTAGCCAGGATGGATTCTCAACTGGACAGGATCCAAGAAGAACGCCTGCACTGTTCATGCTCTTTGACGTGTGCACATGTGTGCACAGATACACACATGCTCCCCAAATACTCATTACAAGACTCTTTGTGGCAGTAAAAACAGAAATCAAGTGGGTATCCATCAATGGAGATTAGCTGAAAAAAACTGGGGTATATAAATGTAAACTATAAATACAAATGTATTTATCATTGGTCAGTAAAAAATGAAGGAGGAATTCAGAGGGACGTGGGGACTCCCCCACCATGAACCATATAAATGGAGTTGACATGGGTGGTCGCTGAAGAAGTGCCATCATGAGCCCCCACCCCGGCAAGGGCACTAAGGATGGTGTGCATGACAGGTGGTGCAACCCCAGTATCAGATACTTCTGCTTATTCATTCTTCATGGTTACAAAGGGTGCTTTAAGGTAGGGAAGACAGGGCAACTTTTTTTTTCCAGGAATGACAATGAAGTAAAGATATTAATATTAGATATTAATAAAGTATATTTTTAAAAAACTAAGTGACAGTTCCATATTACCTGCTCATGTTGACCTCAAACACAACTGTCCCAGGTGTTAAATATATGAGTTTTGTTGCTTCCAGTAAGAATTCTAGAGAACCCCTGCACCCAATGAGCCCTCTGCCTGCCCTGCCTCTTACCTGGTACAGTAGGTGCGTGATACATGTCCTCCCAGGAATAGTTAGCTAAGTTCACAGGCTGGATTACCCAAGAATGGTGTAGCAGCATGTCCAAGGTCATACGCTCTTCTGGGTTAGGCTGCAGGAGCCCATGGAGAAGGTTCAAAAGGTCTAGGGAGAACACAGCAGGATCACACATGGAGCAAACAGGCTTTTGTGCCTCCTGCTCCGAATCCCCCTCAGATCACCCAAGCCTCAAAGCAGAAACTTTCTGGAGACTCTAAGCCCCTTCCCATGTCTCAGAACGTCACCGGTGATGGAGGAGAGGAGGGGTGGATGTGCAGGAGAGTCAGTGGCTGAACTGGGGACATCAGGGCAATGAGCCACATTTATGAGCAGGGGACACAAGGCATAAAGACTGGGTAGACCAGACAGGTGGGTCACCCAGCCCACCCTTCTTGTTTTGGACAATGCAGCAAGGGATACTTTGGGACCTCAGAATTAACTTGAGAAGCCTTTAACAGCCATATTTCCCTTTAGTTACATGTTATAGAGCCACCATCTATCGTGTGATCAAGCCCTTCTCTTAACCCCATGCATCTTTTCAGTCTGCATAAGCTCAAAGAAAAGGGGCCCCATGTATTTACCGCCTTCTTCTTAACGCACACCAGCGGGATTTCTGCAGAACTCTTGCCAAGAGGCAATGCTCACAACCGTGTTATAGGTTAGCTCAGGCTTTTTACTTGTATGAAATAACTATTTTTGAGAGAACACGACTGACCAGCCCACAGACTATTCAGTATCAGCATGATACCAAATCACGTTCTCATGGAATTTCTTTTACAAGTCACCAAACTACCTGCTGAAGCCTGAAGGGAGATGTTCAGCTCTTCTAGGACTTGGTGAACATGTGTATTCATCTCCTCTCCCATTCCCTTCCATCTTATCCCCTCTTGGCCTACATATTTCTAAGGTGAACAACACTCATCTTGTGGACCCATCCTTGTGTGGAAGGCACTTCATCGCCTGGATTACGAGAGTGGCGCTTCTGGGGCTGGTCACTCTGGAGATATTGCCACCACATGTGGTCTTCCAAGTATCCCCCACACACCTAGGATTTTCAACAGAGCTTCTCTCCACCCCAAAGGAGGATTTTCATAGAGGGGAAGACATCCCCCTAACTCCTTGTTCTCCTTCCTACCCTTCTCAAGGAAAGTCCTGTTCTCAAGTTTCTCATGGGCACAGAAAGTGTGAAGAGTTCATTTCTAGAGTCATCTGAGGCAGGCAGCATGTGACATTTTAAGAAAGGACATTCACACCACAAGCCCCTGACCCAGCTCGGCCCAGTGTACAGAAAAGCTACTGTTCTGCCTCTAGCATCAAAAAGCAAAGAACTGTAGTGCCAGCCTTAAAGTGCATTTTGGTTCATTGCTTTCTGAGGACTACAATTTTGGGGTCAGAGAATTAGAGGATTGAGGAAAAGCGAAGTAAGCGGACACCCCCAAGAAGGAGATCGAGCGACTGGCCACTCTGGGAGAAGAAAGAAAATGAGAACATGGAACGTCTTAAGGGAGAACCCGCGATGAGATGAAAGGTGCTTACCAGCTGAGACCGGAAAAGGAGTCTGCAGCACGGCCTCCAGGGCCTCTTCTGGCTCACTGAAAGGGTTTTCTTCAAACATCAAAGTGTACAGGGTCACCCCGAGGGCCCACATCTCCATCTCTGGGCCTTGGTATCTATTCAGAAATAAGCCGCAGTCAGTAACACGCTCACAGATGCACCCCAGCCATCGGAGCACACTCCCTGGAGCCGAGCCCATGCAGGCAGGCCCTCCCCTGGCAGGCACAGCCACGCGAAGCTGGCAAGAGGAAGCTGCCTGCCAGTCATCGCTGCCGCACACTTGCCCTGAACAACAGAAGATACCTTCCAGACTACGCCATAAGAGGTAAGGCTGGTTTTCCTGTGCACACCATACAATCAGCCTAAGCCTTGTTCATGTAACAGATCAAATTCAGAGACAATTCATAGAGGGGAACACATCCCCCCAACTCCTTGTTCTCCTTCCTACCCTTCTCAAGGGAAGTCCTGTTCTCAGGTTTCTCACGGGAACAGAAAGTGTGAAGAGTTCATTTCTAGAGTCATCTGAGGCAGGGTGACATCCCCTCAGGACCTCAGAGAAGCTCCCTTTCCGTAGCCAGCCAGCAGCATGGGGACTGAGACAAGAGGGAGCCCAGCTGCGCTGGGATACATACGCATGTCCCATGAGGACTTCAGGGGAGCAGTACTCGATGGTGCCACAGAAGGTATAGAAGCATTTGCCAGGTTCCACATAAGCAGCTGAGCCAAAATCTACCAGCTTGATTGTGAAATCCTCTGCTATGATGATGTTCTCGTCTTTAATGTCTCGATGGAGGATGTTTTGGGACCGGAGGTACAATATTGCTGACGCCACCTAAAACACAGGTGGAGACGGGCCATTCTCCTACTCAGCCAGCACAGAGGAAGGAGCACCACACTCTGCCTGGGCCCTGCTCAGACCCAGCCCGTCTGAAAGCCAAGAATGCCGACTGCTCATGGTTGTGAGGTGGTGCCGGAGGTGACGGCAGGGCTGACCTCATTCCCTGCTCCGCAGCAGCAACGCTCCACACACCTGTGGAGGGGGCCAGAGGAGGCACGGCAGGCCACTGTCTGAACTTGAACTAACAATGAAACTGGGAAGAAAATCAGGGAAGTGTTGGGGGGGAGGGAACTGCGGTTTAAATGAACTCAAGTTTGAATTAGGAAACTAAAACATCCAAAGTTGGGAGGCATGGACACCTGAGAGAATCCTGAATATGTGGTTTGAGTCAGTGTTACACTGTCCACACCATTTTCAAAGTTCCAAATAATCAAGATTCTAAGAATTCCCTCGAAATACAAGTTTCATTTTAGAAGTACGGTACAGTATGGTAGCTCTTACTTTGAGGAGCAATGAATATCATACATAGAGATGTGTTGGTGTGGGTGTGCATATGTGTCTGTATCTGTCTGGATGATGTCTTTTGGTGATACCCCTTTGTCAGGTGGAACATGTGAGGACGTTTGTCATGCACTGAGGGAAAGGAGAGTTTTATAACCCAAATGTTCTTTAGACTCTTCCCCCCCATCTCCTGAAGACCCCAAATCTTTAATGAGAGGATCAAGGCCCCCTTATTTTCTTAATGCCCTCCTCTGCCTGTTAAGAAAGGGGGAGCTTCCAGATGCAAGAACTTTTTCCTCCCTGTCTTCTGGATGCTGGAAGGGCTCAGTGAACACTATTGGTCAGGACAAAGCAAACACTGTGTGGACGCCGCTTGTCTGTGCTCTTACCCGCCGCAGAAGCACTCATCAGTTTAGTGAGATGGGGCTTCCCCAACCACCCACTCCAGTTCATACCCAAGCAAGAATCCCCTTTGCACTGCCCAGCACACAGTCTCCTGCCTTTGTGTGAAGAAGCCCTAGCAAGGAGGCACCTCTTCAGCCCCAACTGCTTCAGAATCTCTCTCTGGTGGTACACACAACCCCCAGGAGGCCTGTGGTTGGAGATAATTACAGACAGGCCCGTGGGCCTGCCCTGACCTCTCCCAGGTCGGCTCTCACTTGTCTGAAGATGTAGCTCGCCAGGGGCTCATCCAGATTGGGATGGCTGTCAATGAACGTGAAGAGATCTATACCCAACCCGTGTTTCTCCATCACGAGCTGGAAAAATTCTTCATTTTCAAACACATCTATCATCTGGAAGGAAAGGAGGAGATGGCCGCATCACTCTTTCCAGCTCTTGTTCGTCTTTCTGTAACTAAGGTTCTGCGTCACTGATCCCTTTCAAATGCCCCAGACAATACCCTCAGAGCCCAGCTGCCGGCCACACACCTTGATAACGTTGGGGTGCTGCAGACGTGAAAGAATGGCGATCTCTCTGGTCACTTTCCCCAGTTCCGGATCCATCACCCAGCAATCCTCCAACACCTTCTCCTTCCTAATGAACTTGACCACAACCTGGACCAAGAGCAGAGGGTGAGAAGAACGTGGCGTGCAGCCCTCCCCACCCCCTGCAGAGCCCGCAGCACAAGGAAGCAGCCTCGTTGTGGTTACTGTTGTGGCAGCGGCAGGCACCGTTCCAACTGTAGGCCTGCGTACATTTGACTTATCTCTGTAGCGCATGACGGCTACATACACATACACACATACCAAGATATGTCGGCATTTTGCTGCTCAGTCATTTTTCTGTCATGTCTGACATATCATGGCCCCATTTGGGGCTTTCTTGGCAAAATACTGGAGTGGCTGACCATGTCCTTCTCCAGCTCGTTTTACAAATGGGGATAATGAGGCAAACAGAGTGAAGTGACTTGCCCAGGGTCACATGGCTAGTAAGTGTCTGAGGTTGGATTTGAACTTGGGTCTTCCTGACTCCAGGCCTGGCTTTCTTTCTACTGTACCACCTTGCTTACTGGATATGTGTAGGTATACGTGTATATATGTGTACATATAATTTATATACAATATACATATAATACATCTATCAACAAAACAAATCTGCACATCTCCATAAAGCCACAGGAGAAGGCTGAGCTGCCAGAGACACCTCAGGTTTCTTCACCCTTCTCCACCTATTTCCCTAGGGAAAAAATACTTCATCTCTATCTAAAACATATTAACCCTATTATGTTTGCAAAATACTCTGAAAGCTGTTTTTAGTTGAGTTTTCAAGCTGTTAAATTCTAAACTCAAAAGGAAGCCAGTAATTCGGCACTCCCCCTGCCCGATCTGGTCCTCATGAGCATGGCTTGGTCATGACCCAGACAGGAAACAGAAAGCTTCCTGGGGGGCAAGCCGTTCATGCCCCCCTCGGTCCTGAGCAGAGCGTCTCTCTATCCGATCACTCAAAGGCCACAGAGCGGTGTTCTCCCATGTGGGAGGCGCTCAGAAGGTGGCACCTGGCAAGGCTCACAACTGACTCTGTCACACCAGCAGGCGCACACTGGTTCTGCTTAGAACCATCGTTTCAGTCTTCTGCCATTTGAGGTCTATGGGAGGTCCTGGTGTGTCTTTGCCCTCTAGTAAAACATCCACACAAATAAGTGATTAAAAGCCTCCAAGAGCTGCCCTCTGCCCGTGCCATGCTGGCAGACCGCCATCAAAGGACCTAACAGGGCTATGGGCAGGAAGCATCAGTATCAGGGCACCAGGCAGAGGCCTAGGCCCACTCCATGCCACCACAAAGAGCTTTACCTCCCTATCTTCTTCCTTATGCTTAGCAATCCAAACAAAGCCAAAGGCTCCACTGCCGACGGGTCTCAGGGTGGTATAATGCTTGGAATATTCTCCATCATAAGCCCTCAGTCCTTCTAAGTCTTTACTCCAGTAGGAGTCATCCCAACGGTCTTTGAGTTTTCTTATCTGGAAGAGAACAAAACAGGGGCCCGGGAGGCCAGATGGTGAAGTGGAGAAGCAATGGCCCAGCCTGGCCCAGCCCAGGCCACAAAAGAGGCACCAAATTATCCATTCTTTAGAGCATCTGAAGCCAAGATGCTCTCCAGGCTACAGAGAGAAGGATCATGTCTGTCAGCACCAAAGCAGACATACTTAAAAATCAACCAAAATTCTTTCTTGCCCCCTCCCATTCAAAAAAGGAAAGGAAAGGAACATTCTCAGGCCAAAATGTATTCACGGTGGCAAGCCAAAAGATGGATGGCACTAAGTGAGACGCAGGAGAGGCCCTACTCTCGGGGGTCAGTGACTGGCCCGAGAGGACATCAGATACCTACTTCTCCCATGCTGTTCCTTGGCTCTTCGAACAAAGACTGAGATGAGGAGCACCAGCTGGAAAACAGAAACTGGGCCCTTCCTATGGAGCGATGGCTCTGGAAGAAGTCTTTCACCATCCAGCAGCAAAACAAATCTGCAGGTCCCTTTAACTCCACGTGCTTTATCTCAAACTGTATACCTAAAGGAGGACATGGAAGCATCAGACACAGAGTAAGGAAGGGGAGGAGGGAAGCCTATGAAACAGCACAGCCAGGGCTGGGCTTCAGCGAGGTCAGGAAGCACAATCCCCATCACAGGGCAATGTGACAGCATCAGCCCTGGACACCCCTGGCACAGAGGCCAGGCTGACTGTGGTCTGGTGACCAGGACTGAAGAGAGACACAGGCCAACAAGGGAGGAGAAGTCAGTCGGTCGGCTGGTCAGTCAGCCAGTCAATAAACCTTAATTAAACTCTTAGGATGTGCTGGACACTGTGCTTTGCACTGGGGCTACAGAGTAGGGCAAAGGATAGTCCCTGCTTTCAAGGAGCTCCCCGACGGAGGAGACAACAGTCAAACCACTGTGTACAAGCAAGATGTCAGCAGGATCAACAAGGAAGGCCTGAAATGACAACAGATTGGCAAAGTCTTCCCATAGAAAGTGGTGCTTTAGCAAACTGGGGAAGCCAGGAGGGGAGAGGAGGAGAAAGAGGGCAGGCTTGAAAGTCCCCAGAGTCAGGCAGTGGAGCACGTCATTCAGGGCACAGGAAGGAGGCCAGCATCACTGGGCTGTACAAGGGAGGGAGAAGTAAGGAGACTGGAAAGGTGGTGACGGTGGTGGGTTATGAGAGGCTCTCAACACCAAACGCAGGACTTGATGTGTGATCCTGGAGTTGATAGGGAGCCCCTAGTTATACTGAGAGAGAGAGGGAGAAACGGGTGACCGAGTCAGACCCACATTTAGGGCAGGTACACCGACCAGCAAGGCTACTGGAACAGGACACCAAGGTGGCAGTGCCAGAGGAAAAAAAAAAGGGCATGTGTGTGAGATGTTACAAAGGAAGATCAACAAGCCATGGCACCATCTTGTATCTGGGAGGTGTGTGCAAGTGAGAACTCCAGGATGACCCCTAGGTTGGGAGCCTGAAGGATGGTGGGGGGGGGGTGGATGGGGGAACCTTCAGCAGAAACAGGGGAAAAGGAAGATGGAAGGGTTTTTTTGGAGTTCAATCTTGGATATGCTGAGTTTCAGATGTCAAGAGACACCCAATTTGAGATGCCCAAGAGGCGGTTGGAGATGTGAGACTGGAGGGGAACATTGAGGTTGCGGATGGATAAGGAGATTTGAGAATCATTGCCACAGAGATGAGATCTGAATCCATGAGAGCAGATGAGATCACTGAGTGAAACAGTACAGAGAGAGAAGGAAGGTCAGGGCAGAAGCCCATGGGACACCTACACTTGGCAAGAGACAAGGGGGAAAGAAGACCTTCTTCCCTCATAAGGATCTGTTTCCAGCGAGGTTCCTGGGGTACACAAAGCAAGAGGCCCAACCACGCCCTCTCTCCCTGTCTACAACTCCCCCTGTTTAGGAATGGGGGTGATACATGCAGGCTCAGCACTATTTCCCAAGTGCTTTTAGCGCGTCAGTCACCCATGTGCCATATGTGACAAACAGCAAAACCTCTTAGAGTGTGGGGATGAACGTTCTATTTTGGGGGGATGAGAAGGAGCTAAGTGAAATCACTCTGAGGGAGGGAAGAGGAGAGGAGGGATAATAATGTTGACAGGAAGGAAAACATAGAGGGAATCCATCAAGTCAATGCAAATCGAAGCATGAGGGAAAATGCAACAAGTCTTTTCTAAGCACCAAAAACCTTCCAACTTGTCAGAGATGAAGATGGAGGGAGGGAGGGGGCAGAGCAGAAGAAAAGAGACCTTAGACCTTATTCCAGACCTCAGAAGGCCACCAAACAACGCAGAATGCCAGTGTCACAGAATGTCCAAGCTCACAGATCAGAGAATGCTAGAGGAAGGAAGCTTAGAACCTAATCCAGAGCAAATCAGAACCTGAGTGGTAGGAGCACAGCACAGAATGTCTGTGCTCCAAGAGCTCTAGGAATGGAGAAGTCAAACAAAACCACCAGCGCCTCTACTGCGCCAAGGCTCACAAGTGTGACGGTCAGCCAAGGGACATCCCAAGACCTCATTCTTTCTAAGCGGGATGGTGGCAGAGTCAGACCCCTGCTACCCATGACCTCACCTCTGGCTCCATCTCTGCTCTAGGGCCCCACATTTCCTCATTCACTAAAAGAAGACACAGGAGATAATAGGAGTACAGCGGACCTCAGTCCAAGCCTCAGCTCCCAATCTAGAATCTGACAGCCTATGACAGCTTGGATGAGTCATTTAACCTCTTGTAAAAGGAGCAGGTCTGAACTCTAAGCACTCAAAACAGATGGCCCCCGGAAGACCCTGGCAGATACATTTGTGAAGACAAAGACTGGGAGAATGTCCTTAAGACTTCCACAAAGTCAAAGGTTCTCTGACCTCCGGCCCCAAAGCCTTTGTGGATACACACGTGGGGCTGAGGAAATTCTACCTCCCCACCCAATCCCTCCAAAAAGGAACAGCTTCCTCCCTCCAGAGGCTTTGTAGAGCACGGCCTCGTACTCTGCCGAGTATAACTGGGAAGGAAGATAGGCTGAACTGATACCTAAAATGTATGCTGCACCCACCCCGAAAGAGCTCAGTGACGTTACTGAACTGTAGTGACCAGGCCTTCACAAAGGAAGCCACCCGGCTGGAAGTCACGTCCCACAAGACTCCAAACTGAAAAGTGAGCTGAGCCTTTTATATTTCATTACAAGCCTGACTCTGTCCTCTTCACTGTTCCAAGTTCCCCAGAAAACACGACTTTTCTCCCGCCTGATGACACAGATCTGTCCCAGTGTCAGGGACCAACTAAAACAAGATCGCGGATTCAAACCCACCTCTCTCTATCTCAGACAGCTCAGTAGCTACACTTTGTGTCACCGGTACATTGTATGAGGACTGGGCACTTGGATGAGAAATGAATTCTTGCAAGATTCAACTGTTGCCATGTCTGCTTTGACTTTACTCCCCAGTTATAGGGTAAACGGCCAAGCCCCCTCCTCATGTCCAGGCCCGTCTTATCTCTCTTGCCTAAGTCCTAGTTTGGGGACCCTACCTCCTATCCCCATTCCTCAGCAATCCTCCCAAGGATGGAGGCTTGTCCCTGAATAACAGCCCCTTGTGGCTGGGGTACAATAAAATTACATTAAAAGCCCCAAATCATATAGACACACTAATGCGGCAGCATCCAAAGAAAAAAAATGTGAAGCTACTTAAAGTTAAAATTGAAGAATTAATGCGAAGCAAGTAGTCAGGCCCATTCTCTCAAACCCCTTTGATGTACTCACTGAGTTTGGCCCCATCTTTGTGATTACAGATCCCAGGGTAAGTGCCTTCCACAATCTCCAACTGGAGGCTAAGTCTGGGCACCCGCTGCCCTCCCGTTTTCACAGGGGTGGAAGTAGCTTGAGCATTCAGTGTCTGGTTTTCCAACGGGCCTTCCGAGGGATCCACATTATTATATTTTGGAGGGCTCTGGACTGAAAACCTGTCCTCTGGTGCTGATCTTCCCTGGCTGTCCTCTGAGGCATCTAATTTCTGCCCATCCATATCTGGGGACACCTTGCTGGGTGGAAGTGTCGTTTGGGAGTCTGAAGTCTCAAGGAAGTGATCTTTACCACTAGAAGCAAAGGAGTTCATGACATCATCTGAGACTTCAGCAAAAACTGGGTACCCTGACACGTCACTTGCTTTTGGATGAGAAGCAGGGAAAGAAGCTGCTACATCGGTATTTTCCAAGACCTTTGATTGAGAAGTGGATTCTTCCACGATAACAACTGAAGGTCGTTGTTGGCTTTTAGAGTCTCTTTTCGATTGAACGTTATGCTCCTTTTTTAAGATGCCAATTATGCCTTTTTGACCTTGCACTGTCCTTGTCTCTGCAAGTTCCTCTTCAGAAGCTCCCGTCGACGAGGCCCATTCCTCTGGTGCAGACAGACTCTCGGCAGTGGCGCTACCCATGCTGAGGACAGTAACAAGGAGTACATAATCACATTATAATCAACAAGAAACAAAAATAAAAGAGTATGCCATCTACTATCTCAACTGTGCTAGGGAGGCTGGCTGTCTCTCTATTGAAAATCTCAGGCTTTTGTCCCCGGGAGCTTTATCAAAGGAAGTGACGGCTCATGGAATCCAAAAGGTTCCAGTAGGAAACTGTCTGCCGCTTCAGCCGTGGGACGGCTCCCTCGTGGATGCCAGCCCTGTCTCCCCCACAGCTCCATGGGCTGCTGCAGCCAAAAAAGCCCTTCTCCCAGAGGCTACTCTACTGAGGAGAGTCTCCTACAACAGTAAAGCCATCAGAAATGCAGGGTCACTTCCTTCCACAGTGGGATAAGGCTTTGGAGGAAATAACTGGGAAAGAGATTTTAAAATATGCACCACTTACTGCAGTGGTGAAGGTAGCACACTGAGCTATGATTCCTCCTTCAATAACCCTCCATTTAAAATATGGATCTGTTGTTATTATTATTATTATTTACATACAACTGGGAAATAAGATATACAGGCCCTGGAGTAGGGAGATCCATCTCGCCCTATGGGAAAGTCAGAGGGGTGATGGGGGAGGACGTAGAGCAGACTGGGGAGGGGGTATACAGTGGGATCGCTGTTTGGGGGGGGTAAGGGAAAGACGGCGAGAAAATCTGTAACTCAAAACCCTGTGGAAATGAAATGATGTAAACTAAAAATAAACAAAAGTTAATTTTAAAATATTTTTAAAACAGTCTACCCAATATGGCAAATCTTTAACAAATTTTGTTTTACTTTGGCTGAAAAAGAGAAGTCTGGATCTGTACTGTAACAGCACCTTTCCTACAAATTCCATTTGCCAACCATCTGACGGCCTCTTTTGGCCTATGGCCGTCTCCATACTCAGCTCCTCCAGAAGCCTGCTACGCTTAAGCTATCTCACTCAACAGGGCTGCAGTCTTGGACTCCAAAGGCCCTCTGAGGCCGTCAATAATCCATCCCACATAGGAAGAAGCTGTTGTACGGACTCATCTCTTACTACCCCAAGCAGACCATTAGCTGCCAACGGAGAAGAGGGCAGAGGGCTTGTGCCCTCGATCTCATTACCCTAAAGTGCCTCAGAGCTCATTCAGGACACACACACACACACACACACACACACACACACACACACACACACAGCATCACACAGCCATACAGCCCCACTGGGCAATCCAAGGTGTGGAGATCCACACCACGGTGTGCCAAAGGATTAACTCCAGGGGCACCAGTCTAGGGAACAGGGCCAATGCAATCCAAACAGCATGAGATGTAGCTCTCAAGGACACATGGAAACTGGCTTTTTAGGTCATTGCTCATGCCTTGATCTGTAACTAAAACCCCCATCATGTTTTTCTTCTAACACAATTTTATAGAAGTGAATGATAATTTGTTCAGAATTTTGAGATCCCTGAAACTGCTGTTAATATGTATGTGTGTGTAAACATACACACTTGTATATATACCTGTGTATATAAACAGACATCTACATGTGTGCATGTAAGTATATAGCCAAGGAACAAGAAACTTAAAAACCCCTTGTCCCCCCAAAGCAGAGCCCCCATGTGCAGGAATTAACAAGAGCCCTCCTTCCCCAGGTAACCAGAGAGCCCAGGGCTCGTCCTGGCCTCAGAGACCCGACACCATTCATGATGCATTGATGAACTACAGCTACTCTAGCTGTAAACAACCAAGTGATCTCAAAGTTCTCTGCCAGGTCTGAGGTTCTAATCTGCTGTGACTACACCACAGAATCCCTTTGCCTTTGGAGAGAGCAGCACCTTCTTTTTGTCGAGTAACTTACCCTGGTGTGGATGTTTCTGCAGGGGGTAAAGAAGAAAATGGCAAACTGCCCCCCTCATTTTCAGCCAGGGTTGTCACCTTGCTGGGGTCTCTCGAGGGTCCTGCTGATTTCTGGCCCTTCAGGATTTGCTGCAGTTCATTTGCAGAATGTAGGATATTAACTCCAGGACCTAAGAGGAAAAAAAAAGGAAGGCATGAGAGGCGGAGTATTGCAACAGCATCTCAGGTGCTCCGGGTATGAAGAAGCCCCGGAAAGCACCTGCTTTGGCTCCTACCTGAAGCAGGCAGCTCCTTTACAGTGTGCCCAAACCAATTTGACCTAAAAGCAGCCTCTTTGCAATGTCAGTGATTTATTTTTTCCCCTAGAAAATATTCATTTTTTTCCCTAGAAACTTTTTCCCTAGAAACTTAGCACTGAACAAATGCTTCCTAATTTTCAGTAGCTCAAAGAGACAGGGAACTAGCTGGATCTTGGGCCTTCTTTCTTGTTACATACATGAGCAGAATCAATAATTATCTTGAAAAGAATACCAGCGTCCACTGAAGGAAATGCACTATATGCTATGCTTATATGTGAGGTCCAGAAAAAAAGAGAAAAGACTGCATTTCAAACAGCCATGTTTTAGGCAGGGACAAGGATAAGAGAGAGTCCAAAGGAAGACAACCCAAAAGCCAGCATGGGCCATTTCCCATCCAGCTTCACTCCTCTGACCAGGATCCCACCATCAGGCCCCAAGGAATCTCCTCATCCTGCCAGACTGTCAGCTTTGGCACTCACATCTCAGCAGTACCCTCAGTACCCTCTCTCCTTTGTACTGGAAGGCTACAGGACAGAGCAGAGAACCCCTCCCAAAGCCTCCATTCTTTCAATGTGCTCCCAAGCTCCCCACCTCCAGCCTAATACCTCCCCTCCCACCCCCCACCTCAGCTTTCTTTTTCATGTTGTCTTCCCCCACTAAACTGTAAGACCCTTCACATCTGTAACCCCAGTGTTCAGCACAGTGCCTGGCACGTAAAGTTGGCACTCAATAAATGTTTAGTGACCATCATTAGAATTTATGGGCGGAACTTAGCCTAAAGAAGAGATTCAAAGGAAGCACAATCGCTATCACCAGATACCTGAAAGGCTGCCACGTGAGGTGGGGCGGGTAGTTAAACCATTTCTGACTCAGGCCTCTTGCTAAGGCCACTGTGCTAAGAAAAGCTCTGGCTCAGACTCCAGCTTCCTGCCACTGCCAGCTTGAAGAAGCAGGTCATATTTCCCACTGAAGTCGGCACAAATCAAGCTTGAGACATAACCATAAACAGCAGCTCTGGTCTGGACCAGCTAGTCCCCTGACATTCCTCACGCAGACTTCCTCATCTCCTCCTCCTACTCTGCATCCTAAAGGCTAAGTCTCTGTCTTTTGCTCCCTGTAAAATGCCTCTGGAGCCCTTCTGCTCACATAGCCAAAGCGTGGGGCTCACGGACTGACGGGTATATGATGAACCCTGTACTCTGAACAAAATAAAACTGTAGTTTACCCTCTTGTCTCTGCATCATTGCTTGGTGTTTGAGAGCAGTAGCCAGTAAGCTAACTTCAGGACAATTTTTTCAAAATTCTTGGGACAGGCTAGGCCAGCTCAAGATCAACTGTTCCAGCCCATGAACCCCTCCAGCATGTACAAGGTAGCTTTTATCCAAGAAGAATTATGGGCAGGAAAAATAAACTGCCCAGTAAAGTTGCTGTTCTATCCAGGAAACCACAGAAACAGGTCAGTGTGTTGAGTATTGGTCTGTATTGCCTATCTGTCTGTCTTCTACACCTGAATAACCCAGTAGATGTAAACCATTCAACTCTAAGGGGTCAGTCAGGTGGCCACACTGATACCTTGACGAGCACTGGGTGCAAAAGCAAAGGGTTTGGTTGAGGGACTTAGGGTTTTAACATGAAGGCGTCCTTTCTTTTGGGGTGAATATCTGGCTAGGTCTAGGATTCTTCCAAACCGTACAGGCAAAAAACAAGAAACTCATGTCTGACTGTCTGCCATTTGGACTGACTGTACTGTCTTGGCTGCCATTCCTGTTTAAATTCCTGGGCAGTCTTCATCTAGCCTGGTCTGATATAAATTTCAAATGGTCAGTAGGATCCCTATCACTGGTACTATAGACCTGACAGCTCAATTATGCCTTGAATAACTAATGATCATTATAAAATTCCACAGATTCAAATAACTCTGGGCTGGTTCAGGTCATTCTGGTTTGTGACAACTGACTGTTGATTCTGGAAGCCAAATTATTTTTGGTTGCATCTACTCTCAACATGAGAACTCTGGTCTGGTGAACTACTATTAAAGTACATGGTCTACAGTAACAGCCAAAAGCACCAGCCTTGGCCCCAGAGAGGGACTTCTGACTTAGAAATATCGCCCGTACTTAAGCTAACTGTTAAAGATTCATACACGAATCAGCTGCCCCTGGTTTTTTAAATTACTGCACCTCTGATCCTAAGCTTGCCCTCTGGATAAGCAGAGACCTCCACTAACCCTTGGATGAAAGTTTCTGTGGGAGATATTTTAACAACAGGCAGGAAAAGAGTGGGAACTCTTTTTTTCCAAAAGTTTCAAAGCTTTCAAAGATATAATCTGCTTTGTGTTCCTACTTTTGGCCAGGCTGAGAATACAAAAAGAGAGATAAGTGGGAAGAAATCCTTCTCCCTTTGTAGAAATCCTCTTTTCACAGGTGAGATGTCTTTTGTCTGGCTCCTACAAATAGAAATAAATCATTGACATTGCAAAGAGGCTGCTTTTAGGTCAACTTGGTTTGGGCACACTGTAAAGGAGCTGCCTGCTTCAGGTAGGAGCCAGACCAGGTGCTTTCTGGGCCTTCTTCAAACCTGGAGCACCTGAGATGCTGTTGCAATACTATGTCTCTCATGCCTTCCTAATTCAGCTCTGAGCTGATATGCAGTGTGCCTGGGCAGCAGGAGAAGGCTTTCAACAAGTGCTTGCAATGTCATGACTTCCCCACAGCCATTTTTACCTTCAGCACTGTCTGCACGATTCCACCCTCCGGCGTCTTCCGTGCCCTTCTCAGCCTTACTCCCGTTGCTTCTTTCTGAGGAGGTGGGAGCGCTGAGTGACGGCACAGAGTTATTTTCTGCCAGCTCCATATAGTTGTAGAAATCAGGAATCAGAAATGTGATGTTCTAGAAACATACAACGCTTAAGATTCAGAACCCAAGCAGAGTCTATAATGACAACAAAGCAGGAGAGAGTGTCGGGGGCGGGGGGAGGGAAGGGGAAGACAGAGAGAAGGAGCAATGAGAGACGGAGGGGGACAGAAGGGGATGGACAGCAAAAGAGAAGAAAAGTGAGACAGAGTGAGAAATGAGAGAGTTTAAAGAAAACAAAACCATTTAAACAAACAGGTCTGTAAAAGGTTTTCATTCCTTTGGTTCTGTCCCTTGCCTTTACCATGCCACGTACACACACACACACACACACACACACACACACACACACACACACACAACAGAGGCATACTGAGGTCTGCCTCTTACTGAAGCTGCCTGCGCCCAAAGCAGGGAGGGTGGCTCTAGGCTGCAGCCAGGAAGAGCTCCTGGTAAGGTGGGTGCTGCCTTCCCAACCCCACAAGTCAGGTCTGTGGAGGAGCGTTCTTGTGGTTCCTGTGAATGGCCACTGTCTCCACTCCCCAGGGAGAGAAGGGACAGAAGTGGCACACAGACTGAAGGTGTCCCTACCTTGCCCACCACGTCCGTTTTTTCATAACCAAACAGCGTCAGAGCAAAGTTGTGGTTGATACCATAGATGGTCCCGTTGGGCAGAAGGGTGATGAGGCCACTGATGGTGGTGAAGATCCAGAGGGAAGCGGAGTAGATGGGCAGGGTGGACGCGGCTGGGCCCCCTCCTTCCTCATCGGGGACGTCCATGCGCAGCTTCAAGCTCAGTGGGAAGGCGCTGCCGTCCTTGGTTCTTCCGGTCAGTCTCTGGATCTGGAGGTCCTGCCAAAGGCCGGGCAGCCGGTTTAGAGTGGGCCGGGGCAAAGGGCAGAGGCAGGCTCCCTCCCGACCTTCCCAGCTTTGCTTTCCTCCTCCTGCACTCACAGCTGGAGCCCTCCCCACTATTTTGGTGCTCGGGGCTCTAGCTGGCTGGCATCCATTAGACTACAAGCTCCCTGATGACCAGAACCATATTTGTGCCTCATTTAATAAATGCTTAATGAGTGCTGCTCGTGCCTCCGACCTTCCCTTCTTACTGATGTCTGCCGGCACGCAGAAGGGCAGAAGGTCGGAGCCCAAGGGAGGTCTCTGCTCCCATTCACCTCGAGGCGTGGTGAGCAATGTACTACAAACAGCCCACAACAAGAAAGGGGGGACATGAGGGCTGTGAGGAGGAGAATCTCTGAAGAAATCTGAAGAAAGATTCCAAATGCCTAAATCAGCAGCAAGAGACTCTTGGTGGGTCTGGCAGTCATTCAGAAGAGCTGGGAAGCCTGGGCCAGGGGCCTCCTCCTCCCACCACTCCCACCACTCCCACAGCTTTGTCAAGCCCCTTCCCCCCATCATCTTTTTAAATCGACAAAAATGAAGTGCAGAGCATTGCAAAGAAACCAACTATACCGAAGTACAGTTATCAAAATGTTTTTTTTTTAAAAACAAGTTCATGGACCCAAGGTCAAAAGACCCTGCCTTAGATGACATCCAGAAATTCAAAGACTCTACAATGAGGAATCCTGAGCTTAAGCGTCAGAAACAGAATCTGCGCCTCTCCGCTGCAATTTGCTCCCTGGGCAGCCAAAGCCACGCAAGAAAAGCTGCTGGGCAACAGCTTCGGCAGCGTGTACCTCTGTGACGGGCTGACCCTGAGCCGGCATCTGCAGGGAAGGAATCAGGGTCAGGATCTCACTCCCAATCACTTCTTCCAAGGACAAGTAGCCAAAGAGTTGAGCAAACAGAAGGTCACACGATATTACCTTGCCCTTGGAGGAGAAAGTGCACCCGTTACTTTAGCAGAAAACACCAGGATCGCAGGTAACTGTCCAGTTTTCAGCCCAATCAAACCTCAGCTTCTTTCAGATAAGAGAAATAAGTTAAAGCTGCCTCTACTTAGGGGTGCAGAAGATTTAAAAGCTAGTCGTCTTTTTAAAAAATACAACTTTTTCCCTCTACAAAAGAAATGACTAAAAACTGACATGAAAAATTCAAAATTTGAATGCAATACCTCCCTATCATTTTCCCTAGAAAGCCTAGCTCTAGTTCTCAAAAAACCACTGACACTTACTCCCATTCAGTACCCTGCTTGCATTCTGTACACTATGTGAAGTTTTCCTTTTCAGATAGTGGGGATCCTCATCTCACCTGCTCTGGAAGCACTGGGGCCACCACTCGGAAGCCCGATCCCACTCCTGATCAGCATGGGACCCCCCCCTGCCCTGACCTGTTGCTGATTTTAGCTGGCTCCCCCCTCCTTACGAAACCTAGTCATCCCCTGTCCCCGAGGATGCTCAGGAGGTACCCACAGCCTCAGCCTCCCACAGCTGGGACGACAGGAGTGTGCCACCATGATCGGCCAGGTGACACTTCAGAGAAGTTCATTTCTTTCAAACAACTTTCCCTTCCCACACAGGATGAGATAGTAACATTTTTCAAATAATGCTACTTAGATGTATATTTATTTTTATTGTCAAACTGATTAAAGATGTATGAAAACGTTCCATTGTGAGAACTACCTTTCACCAGTTCTAACAAAACCTCACCTATCACTTGGAAGATAAACCAGAGGAAACTGCAGGAAGCCTGTAAAGGGAAGTGACTCCTCCAGAGTCACATAGCTAACAGGTGGAAGGGCAGGATCTGGGCAGGGTTCTTCCTGACCCCCAATCCCATGCTCTCCCTACCACACCAGGCAACGCCTTTCAACGATAATGAAAACATGTGCATGTCTTTGGACAGCCAGACAGCCCAGTGGACAGAATGCCAGGCCCAGAATCAGAAACACAGCCAGGCTCAGACACTCAGTAGCTTAGTAGGCCCTCGGCTGGCTGGTTCTGCTTCATTTCCCCAAATGTATAATTTGGGAGGAACTGTTCTTGAAGGGGAAGTAACATAGAAGAGAAGCCGACTCACATCACTCTGGAAAGTGACCCAAACTGTGAATCTCTCCACGGGCTCCAGCAAAACCACACAGCATGGGGAACAGTCATGTTCCAGATTCTTCATCCAGATGGAGACAGGAATCTTTTCCTTGTTGGAGCTGACGAGGTCCACCTGGGAACAGAGCCAGGCTCAGAAGCCCTCCACCAAGCCCACAGCGCCAGCCAGTCCAGTTGAGCTCAGAGCATGAGGTCCCCCATCCACCCCTAAGCAGCCTCAGGATCCACACTTTAAGCCAAAGGCTAGGATTGCACCTTTCAAAGCTGGACAATTCTAAGAAAAACAAGCTACTTGAACGACTCCTGTGAGCTCAGCAGTGTGGGCAGTGCTTTCCTAAGGGTCATGGGAGATGGTCTCGCCACGTGGTACCAGGTGAGACTGGTTCCAGGACGCTGGAGTCTTTCCAGCTGAGGACAGCCTGCCAGACACAGTCTTGACAAGGCACTGAAATAGGATTTAAGGAAGAAGGAGAAAAAACAAACTCTTTTTTTCTTCCTCGGCTATATTTGATGCTTCAGGAAAGGGAAAAAAAAAAAAGTATGTGACTTCTGAACATGGCTGTTCACACAATTATATAAACTGTTTTTCTTACCTTGTTCCTCTTTCTCAAGAACTAGCACCTTTAAATGACCCATCCAAAATGCTTCAAATTAAAGTCACAGAATGTTAATGGTAGAAAGGACCTTAGAATTCCCTCTTTTTATCTCAAAACAACACTGGGATGTAGGTACTATTATCATGCCCATTGTGCTCTGTCTGAGGCAGACAGGGCTCACAGGATCTGCTCAGGCTCACAAAGCCAGTGAGCACCCAGATCTCCCTGAGCCCCATCTCCAGTGACCCCTGAAGCTGGAGGCAAAGTACACAGGTTCCAACCTGGATTCTACTTCTCACCGCTGGCATGACCATATTGCTTCTCTTATGACTGACCACTGTACCCATACAGACCTTGCTCTGTCTTCTGTCCTCCGAAACCCTCCTAGCTCTAAAGCTCTGATTTGGGAATCCCTGCAAGCCCTTTAAATTTCTGGAAGTGCTGAGGCTAACAAGATGGGTTGATGAGTGGCCAGCACTCTGGTGATGAGCCTCCCACCGAGCCTCCATGGCCTTTGAGAACCACCTCCATGACACAATGATAAGGTGGCCCATAAAGAAAACTGAAATAGAAACTGTTATGAATATTTTTTTAAATTCTTGACATTTTACAGTTCATTTATGTTCATTTCACATGTAGTTTTACGTGGTCAGATACATTTGGAGATATTTAATAAGGTTTCAGTCTTCATTAGGCACGTCCAAAGATGGTCCAGTCAAAAACACTTCCGCCAAAAGTAGGTGCTCAGGAGAGCACATTCTACCATGACTTAAATGTCTGTTTATCAAAGGGAGCTACCAATTAAACTTTGAACACGGAAAGTATACAGGGAAATGCTGACTTTAAGGATAGGAACAATTATTAATTTTGAAGGCTGAAACAAAGCAAGGTGGGTTCTAGGCAAAATCCGAGAGAAGTGTATAAAGGATCTAAAAAGGCCCAGCTTCCCAGCACCTCACTCACCACTGTTTCAAAAGCGATGACATTTTGCTCCTCCGCCGTGCCAGAGTCACTAACTAACGCCTCCACCACCGAAACGCTGGATTTGGAAAAGAACAAGGACAGCCTCTGGCCAATCAGCTCCTGCCCACAATAGCCGAGGAGCTCACAAGCTTGCTCATTGACCATGCGGATCTAAAGGGGAAGAGCAGCAGAAATCACAATCCCTCTGAGCTCACATGCTGAGGCTGTGACCTCTTACTTCACAAATAACCCCCCCAAATGGCTGCTTTTTGCTTCTGTTGCCTCACCATCAGAATACAGCTCCAGAAACGCACTTAGACCGGGCCACACGGCTTTCCTTTCCTATGCACCACTTAGCACTTCCTACCCTACAGACCAGATTCCAGACCAGAAATTATGATGTTAGTGTCTCAGATATTGCCGAGAAGAACACTATTTCATCCGGTCATGTAACTAAAGACAACCTTCTCCTAATCATAAATGGGAAATCACATCAGTTGCTCCCCTATTCTGTTGATGTGGGCCACTAGCTTCCAAACAAATGCATTTGGAGAGCTGAAACATTTTAAGTTCATTTCTTTCTTAACTGGGCTAATAACTAAGCAGATAATGAGAAATGGTTTACCCTTCCTCTCCCTTGAACCTCTAGCCTTATAAATGAATGTCACTAAGGTAAGGACCTATAAATTTGTCAGTGTGAATATTTCCTCTATCAACACCGAGCGTGATCCCTTGTTATCACTGAGCAGATGTACCTGGAGAACTGAATGATAATTCATTTACTCCTCAGTGAATATGATGAAGAGTGAAAAATCCAATTGTAGTCCAACTCCAACTTCACATGGGTTTAAGTCTTACTCCTTTTACAAAGATGGACCCAAATATTTTGTCCTAAGACCACTTAACAAACACACAGATTCCCCTTCTGACATGACACCATTACAAAAAAGGCATTTCTGTGATTAGCAGTTAATGCTACCTTCATCGTCTTCAAATCCACTACAAATATGGCTTTATTTGGGACGTATGCAGACAAGGGCTGAGACTGGAAGGACGACCCCGAAGTCAGGCTGCTGTTCACTAAGGAGGAGTAGGAACTAGAGATGGTATTGGGCGGTTCAGAGTAATCCGTCTGCGACCTGATGCTGAAGCAGTTCGTACAAATGTTTTGGGCAGCCAGTGATGACAGGCAATAGGCACTCCATTTGTCTTCTGAAAAGGAGAGTCCAAGAAAGGGAAGGGTGAGTGCTTCTAAGAATCTGGAAGCCTTTTTAGTCACTTGTTTTTAGTTAACAAAAATCCACCTTCTCTCCCTTCCACCCCTGCCTTTCCCCCCAAACGGAAATGAAAGGAAAACAAAACCCCCGTTACAAAAATTCATAGTTAAGCAGAACAGATTTCCTCTTTGTCCGTGTACAAATGAGATGTACACATCTCCTTGTGCACTCTGCGTCCTTCACCTCTCAGGAGGTGGGCAGCATGCTTGCTTCATCATCAATTCTGTGGAAATTGGGGCTGGTCACTACACTGAGCAAAGCTCCTGATTCTTTCAGACGCGCATCTGTCTTTGCTACATTGTTGTCACTATATAAACTGAGCCCTGGTTCTGTAGCCTCTGCTCTGCATCAATTCACCCAAGTCTTCCCAGGTTTCTCTGAAACCATCCCATTCATCATTTCTTAAAGCACAAAAGTACGCCATCATATTTATAATACCGCAATTCATTTAGCCAGTCCCCAACTATTGGCCATCCTCTGAAATTCCCATTTTTTACCACCTGAAAAAAAAAAAGCAATACCTAGTTTTATCCTTCTTTGTCTTTATTAGAACTAATCCCTCCCTTAACCTTCTTGTTGTTCACTCATCTCAGTTGTGTCCAAGTCACGGCGACCCCATTTGGGGTCTTCTTGGCAGAGATACCGGAGCAGTTTGTTATTTCCTTCTCTAACTCATTTTATAGATGAGGAAACTGAGGCAAATTGGGTGAGGTGACTTGCCGAGGATCACACAGCTAGTTGGTGTCTGAGACTAGGAGTCCTCCTGACTCCAGATGCAACACTCTGTGCACTGTGGTGCCACTGGCAGCCCTTCACCTGCCCTCCTGCCAAGTCTCCTGCCTCACACTTACCTGTACCTAGCTCTGTACTTGCACCATTCTTCCTCTGACCAGCTTAGATGAGAGGGGTATTCCCCTGCCAGCCCTTCCCTCCTCGTCTGCACAGATGTCTCCTTGCACACCCCAACCACGTGACACCTTTTCCCCCAACATTCCTTCCCCTTCCCCCTCCAGTGCATTCTTCTTCCTCTGTCTTTCTAGTCTTTCCTTACGATCACCAAGATAGAGCAGAGCCATTCCCAGGCTTTGTCTGATTAGGCTCACTCTAAATGCTGAGAATGACAGGGTTCAAGGGAGACACACAGATCATCTCCCTCTATTTGAATGTAAGCAAATCATGATTTTTTATGATTGTTTGGTCATGCTTATCTTTCTACATTTCTCTTAACTAGTATGCTTGAACTTTAAAGTTTCTATGTAGCTACGGCCTTATCATCAAGAATATTTGGAAGTCTTCTGTTTCATTAAAAATCCATTTTTTTCCTCTGTAGGATTATGGTCAGTTTTTCTGGTTAAGTTATTCTTGGCTGTAAATATGCCCTTTGCCTCCTGGAATACCATATTCCAAGCTCTCTGGTCCTTGATGGGGGTTGCTGCTAAATCGTCATGCTGTCCTCTACAGCGACAGGGAAGGGAGATGAGGAGAGGAGAAGCTGGGGGAAAGGTAATGAGTCTTGTTTGGGGCATGTTAAGTTGATGATGTCTACCAGACATCCTGTTCAAGATAATCTGAAATTTGGGAGGCAGGAGAGGTAGGTTTGAGAATCATCATCATATGATTAAATCCATGGGAGCTGGTGAGATCACCAGATGAAGGTGCACAGAGGGGCAAGAGAAGCGGGCCCAGCATAGAGGGGTGTGACCTGGATGAGGGTCCAGCAAAGGAGAGTGAGGAGAGGTCAAATAAGGAAGAGGAGAAGTAGGAGAGAGATGTCCTGTAAACCTAGAGAGAAGTACCGAGGAGACGGGGACCAACCACATCAAAGACTGCAGAGAGGTCAAGAAGGACGGGGACTGAGAAAAGGCTGTGCATCTGGCAGTTCAGAGATCCCCGATAACTCTGGAGAAATCGATGAGGCAAAAACCTGGATTGTAGGGGATAAGAGAGTGAGAGGAGGAGAGGCAGAGGCACCTTCTCCAGTGTGGCTATTGTTAGCAGGGACATGAGGCTCAAGTGAGACACAGGCATATCTGTAGTCAGCAGAGAGGGAGAAACTGAAACACACTGGAAGACAGAGGGGACGGCGTGGCATGGGATCCCTTGTACAGGGAGAGGTGACGGAGACGATGGCAGAAGGCCCCGAGTGGGAGGAGATGAGACAGAGCTCACCATGAATGGCCAATGGCTGGCCAGGTTCTTAGCTGAGAGGGGGGCGGGGCAGGGGAAGCCACAGGAGGCTTGAGGAGGGACAAGAATGTTGGAAGAGCAGGTGTGGATCAGGACAGTGAGCCGATGAGGGCAGCAGATGGTGAAGGCCTGGGCTGGTCTTGTTGCCGCTTTATTGGGGAATGGAGCCTCGTGTTATTCTAGGCTCTCAGGGACAGCTCAGGCTGGGGACCCACAAGCCTCCAGGGCTCCCACAGAGGTCAGAGGTCTGACTGTTACAAAAGCCTGCTCATCATCCACAGCAACAGAACAGCAGGCTTCTCTTTGGGGTGGGATTCCTGAGCTAGTCATTCTTCACTAAGACCCTGCTCTGCTCCTGGAAGCTGATACACACAGCCAAGGACCCCTGGGCACAGGTCCACCCTGGGTCCACACCTTGGTACCAGGTAACAGTGACAAAGCTGCCAGTTGGCACCTCTTCCCACCTCCCTGTAGGAGTTCTGGGTGTCCTGGTATGGGCCTAGGACCTTCTTTCTCCTTGGAGCTCAGCGTCTCTCTGGTTATCCCTCAGGGCGCTCCTGACCAACCCCTGTCCCCAGTGTCTATAAACCATCTCCTGATGCCCACTTTGGCTGCAAAGGTAACACACTATGGCCTTTTCTTGGATTTCTTCAACAGGATTCAGACAGCACTGAAAACTGAGGCAAATGGCATTACATGAATTTCCCAGGGTGGCTGACTCCAGGCCTAGCACTCCGACCACTGTGCAACCGAGCCACCTGTTCCACTGCCTCCCAGGGATCTCTTCACTGCCCAGTGTAATGGCCTTTTCTTGATCATCATCCTGGACTTCTCTTAATCACCCTTGTCTCTTCCACACTCTCATCTCCAGGCCTCTCTTGCTCCTTGTCCTGTCTCACCGCCCCCCAGTCTCTTTTTCTTGTCCTTAGTCTAAGGCTTGCCCACTGACCACAAGTGTCCCCTGGGACTCTGTCCTGGGACCCTTTTTCCTTCTCCTCCTAGCCTGTCTTAGTGAGTGATCTTATCTCCTGTCTCTAGGTAAATGATTCTAGGATCTCTCTGTCCAACCCTCACCATTTTCTTGACCTCCAGGCTTGCACTGCCAACCACCCCAGGAAATCTCAAACACAGACGTGTTAAGCTCATTATATCTGAAAGTAAACTCTTTGTCTTTCCCCAAAAAAGCATTCTCTCCTTCTGAACTTCCCTATTCCTAGGCTCCCAGAGGAGGTGTCCTCTTCCCGTCCCCTTGGCCATTCAGCCCGGCATCTGATGTCAACAAGGCTTCCTGACACCATCCCACACCTCTACTCTCTGTCCCCTTCTCTCCTCTCACACGGCCACTATTCTTGGAGGTGCAGGCCCTCAAAGCATTTTGACCTGTCTCTCTGACTCATTTTTCCTCCCTCTGGGCCACCTTTCACTCAGCTCCCAAAGTGACCTTCCTAAAGGTGTGGGGAGGGCCCGCTCACCTCCTGACTGATAAACTGCCATGGCTCCCTATTGCCTCCCAGACCTGGTGTAAAATGTTCTGTCAGACCTTTAAAGCCCTTCAAAGGCCTTTCCGTTCTTCCTCCACTCTCCTCATGCTCCCGCCCTCTGCAGACCCTCTAGCAGAGGCATCAAACCCACGGCCTGGGGATCACAAGGGACCCACCACACTCAGGAGTACAGCCTCAACCACAGTGAAATGTAGCTCCTATCTGATCATCATGCATTGATACAGTAATTTTTTTAAAAAGGCAACAGATCAAGGTGTAGTTTCCTAAGTCACTATGAGACCCTTAGGGCTGCGGTACTGGCCCTCCAACTCAGCTCTGCACCTCCTCCTGGGCTGACCCCCCCCCCAGGCCTGGAATACTCTCCCTCCTTGCCTCCGTGGCCTCCTTCAAGTCTGAAGTCAAGTCCCCTCTGCTTCAATCCCCCAGAACCCTAGAGCCTTCCCCCCAAGACAGCTCCCAGCCCCCCCCCCGCCTCCATCTGGCACACTCAGGGCCCCTCCCCCATCAGAATGTGAGCTCCTTAAGGCAGCTGCTGTTTCTGCCTTCCTAGTATTCTCAATGCTTAGCAGTTTTCAGAACACAGCAGGCATTTAATAATGGTCGGTCAACCCGTAAACATTCATGAAGCACTTACTCTGGGCCAGGCGCTATGGGAAGCCTGGGGACACAAAAAGAAGCCCAGACAGTCCGTGGCAGCCAGTGGATGTGCGTAAATTGTCCTTACACAGGACAAGGAGCCCAGCTCCCCAGTGAAGTGCAGCTCCTTTGGTGCCAAAAAAATGCCTTAACACACACATGCACACATGCACAGACACACACACGCACCCTCACACACATGTGTGTGCGCATGCACACAGACACACACGTGCACCCACACTCACACAGACACACGCATACACAGACACACAGACACAGACACACACAGACACACACACACAGACACACACACACAGACACACACACACACACGTGCGCCCACACTTACACAGACACACACGTGTGCCCACACTCACATAGACACACACGTGCGCCCACACTCACACAGACACACGCATACACAGACACACACAGACACACACACGCAGACACACACAGACACAGACACACACAGACACAGACACACACACACACAGACACACACACACAGACACACACAGACACACACACACACACACACACACACAGACACACACACACAGACACACACACACAGACACACACACACACACACACACACACACCTTCTAAAGCCTCCAGAATGCCTGGACTGAGCTGTCTCCTCCTAGCCCAGTGTCTGACAAGGCTCTGGACGGCCAGTCTGGGAAGAGAAGAAAAGAGCACGACCGGGCTCTGGGCAGGTTTTTGGAGGCACTCTAGAAGCAGACAAAGGAGGAGGAAGGGAAAAGGCATCAGCGCCGACAGTACCATGGCCTCGGCATGTTTAGGACCAGGAGAAGCAATGGCCAGATGGGCAGATGGGGTTGGTGTGGGGGGGTTATGCTTGCTATCATGGGCCAGTGCCCCAGGAGCTGGAGGATGAGAGGGGCTGCCGAGCCTGCCTCCACCCCTGCCTCACTTCCCATTAACTGGGGCTTGGTTTTTCATTTTGACAAAGACTATGTTCCATGGATTTAATATTATCTTGTTGACCCTGTCCTTTTTTTCAGCATGAGGACACATATGCCCTCTGGAAGTCACCCGCTAGTGACCCTGCCTAGCTACAGGCTGGGAAATTGCCCCATGGAGTTTCCTCTCCTCAATGGAGGTATAAGCTTCCTTCTAAGCACAAAATTACTATGGACCCAGGCAGTCATCATAAATCCGCCTCAAGGACACAAACCTAATTAATAGTAACCAAGGGTTAGAGTAATATGTTTTCTTTTTTCCCCCGAATTTAACAAACATGGATATACATACAAAGATCTTAAAAAAATGAATGCACGTGAAAATGAAGAGTTCTTCCATAACTGAATTCTCTTTCTCTCTCAAATATCTTGCTTTTTTAAAATAATGAATAAAAACATGCAACAGTTAGAAAACTGGAGGAACAACTGAAAGCGAACATTTCTCATTGGCAAGTGTGCAGTTTCCCAAAAAAATCCAAAGAGATAATTACCCGAGAGTGTCTTTTTACTCTTACAGAGTCTGGTGAAGCCATTCTTCCTGCTCAGGTGCTGGAAAGCCCTGGGAAAGGGTCTGCTCAGCTGTAAGAAATTTCCTTCAAATGGATTCTCCGCATTTCCTAACAAGGATAATCCCCTTGGTGCATATATACAACCATCTTCCAGGAAAATCTTCAAGGACATCTTAAGACCTCAAGAAGATCACCTACTTTTCAGCCTTAAGAAATCAACTAGAAAAAGAAAAGAAAAATTCATTCAAATCTATTCATTATTATTATCATCACAAAGTCTTTACCAAATGCCCAACTGTTCGTACTTGTATATTAAGACTGCACAAAAATAACCAGTCATAAAGAACCACAACTCAGGACCACCTTTTCTCCAGTAGCCTTCATGTCACTGGTACTGGGAACCCCCAGTGGGAAGACTCCCTCCACCAGAGCAGGGCAGCCACTGCTCCAGAATGGAGCGGAGCGTCTTTGGAAGCTGCCCAGACGCTGAGAGTGTTTGACTAGTCCAGAGGTCCTCGGTGGTCAGCTCCCTCTCTACTCCTGCTATACCCCCTGGAAGCTCATGATACATAAATTATAGATTTAAAGTAGATGTGCAGCGTCTTATCAGTTCCTCGGGACAAGCAAGAATGTTGATACGGTTTTATTTTGTGATAACAAAGACCACTTGCATGGGTACTCCAAACACTGGGCTGATTCAGAACGTCTGACCTTGACCAGATGAAACCCAACCGAGTCTGCTTCCCCATGTTTAGTGAGTTCTTTGTCAGCTGGATGCTGGATTGCCTGCCATACACACCTTTCATTGCTTTCATCTGCACTGGTGTGAATTCTGTGGTTTTTAAGAATAGGTATTACCCCAAGAAAAACACATAAAAGTTGTAGCTCTGTTAAAGAAAGCTCCGGTGACCGTTAAGAGATACTGCAGCGGCTATTGGTATGGGGAGGCTGTTCGAGTCCAGAAATAGTACAAAACGAGCCCAAAGGAATGTGAAGTTGAAAATGAAGAACATCAAGAATTCACTAACCATTCACTAAAAAACAGCCTGATTAATCCTCATAAAATAAACACAGACATTTAGAAGGACCTGAAAGTCAGAAGGGTTGTTATTAGCTTTTCTATAGCATGGAAAATGCTTCCTAAAGTTGGCAAAGCAAACACCAGAAACAAAAAGCTGCTGTTACTAACGGGGAGAAAAATTACTTGTCAGTCAAAGAAAAATACAACAACAAGGCTCCTAAAGATTGAGAAAGGGTCGTTTTTACTGATGAAACTCACTTTTTCATTCCAGACTAAGCCATGGGTGGTGAGGTGGCACCAGCCCTGGAGTCAGGAGGACCTGAGTTCGAATGTGGCCTGAGACGTCTGACATTTACTACCTGTGTGACCACAGGCAAGTCACTTAACCCCAATTGCCTTGCAAAAAATTATTTTTTCTTTCCAATAGGCCTAGAAGTCTTGTTCTCAATTAAGAAAAATGAACTTAGAAAAATATATTAATATTCTGACAAAGTGAATTATTTTAAAATTACATAGATTTCCAAATGGTGATGGAATACTATAGTATTTCACATATATAAAGCCTGGTACCACACGGTGTATCACAAAAGGTCATGAAAGTTATTCAGGAAACGTTTCTGCATCATAGGGAATGACAAGATGGCTTGTAATTCAGAGAAAGGCAGGAGGAGCCGTAGGAAGTGAGGCAGAGCGCGGTGAAAGCCCTGAACAAGGTACACAGTGACAACAGTGCTATGGAGAAAAGGGACGGACAGGGGCTCCAGAAGCCTGGTCAGTGCAATGATGAAACAAGCCCCGAGACCCAGGAGGCGGGGAGCCCAGGGTCACACACGGCTCAGCTACATCGACTGTGTATGTCTCTTATGGGGGTCTTCTTCTTCTCCTTCTCCTCCTTCTCCTCCTCCCCCTCCCCTCCCCTTCCTCTTGTTCTTATTATTATTATTATTACTATTACTATTTTCTTTTTCAGCCGAGGAAAGGGCAGTGAGAAAATATATACTTATTAGGCTTTCTTTTTTAAAGTCAGAAAAAAAAAATATCCTAGAGATGGGGATAAACGTGCTTCAGGGGACTGGGAACTCATCTGATTTAAACCTCACTGAAAATCTTTGGACTAGGAATAAATGGAACTTTTCTTAAAATGATAAGTACCACTGATCCAAAACCAAGAGCCCGCATGACCTGTAGCGGGGACAGACTTGATTTAGGATGAACAAGGACGTCCATGATCGTTATTACTAGTCAATATTGTACTAGAAATGCCGGCCATTGCAGAAGAGAAGGAAAAGAGATGGAAAGAATGATAACAGGCGATGGAAAAACAAAACTGTCACTCTTTGTAGATGCTCAGAGAACCCCGGATAATTGGCTAAAAAACTGTCTGAAACAGCAAACAGCTTTAGCAAAGTTTCAGAATATAAAATAAACCCACATAAAATCATCGGCGTGTCTTTACGTTATCAACAAAAGCAGCAGAAAGAGACAGAGAAATTCCAGTTAAAATAGCTGCAGAGGGTATAAAATGGAGGAAGTCGAACTACCAAGACAAACCTAGGAACTATACGAATACAATTACAAAAATACTTTTCATACAAATAAAACAATTACTCATTGAAATGTTAATTGAATTAATTAAAAGAAATATTAATTGATTATGGGTAGATGAAATAATATAATAAAAATTACAATCCTGCCTAAATTAATTTACTTATTCAGCGCCGTACCAGTCAAATTCCCAAAGAATTATTCTATAGGGCTAGAAAAAAAATATAACAAGATTTATCTAGAAGAAGAGAAAGTCAGGAATACCAAGGCAGTCCGTGAAAAGTGAGGGAGGCGCCTGGCAGGAACAGGTGTCACAATGCACTACTAATCACCAAAAAACACGGGCGGGATTAAAAAAAAGGTTAGTCTGCGGAAGAGGCCAGGTGTGCAGTGTACAGAAGTGAAGCGACCCCAGGAGCCCAGTGTGGATAAACCCGAAGACACCAACATTCGGGGTAAGAACTCACTGCTCAATGAACACTGGCGGGAACACTGGAGCGCCACCCGGCAGGAACTAGACACAAGCCAGCCTCTTATACCGTCCACCGAGATGAACTCAGAGCGGGTACGTGATGTGGACAAAATGGGTGATGTCGAAAGCGGATCGCGGGAGCGCAGACATTTTTACCTGTCAGATTTTTGGATAAGGGAAGAATCCACGACCAAATGAGAGATAAATCACAGTAGGGAAAACAGGTCATTTTAATTAAATCAAATTTAAATTTTTTGCACAAGCAACACCAATACAACCAAAATCAGAAAGAAAGTAGGAAACCGGGGAAATTTCACAGCGAGTTTCTGTGATAAAGGCCTCATTTCTCAAATGTATTGGGGAACTGCGCCAAATTTATAAAAACAAGAGCCATTCCCCATAGATAAGTGGTCAAAGGATATCAATCATCAGTTTTCAGAAGAAGAAACTGAAGCTATTAACAGAAATACATATCAAAACAACGTTGAGGTACCACATCTCACCAGTCAGATTGGCTAAGATGACAAAACAGGAAAATGACAAGTGCTGGAGAAGATGCGGAAAAAATTGGAACTCTACTGCATTGTTGGTGGAGCTGTGAACTGATACAGCCATCCTGGAGGGCAATCTGGAACTATGCTCAAAGGGCTATAAATAATTGCATACCCTTTTGACCCAGTAGTGCCACTTTTGGGGTTGTATCCCAAAGAGATCATAGAAGTGGGAGAAAGACCCGTATGTACAAAAAATATTTATGGCAACTCTCTCTGTGGTGGCAAAAAACTGGAAATTTAGGGGATGCCCATAAACTGGGGAATGGTTGAACAAGCTGTGGTATATGAGTGTAATGGAATACTATTGTGCTATAAGAAATGGGGAGGAGATGGACTTCATATTCACCTGGAGTGGCTTATACACACTGATGCTAAGTGAGAAGAGCAGAACCAGGAGAAATCTGTACACAACCACAGACACATCATACATATGACGACAACCTTGATAAACTGGACTCTTCTCAGCAACGCACAGGTATAAGAAGACAACTCTACGAGTCTCAGGATGGAAGGAGAGGTCTACATTCAGAGTAAGATCTAGAAAGAACAGAGTTTAAATGGAGACTGAAGCAAACCACATGCTCTCATTCTTTTCCATGCTTGGTTTTGTTTCCTCTTTCCCATTGTTCGTTCACTCCACTGGTTACAACCAGACGAATGTCCAACGTCAAAGTATTTGCAGATCCTATACTTGATTGCACGCCACCATGGCAGGGAAGGAGGGAGAGGAGAAAATTGGAAACTCAAGGGACTGTGGAACTGAATCATGTGAACTAAAAGTATATAAACAAATCAGTAAAAATAATAATAATAATAATTTTTTTAAAAAAGGAAAAGAAAATCAGTTAGTTGTGTATAGGACAGAATGTGGTTTCTCAAATAGACTCTCTGCTAAAGTTCCTTGTCTCTTGTTACCACACACACTACCAAGAAATTAGATGGAGATTGAGAGGGACAAGGGAAAATATTCTCATAAAGTAAAAGAGACAGTCACCAAACTTGAACTGGGCTTTAGCCTTGACAGGCCCAAATTTTATTTTTCTATAATGTGTCTGCCAGGTGCCTGTCTTTGATAAACAAGGAAAGCAACAAGTGATCTGTAAATTGCCTACTTTTGGCAACAAATAATGTGTCTGCCGGGTGTTTCTGTAAATTGTCTGCTTTTTGGTAAACAAGAGAGAAATATGTAATCTGTGATAAGCTTACTTCTGATAAATAATTTTGTATTGGGTAAAAGGACTGTAAGGACACCCCTTTCCTCCAATGGGAATGAAGGTCCAGTTACTGGGGAGGAGTTTGGTGGTTTTGGGCTATTTAACCCAGCTTCTGCTTCTATATGATGGCCTCCTCGTTCTAGACTTCCCAGGGCGAAGACCACCCACTTCTCGCAAGACTCTAATAAACCTTTCTACTTTCACCTTGAGAAGTCTCTGAGTAGTCAATTTGGGTTAGGATCTTTGTACCCCACACAGTTTTGGGGGCTCGTACGGGACTACGTGACTCGATGGGGAATGACCACTGCCTAGGCTCGGAGGCAGGCGCCCGTGGAACTCTTTATTCCTACAGTCTCCAGAGCGAGGATTGTGTTTCTCCTCCCCACCAAGTAAAGTGCTCAAAGCGGAGACTCGGAGAAAAAGAAGGTAAGACGAAGGATCCAAAGTTCCATATCCAAACGTTGGAGACATCAGGAAACCTATGAGCGCACAGCCCAAAGGTAAGCACTTGAGAGGTCAATTGGCTGGGATGATGGAGACCCGAGAGGAAGGGCCTCTCACACAAACTGCTCAGTAAAAAGACAGACTGTGGACCCCAAGGAAAGGGCTCCCTGAGAACGCTATCGGGTGACTGCTGGCAGGTGGGTGACCCCCGCCGTGACTGATTTGGAGTCTAAGGGCAGTCCTCACTAAATTATGGGGAAGTTACAATGTCAGCTAGTACCAGTAAATAGCCCCTTGGGGAGTAGACTCTGTTGAAAAACCACTGATGAAGAGGGGAGGGAAGACAAGTCTCAGCAGTATAGGTCTGTGAGGCTTTGACCCCCCCTCCCCCAAGGGAACTTGATAAGACAGGGTGAGTCCTTAGGGGCCAAGAACTGGTGAACCAGGGAGAAAGGAACAGTCTAGGATGGCCAGCACAAGACTGGAATGAGTTGCCAAAATATAAGAGAGGACAGAAGAAAAGTGATGACGTGAAATTAGCTTGAATATTTGTTCTGTGTGTTTCTGTGTAAAGTGTGTGTCTGTTTTTCTGTTGTCAGTGTATGTCTGTGTTACTGACAGCTTCTGTGTGGTCAAGGACAGCAAGGAGTACTGTTGAGCTTTCTTAGAGTCCCCCTCCTTCCTCCAGCAGGTGGATGGGGGAGAGAGAAAGAGAGAGAGAGATAAATATTTTACTATTTAGAATAACAGTGTGGGAAATCTTCTTTCTCTCTACATTCTAAAAGCCCTGGCCAGGCTTTGGGTGTAGAGAGCTAGAGGGAAAGAAGGGAGTGGGAGTCTTTCACCTCAGATGGGAGACAGGCTGAGAGGCTAACCAGCATTCAACCACACCTCATCCAAAGTGAAAAGTGTTTGTGTATCAGAATGTAACCAGAGGGTAGCTAAATCAATTCCTGTGGCATTTTAAGTGAAATGTATTACTCTTAACTGATGTTTGAGATGGGTCAGAATTTATTGTATTAGCTGACACTGAAGAAACTCTTGTTAAGTAAATGAGAAACCTTAAAATTTAAAAGTGTGATTTTTCAAGCTATGTTATTAATGTGTGTTAATTTGAAGGTTGATGCTGATGTTCATGTAGAGTTCCAGAAAGTCATAATATTAGGCCAATGGATAGAAGGAGAAAGACATTGAGTTCAGTTGCTACAAAGGCAAATGTAGACTAGGGAAGCTTAATGTCCACTGGAAATTAAGTTAGTTGTAATACTTCAAAAACTTATTTGTTTCACTTAAGGACACTTACATTCGTTCAGTTTTAATGAATCCAGATTCTGGAGGTTTCAGGATTGATTATTTAAGGGTTTTACCCTGCCCCTTAGTGAAGAAGGTGTCACAGTGCTGTATTTTAAATGGACCCAAAGTTTTTCTGTTAACTCCTCTCATCCCAGATCAGATTAGGCAGCATATAACCACTATCATGGGAGAGAGCGAAGGAGTCTGAGACTGAGGATCTTTCAGAGTATATGAGCATATTTCACTCAAAACCCACTGATAAGGAGAGAGGTAAAGAAAAATCTCTAATTTAAAGCACCTAAGATACATTGAGGGCTAGTTTCTAATGGGAGAGTGGGAGCAAAAGTGAACATTTGAAAGACAGACAACTGCTTGAAGAACAGGGGGGGCATAAGGCTCAGGATGGTACATAAACAAGCTCTGTAGTTTAATGATTTTTGGAAGCCTCTCAGGGAAGGAGGGGCAGGGAGGGGAGAGGGAGATGTGACTCTCTCTGGGTGAAAATTGTTAGGCACTAATTCCCTGTAGTTCTAAGGTGCATAAAAGCAGCACGAAATCTAGGGTATGACTATTGGGAATGTAAAAGAACGCAGGCAGTCTTGAGTAGGGTTCTGAAAGATTGGGAAAGAGAAAATAATGGCTTGAGTGAAAATGTGAAAGTTAGGAGAAGTCTCTGTTTAGTATCAAATGGTTTAAGTATGTTGAGAGGATGAATCAGGGAATAAAAAGACAATTGACCAAATTGGCCTTAGAAACTGGTTTATCTTGGACCAGGTGTCTGCTCCTTGCTCTGCTCAGAATTAGGACTGAACCTCGAAGGGATACTGGATTGTCACCCTATGAATGTCTATACAGGCACACATAGCCCGGGGGAGGACAAAAAGGTATAGATCCAATACTGGATGCCAAGGACTTGTTTATTAGAAAATATGTTTTGGATCTTACTAAACACCTCCATGAGCTCCGATTAAAAGGACTTGTTGCTCAGACCACACTTTAGGGTTTGCTGTACACAAACACCAGCCTGGAGACCAGATACTGGTTTGGGCCTGGAAGGAGGAAAGGCTGACCCCATCCTGGGAGGGACTTCCAAGTCCTCCTGACCTCAGTGCCATGAGAACCCAAGAGTGCGGTTGGACTCATCACACGTGTGTGAAGGGACCCATTGACTCCGCCGCCCCCACCTCCTGGACTGTGGAAATGACTGATCTAGAAAATCTGAACCTCAGCCTGCAACGCAGCTGTCCGGAGTGAGCAATTAAGGCACTGGCCTCCTCCCCCTTCTGTGTGTTTATTGATGAGGGGAGGAGGAGAAATTATCTGCTCCCTTTTCCTTTTCTGCTTTAGCTTGATCATAACTATATGTCACTTTTTAATAAGCAATTGTCTACTCCCCCCCCAACTTGGAATCACTTTCTGTGCCCTAAGGAAAATGTTACTAATACTCCTTTTCATTCCAGGATTACAGGGTAATACTACACCCAGAGGTATCCCACTGGTATTGCTCAAATCACTAATATCCTTAGGGCAATCAGCTCCAGTCCCCTGGGTATCCCAAGACAACCATTTCCAGGCTCTGGTTCAGACCATAACTACCACCTTCAACCTCACTGATTGTTGGATCTGTGGCAGACCCCAAAGGCTATCTCAATGGCCGTGGGTCCCTGTTCCTCTGAAGTCAGAATGGCTGCTCAGTACAAGGGCCATTGTCCATTATAGCACAGGCTTCTGGACGGGCAAGGAGGAACACTCCTGGCAACTAGCGGAAGAGAGAGAAGTAGTATTTTGTGTGAATCAATCAACCAGAATCATAGGGCTAGGGAGGAGCCAAGTGGACCCTAACTGGGGTCAGAGAAGTAATAACTGATAACTGTGTCAAAACTCTGAAAAGTCAACTTGTAAAGGGGGTCTGGCTATGCAATGGGAGGACTGAGGTTTTTAAGGTCCCTTATATTATATGGGGATGGGTTAGTAAGACTTATAGGGGCACCTGTCCCATTATTGGAGTTTGTATAACCTAACGGATGGAGGCTGCACGACAAGTTATATTTGGGATACAGATCCAACACTATGTCCATCTGTAACGGTAGCCCGTTGGGACCACATGATACTTACTACTATCCAACTCCCCAGGAAAATAATTCTAGAGCTTACTCAGAATTCTATTCTGAGAAGTTACTTGCCCTAAAGGGCCATTATTGGATCTGTGGTATTACGGCCTACACCCGCCTCCCCCCCAATTGGAAAGGGATCTGCTATATTGGCTTAGCCCAGCCTAAATTCTTTTTCCTTCCAAACTTAGAGGAAAATAATCTGGGGGTAAAAGACTCTATGATTACCTCCGTCGACCAAAGAGATCCACAGATACCTCCCTTACCAACACTGGAGATGCTAATGGATGGGATGCAGAGTGGCCCCCCTGAGAGAATAGTTAAGACTTATGCACCAGCTACCTGGGCCCAGGATGGAAGCTGGGGGTATAGAACTCCAATCCATATCCTAAACAGATTAGCCCGACTCCAAGCGGTAGTCAAGATCATAACTAACCAGACTACCTGAGTCACTGACTTATTGTCAGACTTTGCAGTTCAAAGTCGGGAAGCTATATTGGAACACAGATTGGCATTAGATAACATCCTGGCCAAGGAGGGAGGAGTCTGCGGGAAGCTAAATCTGTCCACTTATTGCATGAAGATGGACAGTGTGGGTCAAGTTGTTAGGGACATCAATGAGGAAATCTGAAAACTTGCTCATGTGCCAGTCCAGACTTGGATGCCTCCTTTCTCCTCATCCTGGTGGGCCTGGTTCGGAGGGAGCCAGTGGAGACAAGCCTTGTGGCTCCAGCTCATGGCTATCAGCGGAGTTGCATTGGTTCCTATATGCTTTCCATGTATGATCAGATTGATCACAAACATAATGTGGAATGCTATTTCCAAAATGATCAGCTTAGAAATGAGAACAGAAGGGGGAGTTTGGTTGATGGTCTTGAAGAAGTAGGGATGGGAACCACTATTCACCATGGAGCAAGAAAAGCCAGAGGGGGTTGGTGAATTAGAAGGGCAATATGAAAATATGCTCCAGTATTTTGAGGATAGGGAGAGTGAAGGGATGATAAAGGAATTCAATGAGAAACCACAGTAAAATAAAAGAGGAGGGATTATGTGGGACAGAATGTGGTTTCTCAAATAGACTCTGCTAAAGTTCCTTGTCTCTTGACACCACACACACTATCAAGAAATTAGATGGAGATTGAGAGGGACAAGGGAAAATATTCTCATAAAGTAAAAGAGACAGTCACCAAATTTGAACTGGGCTTTATCCCTGACAGGCCCAAATTTTATTTTTCTATAATGTGTCTGCCAGGTGCCTGTCCTTGATAAACAAGGAAAGCAACAAGTGATCTATAAATTGCCTACTTTTGGCAACAAATAATGTGTCTGTTGGGTGTTTCTGTAAATTGCCTGCTTTTTGGTAAACAAGAAATATGTAATCTGTGATAAGCTACTTCTGATAAATAATTTTGTATTGGGTAGAAGGTTTGTAAGGACACCCCTTCCCACCAATGGGAATGAAGGTCCAATTACTGGGGAGGGGTTTTGTGGTTTTTGGCTATTCAACCCAGCTTCTGCTTCTATATGACGGCCTCCTCATTCTGGACTTCCCAGGGTGAGGACCACACGCTTCTCACGCGACTCTAATAAACCTTTCTACTTTCACTTTTGGAAGTGTCTGAGTAGTCAATTTGGGTTAGGGTCTTTGTACCCCACACAGCTGGGAATTATCAAAGATAAACTACGAGAAATGGGATGTTCATCAAAGGTCCAATGTGCTGAAAGCATGCCTTCATTATAAAGAACATGTTCAGACTTCCAGCCAAGATAGCTGTCTAAACAAAGTTAGCTACCCACCTTCCACATCCCTACTCCAGAAAAAACCTGAAATTTTCACCAGACCAAAAAATAATCAAGAAATCCAATAAGAAACTACAACGACTTCTATAACTGCATAATAAGTTGGCCAGAAAACTCAGGCAAAGAAGAAGAGGGTTGCCAGCAACACCAACCCCAGCACAGGCTAATGAGCCTTCCTGCACAACTCGGAACTGTCAGAAAAACATGGGCTTGCAAGGTTCTGTGTCTAGAGGCAGCAAAAATATAGAGTCTACCGCTCCTTTTCCCCAAAGATCCAAGGGTGTCAGAAAATTGTGAACCTTGGGAGCTCAGGGAGGAGTAGAGACTGTAAAGCAGAGGGTGCTCAAACTCCAAGGTCCCCAGCACTTTATTCTAAGGCAAAGATGGAGGGAGCGAAGGGACAAGCATTTATTTAATCCCTTTATATGTCAGGCCCTGTGCTAAGCACTCTACAAATATAATCCTATTTTTTTTCCTCACAATAATACAAGGAAGTAGTATTTTGGGGGAATTTTTGAGGAAGAAAGAAGTAAAGTGATTTGCCCAGGGTCAAATTGCTAGGAAGCCAGATCTGAACACAGGACTTCCCAACTTTGTGTCTGGCACCTACCTAACTGTGCTCTGAACCTTCAAGATCCAGAATGGGGCCCAGGAGGTGCAAGTCAGGGGGGGCATCCAAGGGTCCCAGAGACAGACCAAGCAGGGCAAACGTTCCACCCAAAAGCCCAGCAGGAAAAGGAGCCTCATTTAGGAATGATAAAGAAAACACTAGGGGGCGGAGCCGAGATCGCGGCGTAGAAACAGCTAAGGCTCACAGCTCCCACGCAGCCGCCTCAAATACCCACAAAATACGACTCCGAACAAATGTTAGGGCTCCAGAACTCTCAAAAATACAGAAAATACATCTCTTGCTGAAGGCAACTCGGCAGGTGGGGCTCATCACGGCAGGCTGGGAGCCGAGGTCAGCCCAGCCCGAAACCCCAGCCAGGGCCCAGCGTGGTTGGGCAAAGCCGCAGGTCAAGTCTACAGGAGAGCAGATCCACGGCACTGGAGGCAGTTTCCATACTTATCAGGCCAGAAGAAATAAGACTAAGAGAAAGGTCAGTGGAATTTGCTAAATTTGGGGGAGAAAAGTGGTCTGGCCGAACCGCTCCCAGGGCAAGGAAGCAGTGGGAGGCAGCTGTGGCAGCAGGAATGGCTGAAAGCAGCAACTGCCTCCACTGGGCCGCTTCAGAGTTTCCAGCCTGTGGACAGCAGTGGGGCTGAGGTGATCGACCAGGGCCAAGGGCTCTTGTGTTGAGCGGCCTGGATCTGGATCATGGTCTTGAGTGGTGGTCCTGGGGTGCCCTTTCAGTGCGCCAAAGCTGGGGGGGTGGCTGCAGCACTCCCCCTAATAGCTCCAGCAGTTTTGAAAACCCCAGCGATTTGGGACAGAGCTTTCCCCTCTGGAAGCAGAGTTCCACAGAGCTAAAAAATCAAGTAATTCACTGGCAAAATGAGCAGGCAAAGTAAGAACAGCAATCAGACTCTAAAATCATTTTGGGGGGACAAAAAGGATCAAAGCATGGAAAGGGAGGAAGACAACATAGTCAGAACTCCCACACCAAAAGCTTCCAAGAAACATGAA
>CM053600.1:199198780-199250744 GCA_028646575.1 Pseudocheirus occidentalis
AAAAAACTAGAACTGAACAGAAAATTTGACATTCAAACACAAGAAACATGAGAAGGTAACCATGGGAAAGAAATCATAAGAAACTTATCAAAATTGAACTATTTACATGCCAATATGGAAAAACGATAATAGTAACTTATGAAACTTTTCTTAGTATGAGGATAGGTGAAGGGAATACAAACGTGTATATGTATGTATACCTACACATATGTCTATATAGGAGGCCATATATGTATATGAATACATATCTGAGCATGTGTGTATATGTGTATATAGAGGGTACAGGATCAATTGAATAGGAAGGGATGATACTTTAAAAGGCGAAATTCTGAGGTGGGAGAAGATTAGAATGAGAGGAGACAGGAAGAGACAAAATGGGGTTAATCATCCCATATAGAAGAGGCAAGGGATAACTATTACAACTTTACTTTCATTTACTCTCATTGAATTTGGCTTTGGGAAGGAACAACATAAACTCTAAACTGGGTATCTTACCATGCAAGAGAGTAGGGGGGATGGGGATGAGAGGGAGGACGATGGAGGGAAGGGCAGGGTCAGGGGGAGGGTTGCTAGAAGCACACACTTCAGTAAAGGGACAGGGACAGGATAGAGAATAAAACAAGGGTGGGGGCCGGATAGGAAGGAGGGACATATAATCAGCCTCTCACAATATGTCCACTGTGGAGAAGTCCTGTGTAATTACACATGTACAGCCTGTATTGAATTGCTTGTCCTTCCAGTGGGGGTGGGTGACAAGGGAGGAACCGAAAGAATCTAGAATTTAAAGTACTACAATCAAATGTTATTTAAAAAAAACATACATATGTACATATGTGTGTGTGTATTACATATACACACACAGACATAATTATGATTAACTACATACAACTGAAAATTAAGACATACAGGCACTGGGGTAGGGAGACCCTCCCTGCCCTACCAGAAAGTTAGAGTGGCGTTGGAGGAGGACATAAAAGAGAACAGATTGGGGGAGGGGCTTTACAGTGGGATTGCTGTTTTGGGGTTCGGGGTTGGGGAAAGACGGTGAGAAAATTTGTAACTCAAAATCTTGTGGAAATGAATGATGTAAACAAGAATATAAATTTTAAAAAATTTAAAAAAAAAGAACACACGGTATAAAAAAAAAGTTGTAAATCTGGAGATCCTGAAAAAGAATCAAGGAACTTCATGGACACCTTGCAGAAACAAAGCAAGAGATTTAAAATGTAGTAAAAGTTCTAAAGGAAGGAACTAGAAGGAAAATAACAAGTTCCACAGGACAAACGGTAAGGCTCACTAAAGTAACAGAGAAATCAGTCTCGCTCCATGAGACAGCAAGAAACATAAGAACAAAACAAAAAGATTTTTAAAATGTAAAATAGATCAAAAATAGCTGACTCGGAAAACAGGGCAAGAAGAAATAATTTAAGAATTCCCGGGCTCCGTGAAACATTATTTTTTAAAAGGCATAGGCACCATATTTTAAGAAATCACAAATGAAAAGTGTGCAAATGTACTGGAGTCAGAGGACAAAGTGAAGACAGAAAGAATCCACCAGTCACTTCCAGAAACCCAAAAAGAAAGATCCCAGGAATGACATAGCAACAATCAAGGTCTCCTTTACAAAAAAAAAAAAAAAACTTCAATCAGCCAGAAAGGAACAGCTCAAGCGCAGAGGAGCTAGACAGGATCACATCATATCTGACAGTTCCTGCGATAAATAACGTAAGATCTTGAAACGCCACATTCCAAAAGGTATATATACCAAGACTAACTTCACCTACAAAGAGTGTAATCATATAATCATACGGGACAAAAATAAAACAGAACTTTAATTGAAAAGGGAACTTTCAAGCGTGTCTGATGAAAAGGTCAGAGATTGGTAGGAACTCTGCAATACAAACACAAGAGTTAAGAGAAACTTGGAAAGTTCAATTCATTTGAGTTGTCAGAAGGGCCTGTACGGTGCTGTAGTGTTAACGTTCTAACAGGGAGATAAACAAGTCAACGTCATTCCTACTGCTGGAATCACATCCGTTTCTTGATGTTAAAGCATCTGACAAGGCCAAGGACTTTGCTGGCAAGGATTTTCCTCTCTGGGTCTTCAGTGGCTCTGGCACCAGGAGGACCCAGATGTATCCCTCCAGTATTTGCTTCCTAAGATGATGGCTGTGGACAGCAGGCTGGAAGCTGTGCTGTGGCCAGAGCACTTCAGTTCAGTACCCTTTACCGTCCCCACCAGGGTCCGAGGGAAGAGGACGGTTGGGCTGGTGCTGTTCTGATTTTCCTGACACACACTGCCTCCCATCTCTCCCTCAGAGGGTCCTGTAGTTTCAGTCTGGCTGGCTCACCTCTGCCTTCTGGGCAGCAGGTGAGAAGAAGGAGAGAAAACCAGAAGGATAGTTTCTACAAAAATAACGAGACAGCAAAAAAAAAAAAAAAACTCTTAAAGATGTAAGAACTTGCATAATGCAGTGATCCACCAGGTCTCCAGAGATCCTCTGACGACATGTTCCTCACCTCCTGGCAGAGAGCTAATAAGGACAGGCAACTTTGATCAAGGCCACCGTACAGTAATTTTGCTTGAGATGCTTCTCCGTTACAAAGCTTTGGGCTTTGGGTTTGTTTTTTTTTCCTATCACTTTAATGGGAGGTAAAGGTTGTAATAGCAATGCCAAAAAACATGCTATTAAAACGTTTGTTAAACACACAGGAGAGAGAAGGAAGTACAAATGGGGTAGATCTGAAAGCAACACTTTATGAATATACCTTCATTAAAGCACGTATTTTGATACTCAATGCTGTCCATTCAAAGGCTAGTGAAGAACACATTTCAGGAATGAGGAATGAGAGTGGGAAAAGACTCATCTATACAGAGGCCTCAGAATGGGAAGGCACTGGCTCTGGGAACCACATCACACAAAATCATGCAGTCAGCCCATAAACACTGATTAAGCACCAACTGTGTGCCAACCATTGGGGATACAAAAAGAGGCAAGACTGTCCTTGCCTTCAGGGAGCTTACCATCTAACAGGAGATGAACAAACACATGTGTATAAACAGCTCTAAGATCAACAGAAAGTACTGAACAGAGGGAAGGCCCTAGAATTCTGAGTAAGAAAGGTTCTCCAGCCTCCCACTTGGTCCCCAAAACTAGCTGCTCTGTCCCCAGCCCAGGTCTGACTTACTGCAGGAATGGTTACTGGCCCTACCCTGTTTGTTCACTGGGAAAGGAAGTACTCTTTGGAAAACAGGGAAGCTTAGGGCCTGCTCAGGGGTGGTAGACCAAGGGGAAGAAAGGAGAGACGCTGACAAACGTGTGGTGCCTGGGCAACACGAAATGCCAAACTTTCCCAGCAAATTCATTCTATTCTGATAGACACAAAGGAAGAGGTTACTGATGTGGGAGCCATTTCTGACTCCACAGTCTCTATGTAGAAATAAGCCAGCAGCTGGAGAAAAAAAAGCAGAGCCTACAATGAAAACAACTTGAACCCTGAGCTATTTAAACAAGTTTTGGTGCCAAAAAACAAGAAATGAAGGGAGGTAAGGATAGCTACCAACGATGATAATTTTGCAGGGAAATGTAAAAAGATATAAGGCAAATGCCCTAACCAGATCAAAGAAGCCTGAAAGGCGCCTTCCTCCAAAAGAGCTGGTTTGTTTTTCAAGCAGAGATACACGGCAGCCAAGGACCCTGGTCATCATGAGGGTGAGCTCAGGAAGAGGTGGAGAGAAAAGGAATCAAGGAGTCATCAGCCCAGGCTTGAGGGCTGCTTAGCTACAGCTGGCCCTAGACCAGGGGCACGGAACCTGGGGCCTCCAGGCCACATGTGTCCCTCTAGATCCTGGGGTGCAACCTTCTGAATGGGGCCAAGTACTACAGAACAAATCCTTAAACGAAGAAATGAGGGTGGGGGACCATACATAGCCTCCAGCAGCAGGTCCCCACCCCTGACCTGGACTGTCTGCTTCAAGTCTAAGACTATGTGATTGTCCTGTGTGCTCAAAGAGTGAAGTGAATGAGGGGGAACACTGACTTCTCTTCAAGGATGGGAGGAAGGCTCCTGAAGGTCTCGGAGGGCAGGGGGCGCAGAGTCTCAGAAGCTGCTCCTCCAACACTCGGAGCACCAGGCCACTACAGATAGAGCAAAAGAGCCCTGCCCTGAGGTCCTCACAGCAGGGGCTCCACGGCTGCTGGTTCGGGGGTCACAGAGAGGGCGCTCATGCAGGTTGCAAGCACAGCCAGGGCCCTGGGCTGGTGTTCAGGCCGCAAAAAGTGCTGGCTGCCCGGGATCTAGGAAGGAGCACCTGAGTGGGAGGAGACCTGGCAGTCCAAGGCCACCGTCACCCCGGGCTGGGGGGTCTGGGGTCCCTATGGTCCTTGGAGGTCCTATGGGCCCACCAGTCCTCCCTAAGCCCAACACGGCCCAGAGGCGCCAGTAGGAGGGCGAGGAGCACCCAGGTGCACCGGCCGCCTAGGGGTCCCGGGGCCCCTGTGCTGCGCTCCATCCTCTGACCGGATGGCCATCGCAGGGCCAAGGGTCTGCTCATCAGGGGCGGCCAGCGAACCAGAGGGAGAGATGCAGGTGGAGGTGCACACACCCCTGCGTGTGCACATCCCCATGCACACATGGACACACCTCGCACACACGTGCACATGGGCACACAGATGCACACACACACATCTGCACACACACAGTTGAGCATGTTCTTTTGCACACGTGGACACACACTAACACCCGCACACATACGCCTGTGCACACACAGTCACACGTGCACTCACAAATGTGTACTCACACTCGAACATGCAGACGCACACACTCTTGCAAACAGCCGTGTACTCGCACGCGCACTCGCACGAGCAGACAAGCGCGCGGCTGCCCTTCCCAGGCCCACCCTGTCCAGCCTCCGGGGCTCCCCAAATCCATGATCCTGCAGCTCCCAAGGCTCGTTCCCACCCCGAGGCGCTTTCACTGGCCCCCGGGCGCCGGCATGGGGCGGCTCAGGCAGGGCCGCCCCCGGGGCGGAGCGGCCACTCGGTGCCTCAGTTTCCCCTCGGCCGGGGGCTCGCGGAGCCGCCTCCCGCCGGGACGACACGGGTTCCCCCTCTCCGGCTCGGAGGCCAGCCCAGGGCCCAGAGGTGAAGCCTACCTGAGGGCCGGGCCGGCGGAGGTGCTAAGACGCGGGCAGGACAGACCGACCCACAATCTGAAGGCTCGAAGCTCTCACTCCCCAAGAGGCGGGCCGCTTGCGCCTTCTCGGCTCGCGGACCAATCACAGTCCGGTATTCGGACCCCGGCGGAGACCGACAGAGCCGGCCCGCCAATCGCGCTCGCCGGAGGGAGGGACTCAAGGATTCCGAAGAAAGAAGCGCGCACTAACGGTTGCTAGGGACGCAAGGGGTCCCCCACTACGGCGGCCGGCGAGGGCCAAACTGAGAGACGCTCCCCAGAGCTGTTGAACCGGCGGGCGGGCGCACCTCTCCGCGTTCGGAGCCTGATCTCCCTCCAGGAGAGCTGCGGACCTTCTCTGCATTTGGAGGGAGGCCCCCGGTGCATTCGCGCAGGCTGTGCCTGCAGTGGGCTCGGTCTTTGTCGTCTTCCCACCTCCTCCACGCAGCCCTCCCTGATCGCCCCTGTCTGGAGCTGAAACCTACTCCCCTATTCCGAGAGCTCTCCTTCTGAATCTCTGCCCCCATCCCTCTCTCCCGTTTGCCATCCTTCAGGTCGTGATCGGTCATTCCCTGTGGCCCCCAACGCAGGAGAAGGTAAGTTCGTCCGGGGCAAGGACTGCATCTTTCTGTTAAACCTACCTGTGCCCAGTGCAGGGCCTAGCAAGATACAGACGCTTAGTCACCTAGTTAATAAATGACCCAGCCGAGAGGATCCTGATGGGGTGCCGGGGTGCCTTTGTAACATTATTGTAACTTCAGTCTGTGCAGTTTGTGAAGCCGTGTTGTGAAGTCACACTTCCCTCAGCCATAAAGGCATTAACCCTGCCTCTCCCCTGCCCCCAGCCTAAAAGTCTTTTCCCTGAGCCAGGATTACGCCTAGTTACAGTAGCCATACCTATGAATACATCACCCAAGCATTTCATAAACAAACCCTTAGTTTTAGAGAAATGCATGCCTCCTTTGTTCTAAGTGGCCAGCTGCACCCAAAATCCTTGAACAACAGTATCAGAAAAGATAACCCCTTCCCAATTTGGCATCTCCTGAATCCTCAATCAGTCTAGCTTCCAAACTTGGACAATCAAACCTATCCTCTGAACAGCCATATTGTCAAAGATGAGTAACAGACTAGACCTATCTCAGTCATCCTTGACCAAAAGTAACCTAGGGATAGGTCAAGGCAAAAACACACCTCTTCGCTCTCCCCCCCCCCCCATTTTCCAATGAATTATGGACAATAGGCCTGAGGAGTTGCTACAAAAAGTGCATGTCCCTTTAAGCACTGACCACTCCTAAACTCCTCCCTAAGCCCTCCCTTACCCATGTAGTTAGCATAATTAATCTCTGATTGACAGATTTATGGCTTTAAAAACTGTATCTCTAATCCCTGTACTTTGCAGGTTCCCTTACTCTCCTCTATTGCCGGCTGCAAAGTCAGCATAACAATAAACTTTTGTAACTCTGCCAAAAAATTGCTTGAGTCCTTGGAAATCCTTTCCAGGCAAGAACCCTCAAGGGATTCATTTGAGCTCCCTCAAACACCCAGCTCTTGCCTACCTCTTCAGCCCCATCCACCCAAAGCTGTGGTACCCCCTGATGCAGGGTCTGGACCACTTGGCATCTCAAGAGACCCAGAATCCTGTAGGATCCCAGATCCAGAGCTGGAAAGCAACTCGGGGACTTGCCCAAGGCCGCACAAATGACCTAGAGAGAGGATTCCAACACAGGTGCTCCAAAGCCATGGCTTTCTACTGGACTGCAAGGACAAAAGTCCGTGGATAAGCACCTACCATGAGCCAAGCACTGTGCGAAGAAAGGCAAAAAGACAGTCCTGATGCAAGGAACTTGAAGTCTGATGGGGGAGAAAACACACAAAAGCTTTGGACGGGATAAATGAGAGAGAATCACACAATCACACCTCTGAAATGAAGAAGATCCCTAAGGCTTCCTATAGAAGGTGGGATCTCAGCTGGGACCTGAAGGAAGCCTGGGAAGGGAAGAGGCAGAGTGAGGAGAGACTTCCAAGCATGGGGGAAGCTCATGGGGGAAACTCCTTCCAAGCTCAAGAGTTGGGAGGCTGGGGCCAAGAGACAGAGTGTCTTGTTTGTGAAACAGCAAGAAGCCCAGGGTCACAGGATAGGGTATGTAAGGCATGGAGGACAGTCAGGGAAAGTGCCTGAAGGACTTTGAATGCCAAAGAAAAGCCAGTTCAATTATACTGAATTCAGTAAAGTGCCTCCTTTATGTTAGGCTCTGAGGAGGACAAGGACGAGGAGGAGAAAAAGGAGGAGGAAGAGGAAAGGAAAAAGAGAAGAAAAAGGAGAGAGAGAGAAGGAGGAAAGGAAGGAAGGAGGAAAAGAAAGAAAGAAAAAGAAAGAAAGAAAAAAGAAAAGAAAGAAAGTTCCTTCCCCCAAATAGTTTGCACGGAATGAAGGTGGAGAGAGAGCCTGAACTTCACTTTAAAAGAAAGGAGAACCCTGACCCTTCTTAATACTCCTCTCTTGAGACGACGCTAGAAAAGCGTGGACCTGTAGTCCTCCGCTGCTGTCCAAGCGCTCCACCTCCTTAAGGATGGAGAGGGCCCGGGAAGCCCGTCAATTTCGGGATTTCCTGCATTTTCTCCCAACGCTCCAAAGAGAAATTGTTACATCTCTCTCCTCGTCCTGAAAACCCGGCAGATGAAGCGTGCAGAAAGCAGAAGCGGAGGCGGGGCGTTAGCATGCATTGGCCGGAGCCCCGGGGACACGCACTGCGTGGGGGGGGGGGGGGGTGTGCCAGGAGCAAGCTCCAGACCATTGCACGTGCTCCCGGCGAAGCTGGATGCCTCCTCTCGAGGCCACATCAACATCCTCGTCCTCGTCCTCCTCCCATTCTGGACGCACTTTCCAGCCCCTCCCCATTCATTGGCCGTCTTTCTTCTCTTTCACCCCTCCTTTCCCTTTTTACCTTTTCCCTCTTCCTTTATTCCCTCCCATCCCCTCTTCTCCGCCCCGCCCTCCCCCTCCAGCTGTCACAGCTTTTCCCTTAGGAACTACAACTCCCAAGCGGTCCCCGGCGCTGCACATGCGCATCGGGCACCACTCCCAGGATTCGGCCGCGGCGCAGCTGATTGGCCTGCCGGCGGCTGAATCCGACTCCCTGATTGGCTGAGGAGCTGTGGCGACAGCTTCCGGAAAAGGGAAGAGCCACCAACATGGCGTCGGGGGGCGGCGCGGGGCTGCAGCAACCGCTGCAGGAGATGATGGAGGGTGAGCGGCCCCTGCGGGGGAGGCGGCCCAGGGCGGCGGGGGCGGGGCGGGCCCCTCACCTTCCCCCAGGCGCGCGTGGGTCGGGCCTGCCCTCCAGTGCCCGTGGCCTAGGCCTAGCGCGTGCCTCTTACAGAGGGGGAAACTGAGGCATCCTCGATCGCGGGGGCGGGCGGCGGGGCCAGCCCTCCAGACAGGGAAACTGAGGCAAGGGCATGCAAGCGGGGAGGGCAGGGGGGAAGGCAGCCCATCTCCCCTGCCCACAGGACGGAGGGTGACACGGAGGCAGCGCCCAGCCAGCCCTGGGCCTGGAGGAAACAGGGTTAAGGACGGGGCCCCCCAGAGCGTGCACGCCCCGCGAGACTGATGGGTGGACCGATGAGGGCGGGCATGCCCGGCGGGGACCCGTGTGGATCAGAGGAGGTGTGGAGGTGAGACGGGACGCGAACCCAGGCCCGTTGGTCCGGCCGTAACCTCCCAAAGGGGGGCTGCCCCTCCTGGTCCAAGCCCCCCTCTCGTCCCCGGCCAGGGGCGGCGCTGAGAAGGGCAGCCCTGGGACCCCAGACCCAGAGCCTCAAGGCTCTCGGGGGAGCATCACGAGACAGCCCAGGGTCCAGACCTTGGGCAGGGGCACTCCCAGCCTTATATCAGGGGGTGGGATTCCTCCAGGCTGACCTGGGAGGGCCCCAAATCCCAGTGACTCTGCCCGGCAGACCTTCCCCCCCCTCCCTGGGCCTCAGTTTTCCTCCTGACCACAGGAGGGGGCCGATATTATGATCAGTGGGTACAGAGGGACCCTCAAAAGAGATCACAGGCCGTGTGTGTTGGGTGGGCATGGGAGCACAGGCGGGTGGGCCAGCAGTGGAGGCAGGAATTTTGTGCTCGCAGAAGCTGAGAAGGTTACATAAGAAATATCGCCTGTCAGCATGGATGCACGAGAAGGGAGCTTTGTCTGGGCCCCTGGAGCCGCCCCCCCCCCCCCCGTGGGGCTGTGCCCTGTGCTACATTGTGTCTGCTCTCAAAAGGCCGCACAGTGGCATCGCCTCCTTCCCCCCATATGCTAGGTGTACCTTGTAGTTGCGGCTGGTGGGGGATACAAGTCATTAAATGCTCAGATCCCCTCACGTAGGGCGTCCTCCTTCAGTGGGGGAAGAAGGACTCCCCTCAGGCTCCCCGCACTCTCCAGATTTCATAGTCAGTCTTCTCCATCTCCCCAATGGTACTGAGTGTGTTTTGCATAGAAGAGAATGTATGCATCTTACCACCATGGTAAGTTCCTTGAGAGCAGCAACTGGTTCATTTTTGTCTTGATGCCTCCAGTACCTGGCACCCAATGGGTACTTGATGCCTCCCACTGACTGGGCATCGAATATTGTAAAGCTCCTCTCACAACTGTAGGGCTGGGGATCAGCTGAGGGTGCTCACACTTGAAATGGTCAGGTCTTGCCAGGATGAGCCCAGGAAAAGAGTAGCCTGAGTCTCACCACAGTCCCTGGAAGTATGTAGACAGGAAGGCTCCATGGGAGAGAAAGGAGAGCCTGCTGTAGGACAGAAAGAGCTGGCTTCCTCAAAGGTCCAGTTGCCAAAGCTGGGTGATGAATCAGATTCTTGAGATGGACTGTGTGACCATGGGCATTCCAGAGTCTTCCTCTATGGACCAGAGAGGAGACTATGTAGGGTGCCCATCCCACCTTCAGAGCACTGGGTGAGCATGGTGAGCCATCAGAAACTGCTCAGATGAGCCAGAGCCAGGAAGACAGTTGTCTGATCATAAATAAAATTTTCCCTGGCAATCTGTTCCAAGGACCATAAGTCAAGGTAGCATGGGGTTCTGGAGGCTTTGTCACTTTGTAGTCTGAATGATCCGTCTTTGAGATTTCAGAATAAATTTCCAGATGAGGAGAGTCAAGAGGATTGCAGAAGGGGAGTGTGAGATGTTTTTGTTCACTACCTTAAAGAGAAAACGTGTCCCAAGCTGCTGTGCTCTTTCCAGTGACTGTCATGAGCTGATTTTGGTGCCACAGGCTAGGGCTGTAACTGTCAGGAACGTGATCGCCTGCCCAAGGGCGGAGCGAGATGCCTACACAGAGTCCTTGTGTTGTCTGGCTAGCAAACAGGTGAATGGGGCAGTGTTGTCCAGGAGGACTTCGCGTCAGGTGCAGAGAGAGGAAGACTTTGCAGGAAGGGAGCAGTTAACAACGTTCTCAGTTCAAAGGGATCCGGTCGTGTCCAGTCCTGCAAACAGGCAATAATGTTTCCATGGTGACTTGGTTTTGTTCATTTGTACATTGTTTTCATTCAGTTGACAGAAGAGTTGAGTCTGAAGAGTCAGGTGACGAAGAAGGAAAGAAACATGGAGCAAATCTGGTCTCAGACCTCAGTCAGCAGAGCCTGAGAGATGATCAGAACCTCGACCACCCAGAAGGTATGCGCTGCCAGTCAGGAGCCCAGGACGTCGGGGAAGAGGACGTGGGAGGGTGCGTGTGGGGCCGAGCTCTCCCACATGCTTGTCAGCCGGATCACTGGCTGTCTCTCAGAAGCTCCACCCAGGGGTCTCCTGCGGGAGACAGAACTGCTCACCCCTGGAGTCCGCCTGAGACGCCCTGAGCTTGCTGCTGCATTGATTGTCCTAGAGGGACCAGTCTAGTTTCAGATTGAATTGCTTTAAAGGCCAGCCTCAATATTGGAGGTGTATTGTCTGTGGCAGATGGGGAAATAGGTCATGTGAAATATTGTTCCACAAGAGAGCCCCAGATTCAGCTCTGTGCCCTATTCTGACACTTTAATTTTGGGTCGTTGCAATGACCACTTCCCTTCCAGAAGAGTGACCTGGTTTTGTGTAGAGTCCATTTTGGATGCTGATCAGCCTTTTTAAATTGAATGGAGTTAAGGCCCTGTGCTGAGAAAGCACTTGTAAGTCACCTCAATTTTGAGGGAATCATAGAAGTTGGAATTATCCTCTGCATTCCTTTAGTTTGGTGGCTCTCAGCCTGTGGGTCGCAACCCCTTTGGGGGTCTAATGACCCTTTCACAGGGGTCACAGGGGTGGCCTAAGACCGGCGGAAAACACATTTCCCATAGTCTTAGGAAACGAGACACGGCTCCTCTGTTGTCTCCAGGCGGCTCTGCCCACATACGTGTAGTAAAGGGTCACAGCATTAGGAAGGTTGAGAACCACTGCTTTAGTGGGGGGGAAAAAAAGTGAAGTTGTAGGGGAAGAAAAGGACGTTTGCAGCCAGGTGTAGTGGTTTTCTTTATTATTATTTTTTTTTTTTTAGTCTTTTAAATCTTTTTTTTAATTCAGGTTGTTCTAACACTGGTGACTATAGCAACCCAATTGTAAGGCAGAGGCCCATGACTAGGAAGGCGCTGGGCAGGTTTACTCTTCCATTGATCATTAGCCTTGAGGAACATTATGTGGACAAGGGCAGTGGTTTAGACCAGCCTGGGCCATGATTGCCCCCAGCTGATGAGCTAGAGCCTTGTTGTCGGCAACTCAAGCAGCTTTTCCAACTCATGGAGCAAGTCGTGATTCCAGTGTTTTTGTCTTATTGAAGTTTGTGTAAGTTTGACAATGATAAGTAGACTGGCTACAGGCCCCATGAGGCTCTTAACAGCCTGCCCCTCAGTTCCTGCCCTCCCTGAAGTCCTCCTGGAGCCACCCACTGGACTGGCCCCACGTGCCCTCCCTCCAGAATGTGACATTTTGAAATTTCAGCCCCCATGCTTTCCACATGCCCTCCTCTGGTTACCTTGAGGACCAGATACAGACTCTTCTGTTGTGCCTTAGTAACACTTCACAAGCTGTCCCTAGCCTGCCTTTCCAACCTTCTAGATGTTCCTTTCTTTCATGCATTATCATGCCTGTGTCTGGTCTCCCCAGGTCTGGAGTGCCCTCCCTCCACTGCCTCTTAGTGGCCCTCAGCTCAGGCACCACTTTCTCCATGAAGCCTGCCCTCTCTAATTCCCTTGTGTGTATTTTGTTTCTCTTTGTCAATGTTTTCTCTCCTGGTAGACTAGAAGCTCCTGGCTTCTCATAACAGGCATCTCAGGCCTTCTTCCTCTCTATTGGCCACCTTCCTAGCTCTAGCCTGTTGTGGCCCCTGAAGAATCTCTGAGTCTCAACACCATAAGCTGGCTGGTCTCCAGCCCTTTCCCAAAGAAGAACCTTTTCTCCACCAGGAGTGGCCATTCAGTCTTTACCTGAAGCCTTCTTGGGAAGGCTGTGCCAGCCTCCATCGCTTTCTTGACTTCTGCTTCTCTTGAATTCTGCCCTCTGAGGCCCAACCACACAAGTCTGACCTCTCTGGATCAGAGGCCCAAGCTCACAGCCTGGTTCTGACAGCATGGTCAGTCAGTGAAAGGAGGCAGGATCAGGAGGCAGGAGCACTGGGGTCAAGTTCTTACGACCTTGGGAGAGGCGCAGAACCTTTGTAGGCTTCACTGTCCCCATCTGTAAAGTAAGGGACTTCAACCACCTGACCTCCTGGGTCCCCTGCAGCCCGAGTCTAACTTCCATAGGACAGTCCCATCACCTGTTTGAAGTCAACTGTCCTGCTCTCCTACATGTGTCTTGTCTTGCCCAGGTCCTTCACCTGCTCCTCTTGTCTTTGGCCATCCTGATTGTGCCCATTTGGGTCTCTGTCATTGATCAGCCTCCTTTCCCAAATATGGAGTGATTCTAGAGTTGCCTATGGGCTCTCTCTACTCACATGCCTCCCTCAGAGGGTCCAGAGTCCAGCTTGTTGTCTCTTGGGCCTGTGACTAGAAGAGACTGCTGTGTTCTGGATCCGGGGCTGATCCCTGACCTTTCATGGATGGTCATTTGCCAAGTCCTTGGCAAGTCCTGATTCTTTTTGGACCCTGCCTCTTACCTGCCCTCCCCCCTCTCTCTCTTTCCTCTTTGACACCTCCCAGCCAACCGCCCCATGCAGTAAGGATCACATTTCTTACTCCAAGGCGAATCCCTGCCTCTCTGAGGCCCCTATGCAGCCCTCCACGAGGCCAAGTGCCCATCCAGTGACCAGCCAGGCAGGCTGTGCCAAGGCCCCCAAGAGGAGCAGCCCATGCCCCTTGCCCTTGGGGTGGCCTTGCAGCCTTCGTCTGCTCAGCCTTCTGAGACGTTCTCAGGGCCTTTCCCAGGCATTCCTTCCTCCCTCCCCCTAGGATTGCCTGTAGCCTCTCTGCTGAAGTCCAGACCCACCAGGTCTCAGGTCCCAGGCTCCAGAACGGCCTCCTTCACCCTCCTTCTTGTCGTCCAATTCCTGTCACCTTCAAACCCCCTCAGAAACGCCGCGTCCTCCCAAAACCTGCTCTTTCCCGTTCTTCCTCAGCCCCCAGAGAGCACATGGCTTTGTACTTCTCTTGTGGAGTTTAATTTGTGTTTGTATCTTCCCCTCTCCTCAGTGAGGGCAGTTTGGGGGCTTTCCTGAGGGTCCTGTCTCCCCTAGGCTTTAGCTCAGTGCTTTGTACACAGGAGGCTGAGTAGTCCTCCTCTCAGTGCTCCCAATAGATGACCCTAGTATTGGCTTGTTCCATCTCTCGGGGAGGTGGATGGGACCCTTGGAATTGGACAGGACAATTTCTACAACCCTTCCTGGTGTCCTCCACTAAGAGGCCATACTGGGGTTGCTCTGCTCTGGGCATCATGCTGCAGAGAGAGTCGGAGGAGGGCCACCAAAATGCTTTGGAGATCATTTCGGGGGAAGGGTGACCCAGAGAGGTGAGAAGAGAGCAAACTATCTACTGTGTCTTGTGGGAGGGGCACCAGACTGGGTCTGCCAGAGGATGGGCCTGGGGCCTGGGGCCTGGAGCCTGGGATAGAGACAGTGTTAGGCTCAATACAGACCGTCAGGGCTGCCCTAGAGGGGAAGGGGCCATGGGCTTCCAGAGGCGAGATTAAAGGAGTGCTTGGAGGGGTGGCCACTGGCCTGGATGCCCTTGAGCTTTCAGCCCTCTCTGAGATTCCACAACTTTTTACGCTGCCCTGCGTCCCTGATTTAAACGTGTGACAAAAGAAAGGACTGACACGGAAAGAGAATTCACTAGAATGGATTTGACGATTGGTGCCAGTCACAGCACCAGGGGTGCAGATGTGAGCCCGGCAGGTGGGGGGCAGCCTTCGGAGCCCCCATCCTAGCCAACAGTGAGGAACCACTTGTTCACTTGGTGTCAGTGACTCCTTCACTAAGGCTGGAGAAATTCATTGTGAGAGCTGACAAGTGGCTTTCCAGGCACACTGTCCTAGATGGGGAAAGCCCAGCCTTTCAGGGTCTGGGAGGATGAACCCCAAGAGAGGAAACGTGGGCCTCAGCGTGGGCTTCTGGCTGGAATTAGCACAACCCTAAATATCCACCTAGGGAGTTATTCTGCCAGCAGGGCTTTGGGGTCTCTTGTATTCTGGAGCGGGCTCACCTTATTTTATTCTGGGTAGATGCCGGCAGCTTTCCAGAGCAATAAAAGGCCCATTCCAGAACATCTGACGACTCAGCATGGTCTACACTCCCAGAGCCCGAGCTGTTACCATAAACCAAAAGGAAGCCAATATGGGCGGGAGGGCAGCCATCCAATTCTGCATTTCCATGAATCCAGAGCTGAGGGAGCTAGCCCAGGGGATGGCAGGCCCTTCCTCTCTCCTAGGAGCTCAGGGTGGGGATGGAGAGCCGCCTGCCAGCCTTGCCCCGGGAGTACCATCCTCAGCAAAAAGCCAGATTCATCTTCTCCAGGGGGCTCTTATATCAATGGCATTTCTTTTACAACAGACAGTTCAACTACTCCATTGTTTGTTTATTTTTATCCTGGATTTAATGAATGCCAAAAATAAAAGCAGGTTCCGTGTTCTAGCATCCTTCTTCAGCACATGCTGTATGCAGAGCACTGTGCTGGGCACTGGGGGAAGACACACAGAAGAGGAAGGCAGGGCTGCTCCTCACAGCCCTGGCCTCCTTGTGCGGCCCCACCCCCAGCAGAATTTTGATTGTGCATTCTGGCCTTTGTGTAGAAGAAGCTGAGCCGCCCGTGGATATGGAAACTGTTCACTTGGATGAAGATGCCGAGGTGATGTGTGGGGCTGGGGGAGAGGGTTGGGGGAGATGGGGGAGGTAATGGTGCCCATGCTATCCCCCCCAGACAGTGCCAGATGGGGAGGTGGCATGGGTACCTCGCCAGCCTGCCGAGTCTCCTTGGATGGTACAGACTGTTCACCCGCATGCATTTCTCTCCCTGTTTTTAATACCAGTCATTGAAATTCACTTTTAACTACTTGAAATCTAGAAACAGTCTAATGCTATTTAAACCTGAGACTTGTGGATTGCATACATCATAGGAACACATCAAAGAAATGTTGAGATGTGTGTATTCCAGGACCTTCCTCAGAAGCCTGGGCAGGCGGTACGGAGCCCCTTCAGGATTGCCCGGGCTCTGGGCTCTCTTCTGTTGCATGACAACCAGTGAGGGGACTTTCAGATTCTGAGAAACAGTGACCAGCTTAGGAATCGTTGGGAGCCGATCTTGGGGGAAGGATCCAGACAGTGTAGTTTAAGGATGCCCCCTCTCCTTGGCAAATGCTGGTTCATGGTTGCTGTCTGCTGCATTTTTCTGCTCAAGATAAGTGTGTGCAGACACATGTGCCTGCACTTCTTTGTACACATGCAGGCACCTGTGTCTGAGGCTGTTACGTGTATACACATGTACACGCATGCACACAGGCATTGTTGACGCCCGCCTAAGCGGGGAGTCTTCAGTTGGAGTGAAGTGGACGCTATGTTATTTTTCCTCTAACTGTTCAGGAAGTGATGGCCCTGCTCCCCAACTACCCCCCCTCCTCAGGCAGTTTCTGGAACTGCCTGTTCTGGGAAGCCTTGGCAGTTCCCTGAAGCTAAGCTCAGTTTCTTTTCCATGTTCAGGATATTGATCTAAATCATTATCGAATTGGGAAAATTGAAGGGTTCGAGGTCCTGAAGAAAGTAAAGGTGAGCCTGCTTTCAGATCATTTGGAGCGACAGGACTTGGCTGCGTTCTCTTTCCGGGTCGGCCGGGTCAGCCATGTTGGCGGGGTCTGGACACAGAGGACCTAGCTGCTGCTCATTCCCAGCCATCTAGACGAGGCTGACCAGCATTCAGAAGTTCTCGCTCCTTTCCTCTTTTTTTTTGACTAAACACCACAGCTGAGGTGATGGGGGAGGTGTAGGGGTTTAGGGTGTCCAGCCCAGGGCTCTCACCTTTCTTAGCTAAAGCAGAAAACTGCTCAGAGCTCCTGGGGTCTGAGAGGCCCCAGTCTTTCCACCTCTGTGTTGTAAATTCCTTCCAGTTTAGGCCAGAAAAGGGCATGCCCTGAATGAAAGCCTTGCTCAGATTCTACAGATGCTTGAGCATTCCTTGGACTTCACTCCCCCCACCCCCTGCCCCCAAGTCTCCTTGGACACAAGCCCTGGACCGCTCAGTGCTATGAGGGTACCTTAGGTTGCTTCTTTTGAAATGGGAGGGGTTTCCAGAGGAGGACAGATTTTAGTTGTGCCACAGAGGCTGCCAAGAAGGGGAGCAGAGAAGGGAGACAGCCAGGAGGAAGGCCTGGGGCCAAGAGATGGGGGGAGGGCTTGTTTGTGGAAGGGCAATGCAGCCAGTGCCACTGGACAAAGAGGACATATTGGGGAGTGAGGTATGGGAGGACTGGAAAGGTGGTAGGGGGCAGGCTGCGAAGGGCACAGGATTTTATATTTGGTCCCCTGGAGCTCACCTGAGTAAGTGGGCAGGGGAACTCAGTGAGAGCTGCAGCTCAGGGAGATCCCTTTGGCAGGAAATTCCAACAAGGGACACTCAGGGGAAGGAACAATCAGATACATAGGAAGGAGATGAAAAGAGAGCAGAGTTTTGACAATAAACTGTCCATACGAGGTAGCTATTGTGTAAGTGAAGAGGCTTTCAGAAGGAAGGCCTGAGCAGTGGGGCAGGGACCAGGAAAGGGACCCTCGCTGAGTCTTGAAGCCGAGGAGGGAGGACCTTCCAGGGAGGCAGGAGGTGGCCCATGCAAGGAGAACGACAAGGCTGGAGCATCAAGGTGTGCTGGAGGGGCTCAGGCTGAAGAACACTGGCCCAGAAGGAGGTCGAGACAGGCAGGGCTCTCTGTGCTAAGCACAGGCCTTTGATCCTGGGAGCCACTGGCCCTCACATCCCTCTGGCAGCCAAGCAGAAGGGGCCTAGCATGGGGGAGAGGCTTGAGGCAGTAGGCCAAGTACGAGGTGATGAGTTCCTGCATCAGACCGGTAGTGGTGAAATGTGGCAGCAGGCAAGATCTGGGGGGTGAGGGTGGGGAGTCGAGTGACACCGGGGGCCAAGTCTGGGTGACTGGGAGGCATTGGGGGGAAAGCAAGGAGGTCAGTTTGGAACATGCCCAGAGTGTGAGCTGCCCTTGGGTCAGCCAGTGAAAGGTATCCCGGAGGCAGTGGGCAATGCTGGATGGGAACCCAAGAGAAAACTCAGAGCTCAGTAGCTGTGTCTAAGGCTCATCTTTATGTCTGTGAACACTGAACCTGGGGCAGTTTATGAGATCACCCAGAGAGACAGGAGAAGGCCCATCCTTGGGGTTGAGCCTTGGGATCACGGATAGCCAAGCTAAGGAGAGAACAAGCAGGAAAGAGTGCTCTGGAAGCTTGGAGCAAAGAGGGTGGTCAGCATCGCCAGAGACTGGAAAGACGTCCTGAGGGACTAAGACGGAGAAGAGGCCACAGGGGATCATTGGTGACTTTAGAGAGTGCAGTTTCAGCTGAAATGGTTCAGCCAGGGGTTGAGATAGGTTGATGACCTGGAAAAAAACTGAGGTCACATGAAGGACAAAAATGATGGTTAGGAATCCGGGCCGAGGGAAGGATGGAGTGACAAAATATGGTCATTGGAGGAATGTCAGCATTCACCAGCACAGACATGGAGCACTTGTGAGGCCGTGGCTGTGTGGCTTATCTGGGGTGAAGAAGCAGACCGTGGCCTCTAGGGAGATGGAGGAACCAGGAAGCTGGACGGTTTGAGGATGCTCAGAGATGGAGTGAAGTCCCATACTAGGAGAGCAGGAGTTGGAAAAGAGACCAGGATGGGTCATGGCAGAGGGAGTCTGGGAGTAGCCTGGAGGCCCGACTGTTCCCCTGACCCCAGGCAGGGAGGGGCCATGGATGAAACTGTACCTCAGACCAGTGGGGGCAGCTGGCCAAGATCTTCAGAAGTGAGAGGAAGAGGGGGAAGATGAAAGCCATTTGTTCTTCAGAGTGCAGTGGGAGCAGCAGGGAGGGTGGCCTGGGTGGCAGGCTTTGTGGAGTAACAGCTGAGGGGCCCAAATTACCAGATGGGGAAGGAATGAGAAATCAACACAGGCAGAGTCCAGGTAAGGCAGGACCATCCTGTGAAAGGTGCTGCTTTTTCCTTTGTTTCTGGGCAAAGTACAAGTATCTCAACAAAAGGAAGGAGGGAGGAGGCAGGTATAGTCTGGGCCCCCTTTCTTCACCAGGTGACTCCCCTTTGTCCCTCCCTCTAGACCCTCTGCCTCCGGCAGAACCTCATTAAGTGTATCGAGAACTTGGAAGAGTTGCAGAGCCTTCGAGAGCTGGACCTCTACGACAACCAGATCAAAAAGATTGAGAACCTGGAGGCCCTGAGGGACCTCGAGTGAGTGCAAGGAGGGGCTGCCCCCGGCAGGGAGGGCAGGACAATCGGCTTCAGGCCTTCCAGAGGCTGCTTTTAGTAGCCTTCCTTGCTAAGGGGATTCTTCATCAGCCCAGGTTGTAGAGTCTGTACCCCAGTGGACGGCCTTACTGACCGCCCAGTTGTGCGGCAGCTGGTCTGGGGCAGCATCCCAAGCAGACCACTCCCTAGAAGCCGGCGTGTCCCTGGAGGATGCCCTGGAGGAGGAGCATGGGTGGCATGAGTGTGAGTCCTTTGTTCAGAAGGCTGAGTCAGGCCTGTTGCTAGGGTGGATTTAGGCACGACGAGAAGACCAGGGGAAAACTGGCAGAAGCCCGGGGTTCTGTCTGCCTTGGGGAGCCGGGTTCTTCCCACACACACACAGCTTTCATCCTTCTCTGAAGTGAGGAGGCCTTTGCTGTGAAAATAAGAATAATGGTTTTTTTCCATCTTTTTTATTTTTGGTACCAGGACTTTAGATATTTCTTTTAATCTTCTGCGAAACATTGAAGGGATAGATCAGCTCACCCAGCTGAAGAAACTTTTCCTGGTCAACAACAAAATCAACAAAATTGAAAACATAAGTAACCTCCAGCAATTAAGGATGTTAGAACTTGGATCAAATCGAATCCGGGTAGGTACAGTCTGAGCCTCTGCAGAGGGTGGCATCTCACAGCAAGCAATAGGGAGTGACGGGCAGGAGCAGCCGAGTCATCCTGGGGCGCATCGGGTAGTGACACGTGAGGCTCGGGCAGGGCCAGATGTGGGGGAGGGAGGGGACAGGCACACACACACACACACAGGAATAATGCCCCACCTGCCATCTGTATTGGGCAGCTTGTTGCTCTTGTCACATCTGGGGTATCACCCCTTTCCACACCCTCATCAGTGGAGCTCCTGACCTTCCTGGACACTCTCTCTACTGCTTCAAGCCTTTGCCTTGACTGTCCCTCATGCCTAACTGTTCTGATGTGTGTAGAGGAGGAGGGATGCCCATGCAGCAGGCCTGGGGTGTGGTAAGGAGGGCCAGAGGCTCAGGACAGGAAGCAGCCTGACCTAGTAGGCTATTCCTTCTCCTCTCTGAAACCTCTCTCACACCCTTTTCTTGGAAATGCTTACTCATAATTGATTATCTCCTGACACACTGAGAAAGAGTAATGGGTCTGGCCAGTCAGTCAGCCAGCCAACATTATGGGCCTCCTGTGCCCAGCTCCGGTCTTCACTCTGCTTCCAGCCTTCTGAGCCTGTGCTCATCCTCTCTCCTCAGGGAGCATTGTCTTTTTCTTTTTTTTTTTTTAAGACAACCTGATATAATCTAGAGAGGAGCCTGAATTTGGAGTCCAGGGACCTGGGTTCCTATCCTGGCTTGGCTTCATATCCCTGTGTATTGCTGAAGAAGCCACTCACTTGCTCTGGGAAGTTTGCTCCTCTGTACAAGGGATTAGGAGTTCTTCCTGAGGTCCACAGACCCTTAGGGGGAGGGGATAGATTTTTTCAGGACTTTGGATAAGAAAAAATTACATCTTTATTTTTTCAATATAATTAGTTTCCTTTGTAAAAACCTTCATTCTGAGAAGGGAGCTGTAAGCTTCCACAGACTGTTGAAGGGATCCATGCCACAAACAAAGTGAAGAATACCTACTTTGCCCTTTCACATTTTTTAAAAATTAATTTATTTTTAGTTTTCAGGGTTCACTTCCATGAGATTTTGGCTTTTAAATTTTCTCCCCCTCTCTGCCCTCCGCAAGACAGCGTGCAGCCTGATATAGGCGGTACTTAACATTCACATTAAACAGATTCTCACATTAGTTATGTTTTAAAGAAGAGTTAGATCTAATGGGAGGAACCACAAGAAAGAAAGAAAAACACCCAAAAAAGAGGCAAATGGTCCTGCTTCGCTCTGCATTCAGAATCTGTAGTTCTTCCTCTGCACGTGGATAACATTTTCTGTCTTGAGCGTTTTGGAGCCGCCTTAGCTCCTTGCACTGCTGAGAGGAGCCCAGTCTGTCAGCATCAGTCATCGCAGATACAATGTATCTGTTACTGTGCACAGTGTTCTCCTGGTGCTGCTCACTTCACTCAGCATCAGTTCATAGAAGTCTTTCCAGGTTTTTCTGAAATCCACCTTATGGAACAATAGTGTTCCATTTCATTCATAGACCACAGCTTGTTCAGTCATTCCCCAGCTGATGGGCGTCCGCTGGATTTCCAGTTCTTGATCCCCACAAAAAGAGCTGCTATAAATGTCTGTACATGTGGGTCCTTTTCCCATTTCTTTGGTCTCTTTGAGATACATGCCTAGAACTGGTATTTCTGTGACAAAGGTCATGCAGTTTTATCGCCCTTTGGGCATCGTTCCAAATTGCTCTCCAGAATGGTTGGATCCGTTCACAACTCCACCAACAAAGCATGAGTGCCCCAGTTTTCCCACATCTCCAGCATTTATCATTTTCCTGTCGTGTCGTATTAGCCAATCTGATAGGTGTGATGTGGTACTTCAGAGTTGTCTTGATTTGCATTTCTCTAATCAATACTGATTTAGAGCATTTTTTCATGTGATTATAGATAATTTTAATTTGTTCATCTGAAAACCTGCCTGTTCATATCTTTTGACCATTTATCAGTTGGAGAATGATTTGTGTTCTTATTTGACTGTGTTCTCTATATATTTTAGAAATGAGGCCTTTATCAAAGACACCACCTGTAAAAAGTGTTTCCCGACTCTCTGCTTCCCTCCTAATCTTGGTTGCATTGGCTTTGTTCCTGCAAAACCTTTTCATTTTAATGTAATCAAAGGCATTCGTTCATTTTTCACATGAGGAAACCAGGATTTGCAAAGGCGATGCCTGGCCTGGGGTCCCGTAGCTAGCTAGGCCTGGAGCTGGAGGGACGTACATCAAAGGGACATATGCAAACCTCGTGCTGGTCATGCACCATGCTTAGCCGTCCCCTGGGGGTTCTTGTGTCCTGTCCACAGGCCATCGAGAACATCGATAGTCTGACCAACCTCGACAGTTTGTTCTTGGGGAAGAACAAGATCACGAAGCTGCAGAATCTGGATGCCCTCAGCAACCTCACGGTGCTCAGCATGCAGGTAGGGCTTTGGGCTGGAGCAGCGGGCGGCTGGCATTGGCAAGCTTCCCTTCTTTGCACCTGTTGGACTCGTGGGCCTGTTCGTGCTGTTTTCTCTTCATCCTAAAGCTATGCCTCAACCTCTTCTTTTAAAAAAAGACGTGTTAGGGACTCACAGCGTGCAAGGCATCGTGTGCACCCATCCCAGAAAGTGCCATCACTGCCAGATGCCATGTGAACTGCACCTGTTTATGCTAATGTGGTCATGGGGTGAGCTGCTTCAATCCAGACTGGGGGAGGGAGGGAGTGGGAGGCCCCTTTGCAGATAAATCAAGGTAAATAAGATTTGAGGAAAGTATTAAGAGGCAAGTATTTAAATTCTGTATAGTAATTTGTCTGCAAAGTGTGCATGTGCTGGTTCTGAACTATCCTTGGCTGTGCCCTGTGGGTTCTTTTGAATCCTCCTTGGAATTGTTGGGGTCATCCCTCTGTAGCCTGTATAGGGACCTCAGAGGCCAGCACTCTCAGGACAGGAGCCAGGGAGGATGGGATTTGCCATGTGTTACATGACCATGGAAGGAATGACCATTAGGGCCGAGGTTTGTTTGTTTGTTTTTTCCCTTGTTGTGTTTGTCTTTGTATTTATTTTTAAAATGAGTTTAAAAGACTTTTAAAATCATTTATTGTTTATATCTGGGTCGTATTTTTAATTTTGAGAATTAAACCAAATAATTAAAAAACTAAAGCCTAAAGTCAACTTTAAAAAAAAAATGAAACTTGAAGGCTAGAAGGAATTTTGCCTAGTCCATTTATATATTTTTTATCTCTTTTCTGTAGTCAGGCTAAAATGCCTGTGAAGAGATGTTTAAGGTTAGCAAAAAGGTAGCTGTTGAACTGCACAATTTTAAAAAGTAAACTAGTCACCTAAATGAGGATGGTGTCATCTTTTGGTGACAGGGTCAAGAAGTGAGCAAAAAAGGTCCTAATCAAGACATCCCACTAGATAGGTATGTAATTTATTTATTGAAAATTTGAAGAATATTCAAGAATTTTCCAGGCCAAAGTTTGAAGCAGTCCCCTGGAAGGCAGCTCCTTCCCACTGCACTGGCCTTGGGAAGCAATCCTCCTAGTTGTAGAGATCCATTGTGCTTCCACCCTGGCTCCTTTGGGTGCCCCGATACCAGATGCCACCATTGTAAATGCTGGGTTCTGGCTTGTGCCCAGATCTTGAGGGGGGGGCAGTTTCTGTGCAGTGTTACCTCTGGTCCCCATGATTAGGACCACCTTTAGGAACAGTTGTCAATCCTAAGCTGGTTTTTAGTGTGGTTTTTTTTTAATGACATATATTCTGTGTGTATTTTAAATAACTTTTTTTCAGTAAGTTTTTCTCGATGTCAGGTTTTTTACACATCACCCTACTTTCCCCCATAATAGTGAAAGAGCCAGTCAGTATCACAAATACTTCTACAATACAAAAAAAAAAAAGGAAGATTCTAAAGCTCTGTGCCCTGCACCACACTCCTAGGGCCAGGCTTCTCCACAATCATGTCACCCTCACTTTGGATTTTGGGGCCTTGCCGTAATCCCTGTGGCTCTGCTCACTGCATTCTGTGCCAGCTCATGGAGATCTCTCCATACAGTCCTTGAAGTCATATTGGTCATTCGTTAGAATTCAGTATGATTCCACTCCATTCGTGAGCCACACGTATGGAGCCATTCCCCAGCAGATGGGCATCCACTTTATTTCTGATTCTTTGCTGCCATATCTCATCTGTGGCCTCCTGGGGATGTAAGCCTCGTATCTTTAGGTCAAAGGGGACCGGCTTCTTAATCATTTTATTTGCATAATTCTTAATTGCCTCCCAGAATGGTTGTGGTGATTCATAGCTCCCTCAACAAAGCTATAGGATGCCTGTCACACCACAATCTCTCCAGCATGGACTATTCACATCATTTATTATCTTTACTAGTTTGCAAGGCATAAAGTGAAACTTTGGTGTTGTTTTGATTTGTATTTCCATTGTTATTAGTGATTTGGAGCGTTTGGGGAATGGCTTTTAGAGATATACATACTCTTTGTGTGTGTGTGTGTGTGCACGTGTGCACGTGTATCATATATATAAAATTCTTTATATATTCTGAATAAAAACCTTTATTGGGGAAATATGATATAAAGATTTTTTTCCCATTCAAATGCTTTTTTTCTTATCCTAGGTGCATTAATTTTGTTTTTGCAGAAGCACTTCAGTTTTATCAAAGTTGTCTATTTCATCTTCTGTAATTGCTTCTTTCCCTTCTTTGGTTACAAATATGTTGATCTTCTCTCCAGAGCCTCGAGAGGCCTATGACCTGCTTCTCTTTTAACCTTTTAGCCTAATTTTTAATATTAAGGTCACATCCATTAGGAATGTTCTGTGGAATGTGGCATAAGATAATGGCTTAATCTTAACTAATGCCAGACTTCTTTCCAGTTTTTATTAAATAGGAAGTTTTTTCCTAAGTAATTAATGTTTTCTGGCATATCAGACACTGGGTTATTGAATTCCATAGTTTCTGATTCTCCTGTGGATCTCCTTTTCTATTTTTAACCAATACCAGATGGGTTTGTTAACTGCTGCTTTATAATATAGTTTGAGATTATTATAGTAAGCTTGTTTTTGACAAATGTAAAGGTTTAAGCTTCTGGGATAAGAATTTGCCATTTGGTAAAAATTAGTAAGAGTAGCCGGGTGGCGCAATGGTCAGAGCATGGGACCCGGAGTCAAGAGGACACGCGGCCAGTTATGGCCTGAGACGCTACTGTGTGATCCTGAGCAAGTCATTTAACCCCAGTAGCCTTTCCCTCACACACACAAAAAATTATTGGGAAAACCAGAAAACAGTCTGGCAGAAATTCTGTAAAGCACAAATATCCTGCCCCATTTGCCAAGATGAGGTCAAAGTGGATACATGACCTAGATATCAGAGGAGAAGACAGTGAGTAAAGTGGGAGAGTGTGGACAGGACAGAAATGGCATCGTGAGGTAGAAAAATGGGTTGTTTTGATTGTATTAAATTTAAAAGATTGTGTACAAATAAAGCCAGTGTAGCCGAGGTTGGAAGGAAAGCAGAAGATTAGGAGGGGGTGTTTTACAAACAGCTTCTCAGATAAAGGTCTCAGATCTCAAATATGTAGAGAACTTTGTCAGATTTATAAGTATGTGAGTCATTTCCCAAAGGATAAATGGTCCAAGGATACGAACAAGCAGTCTTTCAGCGAGACATCAAAGGTATAGAGAGCCGCATGAAAAAGTATTCTAAATCATTACTATATTAGAGAAATGCACATTAAAACAGTTTAGAGATACGGCCTCACACCTATCAGATTGCTAAAGTAATAGGAAGGGGAGCAGGCAGATGTTGGAGGGGATGAGGAAACATCGGGACATGAGCGTTCTGTTGGCGGAGTTGTGAACTGATCCAACTGTCTAGAGAGCATCTGGAATCATGCCCAAAAAGCCCAGCTATGCCACTGCTGGGTCTGTTTCCCAAGCAATCAGGGGAAAAGGAAAAGATCCCGTATATTCTAAAATATTTATAGCGGCTCCCATTGTGGTGGCAGAGAACTGGAAACAGAAGGAATGCCCATGAATTGGGGAACGACTAGACGGACGTGTGTGTGTGACTGGAATGGTTATAAGAAAAGAGGGAGTGATTTCATAAAAACATGGGAAGACTTGTATGAAATAATGAAAAGTGAAATGAGCAGGGGCAGCCAGGGGGCGCAGTGAATAGAGCACCGGCCCTGTAGTCAGGAGGTCCTGAGTTCAAATGTGGCCTTAGACACTTGATACACTTACTAGCCATGTGACCTTGGGCAAGTCACTTAACCCCAACTGCCCTCCAAAAAAAAAAAAGTGAAATGAGCAGAACCAAGAGAGTGTTGTCCACAGTAAAAGCAATATTATTCAAAGAGTAACTAAAGAACCAAGTTACTCTGACTCCTGTAAATACTCAAATCAATTATAAAGGATCTGTGAGAGAAGATACTATCCACCTCCAGAGAAAGAACCCAGAAATAGATGTATGCTTAGTATGGTTTAGCACATACAGATGTGTGTGTGTGTGTGTTTGTATGTAGAGAGAGAGAAAGAGAGCTGTCTGTGCCCATGTGCACCTTCTCTAGTGCAAGGGAAGGAGGGAGGAAGACAGTTTAGAACTTAAAATGTACCCATAAAATAAATTAGAGGTAAAATGCGTGTGCACATGCAGTTCTAGTTTGATGTCTGGAAGCTAACTTTTGGCTGGCCCTTTTCTTCTCCCAACTGCAGAGTAACCGGCTGACCAAAATTGAAGGCCTCCAGAACCTGGTGAACCTTCGAGAGCTCTACCTCAGCCATAACGGCATCGAGGTCATCGAGGGCCTAGAGAACAATGTAAGTGCTGAGCGCTGCCGAGGGTAATGCCCGGCTCGGCACTCATGCTCAATGCCTCCCAGGGGGCGCCGAGGAGCCATTCTAGGCTCTGGAGCAGCATAGTAACTTGTGCAAAGCATTACCTTAATAATAGATTGATGATATTGTGCAGGACAGGGAAGATGAGGGAAACAGGGAGACCCCCTGGGATGCAGCTGGTGTAATCTGGACACAGGGACTTGGCCTTGAGAAGATCCTTGTCCAACCAGTTGCTAAGATCTGGCTGATATCCCACTGAGAAACAAGGAATTACGCTCAGTCCTGAAAATGAACTTGACTCCAGGGCAGAAGTATAGTCTGCCTTTCCATCCTGACCTGGGCAGACCCCACATGCACAGACATTGGTCGAGGGCCCTCGGCAGGCCAGACCAGGCCCACGCTCGGTGCTGGAGAGACAGATACGAGGAATGAAACGATCCCCACACGTTCCAGTGCAGATACCTGGGACCGCGCCAGTCTGGGAGATGCCAGTGGTCTTGGTCCAGCGGTGATGACTGTGTGGTTATTCCTCCACAAAGGGCTTTCCTCCCAGTAACCCAGCGCGTGAGACAGGGCCAGCATTGGAAAAGCCACTTGAAGCCACGAGTACAAGAACATCAGGCTCAGAGCTCAGCCCCTTTACAGCCGCATGCCTGTGGTCCCCTCATCAGCCCATGTCAGCCCTTCCGCTGCCACCCCCGCACCTTCCTAGAGACGCGACTCCTGACCCTAGGGGTCCACCACAAATCCATGTGGCACAGCCTTGGCTGGGCCCTTCCCGCTGTGAGACAATTCCACTCTGCCCTCTCCCCAGGCTCTCACCACGAGCTCCGGTCTGCCTCCTTGTCCTTGTCCCCTATCTCTCACGATGAGGCAGCCTCCCCTCCCCTGTTCTAGGGATCCCCTTCCATCCCCTCTCCACAGGCAGATCTAACTCCTTCCCACACTCGCCTCTCCATCTTCTGGCCGTTCCCCACTACGCACAAACACACCCGTGTCTTCCCTGCCCAAAAAGCCCCTCTCTTGGTCCTGCCATCCCCACTGACCATTGTCCAGTATCTCTGCCACCCTTTGTCACCAAACCCCCAAAGGTATTGGCATCAGGTCCCCCTCTAACCTCTTCTCCCTCCCTCTCTTCTTGACCCCTAACACTCTGGCTTCCAAGCTCATGACCCCAGTCCCAGATCCAGAATGTGCGGGAATAGTAGACATGATCTTGTCACAGCCAGTAACTGGCCAAGCCCCAAGACAAGCACCTCCCCTCATCACACTGTGTGACCCTGGGCAAGTCCCTCTGCACCTCTCAGGTGTAAAATGGAGCTGAAAAGAGAAGCTACCTCCCAGAGCGGCTGTGAGGACAAGCTCTTTGCAGACCTGCCATCTTGAACTAGATCAGGGCCAGCCACTGTTACTGTCATTGTGAGGAAGATCACCAGCCAGGGGGACGGTAGGGGGGACCGACTGTGGCCAGGGACAGGAGATCAGGCTTCCCCTCAGCCCTGGGGGCCGTTCCTAGCACCAGATACAAGGGTTACAAGGAGAAACGTCGCTGCTCCTGTCTCAGGCTGTGAGCCACAGTTAACTGCAGGTGTAGTGGGAAGAGCCTTGGGCCTTGGTCCCCTGAGCCCTGGGTCCGGGCCCTGCCTTTGACCGCTGCAAAGTCACTGCTTCTCTGAGCTTGGCTTCCTCATCTGTCAAGTGGGAGCAATAATCCCGATGGGGCCTACTCCCCAAGATGGCTGTGAAACTTGAATAGGACAGCACTGGACCACACAGATGACTGCTACTGACCAGTGACCGTGGGTGTCCCTGGGGATCAGCAGGGCTGCGGGTGGGCCAGGGATTTATAAACCGAGACTTTCTTAAGTTTACTTTGAAATTCAGGACGACTTTGAGGGAGCAATTTTAGATACAGCAGAAGGGAATCCTTAACTGGAAGGACTGTGTATATATGCATGCATGTGTGTGCATGTATAAATACACAGATCACACATATACATTGTGCAGGTGCATATGCACATGTGTATATGTAACGTGTGTGCACACACATAAATTTCGTTGGTGGCTGCTGGCTGGCTTAAAATAGCTTTGATTCCCAAGTCTGGGAAGTGACCCAGCAAGTTCAGTAGAACCCGTATTTACTTGTGTGTGTGTGTGTGTGCGTGCGTGTGCGTGCGCGCATGCACATGAGCACAGAACTACTTTCATCCAGGGTCCTGTTCTTTGGTGTTAAAGCTTATGGCTCTGACACCTTGGGAAGGCTACTGGGAGCCTGGTTCCAGAGGGACTCCCTTCTAGATTTCCCCAGCAGATTTAAAACCTCTGTGGCATGTGTCTGCACAGCCTCCTTCTGCTAACATGGGTCTCAGTTTCCCCCCCTTGACTCGTTAAAATGTGAGGGTGACACTGGCCCAGGGTGCACCTCTGCTGCTTCTGCAGCTGGCACCTTCCTGCCCTGTGACCAGACACTAAAACGTTCCCTCCTTGTTTCAGAACAAGCTCACAATGCTGGACATTGCATCAAACAGAATCAAAAAGATTGAAAACATCAGCCACCTAACAGAACTGCAGGAATTCTGGGTAAGTGGAAGTTGCACTAGAGTTGTTTGTATTAAATAAATGTGGAAATCCCTGGGTCTTTGTCAGCCCTTGCTGGGGGCAGGGAGTCTGCAGGCCAGAGCCCATTATAATCAGAGTGTCTGGGCTAGTTAAAAATGAGATTCCAGCCAGCTGTGTTCAAGAGTGCCTGGCCCGGAGTCAGGAAGACCCGAGTTCAAATCTGGCCTCAGACACTGGACACCTACCAGCTGTGTGACCTTGGGCAAGTCACTTAACCCTGACTACCTGGCCTCCCCCCTCGAAAGAAAAACACCACTCCAGTATCTCAGAAGGATTAGACTCTCCTGTCCTCACCGACAGTTCAGGGAAGGGGGAAAGTGTGGTGTCAGACAGAGGCTGACTCCATCTGCTAAGATGTGTCTGCTTCTCATCTCAGGGGATGGTGCTGAGCCAGCCGGTCTCTGCTCTGTGGGATCCAAAAGCTCGTCCTTCTTTTCTTTCCTCCTTTCTTAAAACATTGTGGTCCTTATTATTGGTTCTGGAACTCAGGACCAGAAGATGCAGCAGCTCGGGACCCCAGGGAGGCTGTGTAGACCATAAGAAGCCTCACTGATCATCCAGGACTCTTGGGCAAAAAGTCAGGGAGCAGAGGAATTGTTCTTTAGGGAAGCCAAAGCCAAAGTCTTGGGAGGAACCCCCAAGGACAGCATCCAGGCAGACCTGATTAGAGTCCAGGGGATCAGCACAGGCTGAGGTGTGGGCAAGGGGAAAGCAGAGTCATGACCAAGACCCTCCAAATGGGCCGGAAAGGACCCAAGGCCGTCCAAGAACAGGGCCAAGGGAGCCAGGAAAGCAGCTCCGGGCCATGTCTGTGCACTGGGGCCCCCTCAGGGCATGGCCTGGCACAGGAAACAGGCCTGTAACCTAGCAGCTCCCCCCGACAGATCCCACCCCCTCAATCCATCCAGGAATGTTTGGGGATCCATAGATGGATTGCAAACCAGAAATAACAACTATTAAATAAAGCTCTGGAGGGGGCACTTGGCTTTAATTCATTTTGTTGGCTCAAATCCTCTCTCCCATCTCAGGTTGGTATGAAGTTGGCATTTACATGTGGGGATGGTTGTGAGCTTAGAAAGTCCTTCCCTAAATTGCAGGCCAGGATTCTAGATCCTCTTTATTTACTAAGCCTTCCTCAGTTTTGGGGGAGCCTTTTGCAGATGATGGGTGGATAACACCCCAGCATCTTGTGAATGTTCTCCCCCTACCCTGTCCTGCCTGGCAGCAGTCTGCCCTGCAGCATGGAGTGCCCACATTTCCCTCTCATGGTTAGTAAAGATGGACACATTGAAAGTCACAGGGCCCTTATCCTATGGGGATGAAGACCGGCTCAGCAGAAAGGACACAGTGATGCCCTCTGCTTTATTCCTTCCCATGCCCGCTGTCCCAGTCCCAGATCCCTCTCTGTGTCCACCTCGCTGCCCCTTTGTAGCACACCAGCCGCCACCACTTTTCACCACACACTCACTAGGGGCTCTGTGGAGATGGGTGACGCCCACTTTAAAGAGTGAATTTTTTGTTTATTGATTGATATAGGAATCATGATTCCAGATGTAAAGGCTGTGTGAGTCCTTCAGACCCTTGCCAGCACCCTAGCCCAAGGGCCTTAATGTAAGCACAAGGTAATGCCACAGAATTCCATGCCGACTCCAGAGATGTTGCAGGTAGACAAGCAGAAGGCCAGAGATGCTTCTGTTTCCTGATCCCTGTCCTTTCCCCCTCCTCTTGCTGGGGACCTTTAGGAGACAGTGGCAGTAGCCACGCCGCCTTCCCTGTGGTATTCAGAAGCTCAGTGGGGGTGGGAAGCAGGATACCCACTCCCCACTTTCATTTAGGACCTTTTAGGCAAAAGAAGCCTCACAGAGAGAGTCCAGTCCTTGCCAGCAGGCTCAGGCTTCTTCCTCGGGAACCAAGATCCCCAGGCTGATTGGGTGGCTTCTAGACCACAGGGGTGGTGCAGTGCCCCCCATGGACCCCTGCAGCTTTCCTTGGGGCTCACACCAAGAGGGCAAGCGGGGGCCTTCATCCAGGTGGTAGCTGGATTGCCTTTTCTTTTTGTGGCTTAGTACTGCAGGCTTAGAAACCTGACCCATTGGCCACTCAAAAAGAAAGAGTCTTTAGCGAGTAGGAGGATTCTGTGTGTCTTCAGTTACTTTGGATTTTGCCCTTCCTTCCTCTGATGCTGGATGTGGAAATGCCTGTAGTGTATTTAGCTTGCTGAGTGAGGGACCAGTGTCATGGGCACGTGGGCTGGAGGCATCTCTCAGCTGCTGTGTAGAAAACCTGGGGTTGGTGTGGGGCTGACAGCAAGCTTGGCAGGGATGTAGCGTGAGCCCCGAGGGGCTGCTCTTTGAGCAGCTGCTAGCAGGTACAGTGGCCACGCTCTGACTGCGCACCTGCCTTGATTCCACTCGCCCCCTGTGGGTCACTGCCTGGCCTCAGGGACGTCCCTCCTAACCAGATCTTTGTGCTGTACATGCGCTTCGCAGATGAATGACAATCTCATCGACAGCTGGAGTGATCTGGATGAATTAAAGGGAGCCAAGCACCTTGAGACAGTTTACCTGGAGCGCAACCCTCTGCAGAAGGACCCCCAGTACCGGCGTAAGATCATGCTTGCCCTCCCCACCATCCGGCAGATCGATGCCACCTTTGTGCGGTTCTGAGTCTCGCCTTTCCTCGCCCTCCCTCCTCCCCACAGCAGCGCCCTGACCACGGGCTTTTTAACCCACCTCTCGCTCCTCGAGTCTTCGATTGACCAACAGCTATCCACGGCCAATAAAGAACCACTGAATGATCACATACCCGTGTACGATGCACCCTCTTATGATTGTTTTTGAGATGTTATTATTATTAAATCTTGCAACACGATGTTTCCTAGTTCAGAGTTGTCGATTATTCCAGCAGAGCATTGCAGCCACCCGAAGTGCATGGGGCTGAGCGCACGGTTTGGGGGGCTGTCCCTGAGTAGGGAGCGCCTCCCTTCTGGATCCCAGCCCTCCAGGGCAGACCCCCTCCTTGCTTGACCTTGTTGAAGCTAACAGTAACGTGATGCCTCTTGGAAAACAAAAGTATTCTGGCCAAAGATTGCTCTGAGGGCTGCCTGCCCAGCCTGCATGTTTCTCCTTGCCCCATCCCCCCACACCCCAGACTTTGTTGGGGATCTTGGCTGGGCCTCTACCTGGGTCTGTGGCTTTGAGGGGCGAGAGCCTGTTTCCTCCCGTAGAAAACAAGCTTGTTAGACTGTCATCACCAAAGGCCTTTTCATCTTATTCCACAATCCTAAGACAGAGGTGACAGTCTGAAGGGGAGTGGCCCCCCAAACCCACCTCCAACCCTGGTGGCCCCTGCCTGGGCCCTTGCCCTCTCCAGACACTGCCCCTTCGGGCCTCACTTTTTCTGCCGGCCAAATGAGAGGGCTGGACTAGATCATTGCGGAGGTCTGGCCCGGCTTTCCGGGCATCTTTTACGCTATTCTGGCCGTCCCCCACGTCTGGAATGCACTCGCTCCCTCCTCAGCCCCACCTCTTACAATCTCGGGCTCCCTCAAGGCTCAGCCTCCTTGGTGAGGCCCACTCTGATGCCCCTTGCCCTACCTCCCCCCCCCTTGGTGAGGCCCACTCTGATGCCCCTTGCCCTACCTCCCCGCCTTGATATTCTTTTGTATTAACTGTGTACATCCTGTTTTCTTCCTCTAGTATGTGAGCTCCTTGAGGGCAGGGATTCTTTCCTTTTTGTCTGGCAAACAGTAGGCGATCAATAAATGCTTGTTGAATGAATTAATGTGATCCTATGAGATTTTCAACTGAAATTTCTGTTGTCATGTAGACTGCATGTTTGTTTCTATGAGGATGTAGCGGTGGTTTACTGTCAGGAGACAAGTTCCAGTCTTGCTATAGGTCTGGAAGATTCACAGCACTTCCTGTGGGTTATCACCTTTTAACCTTACAACCTCAAGAGGGAGGCACACATGATTCCCCCTTTTGCAGAAGGAAAACAGGGAACAAGTGACAGCCATCCTTCATCAGTTCCCACCCCCTCCCACATCCAACATGGTGCCGAGGCCTGTGACTCACTTCTGCATATCTCTGGGATCCGCTCCCTTCTCTGATGCTGCCGCCCCCTTGGTACAGATCTCCTCACCTCACACCTACATTGTCACATGGCCCGCTCATGGGTCTGCCCCATATCTGCACCCGCTCCAGTTCACCCTCTCTGGCATCATGCCCCCTGCCGTCTATGCCTTTATCCAAGTCATCGATGACGCTGGAGGCCAACTTCCCAAGGGACTCAGAAGGAACCATGACTGACATGGGTCTGAGCCTTTCATCACTGAATTGGTTCTCAGCCACTTACCTGCCCCGCGGCCTCACCCACCTCTCTGGGGGAGCTATCACTAGAGCTATGCTTATGACTTTTATCAGCTTAGCAACTGTTGACAAAAGGAATTAGGGGCAGTGGTGAGTGGGAAAACCAGCCAAGACCACGTGCAGGGACAGTCCTAATCTCCCCAGGGCAATTTCTATTCCATGACATCGTGCTTCTCTTAAAACAGGCTCCCCAGCCTCTTCCCCATGGGGGATTGTACTAGCTGAGGATGCCAATGCTGGCTTACCAGTCATCAGTCTCCCACCCCCATCACTCAATGACAAAAAGATGGAAAAAGAGAAGAAAATAAAAGGCATATCCTATTAAAAATGAGTCAAGGAAAAATTGTCTATCAATCATCACACTACCTAAAAATTGTATTCTTTTTAAGTTTGCATACTATAAGAAAACAAACAAAACCAGCTCAGATCCATTAGAACCAATGAGTAAAATGAAAACAGGAGAATCCATTCACTGCCTCCAGCCCCCTCCCCCATCACCAAAAAAAGAACGAGGTTGAGTCTGGCATGATGTGCTCTCAGCCAAGCCGAGCCGACTCTGTTTGCATCACTGCCCTTTCTAAGGGTTCGCTAACCACCCCTTTAATCATATGCTCTAGAATTTTGCCAGGAATTAAAGTCATGCTCATTGGCCACTACTTTGTGTATCCCATTCTCTTTTTCTGTTGTAAAGTCCCTGCCCTCAAGCTGCTCACCATCTGCAGAAGCCAATGAAGAAGGCTGGTGACAATGATTTTTCACCCAGGTTCAAACTTACATGAACCCCAGGCAGGTGGCATCTTTCTGTGGGTTAGGTGGCTGGAAATATCTATCAAATTTATCTGCTCCAGAACAAAGGGAATGGGTCCTAACTCACAAATGCCTGTGGCGTTGGGAGAGAGCATTGGGTGCCAAGGATGGCAGAGGCCTGAATTTGGAGTCAGAGGACCTGTATTCACATTTTAGCTCTGTTTCTCACCCTCTGCCCTTGGGCAATTCACCTCTCCTCCAGGGACTCAGCAACTCCTCCGTAAAATGAGAAGGCTAGTCTAGAGGTCTTCAGAGGTCTCCTGAGCTCCACATTTCTGATCTGGGCACTGGTGGATTGGACAGAGGTTTCAATGGTTACAACATCCCTTGTGGTTCTCATCAGTAGAATGTAAAGTCCTTGAGCCCTGAGACAATCCTACTTCTGTGCTTATGCCCCCAGTTCCCAGAATTTAGTTGGTGCTTCATACATGCTGGAAGATGGTTTTCTTCCTCTACAGGAAGCAAGGGTGAACCCTGATTCTCCACTTCCACCACTCTGCCAATAAGTTTCGTAGCCCCCTTTATGATGCTGAGAGCACAGATTGTAATGGAACAAGGTACTGGTCAGGCATCAGTCAGGACGCAGGTGCCTCGAGGAACCCACAGCTCTTCATCTTTAATCAGCAACAGAGGCCCTGAACCAATCAGTGCAAATGATTCAGCTTCATGTACGTAAGCTATCTCTGCCAGCCACATAGAGGCAGTTGGGTTGGGGCTGTGTGAGCTCTCGGAGGGGAGGGATCCTTGAATGAAAAGCAGGATGGCTTCACGTCCCGCAGAGCAGCAGGCACCAGACCCCTCACTGAGGCCGTGCTCCATACGTGTCTGCTGGGCGGGGGGAGGGGGAGATGGATGAATCCGTGGATAAGCGAGTGAGTGAACAAGTGGGCAAGCCTGAAGAAACACGTGTTTTCTCAGGGAAAAAACAACTTATAACTAGATATGAACTCGTGATGGTCAATGGTGACATCACAAATATCTGGTACATGTTTAACCTTGACATTCAGGGAGAAGAACTTGAGGTTATACCCATCGTTCTTCGTCATCACACTTCCCGTCCTCTAAGGGTTTTAAACTAGCCACAGAAATAAAGTGTTACCATCTACTAAGTTGGTTTTCTCCTAATCTCCCTCCCTCTCTCTCTCTCTCCCTCTCTCTCTCTCTCTCTCTCTCTCTCTCCCTCCCTCTCTCACTCTCCCCCCCTCTCCCTCCTCCCCCTCCCCTCTGTTTCTCCCATCTCTCCCTCTCTTCTTCCGTATCTCTCTCTCCTTACTTTTCTGTTTCTCTGTCTTTGTCTCTGCCTCTCTGTCTTCTCTTAACCTATTTCTTCCCTCTCCTTTGTATTCCTTTTACTTGAGCCCTAGTTTCCAAATGGACAGGAATGTTTCCAGTATATTTCTCCATCAGAATTTCTTTGCATAGAGCCTTGCTCTCTGCAGAGGAAAGTCATGGGATCTGAGTTGGAGGGACCTTATAGCTTCCTTGGATCTAGTCCCAAACTCTCATCCCACAAATGAGGAAGCTTAATCCCAGAGGGCTTAAATAACTGACCTGAAGTCACAAAGCTAGAAAGCAGAAGATACAGAATTCACAGATTCACTTCCAAGATGCAAAGGCCTTCGGAGGACTCTAACACACCTGACTCAGAATCCCAAGTGTGCCTGGAGTTAGAGTATCTCTAACAAAGGGTCCCCTCATCTCTACTTGAAGACCTCCAGTGAGTGAGAGCCAACCCCCCCCCCAAGGTGGCCTGTTCCCACCTCAAATGGCTCTGCTTGGAGGTTTTTCCTGACATCAAGCCAAAACTGGACTCTCTGCATCTGCTCCCTGTTATTCCTGGTCCTACCTTCTGGGACCGGGCAAAGCAAATCTCTTCTCTCTTTTCTAAAGCAGTCCTCCAATGCCTGAAGGCACCTCTCATGGCCAATCCTAACCCTCTCCTCATCCTCTTCTGCTTAGCCTGCTTAAATGGTCCCAGGTCCTCCAGGTGTTTTTTCTGTAAATGGTTCTCACCATCTGGTCACCCTCCTCTGCCAGTCATCAATGTCCTTCCTGAAACACAAGACTCTACAGGGGGTCTCATCAGACTGGAGTAGGATAGCACTGGTCCTGGACGAAACCTCTAAGGGAAGGCTGAGAGCCACCATTAATAGCTGCCACATCACGCTTTTCATGAGAACTGTCATCTCGCTCTCCCATCCTGTACTTGTCCATACAGGTGGATTTTTTTCTTAACTCCATTTAAAACTTTATCATATTAAATCCAGCTCATTGTTTTCACCTGTTAACTACAGGTCCTCAGATTCCAAACCCACTGCTTTCCCTCCCAGCATGCATGCCCTCAGATGACTCACTACCCCTCCTTCCTGGGAAATGATGGACAAAAGCCAGACTTTATTGGCAGTTGAGGCTATAGTAAAGTACCAGGAGTCACCGAATTCCCCAGACTGGGGATCCTGAATTAAGGTATTGGTTGGGTACAGGCATGGGTCAGGCAGCTCGAAGACCTCAGAGGTCCCACTCCATCTGCTTGTCTCTTGGCCCCTTGTCTCAGCTCCTTCTGCCCAGCTAGAGAGAGAGAGCACAGACAGCACATCTCTAGTGGTCCCATCAAGCAGAAAGTCTATGTGTCCAAGCCCAGCTGGGCTAAAGGGCAGGCAGAAAGGGCATAGGAAAGGAGGTTAATGACAGCCACATGGCCTGGCAAACCCCGTTCTCATTTATCTCAGTAAACAAATACCTCCCCTACTCAAGATTTCCTCTATTGACAATTTCTTTCACAGAAAGAAATAGCGACCAGTAATTAGCTCATGAACTTGATGGTGCCTGAGGTATGAAGGGATTGCCCAGGCTCACACAGCAAGCTTGCCTCCCCCACCCCTTTCTGACTCAGAGGTCCACCCTCTAACTATTGGACCACCCTGGATCCGGCAACCAAATTACCTATTCATCTAAGAAAATGAATAGGAGTTATTTATGCTATGATTTGCATTGAGAGATGTATAAACCTGGTTTTCATTTGCACAGAGAAACCTAGGAGACAAAAATCTGATCCTCCTGCAGGTAATTCATGATTTTGGGGCCTCAGGTACAAGCAGCTGATGGTATGTCCCTAGGACATCCTGCTCTCCCATCCCATGTCCTCCTCCAAGAAAGGAACTGACCTTGGGAGAGCCTGAACCTGATGGGCCTGGCCCAGTCCTGGGGGCAGCAGAGAAGCTGGAAGTGAGGAACAGAGCCCTGGACCCTCCCCGTTAAGCCCAAAAGCCCAATTTGCCTTTTCTTCTCAGCAAGGACACCTGGGGTGGGGGCAGACTGCAGTTGGATGGGTGGACCATAAAGAGCCAGCCACTGGTTTCTCAGTCTCTGAGGAGAGCAGCCTCAGCACTGACAGGAAGGCTGCAAGCCTTGGCTTGGAGGAGGCTGTCGGTTCAGCCTGATAGAGGATTCCAGATGGAGGGGAGGTGGGGGAGGCAGTGAACTAGGACGGCTCCTTGCCTTCCTGTGAAGGTGAAAATTAATTATCTTCATTCTGTCCAATTCAACTTAACGTAGCTCACTCACCTGGGTGAGAATATGTCAAGTGTAACAGGTAGCCCAGGCTTCAGTAACAAGAACTGGCTCTAAATTCAGAGGAGCCAGAGGTGGGTTCAAAAGCCTGCCTGCCTTGAACAAATCTCTGCCTATCTCTGAGGGGCCTCAGTTTTCCCATTTGTAAAGTGAGGGAGCTAGGGCAAGATGGCCTTTGAGGTCCCTCGCACCTATCCCTTCCCAGTATCCTCATGGAGATTTTAGTTATCAGCTGGGGAAAGACATACCCACAGATAATTTTAACAGACAATAAATGAACAAGCAGTTACACCAGTAAGTGCTTACTAGATACAGCTCAAAGTCCCAGTGATTAGAGGGCAGGGTCTGGAGTCCAGAAGATCTGAGTTCAAATCCAGCCTTTGACACTAACTGGTTGCCTTGGGCAAGTCCCCTAACTGCTGCCTGTCTCGGTTTCCTCACCTGTAAAATGGGGTTAATTACAACAGCGCCTAACTCCGGCCGGGAGGGTTAAATGAGATGCTTGCAAAATGTGTCGCAAATCTGAAAGTGCCGGGTGATTAAATGCTAGCCATGAGCTGTTACTGCTGCGTGCAAAGCCCTGGGGATGCCAGGAGAAAAACAAGCCACCTCCAGCTTTGGAGGAGCTCACTTCTGAAAAGCGGGAAGCCTGTGAGTCATTTCTTTGGTGTAGAGAACTCCCTGGGCCAATGCAGATCAGCAGCCTCAAGTCTTGGAGACTCACCTGAGGCTGTTCAGCCGGTATGTGTCAGAGGAAGAACTTGAACTCGGGTCTTCCTGGTCCCAAGCTGGTTCGTCATCTAATGATAACAGATATTTCCAAGACATGGGTTTTCAAAGAACAGAATGTACATGATCCCATGTGAGCCTCACAACCACCCTGTGGTTGGTACTACCAAAATACCCATTTTACAGATGAGGAAACAGCCATTCAATGACTTGTCGAAGTTCACAAGCTCCTATTAAAGACAGGAATTAAATCTTGTCTTTCCTGACACCAAGTCCCATATTCTATCCACCAATGCCAAATGAGTGATAAGTATGTTGGAGAAATGTACAGCCAAGAGCTAACTGGTGACATTAGTCCTCAGAGAAAAAAAAAAGATCGCTGTATGGGGGATAGGGCAGGCTTACTGGAGGAGGTAGCGTTTGACTTGGGCTTTAAACAAAAGGTAGAAATTCAACAGGTGAAGGATGATTCGGGCAGTGGAAACAGCCTAAACAAAGTCCCCGGGGTAGGAGAAAACGCTGAGCATGTTCAGGGCTCAGAGCATAAATAGTCCAATTAAGCAGGAGCCTAGAAGGTGTGGAGAGAAAAAGAGATGAGACTTAAAAAATAGGGGGGAACCGGACAAATCATTTGAACAGATTTTGAGCAGAGGAGTGACCTGACCAGGTCTATACATAAGGACGTGATTCTGCAGGATGGCTTGGAGAGGGTGACCAGAGGGACTGCTGCATTGGTCCAGGTGGGAAATCCTGAGAGCGGCGCACGGGGCGTATAGGAAGAGAGAGGAGCCCTCGCGGCGTCCTGGGTGTGGGACCGACAGGATGTTGGTCATCGATCAGGCAGGAAGAGCCCAAGGTTTCAGACAGGAGATCCAGGAGTTGTCACTGCCTGGAACGGGAAGGTCGGAGGAAGAGTAGGCTTAGGGCGCCCCTTGGTTATTATTGTCCGACTCTCCGTGCCCCCATTTGGGGTTTTCCCGGCAGATACTGGGGTGGTTTGCCATTTCTTTCTCCAGCGCATTTGGCAGATGAGGAAACTGAGGCAGAGTGAAGTAACTTGCCCAGGGTCACACAGCTAAGTATATTGTTGTTGTTGTTGTTGTTGTTGTTGTTACTTGAGTTCAAATCCTGCCTCAAACAATAGCTGAGGAGCTGTCCAAAGTCACTTCACCTGTCTTAGTTTCCAGTAATAACAATAGGGTTGTTAAGTATCAAGTAAGATATTTGTAAAGAACTCTGCAAACCTTAATAAAACACTCTGTCATCATCATCCTTATCATTACTAAAAAATACCACATAATGTGGGAACAAGGGCACTGGCAGCTGGAGCAGGGGATCAGGACAGGCCTCCTGGAGGAGGGGCTGGCCCCAAGTGGAGCTTGGACCTGCTCCACCTTCCTGAGGCAGCCTAGTGGCCCCCGCCCCACCCTGGGGTTCACCTTAGTGGTGCAGAATGTAAACATGCCAATAAGCATGTATTAAGTATTTACTTACTACATTAAGTACCTACTATGTACCACAAATTGTACAGGGGGAGGAGGGACTGGGAATGCAAAGGAAGGCAAAAACAGCCCCTTCCCTCAAGGAGCTTCTAATCTTAGGAGGCAGACAGTGCACATGACTATGTGTGAATGAGATGAAGCCGGATAAATTGGAGATAAGACAGAGGGAAGGCACCAAGGAGGACGAGGAGGAGGAGGAGGAGGAGGAGGAAGAGGAGAAGGAAGAGGAAGAGGAGGAGGAAGAGGGGGAGGAAGGGGAGGAGGAAGGGGAGGAAAAGGAGGAGGAGGAGGAGGAGAAAGAAGAGGAGGAAAGGCTTGTGGCAGATGGTGGGATGAGGAGAGCACTTGAGTGACTTTTTACACTGACTTTTCCAAAGAAGGTAGCAAGGTACATAGGGAAGGCATGGATAGATAGGCAGAGGGTCTGGGTTCCAGTCTGGGCTCCACTCCTCACCACTTGAGTAACTTGGAGTTTCACCTCCCTGGGCCTGGGGACTCTTCTGGAAAGTAAAGGGGAGGGAGATTGGATTGCTGACCTCCAAGGTCCTGATCAGCCCTAAATGGAGCCTCCTATTGATTTCAGGGTCATTCCTTCGCTGGTCCATTTTCTTGTCTTTTTCTTATCTACCAACAGAAGAGCAGATAGAGTTGGGGCAGGGGAGGAGAAGGGGTACTAGAAACTGGCATTTAGAGCCTAAACCAAGAGACAAGCATTTCACAGTAAGTTAAAACCTCTAGTCTACAGAACCAATGAGTCCTTCCATCTGTACTGAGCACATTCCTGCCTTCTTAGACCTTAGATTCTTCAAGGATCTGTGCTGTCCCTGGGGTGGGGATGCCCTCCATCGGTGCAAATCACCTCCACCATTTATCATTATTACCTACTGTCATTATCAACTTCAGCATCATTATTACAGAGATGCTCTGCTGTGTAATGGGTCCGGACTGCTGGGCTTTGGGAATTTCTAGCTTTTTTATCTTGCTATGAAGAGACTGTGAAGGTGCTGCTTCTCAGGGCTGGCAGCAGAGCCACTGATAGGGGATCCTCTAGGATCATAGAATCTCAGAGATGAAAGAGATGGCAGAAGCCAGGGAGTCTAAGCCCACCCCAGACCATGATCAACACCTTCAGAAGACCTGATCTGTTCAGCTTCCCGTAGACCAGTAGTTCTCAACCTTCCTAATGCCACGACCTTTTAATACAGTTCCTCATATTATGACCCCACAACCATAAAATTATATAAAATTATATTATATAAATTATATAAAATTAAACATTATAAAATTAAAAATTTAATTATAAAATTAAAATTATTTTTGTTGCTATTTCATAACTGTAATTTTGCTGCTGTTATGAATTTCAATGTAAATAATGGATATGCAGGATGTGTTTTCATTGTTACAAGCTGAACATAACCCACAGGTTGAGAACAACTGCTCTGGTGCCTCATATTGGGTTGGTTGATTGGTTGCACACCCCTGCAACCTTCCCCCACTCCTTACCTTTCTACTGACCCCATTCCTTGCCCTTTGTAGGTGGACAACAGATATCCATTGAAGTAGCAGCTTTTACCTTTGTCCTTCTTGTTGGTAAGTGTGCCCCATTCTCTCTGACCCCACTGGGGGCTTATTTGGCAAAGACACTGGAGTGCTTTGCCATCTCCTTCTCCAGTTTATTATACAGTGTCTGAGGCCAGATTTGAACTCAGGTGCTCCTGACTCCAGGGCCAGTGCTCTATCCACTAGGCCACCTAAAATTCCACAAATAGATGGATGTGGAAGAGGAAAGGAGAATGGATGTCCCAGACATTGCTAGGGAAATAGCCACAGAGGAAGAGACTGAATTCAGTTTTATGGACAAATCCATGCAAATAGAGCCAGGTTTTGAAATTCAAATAACTAGACTGTTGAGGCAGGAGCAGGTGCGTGGCTGTGGCTCCTGGCTTGGTCCCAGAGGTGCTAAAGTCTTAGAGCTTGGACAGATTCTACCCCAAGGCCTAGAGGTTCCTGGGAACTCTGAGGTCCTTAATGAGAGGCAAACCAAGGACAGGAGGGGCGTTTCTGCTCTCCCCATTGGGTAAAGAACACTCCCCTTTGATGCTCTACCTGGTTGTTTCTGTTTTCCGCCTCAACTGCAGTTCAAGAACTGGCCATTGAAATGAAATTTTTACTGCCTGAAGGCGGGAAGAGTGCCTAGTGGTCAAAAGCACCTGGTTCCTTTCTAAATTCCTTCCCCAGCTTATTTGGCTTAACCTCTATGGGCCTCAGTTTTCCCATAGGTCAAATGGGATAATATATACCACTTTGCTCTCCTGGCTCTCTTCCCATACATCTGACTTCTCCTTTTCAGCCTCCTTTGCTCTGCTCTGGGTCCTCTCTGTCCTAAGTCACCGGGTGATCTTAAGAACATTCACTGATTTCATTAGCATCTCTATGCTAATGTTTCTCAAATCTGCTTTTCTTGCCCCAACCTCTCTGCTGACCTACAGCCTCTCACCTCCAACTGCCGTTCAGACAGTCCAGTATTATATGATAAAGACTCATATTTTACAAAGGATCAGTATGGCATATGATTCCAATTCTAATGTTTAATGTCTTAATAAACGCATGCTGAATTTACTTTTCTTTTATGTCAGCGTTTCTAAACCTCAGATTCATGAGATCTATGGAAAAATTCCAAAGGGTCCATGAATCTGAGTTTCTAAAAAAATATTTTCAGAGTTATGTTTCAGAATAATTGGTTTCCTTTGTAATACTCTGTATTTTATTTTGCACATTAAAAACATGATTCGGAGCAATCCACAGGCTTTACTAGACTATCAAAGGTTTTGCCATGACACAAATAAAGCTTAAGAACCCTTGTCCTATAGAGAACTTACTTCTATTCAACAAGTGTGTGTGTGTGTGTGTGTGTGTGTGTGTGCGCAACTGTGTGGTGATTTGGCATTTGCTAATGTTAGAAATATGCTTAGTCTAGGAATAAGTAATATTTATTGGAAAACCAGGAAGGTTTTCATTACAGTTATGCTCATTTATTCTTGCTGAATAAATGGGTAGCTCCCTTAATGGAGTACACTGTCTCAGATAAATGTGAGCTCTTTAATACTGCTTCCATTTGAATTTCCCACCTTGCTGTCCATTAACCAGGTGCAACCTCCCCTCCCATAGCTTGGAAAGCATATGTACAAGCCACTAACCCCCTACCTGATCAGAAGTCTGGCCCTGCTGGATCACAGTTTGATTAGAACCAAGAACCAGTCATCTCTGATCCACATTCTGCTACCAGTTAAGAACACTTTTAATTATGTGGAAACAAAATTCCTCTGATTTCCCACACTAATACTTCACCTTAAACATATTTTCAAAAAGAAATTAAAAAAATTAAAAATAAATTTCAAAAGCTCGAGCTCCCAAACCCCAAAATATTTTAGATTTCTAGAAAATTTCACTTTTTCCCCCAAAAGCTAGAACAATTTACTTTTTGTCCTGTGCAGCTTTCATTTCTAATTTCTTGAAATATAACTCTGAAAAAACAGTCTTTTAAAAAGCCCTTTGTGTTTCAAATGGAGCTACTTGACTACTCTAAAGTCAAATCACTCTCGTTTTCATCGCGTTGCCAGTAGCAGCCCCCAGCCCAGACCTCTGCGGCTCATTGCTGGGTTTTGACAGCCTAGAATGAGTATAAAAGGCGATTGCTTTCTGTTCTGGCCAGAAACTTTGAGGGTCTTCCCCTCCCAGAGTGATATTTTGGGGATAGTAAATTACCTAACACTTAGTCATTGAATGAGTCTCAGACAAACTGAGATGTAGAAAAGACCTTATTTTAGAAAAACCAATGGTTTTGTCACCAGTTACATGCGAGGCCACTGCTGGTCGGTTGTCTTGACTTTTGTCTCGCATTGGACTTTGAGGACTCTGAAGAACAGAAGGAGGCTGCTCTGCCTCTATGCCAATGAAATCATGGGTCCAAAAACATGGAGGTAACAATGGCCTCTGTCCATTATTCATAAATGGGCAGTCATGGAGATAATGATGTGGACGCCCTCAGAGGGTAACTGAAAATAGGAAGACCCCTCCTCACCCCTCCCTCATCCTCTTCACAAGAGCTTCCAGAAAAGTCACCTCCCTCACTCGGTTTCTTCTCCACTATGGATGGAGAGTTCCTGTGATCTCCTGATGGAATAGAGGAGAAAAGATGCTTGAGGGAAATTCTGGCATAAGTGATGGACCGCTTTTGACTAATGTCAGCCGCAGGAATGAAAAGGGGGACCATTATGGAAGCACAAAGGACCCTCTCAAAAGTAAGCAGGGTCTGGGAAAAGAGCAGAAAAGGCAGGTCTGCCTGGGGCCTCCTGGGCTCTCCTCACCAATTCGAGCAATAAGCAGAACCATGAACACAGATGTACAAAGTGGGCCCAGGAAAAGTAAAATAAGTCCTAGCCCCACGGGTCCCCCTCCTAAGAAACAGACAGCTGTAGGATCCACACTTATCATCTGTAGCAGCAACCTCCCTGGCATCCCCAGGATAGCTGCTAGCTCAGGTCCTTGGACCTGTTTTACTAGGAAAGAGAGCTGTTGAAGGGGTCACCAGTCTTTTTTAATTATACTCACTAGTCCAGGGGAAAAGTCAGCACCCTGAAGTGTACCCTGAGAAAATACAGATAAAAGCCAAGCAGAGAAATAAAGACCAACAGACAGGGCTCTGAGTGCCTGAATCAACTATATACTTTACATACATCCCTGGACGGAGACAGCCTTTACATCTGAGCACTCAGGGAGCTCTGAACATACCACCACTCAGAATCTCGACCAGGGAATCACAAGATCCTCCTCATAAGCAAGCTCCAGAAGCAAAATACCAACTGAGAGTATTTATACACTTCTCAGAGCCAGAAGGCATCACAACTCTGGTGACTGACTCAGTACCTAATTAGAAATAGCAAAAGGTGTGAAAGCCTTCCTCCAAGCAAGTCTCCCCTAAGCAAGTTTCCTTTAATGGGCTCCATGTGAAACCTATTAATGGGCAGGGAAGGTCTTAAATCGCATTAACATTTCACAGTCACAATACAGTTTTCCATAAGCCACCATAAAGGTCAACTTCTTACATTTAAAAAATTGGTCCATGTAACCCTGTGGCCCAGAGTCTCCTAAGCCCTGAGTTCACAGGGACCTTGTTTAACAATCCTGGGACCAAACATCACAGTGCCTGGCACCTAGAAGGCACTTAACAAATCTTTATTCATTAATTGATCATTATGCCCTCACCCCCAAGTTTGGTTTGAGAAATCCTGGAGCATGATTAATGCCTAGGTCTCCTAGGCAACAGGGTCCCCAACTTACAACCAAATGCTCAAGATGTACAAAATATGTAAATATGACAAATATATTTCAAGTACTAGGCAGTCTTTTCTTTGCTCTACAGACATAGCAGAAGATTCAACGAATGGACAGAAGTCCCATAAACAAACGTAGAAAATCTGTCCAGGGGCTTCTAAGAGTCCACAAGCTATAAAGAGAATTCTTTCTCCTTTTCGTCGGGTCCCACTTTTCCACTGGAGTCCTAGAATTCTCCAACCTCAGCCACCCCCTGTGGTTGACTCCCCTCAGAAGGGAACAGAACTCCTGTCTCCTACAAGATCCTACATAGTGTCCTCAGAGTAATTGTTGCACACTGTTATTTGACCTGTGCCTGCCCCTACCCACAAAGGGAAACATGCTCTGGAACTGTTAGACAGTCCACCCCTTCATTGTTGGACCTACAGCCCAAATTGCTAATTGTGATGGGAGTAGAGGCTAAAAAGTTCCAAATTATTTGCTCCCCCATGTCATGACTCCTCTTCCTTCCTGTTCTTTGAGATTTGAAGAAAGTGGGGAAGGAAGAAAGAGGTTTTCTTTTATTTTCTCCAAGAGGCATACTGTTCAGAAAACTTCCTTCCCCCAATTGGAAGCTACAGTTCCCCCAAGTCACCAACTTGGTATTAGTTGAGAGGTCATCCCCTAGGCTGGCCACTTGGATCTCTCCAGAAACAAGACCAAAGGGTGAAGGCAGAAAAAGCCAGTGAGCCTGAGCAGATCCATTGGCTCCCTTTTATAGGCCAGTGTGAAAAAATGGTTCATCCCATTGAAATCCATCCTCCCAGCCTTTATCTTGGGGGCAGCTGCAGCCACTAAGAGTTCATCAGGAGCTGCCTTTTGTCCTCTTAGCATGATGTCAATGGGTGTGCCCCTCCCATATGGGGAGAGGCATCTGCAACTGGGATTTCCAAACTGAGACTTCCTCTTCTAAGTTCATTGACTTGATTAGGCAAGTCCTATCTTAACTCCAACTCTCCTTAGGTGACATCTTCTAAAACCCTCACTGGTCAGGACCATCTTGCTTGTTTATATTCATATTCCAGTGTTTAGCATAGTACCTGGTAGACAGTAATTACCTAATAAATTATCTATCCATCCATCTATTCATCCATATATGCATTCACCCATCCATCTAGCCATCCACCCATCCATCCATCCATTCATCTATCTATCCATCTTTTCATCTGTCCATGTATCTGTTCATCCACGCATCCATCCATCCATCCACCCATCCATCCATCCATCCATCCATCCATCCATCCATCCATCCATCCAACCATCCACCTATCTAACTAATTAGCTAGCTATAAGCCCCTCTGATTAAGACTTCCTATCAGAATCACAGTATTTTAAAGTTGGAAGAGACCTCAGAGATGTCCAACGCATACCTGGCAAAGGATGTCCTCAAAGTCATACCCAGCAAGTAGCCAGTGCTAGATGGGTTGGGGAAGAGCCCACTGCTTTCCACTCTGGAATGGTGCTGATTGTTAGTAAGTTCATGCCAACCTTGAGCCTAGACTGACCTCTTTGAACGTCTGCATTTGGCTCCTCCTAGTTCTGCCTTCAGTCTCATTTCTCCGCCCACTTTGATCCCTTCAGACTCTTGACAGCCAGCATGGGGCCCTTGAGCCTTCTCTTCTCCCGACTCAGTCTCCCTAGCTTCTCTATACCCTCCTCCTCCAGCTCCTCACTTGCCTCCAGACTCTCCAAAGTATCTAAAGGTCTCTGGACAATGGCAGGACTCTGCCTGCCTGCCCCTCCCCCCCAGCCCCAGGACAGCTCCCAATGGGCAGGGGACAACAGCTACTGTCCATAAAGCTCTTTATGGTGGGGGGAGGCTCATTTCATCCTCACAACAACCCTAGGACGTACATACTATAATTATACTCACTTTGCAAATAAGACTGAGACAGAAACATTAAGCAACTTGCTGGAAGCCACAAAGTTAGCGCAACCAGGAAGTTTCTGAATCAGGATTTGAACTCAGGTCTGCCTGAGTCCAAGTCATCCAACATCCTATCCACTGTGCCACCTAGTGGCGATTAATAATCATAAAGAAATTAATAATAACAGTAACAATGTGTATGTGCATAGCACCTTCATATTTTTCAAATTAACACATCCTATCCCTTCAGCAGACTGTAGGTTCCATGAGGGCAGGCACTGGGTCTTTTCTAAGCCTTGTGTGTCAGCCCAATGCTTCTCACACAAAGGACGACTCCTTTCACTCCCACAACAGCCCCTGCTTTCCAGAGTACAAACTGCTTTCAGGCTCCAGTCTGGGATCTTTATTGACATTTCTCAGGATCCTCCTCACTGTCTTTTGTCCTGTCCTTCTTCCCCTCTGGTTCCCTCTCTCCTCTCCCCTCCTTCAGATAGACATTCCATAGACCACAAACTGAACTCAGTCGTCCAACAGCATTCCCTTCAAAATAGACAGGTTGCTGAGCTTCCTATGATTGAGATAAGTAGGCATTAATGTGGAAAGGAAGATATAGCTGAAACGTAATTCTGGATGGATCCTGGCACCTACAGTCCAATCTCATCCAGTCAGAGGTGTCCAGGAAAGACAACATGTCTGATGCTCGGCATTGTCTCATCTGCAAAATGGGTTAGGGAAAGAAGTGGCCAACCACTCCAATCTGGGGTCGCCAAGAGTCAGACATGACTGAAATGTCTGAACTACAAGAGATGCTCTCACGCCCCAGAACAGCATCAGGGACAGCCCCTGCCCACACCTCCTGTTCAGAAACAGTCTGGGAAGAGCAGGGTCAGCATGTTCCCTGTTCACTCTTGTGCTTGGTTTCTCATTTTTTTTTTAGGTGATGGGATGCAGTCAGTCTCATTTGAATGACAAGAGCGTCCCAGACTTCAGTGCAAAACCAAAAAGGATAGGTAAGCTCCAGGGCCCAGATACCAAAGGGTTGTACCACGATATGGTGACCACCAGGATGGAAGAGGCCTGCAGCCTAGCTGCCATAAGGAGATGAAGAGGGAGACTTTTCTAGGTCATAAACAAACCCTGATTTGCTATGGAAAGTTCCTCCTCCCTCTTGTAGATCCAAAGGAGAAATTTTTTTAAAAAGCTAAGATACATGACCATAGACTCCTACATGTAAAACCATAGACATCTTCTGGAACTGTCTTCCTGCCCAGCAGGGAGACTCAGGCATCCAACCACTGCTCCAGACTGTCAGCTCCACAAGGGCAGGCACTGGGTCTTTTCTAAACCTTGAATTGTAGCTTAGGCCTTCCCATACAAGAGGCATTTTTAAATTTTTTTTTAATTATTGTTGATTAATTTGGTCAAGAAAATCCAGCCTTCTGACCTTGAAGGAGAGTGCAGATTGGTGAGGGAACTGGACACAGGAGGTTCTAGAATGAGGAGGAAGATGGACTTGGAAGGTGTCTAAGAGCTGGAAGGTCCCTACAGGTCATTTGGTCCAGCCCTCACCGACATCTGCTCCTATCCCAACTGAGGCTCAGGGAAGTGCCCACAGCCACTTGGCTCTGGAGTGGGAGGGCTGCCACTTGAACCCGGGTCCTCTCACTCTGAATCCAATGCTCTTTCTCCTGCGCCAATTAAATCACCTCCCTTCTGCCCTGTCTCCACAAGTCCTTGCCCAGCTTCTACCTTCTCCTCCTCCCTTCCAGAAGGGAGAGATCTCAGTCCTGTGAATTGAAATCGTCTGTTACTCTTCCCAGGGGTATTTACCCTTGAAGCCTTATCTCTCAAGACAAAATGACAATAACGGTGGTCTTTTATACATACTTTAAGGTTTGCAAAGGGCTTTGCATATGTCACACTGACTCTTTTGATCCTGGCTATAGCCCTGTAAGGTAGGGGTTTATCATTCCAATTTTCCAGATGAGAGAACTGAGGCTGAGGGAAAGTGACTTGTCAGGTCATTCATATAGCTAGTAAGTGATTGAGGTAGAATTTGAATTCAGGTCTTCTTGATTCCATGCCCTATACCGTGCCACTGACCGTGCCCCATTAAAAAGATTCAGGGTATTAGTGGAGGGGAAATTTGTAGAGAAACTGTGGATCTTCCCTTGGGAACCCCCAAACCACACCCAGTCATGCAAAGCCTGCCCAGTCCTGTTAGCCACAGCCCTGGAGCTTCTCCTGAGGGAAAAGCCAGAGGGAGAGGAGGGAGGAAGGGTTGGAAGAGGGGCTGTCAAAGGCTGGAAGAAAAGGGCCCTTCTTTCTGTCACTCTCTGAAGAGCAGTCAGTCTCGTCTGAGAGCCAATGACAGTGCCGAGGTTTGGACATTCATCCTCCAAATATACTCCCCTTGCCCCTCCCCCTGGACCTCAGCTCCAAGGGGACAAGCTGTCTTTCTCTGGAATTTTAGCCAAACCTGCAGGATTGTGCAATGAGATAAACATTGGACTGGGAGGCAGGATGCCTGGGTTCTGGGCACATCACACTAAAGAGTCTCATAGCTGATGGGGATATATTTATAATCCATCCCTCCAAAACTGAATCAGTAGGTATCCTCTGCTGGGTGATACCTGCCCCCTCCCCCACAGCAAAATGGAGCCCCTTCCCTCCTGGGGCAGCCCCAACATCAGACCTCCACCTCCCTCTCTGTAACTGAGAATTAGAATCAGAAATTTAGATTCTTTTGAAATTCCCCCTCCCAGAATCTGGGTGCAAATCATATAATACCCCCTCTTCTTCCCTGCTATCACAATACTCATTTTTCCTCAAAGCTCCTGCTGTTTTAGCATTCCCCACCAGACCCTTCTCACTGATCAAAATAAGGTTGAAAATAGAGCCTACCCTATTGCTTTCTCTCACTTCCAAAGAATAAAATGAGCATCATGACAATACAAGATGAGTAATTAGTTAGACATAGAAAAGAAAACCAGTGGCTGACTAGAGAATGCAGATTTCCCATTTCTCTGCTTCTGGGTCAGGTTTGCGGTCTGACATCCAAACTCTCATCCATTTCCTCCTTCTGGCTGGATGGTCTGTAGTAAATTCCCACAAAGATAGCACTGCTCTCTTTCCCTCCACAGATACTCACCCAGATGCTTTCCAACATGCTTTACCCCTTGGCTCCTGGATTTCAGCACATGACCCTATTCTATTACACTTTTTTGGTCTATTCTGGACCTTTAGAATAAGATGTATCTTTATAAAACCATATCGATCCTGTCACCAATACTTGGTACATTTGTATATAGAGATACCCAAGTGTGTACGTAGCTATGGGTATCCCCAAGTCTCTTTCCTGAGCCCTCTCCTCTCCTTTCTTTTCACCCTCCCTCTTGGTCACCTCATTAGCTCCCATGGTTCAATAATCTTTACTCAGATGACTTTCAGATCTATTTATCCAACCCTAATCTCTCTCCTGAGCCCCAGTCAGCATCATCCTCACCCGCCTGTTACACACTTCATGTTGGATGTCCCAGAGGCATCTCAAGCTTAGCATGTCCAGAAGAGAACTGCCCCTCTTCCAAGCTTCCCTGTTTCTGCAAAGGGCACCACCAACTTCCTTGGACCCTGGTTCACACCTCAGACACATCCTCCACCTCTGGCCTCACATTTTCAATCAGTTGGCAAGTTTTATTTATTCTACTTTCACAGCATTTCTTGCCTCTATCCCTTCTCTCTCCTTAGACATCCACAACCCTAATTAGGGTCTTCATACCCTTTCTCCTGGACTGCTGAAGGAGCCTCCTCATTGGTGCCCCGGCCTCAAGGCCCAAATAATTTTCTACTCAGCTGACAAAGTGATTTTCCTAAAGTTCAGGTTTGACTGTGACACTACCCTCCTCAACATCCTCCAGTGCTCCCTATTGCCTATGAAATTTACTTCTAAGTAACTTCTAGATGCTAAATGCAGAACCCCAGATTTCTGGAATGTGAAAGGAGGGCTTCTTTAAAAATTATAAGTGGAAAGATTCCAGATCCCCTTCTCCTCCACCAAGATGAAACTTCTCTCTCAGCCTCTAAGGCACTAGTCCCAGAAGGCAATGGGAATAACTTGTCCAGTAACTTAAGTAGGGGAGGAGGTGACTTGTATTTTTCCTGCAATTAGAATGTCAAGAGCCAACTACATCTATAGAGGATAATTAAAGGTGGAAGAGAGCATTAAGGATGTCAGGGAAGGCTTCCTATAGGAGGCAGCACCTGAACTGAGGCTTAAGGGATCCTAAGGATACTAAGAAATGGAGAAGAGCAGAGACTGTGTCCCAAGCTTATAGCCACAGCCATAGCCAAGTCTTAGAGATAGGAGGTGCTGAATTTGGGGAACAGCAAGTAAGCCAGGCAGGTGTATCAATAATGAGATATTCACAACACCCATGATGGTTATGAATATGTTGGTGTAGTTTTGGATCACAAAATATAGCAAACTCTCCACATGGAAGGCAGAACCAAGGTCTTTATTCAGAAACCATAACACTGAG
>CM053600.1:199251244-199270047 GCA_028646575.1 Pseudocheirus occidentalis
CAGCTGTGATTACTCCTAAGGAGTTAACTGGAAGTAAGGAGCTAAGCCTTTGAGGTGCCAAGTGCCTTCAGTAGGTGCCAATAGAAAGGGGCATGGAAGATCTTCTGATTTCATTAACATTACAGCAGGCTAGCTGGATCATAGCTGAATTGAAGGGTAGGACTATATAACAAACCTGGAAAGGTCAGCTCAAGCCAGATTATAAAGGGAGAGTTGCCTGTCAGGAAGGACAGACACCCTTGGAGTCCCTCCAGAGAATTATGACCCATTAATCTCCCTTGTCTCTGAAGTTAGTACCAAAGGATCAAAGTAGTTTAGAGCAGGGAAGAACCTTGGAAGGTCCTCAGAGGTTAAGGTCACACAGAGAGTAAGAATCCAAGGCAGTATTAGACCCCAGGTTCTTGGAATGGAGATCAAGCCTGTACTTGTATGTCTGGACCACGCTCCCTCCCCAAAAATTACAGAGCTCTCATTGTATGTTCCCCACAGATCTTATCTAAGTTCTTATTGCTTCAAGTGGGTACATGTTGTCTTTCTGATGAGGCTGTAAGCTCCTCAAGGGCAGGGGACTTGTTTCTTCCTCCTTTTCCACCTCTCCACACTAAACCATGAAAAGAAGTATATCCTCAAAGTCAGGGCTCTTATACCCAATGCAAGGATTCTGGTATCAGTGTCTGCCATTGGTTAAGGGAAGAGGCCAGAACCAGAAGTACCCGGAGGCCAGGGATCTAGATGGAAAAGCAGGTCCCAGGCCAGGCCACAATTCAAGGGCCTAAATATGGAAATAATGAGTCTAAAGCCAGGCAGGCAAACAAGAATCAGGGCCTACCTAAATAAGTGAGGACAAACATTAAAAAATCCCAAATGGAGGAAACAGGCAAAGTTTAGCCTGTGCATAGAAACCAGGGGCCAGGACGAGACAAGAAACAGAAAACCAAGCAGGTCATCAGAATAACAGTCGTGTCATATTGGAAATGAGAGCTTTGAATCAAAGCAATCTTTCCCACAGTCAGGAAGATTCTTAGACACTTTCTGCTATAACAAAAACCACTACTAGGGTCTTCAGGGCAGGGCTAGCTCAAAGCCTAGAGACGTGATGAAGTGAGTCCCATTAGAGTGATGGTCAGTCAGACAGCCTGACTGGAGGAGGAGTCTGCTGCCTTGAATGAGCAGTGCCAAGCAATAAGGAGGCACACAAGAAATACATGTTAAATTAGATTAGATTAAATTAAATTAAAGATTAGAGGAAAATTCATTTCACGGTTACTTAATTGGCATAGAGCAGAAGAGGACACCTTTCCTCTTGAAGCAAATCTCCATCAAGACCTTTTCCTGACTTTACATCGACTGGGCATTGCTGGGCTCCCACAAATATTTGGTTCCCAACAAGCCATCCCCAGACTGGTATCATTTTATATGTCTGTACTAGACAGTCATTTCAGTCTGTCCTAACTCTCGCCATCCCTCCTGGTGATGGGGCATCAGGAGAACTGGACTGAGTGGAGAGGCTTCCTCTTAAGTATCTTTCTCAAATACTTCAAGTTTCATGATTCTTTTTTTCACGTAATTGTCAATCAGAACCAGGCCCAACCATCATGTTTGTCTAATTCTAAAATTTTCCATGTTTCAAAAAGTTAGATTTTCCTTCTGCTGATCTGAATAATAGGTGAAAGAAGGACTCTACTACATCAATAAATTAATAGATAAGCATTTATTATATGCTTACTATATACCAGGCACTGAACTAGGTTCAGGGGGATAAAGAGAGACAAGAAACAGTCTTTGCCCTCACAGATCTATATTCAGATGGGGGAGACAGTGTACAAATGGCTAAATGGCTTCCTGATCCCTGATGCCTGCCAGCTCTCACCTTCTATGAACCTTGAATGTCTTAGCTTGAATCTGAAAAGCAAACTTACAGTGAAAATATTACCCCACATTTCCAATGAATCTAATTTGCTGTTACCACCTCAGGCTTCCAGAGGAAAGTTACTATTGCTTCTTTTTACCATTGATTCCAAGTGATAGAATCATAGAATGTTTGCATTGGAATTCAATCCCTTGGTTTTTTGATTCACCACACTTCTCAGCCCTGCTCCTACCTCTCCCAGGGAGCAGCTCATTTCTTTAACATGTTTAACAACTCTTGATAAAAAAAAAAATCAAAGTTCTCCTTACATTCCTCTTATCTTCAGAAGTCTTTGTGCGGTCACTTCTCTTTGGGAATTGTTCAGAAGAATGGGCATCCTTGGCCATGGCACAATGGTTGACTTTTATGGGAATGGTCTATGCACACATTCGTTGCAGCCTTGGTGAAAATTTGAGATGAGCACAGGCTGACTTTCACAGGTTCCCCTCTATAGAGGACAGAATGTTTACAGGCACATGAGTGACAGAGGGACAGTGAGAACATTAAATCCTGCCGTGTTTGTTACTTATTTATTTTAAGACAGCATTTGACTTGGAGCAACCTTGAGGTTTCCAACAAGCTTCTCCCCAGGGACAGTTCATGATGATGTTTTACTATAACCGAACTACAGACTAACAGGAACTTTGTTCACAATCCAATAAAGTATCAGTGAGGAAGAAGTGTGCTTGCCTAAGGAGTTTGAAATGATCATAGAAAGAACCCTGGGTTGGAAGCAGAGCACCCGGGTTTGAATCCTGGCTCAGTCACTCACTTCTTGGGCAAAACACTTGACTTCTGTGAGCCTCAATTTACACATCTGTAAAATGGAGGAGTTAGCCTAGGTGACTCCTAAGGTCCGTTCTGGGTCTAAATCTATGGTTTGTCCTGCATGGAGTCCATACAGAAAAAGATTCCCTATGATGGGAGCTAATCTCATGCTTCTATTCATAGATGGTGTTTCATTAGTTCTATTGAGCCTTGGAAAAATACAAAAATATCCTAAGGGAAATTTGCAGTAATGCAAAAGACATTGACACAAGCATTTGTATATGGGGGAAATGGGTGGAAAATTCTAAGACTCTGACTTACAGCTGTGAGGGTGGCCCACGGAGCCAATCCATCTTCCTGTCTTGGACAAACCTCCAAAAGTACAGTGAGCTGGGCTTAGAACTAGGCAGGAAGAGAAGCAAGACCTGGTGGCGTTTGGGAGAGATGAAGGTCCCGTTTTTGTCCTCCAGGACCTTGGGCATTTCAGTTCTCCATTAAGGATCCAGAGAAAAGTTTGGATAAAAATGATACAAGATCAGATGGAATGAGGAGTCATGTCCTGGGCCAGAGAATCCCAGAATCTCAGCATCAGAAGGGACCTTGAGGCCATCAGGGACACCCCAGGACATAACCAGACCCCCTCCCACGAGGAGAACCTGCCACCATGCCAGGGTGAGATGGAGCCAGCTGTTACAAAGCTTTTGGTAACCTTGAGGCTAATTCTGCTGCTCTGAAACTTCCACCTGTTTCCTCCTGGTTCCACCCCTGTGTGCTTATTACTCTTACCACACAGCTGAGAGGGGGCAGGAGGAGAAGAGGGTGTGGGGACCTTTCCATGCATTGGGAATGCAGAGGGTGGGAGGGGCAGAGCATGCAGGTTGGAGAAGGCTGTTCATGCCAGAACTGGGAATTCAGACTTTATTCCACAGGAAATAGGGAGTCAGTGAAAGTGTTAAGACATGCTTCATCCAGCACAGGGTCAAATGTGCTGAAGGACAGCCAGAGGCTGGAGCAGGGAAGCAAGTCAGTTTGCTCAGAGTCTAGACTACTGTCTAGGGGAGAGGAGATGAGAGCCCAGGCTGGGGTGGTTATAGCGGGATTAGCAGAGGCGGTGACAAAGGGGACAGAGATGTTTGGGAGATCAGCATGGCAGGATTTGGCACAGACTGGATTGGGGAGAGCAGGAATATGGGAAGGTGCTCCGCAGGTTAGGAGCCTGAATAACAGGGGGCCTGGTGCTTTTATCCAGGAAAGCGAAGGAGTTTGGGAGGTAGATCTGCCCCCCGCCCAGTGGAGGTCAATGACTCTCTAAAACACTGAGTGGATGGTGGCACATTAGCATGTTCATGTTAGGGGGATACAAGAAATGCCCATAAACAAACAGAAGGCTTGGGGAATCAGATGGCATCATGCACACGGTCACCTCCCTGCTATTCTCTGCCCTGATCTTTGAGCTGCACAGATACCTGGGGTCCAGCCTGCCTGAGCTTCGCTCAGACCCCAGCTCCTCTGCACAGGCGGGCTGAGGGCTTGAGGGTGCACTGGCCTGGCCCTAGGCAGGCCACATCCGGTTGGGCAGATCTGGTGGGGAAGGTCGTGGTGTCACAGGCTGAGAGCTGGGAGGATCCTTGGAGGTTGTTGGAGTCTGGCTCCCTCTCCTCTGGATTCACTGAATTTCAGGTGTAGACAGCCCACCCAGGCAAAGATGTCCAGTGCACAGCTGGAACTGTGGGAAGAATCTGGGAGGTGGTAGAGTTGCATAAAGCACCAGGCCTGGAGTGAGCAAGACCTGAGTTCAAACGCAGTCTCAGATCCTGACTATCTGTGTGACCTTAGACAAGTTACTTAACCTCTGTTTGGCTCAATTTCTTCATCTGCAAAATGAGGACAATGATAGCACCTGTCTCCTGGGGTTGTTGTGGAGGAAAACATTGTCAAGAGCTTAGCATGGGGCCTGGTGCTAGTGACTGTTAGTGATGGTGAGGATGATGGGTGCACAGGAAGGAGTCATGGACAGGAAGGGGACTGTGGAGAGGAAAGAGGCCATGAGAGAGCTTGGGCAGCGCCCACATCTGGAGGGTGGGGCCAGGGGAAGGAAACCCCCAGAAGAGATTTTAAAAGGAGAGAAGAGATGAACAACAAAAGTCAATGTGCTTAGTTTATGGAATGGGGGGGGGGGTGGATGGACAGATAGATATGGGATGGATGATGGATGGATGGATGGGTGGGTGTATGGATGGATGGGTAGATGGGCAGATGGGTAGATGGATGGATATGGGGATGAATGGATGAGGGGATGAATAAGATGGATGGATGGATGGATGAATGGATGGATGGATGAATGGATGGATGGATGGATGGATGGATGGATGGATGGATGGATGGACGGATGGATGGAGGATGGATGGGTGGGTGGATGATTATATTTTCTCTAATATAACTTTTCTCTAAAGTTCTGTCCCTGACTCTGAGCCCTCTTAGACACCCAAGCACCCACACATCTCTACCACTGCTGACAAACCTGTTCCAAGAAGATACTTTCATCTTGCTCAAGGATGAAACCTTTGGGGGCCAAGGGCAGGGAGGGCCTGCCCAGTTCTGAGTGCCATTTGCTGTAGCTTCTCCTTTGGCCACGGGAGGGAAATGCAAGCACTGACAGAATCCTCCCGGCTAGCTGAGACCTACCTTAGCACCTGGGGGGTTGGGCTGCAGAGAACTTCCCCACCCTTCCCAGGTATTTCCAAGATTCTGCAGCAGCCCTTCTGCCCCAGAACCCTTTAAACAGTGGTCCTATGTGCTTCATTTTTGTTTTTTCTAATCTGGAAGCCTTCATATTTTAATGCTGAATTTGGAGTCAGAGGGCCCGGGTTCAAATGCTCCCGCTGACTCTACCACTCACTATCCAGGTCATATCTGGTCTTAAGCTCCCTGGGTCTTGTTTCCTATCTATCAAACAAAGAGGTTGGACCAGAAGGCCACCAAGGTCCCTTCCACCCAAAATCTTAATCAAGCTGTCTCTGAAACCTCTGGGAAAACCCCCTGAACTCTTAATGCCCAGGGCGCCTGTCTGAGCAGCAGAGGAACTGCCACCTGTGTTGGTGAAGGGAGTTTCTGAACAGATGAAGTCACAGGTGCAGGTTAACCAAAGAAAGAAAAAGTCTAAAAAAAGGAGAGGTTCACGTGTCACAAGTACTAATCATAGCTGATATTTCGATGATGGTTTAAGGTTTGTGACATGCTTTCTATGGACTATCTCTTGTCACCCTCACAGCAGCCACAGTGCTAAGTTCAGCAATTAGCATTATCAGCATTTTACAGATAAGGTCAAAGTTATGGGCAGCTAGTGTCTGAGTTGGGATAGGAACCCAGATCCTAAATCTAAAGTCCTAATTCAGAGCTCCAGCCAGTCTGCCAGGTTAAAGACAGCCAGTCAAAGCCCCCAGCCCTTGAGGTTTTTCATTTCCTAGGATTATAAGGATTTCCCAATTGATTCGTTTCTTGGTTCTTTCCAGTCTGGTTGGCCTCCCAGACTGGGGTGGTGCTGAGGGGACACTACTGATAAGGAGAACCCGAGGGCCAGCATGGCATCTTTGGACAAGAGCTCTCCCTCCATTCTCTTTTTAAAAATATATTTATTGAGATTTTCTGTTTGTCATTGACATCTCCAGCATCAGTCAGTCTCCTTCCCAGAGAGCCAAAGGAGGGGAAAAGAGGGGGGAAATCATTTAATAAAGCTAACAGCTGCACCCCCAAAAGCCCGCCATTCTATGCTGTGCTCCAGACTCTCCTTTGTCCCCCACTGCCTTTGTAAAGGCTTAAACGCTTCTCATATTTGAAGATGACCCGTAGTGAGGGAAGAGAAGGCCCTGGATGACAAAGTCAGGATGGAAAACATCTTGACAGAGCAGAAAATGGAGCTGAATCAAATACAGTGAATTTGACCAATGCAAATATGTGAACTTGGCCTCAGAAAATAGTGGGTCATTTTTTCTGTTAGCGATTTACTCATCGCCGGTGCAGGACAAGGCCAACACGGCCCAAGAGCAGTGTGTCTGAAATCTAGCAGGGCGTTTTATGGGCCGTGCTGGGCCTGAGAGCTCGCTGGTCCTGAGGGCCACATGAGTGCTTGTTCCATGAACCTTCCACCAGGGAGCGAGCCTCAGGTTGCCCCCTCTAGCAGGCTGATTTCTGCTTCTTTGTAGGACTGGGTCTCTGGAGGTGCTTGTGTGGCTTACTACAGGTTTTTCTGGGCTTAGCTGGATTCTACTGGATTTCTCATCACCCCCAGGGCAGGGGATGTCCATCTCCATCTCTAGCAGAGATTCTGGCTTGTAGGGGTGAGAAGGAAACCGCCCAAAAGGGCCAAATGCGTCTGACATCTCCTTGGTAGAACCCATGGTGACCAGAACTGAAAAGGCAGGTGTGCCCTGGGGGCATTTGTTTTGGGGGGATGGAGTCTCCCAAGGCCAGATCCCTATTTTTATATTTTTGTCCCAGACTACATCCTGGTGTGGGAAGAAGGACCCCCCCAAAAAGCAGCATAAGGCCAGGACCAAAGATGAGAAGTCCAAGAATAAAGAAGAAGAGCACCACAGCTGGAGGCTGAATTTCTTGAGGCAACTTCAGACTACTGGAATGACTGTGGAACAGGTGTGTGGCCCTGGTACTGCCCCTCCCAGCAGGCTCCCACCTCCCACACCCACTCTCAACTCAGCCAACTCCTCCTCACCTAGACTGACAGGCTGGAGCATTAATAAGCAGAGACCAAAGGGCACTTACCCAGGCCTCACCCTGGATACACCCTCCTCCCCTTCCTGTGCCACTGGGCCTCTCCTATGGGTCTCCTTGCCTCCAGTCTCTGCATGCCCCAGCCCAGTCTTCCTACATGTGCTAAAGTAGCATTCCTGGACAGGACAAGATGCTCCACCAAGCAGGAGGAGAGACGCTCCAGGAAAAAGATATGAGCAACACCCTCAAAAGTGACTGTCTTAGCAGGCACTAGGGTGTGCCCACACGTGTGCGCGCGCACACACACACACACACACACACACACACACACACACACACAGGCACACTCTGATTAAGGTTTCCCTTGGCCAGTGGCCAGAGTGGTCACATCAACCCAACAAACAGCTCCATAAAATCAGGGTGCCTCCTGTCCTTAATCTACAACACCCCATAATGGGGGAACTAAGTTCCTGCCCCCTGGCTTCCTCCCTTCTACCCTCCTTCCACAGTAGACCAAGCACAGACTGATTCAGTGATGCAGTGCTGGACAGCCAACCAGTATGCATTTATTAAACACCTATGTGCCAGTCAAACAAGCATTTATTAACCACCTACTATGGGCCAGGAACTGTACTAGACCCAGGCTATAAAGACAAAAAAAGTCTCCCTGCGTTCAGTTAACTTCCATTGTGTCAAGGGAAACAATGCATGTTGTTTGTGCAAGTTTATACAAAAGAAATTCAAGGTAAATACCCCAAGATTTTCAAGGAGGATCCTGACAGCTGAGAGAAGGAGTGAGGGCCTGGTGTTTGAGGTGGCTTAAAGGGTGAAGGTGATGAGGGAGGGCCTTCCTGGCATGGGGGACAGCCTGTACAAATATGCATCCTGGACGGGATGTGGGAGGTGATGTATGCTATTACACAACATACTGGACAAATCCAGTCAACAACAAGAAAAACCAGGTCTTTAGGGGGAATGATTTATAGAGCTGGAAAGTTAAGTCAGAGCCTTTACCTGGAATGTCCTCCAGCCACTACTATATTCCCAAATAAGAAATCATTTTAACAAACTCACCCATTCAAATCCCAGATCCAAGACACTGGAAGTAACTCTCTGTGAGTGATCAAAAGTCTGGGTCTCTAGATTTTAGTAGAGCTAATTGAGGCAAAATCATTCATTAGACAGAAATCTGTGACCCTACCCCTCCTTCCTCCTTCCATAATAGTCCTCAGGCTCCCCAACACTTCAGTTCCCCAGTGCCCTCTATTCTCTCTCCCTTCTCACAGAGGAGCTCTGAGTAGCCATTCACACTTTAGTATGAGGACCTTGCTTCTCCCAACAGGTTACCTTATATCTGTTGTGGAATGAAAGGCGTCTCTGAGCCAGCAGATGAGATGAGGGCCTTTTATCTCCCCTTAGAATTGGGTAGAGTGGGCTCTCTAGATGCCTAAAAATTCTTCAAGGACCATCCCTATGGCAAGCACAGTATAGGGGCTCTTTTTCAGGGGCTAACACATTTTCTGATCATTCTTCTTCCAGCATGTAGTTAAGAAAGGAAAGAGATCCATAAACTATGCCTTGCTCAGAGCCCCTTGGATTTTCCTCTGCCACTATGCTGAGGCTCTCAGGATGAGTAAAGGTCTTGAACCAAGGGAGAAGCACTACCTTCCATCTCCCAAAAAGAAGCACAGCCTTTGTCATGGATGGAAAGCCCACCATTATATCACTTCATCAGGAGTCAGGAAAAAATCTGCACGGATTATCAGGCCAGGTGGTAAAGGTGCACTTGAAGATAAGCATCACCAACACATGCTTGTGCACATCCATCCATCCATCCACCCATCCACCCACCCACCCACCCATCCATCCATCTATCTACCCATCCATCCATCCACCCATCCACCCACCCATCCATCCATCTATCTACCCATCCATCCACCCACCCATCCACCCATCCATCCATGCATGTATACATCTATCCAGACAAGCAGACAGGTTGACCTCCATCCATCCATCCATTCAACAGCCATTTATTGAGTGTTTGCTATATGCAAAGTACTGCACAAGGCACCATAAAAGTTTCAAAGATGATTGAGACTTGTCTCTTCTTTCAAGAAAGTTTGCCTACTAAGAGCAGCAATGTGGTCCTTTAGAGGATTGGGTTTGGAATAAGGGTTCCATGGGTCAAATCTGGCTCTGTTACTACTTTCTGGCACTGTGACCTTGGAAGAGTCATTTCTCTTGCCTAGACTTTCATTTACTTATCTGTAAAATGAGTGAATTAAAGTATCTCAGGGGCTTTTAACTTTTTGTATGTCACAGACCCTCTGGAAGGCTTGTGAAGCCTGTAGACTAATTGTGAAGTGTTCCTTCCATTCGAAACTGAAGGAGATGCTGAATTTTACTTAGAAGTTTGTGAAAATAAAGATGTCATTTTTCTCCCTTTCCAAGATCCATCCACAGACCCAAAGTTAAAAACCCTGGACCAAGTGGATGGGTCTTTTCTGCTCCAACCCTCTATGACTCAATCAAACCCAATATTTCTGGGGCTACATGTGGGCGGAGAGTCTCATCCCAGGAAGCCAGCCACTTGGGGAGGATTCTTGGGCCATGACAGACCATCAGACAAAGACATTAGAGGTTATAGCCTGGGTTCAAATCCCTTACTACCTCTGTGACCCGGGGGACATCACTGAGTCCCATCTTCCCCCATTGTAATATGAGAGAGCTGAATCAACTAGTTTTAGAGATATGATCCTATGAAATAAACATTTACTAAGTATATAATTTAGGCACAAACACAGTTGATCTTGGAATCCAGTCCTGACTATGACAGGTACTGGTTGTGTGGCCTTAGGCAGTATTTGGCCCCAGGACTAATCTGCAGAGCAAGGGATGGTCTGTAGGAAGGAGGAATGAAACCTTGGGTCCAAAACCTTCGTGTAGGCCTGCTTATTCTAAACAAATCCTTGAGCTGGGTTGGGTGATGGTAGGTTCTCTGCTGTCTCTGTGAAGGCCTTGTCCAGCCATCCCTCTAACTGGTCTGTTAAGCTGATGGGAAAACTGGGCCTAAGGAACCTGCTGTATGAGGAGGTTCCCACCATGCCTCAGGACTACTACACTGGCCTGTTCAAGATGAACAAGTTATTCAGGTGAGATGTGGGGGCTTCTTCTGCTCCAGGGGCCATGGTCTCCCCCACCACTGTCCCAGGCACAAAGCCCCCGAAACCTCACTCCCCCTCCAGCCTTCCCTAGTCACTGTCCCAAGTACTTCCTGTCTCACGAGCACCCAAGTTCAGAGCAAGGAGGACCTCAGTGACCATGAAGCGCAATCCACACCTGAAAAAAGTTCAGGTTCCCTCCTCCATTAGCTCCCGAGGCAGCCTGTTCCACTCTGGGATAGTCCTCATTGTTAGGCAGCTTTTCTTATTGACCTCTTGAGTCTCTGTAACTCCTCCCTGCTGCTCCTGGTTCTCTCCTCCAAGACCAAGCAGGGCAAAGCACCCTTCTGGTGCTTGGATAGAGTTCTTGTGTCTGCTCCTGGTTAAGCATCCCCCATAGGATGGCGTTATCTACCCCTCAGCATCCCAGCTGCCTTTCTCTTCACTTCCTTCAGCTTATCAATGTCCTTTCTAAAAAAAGGGTCCCCAGGCCCAAGCCCAGGGCTGCAAACACAACCTGACTCTTCCTGCAGCCCAAGATCTCTGGGGCTTTCCCAGTCCTCACATCACCTGCTGAATCACTGTGAGCTCATCTGCTGAATTAAATCTGTCTGATGGTTACAGGTTCCTGGACAGTGACAATCCAAAGACTTTCTTTGCCAGCACTAAAAGGCACCAGATTGTAAGTGAATAACTCATTGGGAGTCTTCTTGTCCCCTGGGATGGAGACCAAAAAAGGGCCTTGGGTGTCTGGGACTGGCTTAGGGATCTTTGCCTGGGGTCTGGCAGCTGGCAGAGAGGAATGGGCACTGGGCTTGAAATCAGTAGAGCCTTGGGTTCAGATCCTGCCTTTGAGATTCACCAGCTGCATAACTGAGTCCCTCCCCCCTTCCTAATGGGAGTCATAATGCCCCTCAGGGCTGCGGGGAAGACTGAAGGAGAAAAGGGACAGAAAGCACTTTTTAACCCCAAAGTTCTGCACCACTGCCAGCCACTCTTATTGGTCTGGGGCATGGAAGGCTTGTTGGCCTGAATGGAAACTGGCAGCCTAGAGGGTGGTAAATTAACAGCTAGAAGGGTCTCAGGGGCCATCTCATCCAACCCCCTCATCTAAACTGAGACCCAGAGAGGCTGATGGTTTGCCCGAGGTCACACAGCTTATGTCTGAATTTGAACCCAGATCTCTGACTTGCCATTCAGTACCTTCTCCACCGTTCAGTTCTGCCTTCCTTTGGACTAGTCTTTTGGGAACAGCAAAGTCCCAACATCTGAATGAATTGTCCATCATGCATTCACCACTCCCTCTCTGCCATATGTGAAGGCTTGGCCTCCCAACAGCAGCTATCAGGAGAGTCACACTGGGTAGAGATTGTGTCCTAAGGTCTCGTGAGCCATAGACATCACCTTCAGGCGTCACTTAATTCCCAGCAAGGTCTGGGCCAAAACTCTCTTGAAGGCGTTTCTGTCCAGCATGTCTGCCCAGAAACGGGGGAGCAGGATCAGGACCAAGGGAAGAGTTGGGGTGCTCTTTCTCCTCACCCCAGCACCCCTCTTCAGCCAGCCTCTCTCCTCCTCCCTCCACTCCCTAGCTCTATGAGATTCTGGAGAAGACCACATTTGGCCATAAAAGGAGAGAGCTGCTTGGAATCGAGCAGCTGCTGTCTGAGAAAGTCTTCCAGGCTGTGTTCCCCTCACATGATGTGAGTCACACCCTTCCCAGCCCTGGCTGCCAGCAAATGAACAGAGGAATGAATGGATGAATGGATAGGATGGATGGATGGATGGATGGATGGATGGATGGATGGATGGATGGATGGATGGATGAACGAATGAGCTAACTGAGGGTGGATGGCTGAGAAGGAATTCAGTGAGGCTATCTTAGATTAGGCCCTGCCTACCAGTGGCTTCCAGTCTAATGGAAGAAGACAGTGCATGGAAGGGGAGCCTTGGCCGCAGAGTCCTAGGGACTATGAGTGAATGAATGAATGAAAAGTACGCATCAGGCCCTTCCCTACACAAGGCATTGGCCATCTGAAATCTTGTACCTGCTCAGCTACTGATATGGTGTTTCCCTATTGGATAATGAGCTCCTCCAGGGCAGGGCCTGCATTTTGCCTTTCTTTGTATCCCCAGGGCTAAGCACAGTGTCTGGCACAGTCAGCGCCTAATAAATGCTTACCACACACAGTCAGTACTTAATAAGTGCTTAACACACATAGTAAGCACCTAATAAATGCTTACCACACACAGTCAGTGCTTAATAGATGCTTACCACACAGTCAGTGCTTAATAAATGCTTGGCACACACAGTCAGTGCCTAATAAATGCTCACTACAAATAGTGCTTAATAAATGCTTGGTAAACACAGTCAGTGCTTAGTAAATGCTCACTTGGCTTCATCAGCTGGCTGTGCCTGCCCTCAGGGCACTTACATTCTAATGGGGGAAGACAGCACTCCTGGGAGGAGGTGGCCCCGGCCCGGCTTTGGGGTATCACGGTGCCTGGGAGTGGAGCCAGAGGACGCTTGGTTGGCACCCCTATTTCAGAAGTTCTGCCCCTGCTGGATGGACTCCTGTGGCCAGAGGAGGGTGGAGATGAGGAGGGAGCAGAGGCAGGTTCTAGGTCAGACCTTCCAAGGCTCAGAGACAGTCTCCCCGAGCTTCCTTGGGGCAGAGAGGTGGTTATGCCACACAGCCGGGTTAGGGGCGGCACTTGAACTCAGGCCTTCTAGATCTGCAGCCGTACTGCTTCAGGTCAGTGGCCTCGCTGTCATTATTGGTTCCCAAGTCACTGGAGAAAGTGACAATCTGCGGGACCCGAGAGCCCAGTGTCAGTAACTGGGGCCATGGGGTATGTCCTCTGCCAGAGAGTGTCTCTGGGACCCTCCCGAGGGGCCAGAGTGGGGCCCGCAGGCCTGCTGAGGCCCGGGCTGACTGTGCGTCCGTCCGGGATCGGCCACACAATCCAATCTCCATTGCTGCAGCCCTGGGACGGGTGTCAGGCGAGGCTCCCCGTGTGCAAAGGTCCAAGGGAAGGGGTAGAAGAGAGAAAACCCCCAGAGCCCCCCATGGTGCTTCTTAGGAGAAAGCTACCCCCTCAGGGGCTTCCGCAGGAGTCCTTGTCAAAATCGTTATTAGATGAAGAGCATAGGGGCACCGCTGTGCAGAGATCCGGGTCCGAGTTCAAATTCAGCTGCAGGCACCTACCCATTGCGTGATGCTGACGGCTTAATCCATCTGCCTCAGTCTCCTTCTTTGTAAAGAGGAGGCACTGACAGAGCCTACTTTAGAGGGTTTTTGTGAGGATCATGTGAGAGAACTGTAGGTAAAGGCTTGGCCAACCCTGAAGTAAAGGAGATTATTGTGGTCAGAGAAATTGTGCTTGTGCCTGTCTCTGCGTTGCTAAAGCTCTTCTACTCATGTGTTAACCTGGCACCCAGCAGGTGCTTAATAAATGTGGACTGATGGGTTGATTAACATGAGGCTCCTCGAGAGCAGCACTATTTTTTCCCCTTCTTGGTAGCCCCAGCTGGGACACTTCTAGGGCTTTATAAATGCTTATTGACTGACTGATTTTGGGACCCCCAGCAAACCCTGTGCTCTCTTGGTCACCTTGGAGACAGCTTTAAGGCATAGTCACAGGAGCCTAGTTTCACAAATAAGGAAACTGAGGCTGCCTTTCCCATTCCAGGCCCCAAGGTAAGAGCAGAAGTCCCTAGGACCAGAGAGATCACTGGGGACCAAAGGAATAGATGCTCACTGAGAGCAGACTGGAGGCAGGGCCAGGCCATCTCCAATTGCTGCAATGTCGTTCTGGGCAAGAATTCTAGCTCATTGCCAGAGCCATTCTTCAGGGCAGGAGGTTGGGGGCAAGTCACATTTTGTATCTTATTCCACATTCTGTACATAACCCCAGGACACTAAATAAATAAATGTTTATAAATAAAATTGGGCTAAACAGTACAGTGAAAGCATCTTTAAAGTCAAGATCCACAGGAAGATTGCAATAAAATAATCCGCGTGGAGCACTCCGCATGTTCGAGAGCCTTACTGAGAGGTCAGCTTCACTGGTCACTGAAACATAGGTAGGAGCTGGCCGTGGGAGGGGAGTCCAGCCTACCGCTGTGTACAGAGCACAGGGAGTGAAGTGATCGCTGCCTAGTCATTAGAGGGATTGGACGCAGGCTTGAATTCCATCTCTGAGGGTTACTAACTAGCTGTGTCACCCTGGGCAAGTCCCCTAAACTCTCCTGGTCTTCAGTTTCCTCATCTATAACATGAGGGGAGTGGAAAAAATGGTTGAGAAGGTCTTCCCCAGCTCTAGACCTGGACTCCTACATCTTCCCTAATACCCTTAGGCAGTGGCTTCTCACACATCTCATTCCCCTTCTGACTTCTCTTACACTTTGCCCAGCCTTCCCTTCACCCTTTGAACACAGTTATGATACATTATCTTATCCTCTATTACATTCTAGGCAACTCAAACAGGCTCTTTGACTTGGGAGTGTACTACTGTACACTCTGGTCTCCTGTAGCACGCCCTCTTGGGCTTCTATTTTGAGGCTCAAAGAGTGACCTGAGTACCTATTCTTAAAATTGTAGCTTATGAGCCCCCACCAGTGAGTTTCCCCTCAAGAGTCAGGACATAGACACAATGAGCTCAAAGAAACGTATTTTACTAAAGATCAATCAGTAAACATATATTAAAGCACCTATTCTGTGCCAGGCATTATGCTAAGCATTGAGGGTACAAAAAAAAGGCATCAAGGAGCTTACTATGTAGTGAGGTATGAGATGATATAGTAAGGACATTAGCTACAAAACATTCCCCACTCTGATATTCCTGGGTTCCCTTTTCCTCAGGTACATACAATATCCATAGAAAGAGCAGACTCAAATTTTGAGTACAATTGTGGCAGGACATAAATATAGGAAACATGTGGTTAAGGCAATTCATATTTCTTTACCTGTAGGACCTCTAGGTCCTTTCTCCAGGGAATCCTTTCTGCAGCTTGACTCTCAATCACAGAGACAAGTTATCCTTTGAATCCATAATTAACCTTCTTCTCTGCAGCCAGGGGTCACATTCCTTAACTGATTCTTCTTCTCTCAAGTCACCACCTCTCTGTATGGAGAGAGTATGAGATGGAGAGAGATACAAGAATTTGTGTCTCTTTTCCTACAACTGGGTCTAACACTCTCATGAATTAATTTTCTCCCTTGGGATATCTCATGCTGATCAAGCAACTTTGCTGTTAGATGCCTTGGTTAATGGGAACAGGGAGGAAGGAAATTCCCCATCCCCTCCTACACCACCGTTGCCCTCAGGAGTACACACTCCACAAAGCTGCTCTAAGCCTAAGGTTAATTCAAACTGATCAGCTCTCAAACTATCCTTTAAAGATTACCTGGGAATCTGGCCAATCTTTAACCTAACCAAACACCAGATACTCCTTCTAATTCAAGCAAGGAGAAATGTTTTAAATTCAATTTTATTTTACTTTCAGTTCCAAATTTTCTTCCTTCTCTTTCCCTCCCCCATCCATTGAGAAAGCAAGAAAAACAAAACCTGTTACCAATATGTATAGTCATGTAAAACAAATGTCTGCATTAGGCTTGTTGGGGGCAGAGGTGGGGTGGGGAGAAAAGCAAAAAGAGGAAAGAAACAGAAAAAAATATGCTTCCATCTGCACTCGAGTCCATCCGTTCTCTCTCTAAAGGCAGAGAGCACATTTCATCATGAGTCTTTTGGAATTACAGTGGGTCACTGTGTTGATTTTCTTCACAGAATTGCAGTTACTGTGTTCTCCTGATTCTGTCCACTTCACGTTCATACATCAGTTCCCAGGTTTTTATTAAACCATCCCCTTCAATATTTCTTATACCACGATAGTGTTCCATTGTATTCATGCACCATCATTTGTTCAGCCACTCCCCAATGGATGGACTTCCCTTCAGCTTCCAACTCTTTGCCACGACAAAAAGAGCTGCTATGAGCTTTTGCACGTAGGGTTCCTTTTCCTCTTTCATTCATCTCTGGGTGTCGTAGACCTAGTAGCAACATCCCTGGGTCAAAGGGTTTGAAAATGTAAAAGCTTTTGGGGCATAGTTTGGAATTGCTTTCCAGAATGAATGGACTTGTTTCACAGCTTTACCAGCAACGCATTCATTGATGTACCTGTTTTCCCATAGCTCTTCCAACATTATTTTCCCTTTTTGTCATCTTAGCCAATCTGGTAGGTTCAAGATGGTACTTCAGAGTTGTTTGAATGTGCATTTCTCTAATTATTAGTGATTCAGAGCAGCTCTTCATGTGGGTATTAATAGCTTGGATGTCTTCCTCTGAAAACTGCCAATTTTATATCCGTTGGCCATGTATCAGTTGAGGATTAGCTCTTATTTGAATGAGAAATTTGTTCACAATTTGTTAAGGGTTCAACAAATCTGAATGTGTATTTTCAATCCTAGTTTTCTTTCTTTTATTTTCTGTGATTTCATTCTTGACTTTCTGAGCTGGAAAGTAGATTGAAGATCCACTCCACCACAGCAGTATTGTGAAGAGAGCCCAGACTTGGAGTCAAGAGATCTGGATCATAACTCAGGCTTGTTGCGGAATAATCTATGTATGTAATGAGTCTGGCAATCCTCTAAGTGCTATGGAGAAGTAGAACTCTTGGTATGTGGTGTGTTCTTAAGGCTTGGGTGCTTTCCAGCTGAACGACGACCTGTCTCAGATGTAGTGCCCACAACTGAACACAAGACTCCAGCTGTGGGCTGCCAGGACAGAGGACAGTGGGATGATCACCACCCTGGTAATGGACCATCTTAATTCAGCCTAGGAGTGCATCAGTCCATTGTTGACTCACATCAAGATTGTGGTTCAATAAAACAACTGTCTCATTTGCAGACTAGCTCTTCCTCCCTTTTTGGAAAATCAGGACATTTGCCTGTGTCCAATCTTCTCTCCCACTATGCCCATTCACATATGCTATGTTACTGCCAAGTGGATAACTCACCACCTGTACAAGTTCTCCTCTCTTTTCCCATCTCTGAGCATTGGCTCATGTCACCTGCTATACCTGGAATGCTTTGTCCACCCATATGTCTCTACTGTTAAAAATCTACCCTGCCTCCAGCACCTTAAAATACTATATTCCTATAGTCGTTGCTTGCTACTGTCATAAGCGCCCTCCTTCCCTGACTAATTTGCACTTATTTTTTTAACTTGCTAACTTTTATTCTGTAATTTAATTTTTATGTTCAAGGATCAGAACCTAAGCATTTAGAAATAGTTTAAATTCCTTGAAGTGGAAGTTTGATACTGATAGAACTTATAAATGAATTATATACTGATCTGCAAATTCAACTTTAAAACATTAAAGAGTAATATGATATATTCTGCTTCTTGCTATTGGATCCCTTCAACCAATTCCAAGGAATATTTGCTTATTTAAAATAAAACTAAAATCAATTATCAGAGTGAGCCTAATATTTATGGCCTACCATTTTTTTCTTTCTCACCAGCCTCCACAGTCTTCAGATTTTCTTAGGAGAACCAAATGAATTCCAGGCATTCTTGGCGAACTTTCTAAATTTTTTCTTTTTTCTTCTTTTTTAATAATTTATTTACTTTTAGTTTTCAACATTCGCTTCCATAAGATTTTGAGTTTTAAATTTTCTCCCTTTTCCCTGTCCTCCTCCTTGCCAAGATGGTGTGCAATCTTATATAGGCTCTACTTATGCATTCATATTAAACATATTTTCACATGTAACTCACGCTTATTTTGTGTTTATTCTCTCCGTATGTATATAATCACATGCCATCCCATTACTTACACCCCATAGAATGTAAGCTTCTCAAAGGCATGAATTGTTCCATTTTGTTGTAATTATTTTTACATTCCCAGCACCCAGCACAGTACTTGATGCAAAGTAAGAAATGAGTCAATGTTTATTGATTGATTTCCCAGCTGTCAGTAACATAGACAACTCCCTGGACTCCGGCTCTCTAGCCTGTCTCCCATCCACTGGCCACATTCCATTTCTTTTGCCAGAGAGTGGGAACCTGTGTACGTGCCTTACCCCTCCTGAGGCTGGCTTAATGGGTGGTACAGTGCCGTATTTATCTTTCTGTCTCCCAAGGTGCCTCCCATGTAGTAAGAGCTTAATAAATGCAGTTGCACAGAGCAGAATCTCTCCAGGAATTCATCAGAGCCACCTCAGCCCGGCTGGCATCCC
>CM053600.1:199270547-199346218 GCA_028646575.1 Pseudocheirus occidentalis
GGGTCTGGGGGAGGGATGCTGGAAGCACACACTTCAGTAAAGGGACAGGGACAGGGTAGAGAACAGAACAAAGGGGGGGGATAGGAAGGAGAGACAGATGATCACGGTCACAATATGTCCACTGTGAAGATGTCCTGTTTAATCACACATCCACAGCCTGTATTGAACTGATTATCCTTCCAGTGGGGTTGGGGGACAAGGGAGGAATCGAAAGAATCTAGAATTTAAAGTTCTGCAATACCTGCAACTAGGAATTAAGATATACAGGGGCTGGGATAGGGAGATCCTCCCTGCCCTACCAGAAAGTAAGAGAGGAAAGCAAGGGAGGGGCTTTACAGTGGGATTGCTGCTTTAGGGTTGGGGCAGGGGAAAGATGTGGAGAAAATTCGTAACTCAAAAATGTCATGAAAATGAATGATGTAAACAAGAAAACAAATTTTTAAAAAAATTTTTAAAAATGTTTTCAGACAACACTTGTATTTCCTTCTCCTTACAACCATTTCACTCTGCATCTTTAGCATTTCATTTTTCAAGATGCCCTATCCCTCCTAAGCTGATTTCTCCAGTAGATTTTTAGTCTATGGGATCCTACCCATCCTTTATTTGAACCCTTTAAAATCTGTTTCCCAAAATCTAGGGCATTGGGGGGGGCGGAGCCAAGATGGCAGCGTAGAAGAAGCAAGGTCCCGCAGCTCCCACACAGCCACCCTAAATACCCATAAAATATGACCCCAGACAAATTCTAGGGCTCTCAAACTCACAAAAATACAGAAAACACATCTCTAGATGAAGGCAGCTCAGCAGAAGGGGGATTGGGGGGAGGGGTGGAAATATTCCAAGTCTCAGGGACAGCATGTACGAAGAAGCAGGAGAAATGAAGTGGGGTTGGGGAGCAATGTGAAATCAGCAAGGAAAGACCATTGAGTGCCGGACTTGGAGGACAAGAGAAAGCCCGAGAAGGGAGGAAGGCCCCCACTGAGGGGGCTGCTGCTGCCTGTCCGATGGAATGGCTCTCTGAGAAGCTCTCTCTGCACGCCCTCCTTTGTTTCAGGCTTTTACACAGCATGGCTCCTGCCGGCATCTGTGGTAGGGGTGGTGGTCTTCATGGTGGGCTACTTCAACATGAACACAGATATCCTAACTTGAGTAGCACTCTCTCATCAGCGGGTCATACATGGATATCCTTCTTGGGGACTGAACCAAAAGATGGGGAACTTTCTATCTCTGTCTCCTCAGTCACCTGGGACCCCAGATCTAGAGATGGAAGGTCAGTTCGTCCAACCCGTCTCTCATTTTACAGAGGAGGAAACAGGTCCAGAGAGGGAGAAGTCACTTAGCCAAGGTGCCCCAGGGGCATGTGGCAGTGGCAGTCTTGCTGCTAGTCTAACTGCCCCTCAGTTAATCGGGACCCCGGCACTCCCCCTTGGTTAACGCTGGCTCATGTCATCCTTCAAAGAAAACCAAGGGTCATGGTAGTAGTCTTGAAGACAGAAGGACATTAGAGATGGAATCTCTTTTTATGAGGAGACAGACCTCATGAGAAAGAGAAGGGAAGTGACTGGACCCAGGCAATACCTACTATGAGTAGAAAAGCCCCAATTTGAGGCCGGGACCAGAAGGTGGGCTGATGCCAACTCTGCCCCTGTTGGGGAGGCAGTTGTTAAATCTTCATTGTGAACATATATACCTTGGTAATTAATCTCCATGAATCAGCTTTGATTTGGCCTTGATTTTGGTGATTGGCTATCGAAAAATGTTAATAACACAAATTAAATTTAACAAAGTGTTGAGCCTCCTTTTGTTGTTTGCTCCCAGCTGCCCCCAAGCCAGTGCCTAGACCCGCTCCCTGCCCTCATGCTGCTCGCTGGGAGACCGAGTGCCCTGGAGCGGTCTTGCTAGTCTTCAGCTGGGACCTCAGACTGAGCCGCAGTAACAACCATCCATCCATGTACTCCTCCTGGCTACCCAGACCAGCTCCTTGCCCTTATGCTAATCTCTGGGAGACCGAGTGCCCTGGAGCGGTCTTGCCAGTCCTCAGCCGGGACCTCAGACTGAGCCGTAGTCACAACCGTCCATCCATGTACTCCTCCTGGCTCCAAGCATCCATCTGCACCTACTGGCTACTCTTTGTGAAATCCCAGATGTTCTGATCAATCAACGGCAGATGTTATCCCACCACCCCCTACTCCCTGCCCCCCATAAGAGAAGGAACAGGCTTTCACTCATCAGCTATAAATGGGGTCTTCTTGTTATTTGTAGCAAAACAACAATTTTGGACCCAACTCGTGGACTCTAGACAATGCCTTTTACTTAAGCACCTGCCTCTCAGGCCACTCAAGCTCTTGGCATATAGTAAATGCTCGCTTACCTCCTTAAGTGATGTCCACATGTCTACCTCAGCCATCTCCTTCCTAAGGGTTCAGAATATGACTTTCTCCAGCCAGGTTTCCATCAGGGTTTTTCTTTTTCTCTACTTTTAATCTTCCCCCCCCCCCCATTTCCCTCCCAGGTGAGACATCTGTGACACTAAGCAGGACCACCAGATGTGTCCCATCTGTAAGGACTGCCCATTCTGGAAGCTCTCCAGCATCTGTGAGATTGTGAAGGTAGATGCACCAGGGACAACACAGGCCTGGGACGTCTGGGCAGCTCTGCTTTTCCTCTTCTGGTCCAAACCTCTGATTTTAGGAGGGAAGGAAATGGACAGGAATGACCGTACAAAGTTCTATGATTTGCCCAAGGTCGAAGGCCTCAGCTTCCTTACTTGTAAAAAGAAGCAGTTTAACTGAGGGGCTCCTAAGTCCCCAGGATCCTGAAGGCAGACAGGAAGAGTGAGGGTTGGGTTCAGAGACCCATCCATTTTGATGGGGATGGAGGACTGGAGTCAGACACGCTAGGAGGGGAGAGCCCCCGGGTCTGCCCAGTGTATGGAGGACAGATGGATTCACGCCCCAGAAGCAGATTATGGCTCTTTCTGGTAACTAGAGTGTGTCTCCAGATGGGGGCTCTCTCCCCTGGACAAAGCTGCAGACATACATTGCTCTAGACTCCAGGAGGCCCTCTGGGTCTGCCCTCCCAGCACTCTCATTCTGGCTTCCGATAGATTTGGATGACCAAGCTGGACAGTTCTTCACAGATGATGTGCAGTGGCTGCTGTCTGGCAACCTATTGGGAAAGGCAGGAACCTCCCACATCCCCTGTCATATGGCTTATGGCCTTGTGGGGTGCTGCCCTAGCATCTCTTCTGTGTGCACCAAGGCTGGCCTTCTGGGTTAACCCCCATTATCTGGGATCCACAGGCCTTGGTCTTCCGGCTGTCCTGAGCATACTTACCACACATCTCTTAGCTTCTTCCCAGCCCCATCAGCCATAATTTACCCACTAGGAGGCACCTGGGCTGAAACCCTTGCCTGAATATTCTGGCAGAATTACATTAATTAGCGCAGCCATTAGGAACCTATACACATCCAGAATCAGTCACACTCCTGTGGGTCACTGAGCTAAGACTAGGGAGCCCTCTTGGCTCCAGACTATGCAGAGAAATGCAAATCAGACTTGATAAGAAATGGTCCGACCTAAAACAAGCTTCGGGCCTCTTTTTCCTCCTCAAATAAGCAAGGCAGGTCCCCGAAGTAAGGCAGCACCGAGGGGCCAGGAGGGTGTGGCGGGTGTGGTGCCCTGAAGGGCGTGGTCACCAACACTCACAGATGGGGGAGGGGAAATTACAGATGTAGGGAGAGTCTCAGGCTCAGCCCCAAGCTCAGCTCCAGGCTCCACTGGTGCATGAAAGCACAGACCAGTGTTCTGCTTTAGCCGGGGTGACACCCCCTCTGTGGCCAAAAGAGGCCTCCAGATTGGCTCCATCTTTGGACAGTTTCTGGTAGGGGGCTGAGGATTCTGGCGTAGGCACAGGGTGCCCCTCCCACCCACCCCCACCTTCCATAGACCCCTGAACCTCGGCTGAGCCCCTTCTTTCCAAAACAACAGTCACTCATTGCTCATCTACCTGACAGGGAACATTTACCTAACAATGAACCAGACCTCAAAATCCTTTGGGCTAACAGGTCCCAGCAAGGAAGTCTCCACCCCCACCTCCCACCCAGCACCAATGCTGTCCAGCCCTGCTTTACACACCCAGGGTCTTCGAGAAGTGCCTAGTGAACTAAGAAATTAGGGGCCTGGTCCAGGGGTCCCATAGCCAATATGTGTCAGAAGAAAGATCTGAACCCAGATCTTTCTGACCCTTAATTCAGCTGTCTCTCCACTGGTCTACACTGCCTTTCAGTTACTGAACACTACTAAGCACTTAGCCAAGTCTGCTTGGCGGCTTAAGCAGAAGGAACAGAAGCACCCCCTTTACCTGTGGGTTTGTCACACTTCCCCAGCTCCTGGAGGGCAGGTTTCCTGCTTTCTGGTTCTTTGCACCCCCTCAATACCAGAGTCCAAATGTAGATCCTTTAACACGTCTGGGTTGGTGCCCCACCTCTGCTCCTGCCTGGCCAGGCCGCTCTCCATACCGGCCCGGCACTCGCCTCTCCCCTTCTGGTTCCCAACACAGACTGGCCGGCTCTTCGCCAATAGCGAGACAGTTTTCTTCAGCGTGTTCTTGACTCTGTGGGCGGTAATGTTTCTGGAATACTGGAAACGCAAGAGTACCAAGTTGGCCTATCGTTGGGACTGCTTTGATTACAAGAACTATGAGGTGAGAGGGTCAGAGAGGCCCTCGCTGGCCGGGCCGGCCCTCCCCCATGCCCAGGGCTGGACATGACCATTGGCGGTCTCTGGGGCTGTTTCAGGAGCGGCCTTGGCCCCGGTTTGTGATGATGGCGCCTCTGATAACTTGGAACCCAATCACCAACCTAGAGGAGCCACACTTTCCCAAAAAGAATTATTTCCAGTGCCTGGTCATGTCAACCTCCCTCATCATTGCCATGGTAACAGGGCCCCGGAACCCCCAGATCTCCCTAGACTTGGCTGCAAGGGGTTCTCCACCTAGGGCCCTTTGAGGTTGCTTTCTAGGAGACAGTCAGTAGATAGGGTCCCCTCGGCCTCTCTGAATTCTCTAGTATGACAACAACCGGCATTTGTATTGGCCTATAAAAGCTGGCAAAGCCCCATATCTCTATGGCTTCATTTGTCCTCCCTGACCTCTCTGGGGCAGGGCGTAGAGTGGCTGTGATTATGGCCATTTCACAGATGAGGAAACTGGCAGGAAGAGATGAGTCCACCTAGCACGTTTGGACTCATGACTTTCTGACTCCAAAGCTGGCACTCTACCCACTTTCATCCAGCCACCAGACCCGAGTCCTGGCACTCCTATTACTAGCTGGGAGACAGACCTCACGTCACCAGGGTTCGGTTTTACCGTCTCTAAAATGGCAGGGTTGGAATGGATCATTTCCAGGGTCCTCTGCTGGACCAACCCTGTTTGGGAGCATTTCACAGACCCGGCAGTCCCATCACCCATCTCTATATACACGCTTCACATGTGGTAGGGTGCTGAGGATTGACTTGTGGTGACTTGTGGTCCACCAAGGCTACGTCCTCAGAATAGCGCACCCTGTGCACTACTACGTGGGCCCTTCACAGGAGACCTTGACTTTCCACAAGGATTCAGTCTCTTCATCTATAAAGACATGCTGTTGAGCTAAATGGCCTCTCAGATCCTTTGGGGATCCCTGGCATCCCCAAAGCAGGGCCTGCCCTCTCTGCATGTCTGGCTGACATTCACCCCATCCTCATCCCTTCCACAGGTGGTCTTCATAGCACTGCCTCTGATCGCCATCATCTTGTACCGGACAACGGTCACTGTCTTGATGTCTAAATCCACAAATATCTTTCTCCTGAGATGGGTGAGTCTCTTCTGGTTATTATGAGACACTTCTGTGCTCCTGCAGCTCCTCTGCTCAAAAACCTGCAGGGGCTCCATCCTGCCAGGCAAGACAAGTTCAGGCTCTTCTGCCTGGCATGTGGGATCAACCTCAGCAGAGTGGAGGCCAAGAATCAGCATTCCATGTGTCAGTTCAGGGAAGTGGAGGATTGCTGGGGAGCCATCAGGGCACCAGGAGATCTGGCTTCTTATTTCCACTTTGCCACCAAGGAGCCCATGTGTGACCTGGGATAATTCATCACCAGCATTAAGTTCCAGCTTCATACCAGATGTTGTACTAGGGACAAGAGGTTCAAAGAAACAATATCATTTTTGCCCGTTAGGAATTTAAATTCTATGGGCATTTACAAATTAGAGAGTTTAGGTTCTTTTTTGTTGTGTCTTAATGAGACCTATGAATGCATTGGAGTAGGTAGCACTGGGTGAGGACATTCTCTCAACAAGTGAGACCAGTAGACCAGCCCCTTTTCTACAGCTGGACACTGAGGTGTGGAAGAATTTGACCAGGGTCATGCAGCCAGCATGTGGCAGAGGTTGGTTTGGCACCCAGGAGCTCCCTGAGGCTATCTCACAATAAGGTCACAGAAAACAAATTCCAGGAGATTTGGGGAACAAGGATTAGGAAACGCCTCTGTGGGACACAGTGTTTGAGCTGGACTTTGGTCAGATCTATGTGTAAGGAGAATCACTTTGGCAGCTGTACAAAGAGATGGCAGATCAGTTTGAAGGCTGAGTCAAAGGACACAGGTTTGAATGTGGCTCTGCCATTTACTACCTGAGGGATCTTGGCCAAGTTCCTTCTGCCCCCCTGGGACTCAGTTTCCTCATCTGTAAGATGAGGAGATTGGATTGTATGGTCTTTAAGGGTCCCTGCTAGCCCTGGATCCCCTGGTAAATCGGTATCAGTAGTTATGTGCATTTGTGCTTTCTCCTGCTGGCCCATGTGCTCTGTGAGGGCAGCAACACCCAGTTTTACCTAAATGTTATGTCTCCCCAGCATATGGTACAGCTAGGACTGAATGGATGAGTGAAGTGGCTTTCGGCAGGGCTGTGACTCACCAGCCTCTTTCTTCCCTTTAGGCGTCTCAGATTGCCTTCTTCACAAGCTCCATGTTGAATCTTTCCTTCATCATCCTCCTTGACAAAAATCTATATCCCAATCATGTATGCCTTGACCAACTGGGGTGGAATGGCAGGGGCCCCTTGTGATGGGGGCTAGGGGAGGCTCTGTGATGTTAACTCCAGGGAAGCATCTCTGACCTGCTGGTGGATGGTGGATCCAAGAGAGAAGGGGGCAGGGCAGGCCAAGGGCCCCTGCTAGGGAGGAATGATAGTATAGAGTTGGGAGCCCTGGCCTCTCATCCTGGCTCCATCTCCCTTCCTATCTAGGTACTTCTCTGAACCTCACTCTACTCATCTGTACAATGGGGATAATTATTCTCAAAGTATTTCATTAATAGGGTGGCAAAATTGGAAAGGCTCACTAATCCACTGGGAAACAGCATCCAGAAAGATCTTGATTGGCTAGAATCTGGGGCTAAACCAAATGGAATATTATATTTCAAAAAAGTAACATCCAAAGGTCAAGTTAGGCAAGACTTGATTGGAAAACCATTTGTCTGAAAAAAAATCTGAGGATCTTGGTGGACCACAAGTCAACAACATGATAGAGTAGCAAATCTTGGGTTTCATCAGAACAGACCTCTCAGGAATAAGGAGGTGATGGCCATGGGATTACACCATAATAGCACTCAAACAGGGGCTCTTCATCTGCGTCTGTGAATTTGTTGAATTTTTAAGGTTTTGGTAATAGCATCTCATTATGTAATTGATTTCCTTTGTAATCATATGGAGAGAGAGAGAAAGAGAGAGAGAGAGAGAGAGAGAAATGGATGGATAGATAGACAGACAGACGAACTGATGGATGGACGGATAGATGGATGGATGGCTAGACGGATGGATAGGTAGATAGGTTTCTCCAAGCCTTAGAGACTAAAGTGCTCTGGGTCACACAGCTCAAGTGGGTCCAAGATAAGACTTCAGCTCAGTTCTTCTAGACCTAATGGAAGTCTATCCACTATACCATATGGCCTCTGCTGCTTGACCTCTGAAAAAGCAAGTTCTTTCAGGGGTGGGGCGGACATGCTAACTCATGATCCAAAACACCGAGTATATAATTACTAGACATTGGTAAAAAACCAGCCCTTTTAACCGGGGTCCTACTTCTAATTATAACCTAGCTGTATGGCCTTCCCCTCTCTGTGCCTCAGTTTCCCCACCTCAAAAATAAGCGGGTTGGATTAGCTAGTTTTCCAACTTCAGTGTCCTAGGAATAATGGTTGGGTGGGGGGAAGGGCAGCAAAAAAAAGTGTGCGGGAGGGAGACCAAATTTCACTGACACCATGTTTGTGTTTTCCTTTGTCTCAGAAATGCACAAAACCCAGTCCAAGTTTGAAGATGCTTTTGTTTTGAAAATATTTATTTTCCAGTTTATCAACACCTATGCCTTTCCGATCTACATTGCCTTCTTTAAGGGAAGGTCAGCTGAGATACGGCTCATTCTGCTTTTCTCATACCTAAGTCAGGGGGATGATCAGGGGAGAGCCCAAGACCAGCTGCCTTCTTCACTGGTGCCCTCACACTAAGAGCCAGCAAGGTCCCCAGCATGCCGACTGCACCCTCAGTGTGGTGAGCTTACAGCCTAGGACAGAAAAGAGGCCCCAGGATGGGTGACTTCCTGTGGAATCACAGGACCTGGGCTCAGACCCCAGCTCTGAACTTTACTCTTCTTTTAAAGCGTCCATCCTCTGGGCCTCAGGTCTCCCATCTGTGAAATGAGGTTAGACTGGATGGCCACAGGGATCCCTTCAGACTGGAAATCTACAGTCCCACAGTTCACCTTGAGGAGATCACAGATCCACTGGAATAGCAGAGAATTTAAATGAGTTAGGAATTAATTACCAACCTTCTTTCCTTCCAGACTGTAGTAAAATGCTCTGGAAGCCATCCACAGCTTCCAGGAGAACATGCCACTGGGCTTGGAACATTAATTAAGCACCTATTATGTGCCGGGCAGCCTACTGGGCATTGGGAATACAAAGGCAAAAGTCCCACCATTAAGTTGCTACAGAATCTCTTTCAGCTCCAGTTTCCTTCTCTGTAAAGTACTTAACAAAATCTCTCTCATAAGCATGTTCTGAAGTTCAGATGAGACTATGTCCTTTGTAAATCATAAAGTACTATATAAGTAGGAGCAATTATTATTCAATTAGCATAGTTAATGGATTGACCCAGGCGATTCCCCTAGTAGATTCTAAGTTCCTTGACAGCACTTTCATTTTTGTGTGAATTCTCAGCACCAAGGACAGGGCCTGATCCTTGGGAGGTGATGAATAAATGTTTGTAATTAAATTCCTAGATTAGATTTACAAATGGAAGAGACCTTAAAATGAATGAATGAAGTGTTTATTAAGTCCTTATTGTGGGCCAAGCTCTGTGCTAAGTCTTGGGAATGCAGATAAAAAGTTTGGTCAGACAGTCCTTCCTCTCCTGGAAGATCTTAGCTGCAAGTCCCATGAGAAACGCACAGTTAAGGCAGATGCTGAGACCATTTCGGCTGAGCAGAGCACTGCCATTTCCTGATATTCTAGTCCCTTCATTTTAAAGATGAAGAAACGCAGGCTGAGAGAGGGTGTGTGCCCGGCATTACCTGGTGCTGATCTGTGCCAGAGACAGGACTCAGACTCAGAGCTCCTGCTGCAAATCCAACTCTCCACTCAGTATGCCGACCTGCCCAGCAGTTGGTGGGGCATTATTGAATAATGCCAAGAATGGGACATTTCCATAGCAATCTTCAAATTTGCGGAGCCCTTCGTGTTCATTAGGTGTGACCTGGGGAAAGATGCTTCACTCTCTGTATCTCAGGGTTAACACCTTGGAAATGAGGGGGTTGGGTTAGCCGGCCACAGAGGTCCCCTGTAGCTGCAGAGCCAAATCACAGCATCTGGGGAGGCTAGTAGCACTCAACTCTTCCAGCGGATTGTCGATTTCACTCATTCCCATTTTCCCACCAGTGATAAAGATTGGAACCCAGCCATGACTACTCACCCTGGGCAGCTCCTGCCCACATCCTCCTACAAATTCACCTCTGGGGGTCCATTCAATAGGGTGCTACAGGGACTGTTATCCCTATTTTCAGATGAGGAAACTGAGGGTCAGAATTTAAGTGACTTGCCCAAAGTCTCAGACAGTATTAGAGAAGGGAATGTGAACTTAGGTCTTCCTAAATCCAAGTCTATTGACTGCCTCACTGGCCTGTATGAAAGAGTAAGGGTGGTTTCCCAGCACCATTAACAGACAAGAACAACAGGTTCAGGTAGGTAATTTTACTAATGACACAGAACTGGAGAGAACTCAGGGCTGCAATGCCCAGTCAGTGTCTGGGAATCACCAAGAGCCTCTTGGTGAATTTTGTTCAAGTTTCTTTGGACCAAATTAAGTCCACACAACAAATAAAGTCTATACCTGTAACATAATCTCTATCGAAAGAACTGCACCCAATCCTGAATGAGGGATTCCTTGACCTGCCAATCTCAGACCACCTTGGGGATTGGGGGACCTTCAAGACACAGTGAGTAAGAACTCTGCCCAGGAAACGTCTGGTGAGTGTCAGTGGTGGGAGCCCTGTGCATTGTGCTCTCTCTCAGAGAAAGCAGCCTGAGCAAAAGGAAGTCAGGTCAGGAAAGTTCGATGGGCAGCCACTGGTTAGGAACGATTGGCATCTTAGGCATCTCCACTAATGAGGACCTGTACACATGGCCACGGCCTCCAGAGAGCATAGGAAGTTTGCGGTTTGGAGAGCTGGTGTCCTCTCCTAAAAAGGCCCTGTGGAGTAAATAGGGCTGTTCTAGCTGTTTTTCTGTTCTTCAAAGGGGAGCCCCCAGAGATCCTTAGATGGTCTCTGGAAAGGTATCTGAACAGTCAGTCTTGGGCATAAGCAAAGAAGGCAGCTAGTACACAGCACTCACCTGGGTTTTCCTTAATCTCTCTGCCATCCACCTTCTACAGTGTTGGGACATTCCAACAGAGAGAGAACTGTTTATGTGAGTTAAGAAGTCCCTTTTCCTTGGCTAGATGCCAACACTCCTGGGAGGAGGAGGAACACAATTTCCAGTCATAATGCCTTGGAAGCATTGCTTTCCTTCGTGGAGCAGAAGGCTGGCTGGTTCCTCTGAGCAGCTCAGACCTCCAGGAGTTCTCTCCAGGGAGGGAGTGAGGAGGACAGGCAGAAAATGCAGAAGAGGGAGGGAGGGAGGTGTATGCTGAAGGTGAACCTTCCCTCTCTGCTGTGATGCTGAGAGAATGGAGACTGGCCTCTTGGCCATTGAATAACCATGGATGTTCTTCAGATTTTTAGGTTACCCAGGAAACTACAATACCTTCTTTGGAATTCGAAATGAAAATGTGAGTATATGCTGGGAAATCCTAAAGTGGGGGTGGGGGTGGGGGCAGGGCCGGAGCACATGATCCCAGCTTTGGAGCCAAGAGGGACCTGGGACACTCCTCTCAGCTTCTTCATCTCTACAATGAGTATAATAATAGCATCTACCTCCCAGGGTTTCTGTGAGGAGCAAATGAAATGATATTCAGAAAGGGCTTAGCATGGTGCCCAGTACACAGTAGGTGCTGTATAAATGCTAGCCACTGTTATCATAGTTCTGAGCACTTTGCAATAATTTCTCCTAAAAGCCAGAGGAACCTCGATGGATGTTCAGGTTCCTCTTCTTATCTGTAGCAAGCTCTAAGCCAGCTCGCCTCATCTTCTGAGCTTCCTGTCATAGCCAAGTCATCAATTATGATTCTAAAATTCAGGCTGGGCTCCTCTCAAACAGAGTAACTAAAAAAGTCACCAAACCCCTAACTTATGGTGAGGAAAGTGCTACTGAGGAAGTGAGATGGTGATGAGGCCCATGGTCTTCTGGTGATCTTAGTATTTGCAATACCTTCTTGGATCTAAGATCCCCACTGACTTTGCCTGAGTGAGGGGCCATCTGCAGTGGGACAAGCAGTGGATTTGAAATCCTGAAAACTGGGTTTCAGTCCTGGTGCTGCTACTCACTAGCCATGGGACCTTAAGAAACCGCTTCACCTCCAAGGGCTTCTGTGTCCCTGTATGTAAAATGCAGCTAACAACATCTGCCTTGACTATCTTTATAAAGGCTTGTTGGGAGAGTGGAATGAAAGGAAGCTTGTGTGTACACATTTTGCAAGTAGAAAACACCATAGATTAGCAACAGAGCATTACATATTGTCATTGTAAATTGTCTCACGCTTTCCCTAAATTAGAGGAATTTCTCTGTCTTGGAATTCAGCTCCCGTATCTTCAACTCCTCCTTCTTTCTCTCTTTCCTTCTTTCTTTAAAAACATGTTTAATGTCCAATAGATCTGGGCTACAGTTTAAAACTTAACCAGTTGTTGTCTCATCTGACATATGAGACGTTCTGGTCTGGAGAATTCTTTCAGTTTAAAAGAAGAAGACAATGAAAGAGGAAGGGGAGGAGCAGGAAGAGGAGGAGAGGGAGAAGGAGAAGAAGAGAAGGAGGAAGAAGGAGGAAGAAGGAGGAAGAAGGAGGAAGAAGAAGAAGAAGAAGAAGAAGAAGAAGAAGAAGAAGAAGAAGAAGAAGAAGAAGAAGAAGAAGAAGAAGAAGAAGAAGAAAGATTCGTAATTCACATTTGGGTTTATAGTTTTTCACAGTGAGATTACTTAAAACAAAGACTACCTGTGAATTCAATGACTGTGGTCTCTGCTTCTTCATCACTGAGTCCTGCTTTCCTAATAGGGAACCTGGCCAAGAAAGGGGCTGAAGGGGAAAAATCCAAAAGGGTCAGTGTACCTATTTCTGGCTAAGTATTGCAAAGCTAATTGTAAATCTTTGATTATCCTTTTTCTTTTTCTTTTTTTTCATTTCCCACTTGTCTTCAGAATTGCTTAAGAGTGCACTATATGCCATCAATTGGGAACAGTGCCTGGAAAATCCATTCATGGCCCTGGTTTTCCAGGCATCAGTGGTTTGGAGGGAAGGGGCTTTCTTCGATATCAAATGACTTGCATTCCTTTAGTCTTATTTTACAAATTTCTTTAATGGTGAAGATGGAGAATGAGATCTGGTGTGTCGCCTTGCAGACAGGGTGCCAGGACTTAGGTGCTCACAGAAAGGGCTTCCAAGGGAACAAGGGAGGGAGGGAGGTCCCAGGTGAGGGCCAAAGCAGGAGAATGAGCAGCTTCCTTCTGTTTGCCTCTGTCCCTCATGTCAACCTGTCAATCCTTTCCTATACAGTGCATTCATGGTGGCTGTCTTGTTGAGCTTGCCCAAGAAATGCTGGTCATCATGGTGGGGAAACAAATTTTGAACAGCCTGTTGGAAATTCTCCTCCCCTAAGTAGTGCCCAGAAGTGGCTTGGAGTAATAACCTTAATGCCAGACTTGGAGTCAGGAAAACTTGTGTTCAAATCTCCCCCTAGCACTTGCTGGCTGTGTGACCCTAGTCAGGTCATTTCATCATACACTATTTTGGTTTCCTTGTCTATAAAATAAAAGAGCTGGACTACATTATCCCCAACATTCTATAATTCTGGGCAACAGGACTGATTTAGGCCTAGCAAGCAAAGGATGACACATGTTATCCCTTAACTCAAACATTATGGACATCCTACTCTTACTTCACTAATGCTAGGGGCTCCTCCTGACCTCACTGACTCTTAACAGAGCTTGTCCAGAGTGCTGAAGATCTCATTTACAAAGTGTTCTCCATACTCGTCTCATCTGAGGCTCATAACATCTCAGTGTGGTGGACACTACTGGCATTATTCTCCCCATTTGACAGATGAGGAAACTGAGGCACAGAGAAGATGGACTCACACAACTAAAGAAGTGTCACAGCTGGGATTGGTCACCAGTCTCTCCTGGCCCTAAGTCTGAGCTCTTCTCAAAGGATATAGAATTTCCTCACTGTGGATGGTCCCAACCTCTGTGCAGATTATAATCTGTGGAGGCATTATCATCTAATACCGTTTTGAGGGGTTTTACCCATTGACCTTCACATACCTTCCACAGAGACTCCATCTGGCCCCCAAAGAGCCCTCCACTGGGTTGGTTCATATTGCACTCCTCCAGCAGAGCTCAGGATGCCCCCCTTCTACTCCTCTCATTTGTAGGGGTCTACGTCTTTGACACACACGTTTCCCTCTGCTTTTCATCCACAAGTCACTCTCACGGATGTGCCATACCCTGCAGCCAGCCTTGCATTGCCCTCTGGGTCTTTGCCCTGTGATCTTAGGATGCCCCACTTAAGGCCTCTCCTGTCTGACCCACATCTTACCTCAATCCTCCATGTTCTATTTGATAAGGAAACGAGGCCCAGTGAGGTGGGAAGGGGCTTCCCTCAGCTCACTCTTCAAAGCCAGGCCCACAGACTTCAAAATTCATAGCATTCTCCACTGTGCAACTTAAATATTTGCCAGAAATCATTTTAAAATTCCATGTTATTCCATTTTTCCCTCTGGCTGTCCCTCATGCCTGAGATGCTCTCCCTCTTCCATTCTAACTACTGACCTCCCTGGCTTCAAGTCCCAAGTAAAATCCCACCTTCTACAGGAAGTCTTTCCCAAACCCCTGTTACTTCCAGTGCCTTCCCTCCATTAATTATTTCCTGGTTATCCTGCATAGAGCTTGCTTCGTCTTCTTTACTGGATTCTAAGCTCCTTGAGGACGGGGACTGCGTTTTACCTTCTTTTGTATCCCTAGCACTTAGCCCAGTATCTGGCACATAGCAAGCACTTAAGAAATTGATTATTGATTAAAATTGTGAAGTTGGCCCATTGGCTACCCCTATAAAAAGACTATCTTATAAGATCATAGATCTCGACCTGGAAGGGACCCCCCCCCTCCAGACCACCTAACCCAGCCGTTTCATTTCACAGAGAAGGAAACACCCCCCAGTGAGGCGGTGGCTGGTTGAAGGTGATCCCAAGAGTGTCAGTGAGATTCTTCATTAGATTGGAAGGAACAAGAAAATATGGAGAAATAGGGTTCCCTTTGATTATGGGAGAAGGAGTTCTTCAGGTACCTTCAAAACATCTTGGTTGTAAGCACTCAGCCCCAGGTGTGCTCTCCCAGCTTTCCTACTCAATTACAGGGGAACACCTCTTCCAAAGGCTTCATGGCCCTGACTTCCCCAGCTCAGAATGTCTTGGTGTAGGCCAGTGGCACTTTCTGGGAGAGGTTGACTCATGATCTCATGCATGTTAGTTTGACTCAAGGTGAGATCAAGGTACCCTTTTCATGTAACTTGGACAAACATATTCCCAGGTCTTGATGCTCATAAATAGGTCTCCTCCAAATCTCCTTTTCTAAAGACTAAGTGTATTTCATGTCTGATAAGAGCTTTCCTTCTTGCTAAGCCAGAGATTAGCCTTGCTCCTCTCTTCCTCATTCTGTCTTTGAATTACCTATCAACCCTCCCTAGATGACTCTTGTATAGGGATATGCACGTTCAGAAGTCTTGTTCCTGTAACTCTGGAGACCAACCACCTTGCTCCCAGTTCACAGAAAATCCTTGGTTGATACTTATGATCAGAGAAACTTAGCTGGGCTACTTAGCACTTCATTACTTTCCCCTTAGTTGATGTTCAGAAAACTGCAAGTGTGGAAACATAGAAAAGCCCTCCAAGACAAGCCAAACAAGAAAAAGGAGAAGACCTCAAGCATCCTTTGGGAGGCCAACTATGAGCTTCTGGAATATGGAGGGCTGTTCGAGGAATATCTGGAAATGGGTAAGAACCAAGTCTTATCAGACATTATATGTAGGGCACGTGGGTTGGGACAAGGAAAGGAGAGATGAGGGAGGGAGGGGTATGAACAAGGCTGCACTTTCTTCACTCATTATGCTTAAAGGTCACACTTATCTGATGAACGTATCATCTGATGGAATTGGCTCCTTAGCTTTCCATTTCCCCCTCAGCCTCAGAGGTAAAGGATTGGGGAGACATGGGTAGATAGCAGTTTACAAAAAATACCTGGAGATCTTGCAGTCAACCTGCAAGCCAGATGAGGCATCCACAGGGTCACCTGGTAGGCACCAAGGTTAATGCAATCTGTGTTACAACTAGAAGAGGCATGGTGACCAGTGGGAGGGAATCTGGGCATCCATCTTGGTCCATTAGAAGAACAACATAAATAAAATTTCTCCTGGATAACAACACTCTGCAACTCACTAATATCAAGCCTAGCAAATAGTCGGTGAGATGGAAGAGAATTTTAGAACTGAAATTAAAAAAAAACTCCCATGACTCATAAGTTCAAATGTGTGAGATGGGATGGGATGGGAGATGTATGTTGGAAGGTGGAGAAAGTGGAGAAGTACCATGAAGAATCCATACCGGGTGCCCTGAACGTGATTGGAGGGACCCCAGATAAATACTGGTGGAATAGCATGATTCTTTGACCCAGAAAAAAAATGATGATTGGACACTGAGTGCATTAATCCTGTTATAATCAATGCTGTCTTCCATGGTCATTCCCACCCCCAAGATCTAATTGAGATAGCATAGGAACACAACCTCAAGGAGCAGATCAGAACCATGGAGAGAACCCAAAGAAGGGAAAGGGGAGAAGAAGAGCTTCTTGAGGGCCCAGATTATTCACATCTAGTTTTGAATCCACAGTACTGGCTAGGTGCTAAATCAATGTCATTGACTGAATGACTGACTCAGGGAAAGCCCCAATGCTGGACAAAGGGCACCAAACGCCAGCAGCCAGAGAGGTAAAAATAACCCAAAGCCTGTGCTAAGCCAGCCTTGACTCTGTCATGATGGTCCCCACTGCCCTTCCTGACCAGCGCAGGCTACCCCTAGTGCTGAGGCCTTCAGTCAGAACTTAGGGAGGCTTTTTGATCGAAGATGCCCCCAAGCCATCATCAGGATTGTTGCTGTAACTTTAGTGCCTGACCTGTTGTACCCACTGGCATAGCCTTCCAGAGCCCAAGGGCACCTCCACCTGTGGTCTGGCATCACAAGAGGGTGACAGTGATAGGAAATGCTTATCATTGAAGGCTTTTACTTGGCCAGATAGATGGTCAGGGTACCATGAAAGGCAGACTAGCTTTGGATCAGAAGACCAGGGCTTGAGAAGTGCCCCTGTAACCCCAGGTGAGTCACTGACCTCTCTGCCCCCATGACTTTCCTTGCCAATGCAGTGATACAGTTTGGATTCATCACCATTTTTGTGGCCACCTGCCCTCTCGCACCACTTTTTGCCCTCTTCAACAACTGGCTCGAGATCTGCCTTGATGCCCACAAGTTTCTCTGCCAGTACCAGCACCCTGTGGCAGAAAAAGCTGAGGGCATTGGTATCTGGTTTTGTCTCCTGCAGGCAATAACCCATTTGGCTCTCTTGAGTAATGTGAGTGGCTTTCCAGTCCTGAGCTGGGATGGAGGCCAGGGAATGGATCCCCTAGAGGAAGAGGAAGAAAGGCAGGAGACTCTCCCAGAGGGTGACTTCCACCATGAACCAGACAATTAGCTCTGTACCTTGGGGCAACCAAGGACTGCTCATTGGGCAATAGGTCCATGAAGGGCAGTAACATCAGGACATTTCTGAGGATTTTCTGGGCTTTACTTCTGAGAGGGAAGATCCTTCTATCTTGCATGCTGCTCCTAGGCTGACTCTCAATGCCCCTGATGGGCTCTTTATAGAACTAAATTAGGAGCAACAGTTTCAGTGAATTGGGCCCATGTGAACGAAAAAGCATTTATTGAGCACTTTCTAGATACCAGGCACTGTCCTGCTTGTGCTAAGGTCTGGGGAACCAAAGTCAAGAAGAGAGAGGCTCTGTGCCCTCCAGTAAGGGAATATCTCACCCCATTAGATGGCCCTTCATCAGTAGAGGTGTCCTTGCACTCTTGGCATGTGAGCTGACCCTCCACATGCTGGAGGTCTTCCATGTGGAGGGGACTGTTGGTGCCTCCAGACTCACACCCCCTTCCTCTTCCAAAATGATGCCCCTTAAGCCCCGCCAGCTCACTGGCATCTGCCACTCTTTTGGCCTGTCCTTGACAGATGACTGTATCTGGAGCTGGGGTGCCTCAAGGCCTCTGGTCTCTCCACACTCAATTCCAGCTTCCACCCTGATGCCAAAGTGCTTTTCCTAAAGCTAAATCTGACTACGCTACTCCCTGGCACAATAAAATCCAGCAGCCAAACTCCACACTTCCAGGATCAAATAAAAATCCTTGGCTTAGCATTTAAAGTTCTTCCTAAGCTAGCTCCTTTCTACCTCTTCCATCTTCTTACATTTTAGCCCCTTCCATGGGGTCTCTAATCCTGCTGTGCTGGACAACAGGACATTTTGTCTCCACTTTTCACCACCCCTGGGCTTCCTTCAAAGCTTAGCTCAAGCAAATGCCACCCTCTTCCTGAAGCCTCTTTGTCCCTGTATCCCTAGAATCTGGCACAAGGCCTGCCTAGGAGTGGGCACCAAATAAATGCCTTTTGAATTGAATTATTCCAGATCCCTGAGGGAAGGGAGAAGCAGGAGTGGGATTACAACCCAGATACCCCAGCTCCCACATTGCAAGTGCTGGCCCTTGAGTTTGATAAGACACTCAGGGTTCTGCTGCCTTAAACAGTCTGAGGTGGATTGTAAATAAACCCCAAGGGGGCGAATGAAAAGGGACCCTGTAGTCTGAGAGTGAAGCCATCAGCCTCAGACATGCAACTCCAGCCCATGGCTGAGCTCACAGAACAGAAATGTGAGAGCACCAGCTCGGGTGAGACCAACTTGTGGAGAGGAAGGTGCAGGGATGGAAATGTTGTATCTGTTTCTCTTTGCTTTTGCCCTAAACTTGAAAGCAGGTGGGAAGATCTCAGTGACCATGGCTGAGATGCTGCTACACTCCTTCCAGGCCCTCCTCATCGCCTTCACATCTGACTTCCTGCAAAGGACCTGTTACTGGCACATCTATTCTTATGACCTCCATGGCTACACCAACTTTACCCTGGTGTGGGCCGCCAAGGCTTTTGTCTCCACATACAACCACACATGCAGGTGAGGCGGGTTTGGGGCACACTTTGCCGGGTAGTGCCAGCTCCTGTTTGGTCTTCAAGAAGGGGCCTAGATGGGAAGGAGAGAAGGACCCAGGACAGAGAGAGGGGAGAGCTGAGATGGCCTCTATTCCTCCTTCCTCCTACAGGATTCAAGAAGTCACTCCTATCACTCAGAAAGGAGGTTCCCTCTAAAGCTCCCTTCCACCTCCTTCATTTTTCTCTAGGACATACTGATTTCTGTTGTCTCCACACTAGAGCCATCTATAATTAGAGTAGAATGGAGGTGCTCGGGTCCCCACTCAGTGGAGGTCTTGGAGCAAAAGCTGGACAATACCATTTCAACTACATTGTGGTGGGGACTGAGTGTGGCTCTGGGCTGGACCAGTTCCATCTTATAGGCTTGGATTCATTTCAAAGCCCCTAGGCTTTCTTACATATCAGGAACTCTTCTAGAAAACTAGTGATTGCCCTAACCCCAAGCTCGTCTGGAGCCACCATCAGTGGAGGCAGACCTAAAGTATTCTGCCCTGCCTGAATTAGGATCTTAGCTCTCAGAATGGATTCAGGTACCATCTGGTCTAAACTTATCTTGCAGATGAGGAAGTTGAGGCCCAAAGAGGTTTAAGTGACATGCCCTCAGCCATATAGGTAGCATTATAGGTGGCATTGGTATAGACTGGCATCCAGTCGGCTCCATTTTCCTCTGTACCACAACTGATTATAGCATTGGAACTTATCTTAAAGTTTGAAACTTGACTCATTTTGTCAGTGAGGGGGTAGCTATACATGCTGAGGATATCTCTGCCTTTGGCCAAAGGTGGTCTCCAATGGCCTTTTGGACTTTGGAAGATAAGCACTCTTATCAAGGAGGAAGCCAGAATGCATAGGAGCAAGGAGGGGGCAGGAAGGGATGTAGAACAGGGAGCAAAGGAGGGGAAGCTGAGGAAGAAGAGATAGGACGTATAGATCACCAGGGGTGAAGACAGTCAACTGGTCAAGAGAACACAGGGATGAAGATGTTATCAAAACCCAAACTCCTCCATAAGATTCCCAGAACCCCAAGCTGACAGGAGCCCTCTTTCTCCCCCACCAAGAATGAGAATCAAATTCACGCACACAACTTTCACTGTGAACCCACAGGGAGTTGGTGGCACACCTGCCCCGGGTGCGGCTGGTCTTGGCCAGAACCGGGGGACGATGCCCATGTTTGGCTCCCTAGTGCTCACTGTCCCTTTTCTTCACTTTTTTATATCAAAGAAGGCAAAGAATGGAAAGCATTTCATGAGCCTCCAAGGACCATGTAAGTATAACTCATCAGTGCCATTTGTTTTTAGGTATCAAGCTTTCAGAGAAGATGGTTAGCATTCTTTTACCTACTGGAACCTAATGGCAATCCGTCTAGTCTTCATCATCATATTTGAGGTACCCCTTGGCATCTGCCATTAGCCTTGGCCGTTGGGATCTTTCCTGCCCTGGCCCCTCCCCAGGAATCTGGCCACTGCCTCTTAGACCAGGCCCGGCTGCCCCTAGAGCTCACAGAGTGCAGCCTCCCTCTTGTCCCTGCCCTGCAGAGCCCCTTTTCTCCACCTCTGGCCTTTGGCCTCCTCACTGCCAACCTGTGCTTTGCCCAATAGCACATCATCTTCTTCATGGCGTGGCTGATTGATGTTATCGTGCCCGATATCCCAGAATCGGTGGGAATCAAAGTGAAGCAGGAATACTACCTGGCCAAAGAAGCCTTGGCCAACTACAAGGTGATTCCTGGGACTAAGCCCCTAGCACCCGTCAGTCCTTTGGCCCTGCTGGCCTAGGCACAGCTGTGGGCACCCAGAGAGGAGGAGGCGTCTTTAACTCCTTGAGGGCATCCTGCAGAGACTGTGTGCTTTCGCAGATGACCCTCCCCTTTCCAGGCAGCCAAACCCTTCACAGAGAGGGTAGAGAGCCCTGGGTTTGAGCCCTGCCCAGGCCCCTCCTAGCTGTATGAGCCTGGGGCAGGTTCCAGGTCATCTTGGCCCAGGTTTCAATGTGTTGGACTGTAAGGTACCTTCCAGACCTCCTCTGTGATCCTCCTCCCCCCTCCCACCCGCAAGAGCACAGGGCAGTGGGGCCGGCTCAGGCCAGCTCCCTTGCCTACCCCGAGGCCACCTTCCTCATCAGCAAGACTAGCTAACAGACCCAGTGCTCTCAGCTTTGAGATGCTTCCTTCCTTCCATTCTCTCATCTGATCCCAGACATGAAAAAAACCTTCATTTCTGGGGGGCTTTTTGTGGGGGGGATGAAAACGGTCCTGGACACATTCAGAATTTGAGTTTGAACCACCCAAAGCTTAACTAGAGGCAGGAAAAGACTCAGCTTTTCTCAGCACACCCGGCACCAAAGGAGAGAATGGCTCACTTATTTTCTCCACATACCTGTGGGAGAGGGAAGAGTCTGGTGACCATTTTATTCCCATTTCACAGATATGGAAGAAAAATCAGGGATTGCTCCAAGTGTAGTTAGTGAGTGTGTGTCAGGGCTTTGGAGTCAGAGGACCCAGGTTCAAATCCTACCTTGACTGCTAACACTTTTCTGAACCTCAGTTTTCACCCACTGTCAAGTGAGGGAGTTGGTCTCAATGGCCTCTGGGGTGCCTTCTGGCTCTCGCTGGATGATCCCATGCCTGTTCTGTGCATCAGAGCTGGGACCAAGCGCCTAGACTGTTGTTATCCAACCATCTTCCCTCAGCGACGCATTAAAACTTGGCGGAGGAGAGGAAGAAAACCACAGAACCTCCTAAGACACCAACTGGATTGTCTTCTTCCCCCGACCCTTTTTATTTTCAGTTGGGACATCTGTCCTTTTCTAATCTTGTGGCAGCCCTCCTGTTTTCCACAATTTTTCAAACACCACCAACAGCATCTCAGCAATCAGAGGAAGACGATAGAATGTTGAACTTGGAATTGGGAAGACCCAAGTTCAAATCCATCCTCAAACACTCGGTAGCCTTGCGATCCCCGGTGAGCCGCGTAAAGCGCCTACCCCGGCTTCCTTGTCTGTAAAATGAGGACACTAAGAGCACCCGGCTCCCGGGGCTTCTTAGGATCAAGTGAAATAATATTCACAAGATGCTTTGCAAACCTTAAAGCCCCCAGAAAGGTTTGCTAGTCCTATTTCAGCAGCCTGAGAGTGCTCACCAAGGCTGGGGGTGACCTGAGCCCCACCTTTCTTAGCTCGGTGACCCATTCCCTGCCGCCCCATCTCCAATGGGACCAAGGCTTCTGGGTGCTGGCAGAGAACAGAGAAAGAAAACCACCGCGCTGTTCTGCCTTCGCTGCTTTGGAACAGCCCGACCCATTCGTGCTGAGAAACACACTCCTATTTTTCTTTCTCTTCAGAATTTATTTTTTTTTAATTGGAGGGGGGAAGGCAAGGCAATAGGGGTCTTATATGGTGACTTGCCTAAGGTCACGCAGCTAGTGTTAAGTGTCTGAGGTCGGATTTGAACTCAGGTCCTCCTGACTCCAGGGCCAGGGCTCCATTCACTGCACCACCCAGCCGCCCCTAGGATTTAATTCTTAAGCACTTCTCACCTTTCCTGGGTCGATTCCCTTGCAGAATTTTAGGCTGTGGGATGCCTCTCCTTACCTTTGAGCCTTTTGAAATCTAAAATCCAGGGCGCAGGTTAGACCGCATGTAACTGAATGTCCTCTCTGACAAAGTCTAAGAAGAAATTAGTCACTCCCCCAGGAACTTTCCATCATCTCTTTGCCCGGAGTCACTTCCCCCAGTTAGGGAGAATCAGACCCAGAATAAATGTGGGCTCCTTTAGTTTTTGAAGGATGAGATTATTAAGGAAAACAGGAAACTATTAACTGCTCTGCTTTTGCTGAAGAGAATGCAGCCCTGCAGATGTATGGATGACTGACCCTCCCGCCCCTGCCCATGCCACCAGAGCATGTCTGGATGACCGAAGCCTCCATCCCTACTAAACCATGCCTCCGCGCGGGGCTTACAGCCTGCCTCCCAAATGCCTCATCCTCTTTATCTAAGCGCTCTGTGGTTTCTGCCAATGACAAAATCACTTGCTTCTCCCTTTACCAACTTTAGCCCAGATCCAGTGCTGATGCCCCACATCCACCCTTCACCCCTATTTCTTTCAAATGAGGTACACCCATCCCAAACTGCCTTCCAGTCCTGGGTTCCGTTCCCCAAGTCTGCTCACGGATAGTGAGCTCAAAGGTCCCTCCTTGAGTTGGGCATGTTCACAGACAGTAGAAGCCTGGGGTTTTGCTGGATCCCCTATTAGGATTTGTCTCCCGTGACCATCTAGGTGTCTCGGCTGCTATCCTCACTTCATATAGCTGTCCTTTGGGGGATCCAACCTGGGGAATACACACAAATTTCCCCCTCTTCTTGATCCTTTCAGTTTAAAGATCTTTTCATTACATTTGCAAGACAACCAGCAAACAGCAAGAAGCTCGGGCATCAGCCGAGACTGGGTGGGATGAAGCGCAGGATTAGCATGGGGCTTTGGAATGACAGGCCTTCATTAGGTGAACTCCATTCCTGGCCAGGAATCTGCCATCCCCATATTTCAGGCTGTGGTTCCAAAGTTCAAATCACGTCGCCACCCCACGCCTCCCTTATTTTCAGTGGATGATACTTAGGAAAAAGATGGGAGAAGGGAGAGGAGCAAGCATTTATTAAACACCTCCTGTGTACTATGTGAATGCTTTACAAATATCTCATTTGAAAAACCTACGTCTCTCCATGGTCATTAGCTTCTTGCTCGAGACCTCAATGACTGTAGCAATAATTTTAAAGTTCTTGGCGCTATTGTTTGGGCCCATGTGCCAGTCACCAGAAGTGGGAAGCTAGATGAGTACTGGGAGGTTTGGTGAGGTCTTCAATGCACACCCCAAGAACAAAACAGGCCCTGTCTGCCAACAGCTGCCTCCAACATCTCCCTCAGTCCCTCACTGGATGACCTCTTCTCTGAGAGCTGCTGAGGTGTCCCTCTTGGGACAAGAAGCCACCATTTGGTCCTTTGGGCTGTCCTTTCCTTTGTCTTGTAGTAAACCACCTCCCCTTCTCCCCCCTCCTCAGCCTTAGGTCCCCTCTTTTCTCTGGTTGGAGTCTCACCTCTGTCCCTATTGGGAACATTCAGCTGTCTCTGACCACCTGGAGTGTGGCCATTTCTTGACTCCACATTCTTCCCCTTCATCCTTCTTCTCCAGGAGGGAACTCAGCCCATACTTGGGACACGGACATGTCACTCAGCTGGGGGAGAAATACAACTAACACGTGGCTGATGCACAATCACACAGCCCCATCACACTTGCTGGGATGTTTTAAAAAGTACTCCCTTAAAATTCGTGGTTGCTTATACAACCTCCCCTTCCACTGACCAACAACCAAACCATTTCACCAATTTGCCCACCCCACCCTTCACTCCATCAGTTTGCAATTATCCTTTAATTACTTAATTGCTAATCAATTACTTTCTTTTTCCTATTCCTTCATCCTGCTCCTTCCCATCAACTTTTCTTCACAGAAGCCAGAATTAGAGCCCGGAGACGACCATTTCCACAATTTTCCCCAAATTCAGGCTCTGACCTTTACCTTTACTCCTCTCCGAGGAGACAGACGAGGAAACTGAGGCCCAGACCATAAGCACTTATAAATCACCTCCTTCATCTGGCCACAAAGGCAGAGAGTAGTGGAGGCAAAGCTCTTCTCTAACTCGAGCTACCAATCCCTCAACCATAATCCTGTTTCTTTACCTGCTCCCATACTACACAGATCTAAAGTTCATATTCCTCCTTCTCCTCCCTGAGGGAAGATGCGAATGCCACCCAACAGGATTCAAGCAATCCAACCCAAAGTGCACCCAAGCTGGGAGCACAAAAATGTGGTTGACCATGGTCACACTTCTTCCAGTAACAGTGACCAAGAAGCAAAAAAACAAAACAAAAAAACCCTATGCTGAAAAGCACCCCCACCCAAAAAATGAATGAGTGACATTTCATTGTTCGTATTACTTTACAAAGTCAACATGAGCTGAATCAATTTTTCCTTTCTCCTTTGACCCCTTCCTTGAGCCAGATTTCCTTTGGGACAAACAATGCCAGAGACCAAGAAATTAAACTGGAATTTGAAGATCAGGAAAGCTAGCGCCCATTCGACAAGCAGAAATGGCAAGGAGCCTTGCCCGTGGCAAAGCATTCAGGAGAGGAGCTGATCTGGAAAGAAAACAAGGTCTCCAGGATATTTTTCCCAAGTTGGCTTTGAGAATCAACGTCACAGAGCAGGACATGGCCAGTCAGGAAGGTGTGCCAGGCATGGAGAGCTCTAACAGTTGGAGGCAGCCATTGCTTGCAGTGCCCAGGCACTGCCCCTATGGGAATGAAACTACCAGAGGGCTCAAAGCCATTGGCATATCAGTTCCCCCTTCTCCCAAAGTCAGGCATTCAGCCCCCCTACGCAGAGGGCACGCTCTGCTCATGCCAGATCCCCTCTCCTCTCCCAAGCTCCTGATGGCCATCCAGAGTAGCAGAGGGCCCTCACCCCCACCAGGAGGCACAGTTGCAGGGTTCTAAACCAAAGGACCAGGACCACAATTCCATCTTGAAATGCAACAGTCACTGCATCATGGAAAGACTTCCACCCCATCCCACACAGGCATCCTGGGCATCATGGGAAGAAATAGTAGCAACAGGTACACAGCCTAGGGAAGCCCCAGCCACTCATCCAAATCTCCACTGCCCAGAAGTCTTAGGTAACCCACGAAGGTCTCAGCCCCTTGGGTTCTGGTGGACAGCAGTCTGGATGGCCACTGGATTAGGAAATGCCAATAGCCAGCGGATCCTTGGAGGAAGGTCAAACTGTTTCATTAACAATGTGCTCAGTCCCTGGGACTCCAACAGATGCTCTGAAGCCCCTGCTCCTGCCTGTGTTTTCAGAAAAGCAGATGATGAAACTCAAAACTTTTTTCTCAAATCTAGGGAGAAACAAGAACAGGCTTCTAGGGTTTTCTAAGCTGGGTAAGGGGGTTGTTTTTACATTTTGTGCAGACTTAAATTCCAAATAAATGACTAAAAATCACCAACCGATGGTCTCAGGTTCCTGTGGCCCCTTAGAGTAGTGCTGGGGGCCAAGGACCTGGAACAGCACACCTGACCTGGGACACCACAGGGCCCGTTGGGGATACACTCCTAACAAACGGTGCATCAACATGGATTCAACATGCAGCCTTTCCCCGGCCTCAGTAACAGCTGGCACTCGCACACATCTCCCTTTCTGCACATTTCCTCATTCTTTCCTCCCAGAAAGCCTTGATCAAGGATTCACACCATTTCACAGATGAGGAAAATGAGGGTCCTGATTTGCCCGCTGGCCACACGGTCAGCCTGGATTCAAACCCAGCTCCCTCCACATTCCACGTTCAGCCTTCTCTGGCCATAATGTTTCTACACTGAGCACACTGAGATCCAGATTCCAGATATTTTTCTCAATGGCAAAGGGATTCTCAAGGAAAGAAAATTGGAAGACAGGCTTTACCACCTATTTGGTTCCTAAATTAGCGAGTACATTTTAGAACTACATCATATAGAAAATGTGAGCTGAGGCAGGAAGGCTTGTGTGACCTCATGTCCTGGCTCTAAGGTAGCAATGGCATGGAAGGCTCTCCAGGGTCTCCATCTACAAAGAAAATCACAGGTCCAGCCCCCAGCCCTTGGAGTTGGGCCCGGAGGGTAGCCCCCAGAACCACTTTTCCAGGCCCCTTTCCCAAGGTTAAGGGTCGGGTCTTAACTTCGGTCTTTGATAGGGGGTCATTACCTGCTACTTCCTCATTTCGGGAAGCTGATGAGCCCTTTCTCTGAATACTTTTAAATACATAAAATACACAGGATTACAAAGGAAATCAATTAGGCTGCACTGGTACTCGGGTCTTCCTGACTCCAGCTCCCAGCCCTTCCCTGCAGCCCCTGGAGTCAGTCACAGGAGGTGCCCTGATGAACATTTACATGGAACTTTCAATGTTCTTTTCTAATGGATTAAAAGACAGGTCCCAGGCTTTGCCCTCTGCTCCCCACCCCAAGGAGCTTAAAAAGACTCTCTAGCACACTAAAAATGGTTTCAGGTTTTATTTTAGAATTTATAAAACTCCAGCGTCAGCCATATTCATGAGCCTTTTTACACGTTTGCATATAATCTCCAAATTCCAAAGTTAAGGCCGAGGGATCGTTGCCATGGAAACACAGGATATGGAAGACATTAACGAGAAATGAGAGCGACAATACCCCTCCCCTGCCCAGGCTGTGCTCACTGCACGGGGACAGTGAGGAGACAAAGTACTAGGTACAATCATCTTACCATCTTTATTTTTAAATGGGTGGGGGAGGGGTGGGAAGGTGGGGAGCCCCAAGAAGTCGGAAGGGGCTTGCTTACAGATAGGCTGCTAGGAAATCAAACTTGCATCTAAGACATTGAGCAGTTAATGCAGATATGCAAGGTTTGCAAGAGTATTTCGTTGACTTGGGGAGGTGGTGGTGATGGTTGTCGACAATGGACCATGACAAGAATCAAGGGGAGATGGGCTGCAGAGGACTGAGGGAAGGGCGTCAACAGGAAAGGTTCTGGAACACTTGTAGATGGAAAAGAAGGGGGAACAGGGGCCACAGAGACACAGGGACACCCCCCCTCTGCGAGATCCACGTCCGGCAGCCCCCGACACTAAGCTCCATGGGCAGCTGGGGACCCTCATCTCACTCCTCCCAAGTCATCATTCCTGCCCTCAAGTCAGCTTCTGCCCAACGGGAACTTTGCCAGAGCCACTTGAGGTGAGAGGCAGGGATGAAACCAGGAATCTGAGGAGAGGAGAGGACTAAGTCACCTTCTGCCACCACTTCCCTTCAGCAGGCAGTTGGGCAGGGCTGGGAAGAGGAGCTTGTCCCTGGGCCAAGGCCCAGCCTCCTGGCGTCTGGGTCTGGGATACTAGAGGCTGAGCTGCCTTCTGAAGCTCAGAGGCAGGAGAAGGCCATCCCAGGCCCCTCCCCACACAGGGAGCTGACAAATGAGACCCTGTTGGAGGCAAAGCTCTGGCTAGAAGAGCAGACCCGCCAAAGGGAAGGGCTTCACAAGGAGGGCTGGGGAGAGCTGCTCCCTCTGACAAGGTGTGGCAGCCAGGGTACAGAGTATGAGCTTAGGCCCCAGACACCCAGGAAGATCCTCTCTCCAGCAAGGGATGTCAGCACCCATTCCTTGTGGTTCCTTCCTTGCTTTGCCTCTCTGGTTCAAGGTGAGTTAATTAGTGGCTCCAGCATCCCACCCCCTAACCTGAAGAGGTCCTGAGAGCTCCTTCTGCCTGCACCCAGCCACCTGGCAAAGATGCGAGAAAGGCCCCAGGCAGAGGCTGATGAGGCACACTGCCTCTCACAAGCTGCCAAGTCTACCTACCACCAAAGGCCCAAAGAAGCCACAAGAGTTTGGGGGCTAGGGGAAGGGACTGTTCATCTCCTACTGTGGGGGAGCAGAGCATCCAATCTTGAATGCCATAACCAACAAAAAGAATTACAAACTTAAGAGTCTAAATCAAGAGACCAGGTGCAGGAGACCACAACCACACCGGCTTCTGAGGTAGAAAGAAGCAACTGTAAATAGTGTTGGTTTTGTTTGGGGGGGCGGGGGGGGAGAAGCAGGAATCAGGTGAAAAGGGAAGAAAAAGACTCAAGGAGTCCTCTGTCCAGGCTGTCCAAACTCGGGCCCCTCCCCCCCATGCCACGTCCTAAGGCATGCACTGTCCACAAAGCAAGCTCTATCCTGGTAATACTGTCATTAAGAAGGGCCGCCTTGGGAAGGGAAGGACAAAGGGAAAGGGACCACGGACTGGTTTTCTGGGTGTGATCTGCTTTATGTGGATTTTCTGTCTGGAGGAGGCTGCTGTTGGGAGGAGTGTCTGCGGAGTCTGGGTGGTCTCGCACCGTGGGTGAGGACCACTCGAGGCTCTCCCTGGTGCCTCTGGTCCCTTCTGCCATCACCGCTAGTCTCGTTCGTCTTCATCGTCCAAGCCTGATCCTCTCTCCCCGTTCTAGGTCCTGTGCTAAGTGGCCTTTTGGGCAGTTGGCAGAAGCAGATTGCACTCTACGAAAGGAAGGCCAGGGATAAAACCGCCAAAAAACAAACCCAAAAGTGGAAGGGCTGGGGAAAGGAAGAGGGCAAACATTTTGGCTTTTATAAAGTCAAGGAAATTTATTTCCTGAGGTCATGACACAGGAAGTAGACTCCTCGCCACAGTTGGGGAGATCTCATAATGAAGATTAGAGTGCTTAATGACATGCTGAGTGGACCATGGAGCTTAGAAAGTCTCAATTACTTTATTATGAAGCGTTTCACTTGTGTTTTTAGTGTTTAAAACAGTGGAAAGCCTGTCCCAGAGTGGAGACCCTGAGTGCGAGCTGGACACTAAAGGAAGCCGTGGACCACGGAGGCCGGCACGCGGGTCCCAGCGCTCCAGGCTTCACTAGGAGACCTCGTGGGGGTGGGGCAGGGGAAGGGGCGGGCAGGGACACAAATTTACGTAGGATCCAGCCGCTGGGTCGGATTAAGACACGGTATTCGTGGTGGGGTAGTTTCAGGTTGGCAGCTGGAGAGGTTTCTCCATTTTTATCATTATCGTTTGGGGCCCCAAGGGAGAGTCTTAGGGGCCACCTGAGCCCCAAAGCTGGGAAAATCTTCAGAGCTGCTCATGTCAGGAGCCTATGGAGAAAACAACGGGACAAAGTCAATCACGTGGAGTTCACATCCACTCCTCACACAGAAAGTTCCCAGATGACGGCCCTTCCCCTTTTGAAAGTGAAGCAATGCCCATGCCACCCCCTACATCAGGGCCGCCCCCAACTTCCCCCTCATAGCCAAGTTCTGGCACTGCAGTGAACCCCACAGGGAAAGGAGATCACAGGGGTGCATTCTGCACTACAAAGGGGACCAAACGCTGGTCAGCGAGGTCAGGCCACGCTCGGCTTGAGGGCTGCTGCCTGGCTGGCCACCCTAGACAGAAGGTGCCAGAAAGAGAAGCGCAGAGGCGGTTACCTTCTCACTGCTGCCTGCGGCCCAGGGCGCGTCCCTCACCACAAAGCCCTTGGATGGTGCCTTGGCCTCTTCGTGGGCGGGGGGCTTCATGTACGCCTGCAGAGCCTCCGAGTCTACCACATCAGCCAGCTGCCGGCCAGCACCAAAGGAAATTCCAGGTCAAAGGATGTATTTGGGACCCACCCAGACAGAGGTCTGTCCACATAGTCTCTGCAGCTTCCTCCCTCCCACGTCTCCCAGGCCCGAGGCCTCCTCCAGCCAACAGGTTAAGAACTTTGACACAGCTAAGCCTCCGCACACACATGCACCCCCCCTTACTGTGATGAAACACCACAAACCTCACATTTGTGACTGTGTCCTCTGGAGGACCAGAGCCTGGCCAGTGCTTCACGTCTGTCAGCACCACCAGTCGTGGGACCCCCAGACACACACAGACCCAAACACCACCCACATCAGTTGTGACCCTCGGCACAGGCACTCAATCATGATCCTCAGGGCTGACACAGCCCTTCATCTCACCAGATCCTCACAATATGCCTTGAGAAAAGTGGTATAAGGCACTATCATGCCCAGTTTACAGATTCAGAAACTGAGGCACGGGAACTAACCAAGTCAGAGGAATTAAGTAAAAAACCACAGAGACAGACACGAACAGGCTGAGCACACAAGTGGGGGGCTGTCAGGCATGGCCACGTCAGACTCCCGGTCCCAAACCATGGTTCTATGGTCAGACCCTTCCTTGCAAACACTCACATATTCCTCTTCCAGGTTGAGGATGTGATCAATGGCTTCCTCCACGTTATCAGGGAGTCCGGTCACAGTCACACAGTTAGGGTCAGGGGCTCCACTCTGCGGGAAACGGATGTCTACCTGCAAGAGATGGCGACTGAGAATCTGCCTCCCTCTGCCTGGACACCTGCTAATTCCAGATCCTCTCAAGTTCTGGGTTTGACCATGGTATCTTCAGGAAAGTTTCCACAATTATTCCAATGAAAAATCCATCATGAGGGTAAGTCAATGACTCCCCAGGGAAGGAGCAGGTACTTTCTGTTTCAGGCAGCCAGTCTCCCCAGCACACTAAAAGGCAATCCCAGTCCTCATTTCTGGGTCACGCCTGCACCTCAGCCCCCTTAGTCCCAGAAACTGGTCACAGAAACTATAACTTTAAATGTAAAAGACATAAGCGACCAAGGATGTCTACTGGCAACCACAAATAGATCTGGCCTAACGCTATGGGGGAAGGGCATGTGCATCTGTCAGCAAACCAGCCTCCCCTCTTATCCCCCAAGGCTCTCAACCACAAGGGAAAAGCTCACAAGCAGACCCTCAAGGAGAGGGGAAAAGGGAATTTAGGCGGAAGTGGCAGGCCTGGAAGGCAGGCAGGGTCACCTGCAATCTTCAGGCCGAGTGTGTACTGTCACGAAGCCAAACCAAAACCCGAGAGGCAAAGCATTTGGAGACGTGACAGGCAGGAGCCAAAAGCCCCCTGCCCCACGCCCACACTGAACTCACTTTGAACTCATCCATAATTTTGCGGATGGCCTTGCCCCGGGCGCCAATGATGCGGGCATGGACGCGGTGGTCCAGCGAGACATCCTCTGAGACCATCTGCTCCAACTCCCCGACAATCTTCATGATGGCGTCACGAGCAGCTTCTGTGTTCTTCTCGTACCCTGTGATGGTAATTTGGTCCTGGGCCTTGAAAGAGAACAGAATCACCAAGTGAGAAGGGCATCTTGGGAGGTCTCTGGAGAAGAGAAGCATCGCTTTTTAAGCAAAATGTTGTGAACTTGAATCTCCACCACGTGCTGGCCAAAGCAGGGATCGGTGAGATAAAAGAAGACTCAGCACCCCAAGAGATTACCCTCTCATTAGGAGAAAAAAGGAACCAATTCTGCTACCAAAGGGAGATTCTGAGAAAGGAGGGGCTGGCATGGGCCCGAGCAGATGTGGAAACAGTACGATGCTGGGGCTCTTTCTACAACAGGCCCCATTCGGATTAGAAGGGACAGATAACACAGGTGGCAGAACAAGCGAGGAGACCAGTGTGCCTGGAGCAGGCAATGTCCATCAGGGAGTCCTGGGGAATCAAAGTTACGAAGGGCCATAGAAACCCAACACAGGAAGAAATGTGGCTGCAGGAAGGTGGTTCTGACAGATGTAGGCAGAATTGGGGGAGCAGGAAGGGTTTCCTGCAGGGAAACCAGACAGAAGGCAATTGTGTGGACATTCCAAAGCAGAGGGCAGCTGCCTAGGGTGGGGCAGGGAAACCTAGAGTCTGGGGTGAGAGCGAGACGCCTGTAGGGAGTGGGGCAATCAGGGAACGGGGACACAGTCGAACAGCTCCAGATGGTGGCTGGTCACACAAGGCCGAGAGCTGGAATCCCAGGAGGGACCAGACCCACGGGAGCCCATGATCTGGACAAAGTCACGTGGCTTGACCCTCATGTTAGGAAATGGGAGGAAAAGTCTCCAGCAAAGAGCAAGCGAGAAGCCAGAGGCCAACAACACCAAGTGTGAGAGGTCCAGGGACCCAATGAGGAGGAAAGGGAGGATAACCAGACCCCCGCCTCAAGAAACAGGAAGAGGAGAGGGGACAGCAAAAACAACCAGGGAGGAGAAGGCCCCTCCTGAACGTCAGTGTGACCAGGCTGCCGGTCAGAGGGGCGATGCTGACCCAGGCAGATCTCTCGAAGAAGCTCTCAGGCAGCTGCTGCCCAAGTGGCCTCCCAAAAAGGGGACCACGCAGAGGTAACTCAGCAGCTTTCAGGGAAAGAAGAAACAAGTCAATGAGCACCAATTAAGCCCCTACTGTGTACTGCAGCCTAACCTTGGGGTTGGGGGTGGAGACGGCACACAAACTATGTAAGAGAACACATGGAGGGCAAGCTCAGAGGGCAGGGGCTGAAGAATGGGTTCTGGACAAGGTAGGACTGTAACTGAGATGTGAGGGAGGAGGAACTTCAGGATGAGGGAGCGCCAGAAGAAACACAGAGCTGAGGGGAGAGTCAGGCGGGGGAGGGCACAGTCTGCCCCAAAGGGAACGCAGAGGAGCAGTCGGGATCTGTGTGTGGAGGGGGAGAGGGAGAGGCAAAGCCAAAGAGCGGCCATGCCAAGGCGGGGGCTCTAACAGCAGCAGCGGCCAACCCCCCCACCCCAAAGAGCAGGGGAGCCTGGGAAAGCCCAGGTGTGCTCCCCCTCCCTCTCCTGCCCCAGACCTGTAAGAGCACCAGGACCAGCAGCTCCTGACAGTCCGCAGGGCTCCTTAGACAAGCCCTGGAGCTGGGCATCGGCCCCCACTACCCCCTCACCTGGTTTTCATCATCCTTGTCAGGAAACTGGATGTTCACTTCATGTTCCATACGGATCTGGGTGATCACCGCTCCCTTTCTGCCAATAATTTTAGGGTGGTATTTGGGATCCACAGTGACATTCAGCTTAAAGCTTCTCAGAGCCTACAATGGAGACAAGCAAGTGTGACAATGAGGGGGGCTGCAGACCCAACGGCAGCCCTGTAAGAACGACGCCTGCTTCCTCTGTCCTCCCCTCAGCCGTCAGGAGGGTAGCTGACCTTTTCAAAATCTTAAAAGTGAACGTCAGGGCAGTGGTCAGCGAGGGTCTCGGGACCCTAACGGGAGGCCATCTTATACCAGCTTTTTAAAACCGGAGAACATGTGACCTGAAATTCTCTGCTGTAAGAGTCACAGATCAAAGGCTCCCTGGTTTTGGGGGGCGTGGGAGGCAGACTGTTTCTCGGTACTGCAAATACAACTAAGTTCAACAGCAAAACTTCAGTTCTTAAGAGTGACTGATAGTTGACTCAGCAGCAAACTTCATCCTGAGGGGAGCCTAAGGCACCATTAAAAGAGCTCAAATCCAAAGAAAGGCTGCCAGTTTCTACCTATGTCTACTACAGCAACCCCACTGCAGGATGGGAGAGCAGACTGTTCGCTTGGATGAGGGCTGATCAGCCTGTGGGCTATGACAAACTAATAGCGTGCCCTCTGGGAACCAGAAGGGATCACCTGGTTGGCCCAGATGGGAGGGCACTGGACTCCCATCTCAAACCCCTGGAGGCTTGCCTGGCATTCAGCCTTCATGGCATCCAAGGCAAACTCAGGGTTTTACCTAAATTGGCCACACTCTGAACCCATATTTATGAAAGACAATATGAAAGACTCCATTAAGGGAATATTTAAGGATCACTTAATTCAGCCAATATTCACTTCCCAATTAAGACATGAAATGAAAATTTAAAAAGGAATGTAAACAAATGAATTTCCATCTCTAGTCCTACCAGGACTGACTAGAAGCAGTGAGAGGAATCTCACACCCCCTAAGACCCTGAGAACACAGAGGAGGCCCCCCCAAATGGAGAGCAGCTGTTAAAGCATAACTCCTGCTTCCACCAGCTGAGCCAGTGTGAGGAGGAGCGCGCCCGCCCGCTCCTGCCCACTCCCACCCTGCTCGCCCCACATACACACCCGGTCCTCCTGCTCAGCCTGCAGCTCCCGCACTCTCTCCATGAGGCCAGCCTTGGCCCGGTCCAGATTGGCAGCGAGGCCAGTGATAGCAATGGTGTCAGACTGCAGTTCAGGTGCCGGGACTTGGATATTCACCTATTCACAACAAACACCTGACTGAACCACAGACACACACACAGAGAGCCTGCCCCACAAACTCCCACTGGCCATTCTACAGTGTACCTCTACTCCAAGGCCTGGCACAGGCCAGCCCCCAAGTAAGGCACGGTGCTGAAGCCACGACCCATGAGGACACTGAGCCCACCCAAAGTGGGGGAGCACAGGCAGGCTGCTGCCAGACGTGATTCACGCCACCCAAGGGAGATTTAATGAAATCACTGGGTATGAACCTGGGGGTACAAGAGGCAATTACAGGAGTCCTGAAAAGTCCCAGGCCTCCAGTGTGTCAGATGGTGACCCCACAAAGTGTGCTAAGTGCAGGCAGACAACTGCAGGCTGTGGAGACCCTAGGATCCCAGGTTTGGTTCGGGGCTCACAGCAGTACCACGCCACCAGCTGACAGGGCCAGCCTGCTGTCGATTGCTGGAAAGGGGTCCAGAACAATGTGCCCAAAACTCTGCTGAGGGCTCCACTGGTCAACTATTAAGGGGGATGCCAGAAAAGAAGGGTCTTCCAAGAAACAGAAGGGACTGGCCTGGGACAGCAGCTGAGAATGTCACTGACCTCAAACTCATCCATCATCTTGCGAATCCCACTTCCTTTCTGCCCAATTATGTAGCGATGGAGATCAAAGGGCACCTCTACCATAATGGTGACAGGAACCAGAGCCTGACAGAATAAAGGCAGGGAGACAGTAGAAATGGGTGGCCCTGGGATGACCACATTCCACAGGCCCAAGCCTCCTCCCCCCACTAAGGCCACCTCCAGGGGGAAGGCCAATATGTTATAATATATATAACACACACCCCACTTTCTTGGAAATAAGCTTCGCACCCCTCCCTGCCAATCTTCTCCCACAGAGAGATGGAAAAAGGGAAGGGGAGGGGAGGGGAGGGAAGCGGGAAAGAGAGGTTATATTAATTTTAATTCACTTGAATTAGAAAAATATGCAAACTCCATACAACTGACCAAGCCCCATGGAAGAGGCACGGAGAGCTTAGACAAGGTGTCTCCCACACACAAGGTGGGCTGATCTGTACCCAAAGGACTGAGCCCCAACCCCCCCAAGAAGAAACAAGCCTACCTCCAGAGCTTCCTTGGCGGCCTCACACTTCTCTTTCCGACCCGAAATGATGATAATGTCACACTTTCTGGGAGAGCTGGGATCAGCCTCTTTGATATACTTCCCCTCCCCAATTTCTTCCCCATTTTCTTGAACAGCTGGCTCAGCCACGGGAACTAAGACAGAGACAGAAACAGAGAGTCACCATTGCTTGCGACAAGCACAGGCAGCACTCACGTGATGCTTTTATAGATCCTCAGTGGGGCAGTGCAGTGAAACCTTAAGGTCAATGATCAGGCCTCTGGATACCAAAAGAAGCCCACACATCCCTCCCTCCCCATTGATCAGTCACCAAGGATTTCATCACGTGCACTGACCATGTGCACTGCCGGCATCTTTGTGGTCCAAAGAGCACCTCACAAGCGTCTCACTGTGCCTCACAAACTCCCCAGGGAGCCGGTACCGCTATTATCTTCCCAGTACGGAGGAACGAACTGCAGCTGACAGTGTGAAGCACCCTGCCCCCAACAAGCGTCTGAGGAGGATCTGACACAGTGTTCACGGAGCTCCTGCGTCTTCACAGGGAGACTCCTGAACATTCTATATCGTCTGTTGTTCTTCGTTAGTTAAAGAAAGCGTGGATGGTCTGTGAGGGCTTACTGTATACCCTACAGCTTTGCAGAAGCTCTTCCAGGGAGTTCTTCAGCTGATTCCTCAGGGTTCTCTAAGTAAACAATCAGCTGCAAACAATGAGTTTTGTTTCCTCTCTAAACACATTCCTTTTCATTTTCTTGTGCTTTTACTATTATTTGAGCATAACTGCTCAACTTGTGCAATGATGGGTGGCGATGGTGACCACGGACGTCCTTGCTCACCCAACCCCACTGGAAAGGCTTCCACAGCTGGTCTCCATTACACATAATGCCAGCACCTGACCTTACACAGAGATTCCTTATCAAGAAAAGTTCCATTTATTCCTATGCTTTCTTGTGGTGTTTTTTTAAACAGGAATAGGTGCTGTATTTTGTCAGAAGTTTTTCTGCACCTATTGCAATATGTTGATTTGTTACTAGTATAGTCAATTATATTTTAAGTTTTCCTAATACTGAACAAGCCCTGCATTCCTGGTAAAGATCCATTCTGGTGCTAGTAGAGGACCTTTTTGATATATTGATACAATCTTCCTTCATAAGATTAGGGAAATTTGTTTAAAAAGTTCTTTCTCAGTTTTGACTCTCCCTAGTTGGAGTCACGAGAGCCCATATGTGTCATGGCACAATCTGAATAAGAAGGAATCTGTAGAAATTTGCTAAGACAGTTGACACGATGCTGGAGGTCTTTAAACATCGAATAGAATTGGCTTAGGGGTAGCTAGGTGACAGTGTAGAGAGTGCTGGCCCTTGAGTCATGAAGATTCATCGTCCCAAGCTCAAATCTGATCTCAGACAGTAATTATGTGACCCCAGGCACGTCACTTGGCCTTGTTTGCCTCAGTTTCCTCATTTGTAAAACGAGCCAGAGAAGGAAATGGCCAATCGCTCCAGGATCTCTGCCTAGAAAACCCCAAAAGGGGTCACGGAAGTTGGACATGACAGAAATGACTTACAGCAGCAACCACAGAAGAGTTTTTTCCTTTGGGGCATTTCATATTCCGTTTCCCATTCTACGCGTGGCAGCCCCATAGGGGATGTGCCTGGCGGGCTCCTGCAGCAGCTCTGACCTCCAGGCTCCACAGAAGAAACGTCCTGACACCATGAAACACACTCACTGCTTCTTCCCATAGAGAGTGAGGAGTCGAGGGGATGAGGCTGCAGGCCTGAGTCCCTGCCAAGTGCGGATGTGAGGGGGAGACAGCTAAGGAGAGCTCCAACAGCTCCATGTCAGCTGATTTGATGCTCAGTGAAAGCATCAGGCCTGGTGCTGGAGGAGATGACCAGCTTAGCCAGAGCAATGTGTCTTCATGGAGCTTGCCATCTTACAGGGGGAAGGCGATGGCCAAAGACAGACAGATGGACAGATCTATCTCACTCTCACTCACACATACCATAAAACCTAAGTCAATGATAAAGAAACAAAGCAAGGAAGGCAGAGATTTAATAGACAAAGAGGGGTAAGGGGGGACACAAGGGCTACGGAAGTCTGCTTATAGCTCCCCACATGACAAGAAACAGCAGGATCTGAGGCTAGGTAGAACTCAGGCCATGGATGTCAGACCAGGACTCAGCAGACACAGCTCGGAGAACAGAGGCAGGCTGCACTGAAGTCAAGTAATGCAATCAAAAAGGAAGCAAAACCTTTACTTCATCATAAAGATCCACATGCTGAGTGAGAAGAGGCCAGTGGTAACAATGGGAATAAAGTGTGAGGGGGAAAGACTCCCTGGGGAAGAGGCTGCATCATGAGCAGCCACAGGGTTTTAGTCAGAGGAGGGAGGACAGGAGGTCAAGTCCAAGGCACAACCAACATTTTAAACCTGGGAAACTAGATGAATCCTAGCCATCATCCCTGAGAGAGAGTCCACTAATGAGAGGACCAGATAGAACCCTAGGCTGTGGCCACAACCTGGAGGCAGGCAGCTTGAGACAAAGGTCTAGAGCTTGGAAGAGAAGGCAAGGCTCTAGATGGAAACCTGGAAGTCAAGGGTGACAAAGAACAAAGGCTCAGGCTGGATCCCTCGAAGGTCTGTGAGTGGCGGGAGCAGGCCCTGGATGGCAAGGAAGAGGCATCAGGGTCTGGGTGTGAAGAGGCAGGCAGAGAAGAAGCCTCAAAAGCAACTTATGGGGCAGGAGAAGGAAGCAGTGGGGAGAAAGGGATGGAAAGCACACAGAGAAGGGAGAGTCAAGAGCAAGGATCCCCGACAAGCCAACTACACACACAGCAGCTTCCCAGACGCACTCCTGGCGCTCTGAGCTGGTGGCCAGAGAACCAGCATACTGTTGCTTCAACTCCTTCCTTATCAGGAACCCAATATGATTTGGGCAAGGCCATTCCCCCAGGAATCCCAGCTTGCCACAACTAACTAACTACAAACACCTCTCTTTCAAAGAGCCATAAAAGTGTTGTGATCTTAAATGGCAAATGTAAGCCAAAGCCTAAGCATGTGGCCTGTGCCTCAGAGCTACAGCGCACCTCACTCCTAGGGTGTCTCGTACAGCACTGACTAAGGCAAAGACGTCACAGCATGTGGTTCATCCCACTGTTTTTCCCGTCTGAGAGGAGGTGGTATTATTCTGGTCCAACGTAGCTGCCCATGAGGAACATTCACCAAGGACACATACTTGTGGAACCGTAGACACAAAACATTCTGGGTTGGTCCAAATAAATTCCCAAGAAACAGTCATAAGAGGGATAGACTCCAGAAGTAGTCAGCCTAAACTGGACCAAGCATTAGGACCATTTCAGCCCAGACAATGTGAGAAAAGTGCCTCATGCTCGAGCTATGAGCCGTACAAATAGGTCAGGGCACGGCCAACCAACTCCACTGGCACCCGCAACCTGCCAAGCCTGCCAAGACAACATGGAGAACCCGTGGGACGGGCAGCACTGCTCCCCCGTTTGGAGATACCTTTCACACCATTTCCCCTTCCTTGGAACACCTTTCCCAGGAGAAAAGAAGACAAGCTGGATGAATCATCCAGGCAAAAAGCTTTCTGAAGAAGTTGGAGAATCATAGAACTAGACAGCAGCCCAGCGGCAGGCCAAGCCCACCTCTGCCCACCTCTCCAAGAACATGGGGCTGAGAGAGCATAGCTGGGAGTGGGAATCCAAGCTCTGACATTCATTTGTTGTGGAACAGAAGGACAATGATACTTATCCAAGGGATCATAAACTCGGGGAGGTAAAGATGCTTTGCTAGAGAAACAGGACAACTGCTCCAAAGCCCAGACCCTGGCCCCACAGCAGCTGGGTGACCACCAAAGTCACTCGGGTTTTCTGAGCCCACATGAGAGCCCCCAGAATCCTCATGAAAACAATGCCCCGACCCCTACCCCCACCCCAGTCTGGCTCACACACAACACTACCCCCACACACACCTGGGTTCTCCTCTCTGTCAGGAAATTTAATCTGGACGCCATAGTCACGAGTGATCTGCTGGATTCGGGAGCCTTTGGGACCCATGATGGAGCGGTGGTACTTCTGGGGGATGGCGCACTCCATTGTCACTTGGGCCTCCTTCATGGCACAGGGGGAACGGGGGACAAGACAGAAAACATTAAGAACAAGTGGTTAAATGCTGCAGGGGGTGGTCACACTGCACATCAGCCAAAAACAAAACAAGAAGGGCCGCTTGTGCAGGGCCACATCCGCCACGACATAAGCCAAGGACCCCATAAACACCTGGGTCAAAGCCCTAACGCTCCAAAGGCCGTCTGTGTTGTTCCCTCACTGCTGGGAGATGGGGATCACAGTTCCAAACACTCCTCAAGGAAAAAGCGAATCAATTATCAGAGACCAAATCCCAGCGGAATCCGAAAGTCAATCCTTCACCATCATCTCTGCAGCACGCTAAACTTGGTATGATGCCAGGGCAGCAGAGCCAAGCCAGCCAGATGAAATGTCCTTTCACCAGCTACCACTGCACACGCCCTCATCCCCATCCATTTCAGTCCTGCCTCTGGTCCCATCTGAAACCCCTCACCCCTCCAGCGGGTTTTCCTATCAGACCTCTTCCTCTCCCAGCCTTTCCACTCACAGCAAACTGGCTCTCTCCATACAACACTGGATCCTTCACCACCACCCTTGCTCTTAGCCCTCTGGACACACCAGCCAGAAGGGAGAGCAAACCAGCTTCTCGTTCCCAGGCACTCCCCTTGCACACCAATGTCACTCTTGGTGACTTGTCTCCAGGATCTCAGTTTCTCCCTCCTTCCTCATGAAGTGAAGTCGTCAGCCTCAGTCCCTACCTCAGACTCCTGTGTCTCAAACTTGGAGACATCAATGGACAAGCTGATGTGCCCTCCAACACCGGCTCCTTACTGCCCATGAGTGTCTGCTCCACCACAAACATGGAACGGGAGCACACCCTGCCTATCTCATCACCCCTGGCTCCCACCCCCAATTCCCTGTCCTTACGGCCCCTCCCAAGACTACCCTCTGTCCTCACTGTAACCTGTCATCTCTCGGACCACCGTCCTGCTCTCCTCCCTTCAAATGTAGGTCTCGAGCTCACCAGGTGAACACAGTACATTCCTCAGTCCTTCAATCCTGTCCCATCACTGCTGATCCCTTTCTAAGAACATTTACAGTTATCTTCACACAGAATTTAAGACTGGACGACTCCTATCATATGCCTTTTCCACCATTAAAAGCCCTGAAGACAGACACCCAATCAAGTGGACAGACTACAAAGTGGGCTGACCCAATCTCAACTGCACCCTCTCTTAAGTACTTCCCACAGCAGCTCCTCCAAATCTTTTTAACTGTGTTTAATTTTTTTTCCCCAATTAATAGGCATTTACTTTTCTCTCCCTCCCACCCACCCCCAATTGAAAAAAACTGCAAGTTCTTAAAGGCTCCGTAACTGCCTTTCTCTCAATCACCCCCTCCCTGTTTCTTGCAATAGAGGTCTCTTTAGAGGGTACAGGCTAGGAGTGACATCAGTGGGAAGGTGGGCCCCACTGAGTCATGTTGGGGACACAGCTCCAAATGGCTTCTTGGAATGACTGGACCAAATCACAGCTTCTACAATAGTGCATTAGTTTGCCAATCTGCAGGGTGTGAGAGAGAACTTCAGAGCTGCTCTACCTTAAATGACTTACAGTGACTTGGAGTATCTTCATATGCCAAGAAATAACATGAATTTGTTTCTTTGATCATTCTCTTCAAGGGGGATGCCATTCTACTTATAAACTGAAATCCAGTCCTTACACAGCTTAGAAATGAAGCCTTTCTCAGAGGCTCCTGCCACAAAAATGTTCCAAACCCTCCCTGCTGAGGATGCAGGGTGGGCTGTTAATAGAAGGGCCTCTTTCCCTTCCCAATCCCACACCTGAATCCCCTTAGCGCCATTCCGCATTCTGTGCCTCTGCCCCACTCCCAGAGGACCACAGACACACACAGACACACACAGACACAGACACACACATATCCCTTCTGGATATGCTCTCCTTTGTCTCATGCTCAAGCTAAGAGCTGTACACACAGGTCAGGGGATGGCCAACCAACTCCACCGACACCCATGGCCTGCCAAGCCCGCCAAGACAACATGGAGGAGAACCCATGGTACAGACAGCACCGCCCCCCATTTGGGGATCACAGCAACTTCCTTACCTATCACACCATCTCCCCTTAAAGCACCTTTCCTAGGAGTAAACACCACCTTCCTATATACCCAGGGCCCTGTCCTGCCCCTTTCCCCTCTTTACACTAAGGGATCTCGTCAGCTCCCATCTATAATCTCCCAAATCTCCCCCAAATCTCCCTATCAACTCCTCGCTCAAGGCCTATATCACCAACCTAGATGTACCATGAACATCCTAAATTCAACATATTTTTACCTTTCCCCTACTTATCCCTCCTCAAAACCACCCTCCCATTCTTCCAATCTCTCACGTTCATAATTTCTGTCATTCTCCACCCTTCTCCCTGACCACCAAAGCCTTGTGGCTTCCAATTCCTCAACATCTGCCACGTGTGGACCCTGCTTTTTATACACACCACGGTCGCACCCTGGTCTACGGCCTTATTGCTCCACAACAGCATCCTGGGAGATCCTCCCAAGGCACAGGACAGACAATTCAGATGCCCTGAGCACTCAAACGTGTGGGATGGGCACCCACCATTCTCCAGAGTTCATTCCCCAATCCCCCCCCACACCCATGTGCCATAGCAGTGGCCCCTGCTCCCGGCTCACAGTAGCCAGTGTCCAGCCTCATGGCCACACTGTGTCTCTGGGGCACTCTCCCTCGGGGCAGTGCTCAGCCCTAGTTAAGGCTCAGATCAAGCAGAGTCTGAAACATCCCCCACCTCTCAGAGACATCAACTGAATCAATCTCTAACATCTAAGGTGCAATTGTGTGTGAATAGGTAAATAAGGAAACAAGAGGAAACCCTGCCTTCAGGTCAACACCCAGAGTACTAGAGAAGAGCAGAGCCAGACCTACAGAGGCATTCAAGACCAGACACTTGAAGGCACCTTCCCTTGGCCATCGGGCAGAAACGCTGCCCACAAGGACCACGACTGACTGAAACCTCACTGAGGCAGGCGACCCTGACAGTGAGCGCACAGGCCCTCGCCCATCCCCAGAGCACACACCAGGTCCTCAATGATCTCCTGGATGCGTTTCTTGGCCGCCTCCACACAGTCTTTGGCCCCTTTCAGCGTCACTTTATCGCTCTGGGTTCCAGAACGCGGGAAGCTGACCATCACGCCACCGTACTCCTCAGCTATCTCCCGTAAGACCTGGCCTCTTCGGATGACAAAATGGCGGTGATGCCGAGGGTCCACCAGCATGCAGTCTTCTACCACATTATCCTACAGAAAAGAAGGTGGAAAAAGGAAGGATGGATGATGAATTCTCAGGCTGGAAAACCTCAAGCACGGCTTCCAAGCTCTATTTCCTTTCAAGTCCACATCAAACAAGTCAAGGTCTACCAAGTCATATGACACCATCTCAAACCTAAAGCGTATATGAGGTGGTCTGTAAATTTTCAAGGGCCAAATGCCAGTCACTGTTACGTGTGCCTAATGAGGAAATGAAAGATTAGGTGTCAAGGATAGGAAGTAGCCATGTGAAGATAACCAAAGAACGAAAAGCAGGTGACAGAGGCAAGTCCCAGGGGCCTGTCCACATGGGCCCTCAGCACCGGCACGTTCCAGACTGGCAGTCGGGCAGGCCCACGGTGTGGCTGCTGGAGCCCAAGGGCAAAGGAGTCCAGAGAAGAAAGAGTCTCACCAGGTTTTTAATGAGGATCTCCAGCTCCTTCTGAGCCTCTCTGACGGCTTCCTCCGTCCCGATGATAGTTATCAGCTCCTGATCCTTGTCTTCAGATGTGGGGAATATGATTCGGGCTCCGGTGTTGTCCCGCACCTTGCGGATGTTCCCGCCCCCTTTGCCAATTAGGAATTTGTGATACTCTGGTTTGGCACGGAGATCCACGGTATAGCTCTTGGTTTGCTGCCAAACACAATTCCCACGTAACCTGTTAGATGATCCTGTCCCCCCCATGGACAAGACACTCAGAAATGAGGGAGTTTGGAGGGGCAAGGACTATGGCTAGGCCACCCACTTCCAACAGCCTTCAACTGGAGAATGGGTCTAACTGTTTGAAGGAGCAGCACTTTTTCATCTGTCCTGCTAATTCTTAATGAAAAAAGCCCCACTTCCCCAACCCACGCATCCCATTAGCAAGGAAATCCTAAGCTCTGGGGGGCAGAGGAATGTGAGCAGACAGGCAGGCACCGTTGAAGTTGGCGCAGCACTTGTCACACCACCTTATGTTCTCGTCTCTCTGCTTCTCCTCTGGTCACCTCCCTTTTTCCCCATGTCCTGAACTGACTGCCAGATCACAGTGCCTCTTCTTCTCCTATGCTTTAGAAGCAGACAATGCCACAGTCAGGGCTAAAGGCAAAGACCCAGGAACCCCTGACTTCACTCAGAGCAGTCACACAAACAGAAAATCAGAATGAGTCTTCAAAGACAACCTGTTCACTTAAGATGATTAAGTTTCAAGAGGCAATGAACCAGCTTCTGGGATGATAGGAATAGAAGAGAGGTGAGTCATGAACTAAAAGACCTAAAGGTCCATGCCAGCCTCACCACTCTCAACTCCCCATTGCTGCCAGCCCTGGGGTGCAAAAACCAGGAGGGTGACATGGGGTCCAGGAGCTCAAAGGGATGGGGGGGAAAGAGTCAGGTCAACTGCACCTGAATTGTAGGCAAGAGCCTGAAAGAGGTATAAAGTCTAAGGTCCTACAAATAAAACGTGGTGCTCTGAAGGCATGGCAGAGACCACGAGTGCACACTGGACAAGTATCAAAGGCCTGGGTTATGAAGTCTTAACTTATAAAATGCCCCCATGAGCAAACGCTCCAGGGGGAGAAGACGCCCCAACAGAAGCCTGTCCTGCTGCCCCCGTGAGATGCGCCCTCCTCACTCCCTCTCCTGCTTGTCCTCCTGGACCATCATCTCATATAACCACCAAAAGGTCAAGCAACCATGAGAAGCAGATGGGTGGAGAACAGTGGTCACATCTGCCAGCACAGAAGGAATAAGAGTGGGCCTCCACTGTCCACTCTGTTCCTCCCCCCGCAGTGAGACTCAGCTTCTCAGTGACACCTTCTTCTCCCCACTCACCTTCTCTTCCGCCAGGTGTAACAACTGTCTTTTGGCTTTCTCCACATCTGGGGCAGGGCCCCTGATGACCACGGTGTCGATACCCGAACCTTCAGTGGGAAAGTGAATGTGCACCCCTCCACACTCCTCCATGATGGAACGGATTAAGCGGCCTTTGGTGCCAATGAGGGAGTTGTGAAGCTTGGACGGGATGGAAACCTCCACTTCTGTGATGTTGGCCTAAGCCAAAACAAAGCAGGGAGTTAGTTATCTTGTGACACAAGAAAGTGCTTGGAGGGGAAGTGTTGGGGAGGGGGAGGGGTAGGAAGCAGCCCAGATTCTACTGACATATTCAAATACCAGGCCCAACAGGCTGCGGGTCTGGCATGGCCCACAAGCCTGGGATCAAGGGGCCCAGAATCCTCAGAGCTCATTTACTTTCTTTGAGAGGAACAAATGGCTGTTTACTTCAGAACTGGAGGGAGAGAGAGACCCTGCCATTACACTCCTATTCAGGCCAGCCTGCAGCAAAGCTAGGGGGCAGGCTGGGCTTGGCCCACATCAATCCTCCTCCTCACATACTCCACACATCTTCTCAGCATCTTGATTTTAAAACTCCAGTGAAAATTTATGGTAAGAAAAATGTACCCAATTAAAAACAAACTGAATATTAAGACAATTAAGTACTGTTTACACAACCAACCCGACCTATAAAAACCCCAAACTATTCCCAAGCCCTTTCAGCTTTACGGCACTGGAACCACGCTCCCTCTGCCCAGAAGCCCCACCCCTCCTCACCCATGTCCTCACCAGGTCTTTCTGAATGGAAAGAATCCGGCTTCGAGCGACTTCACAATTGGCTCGCTTGCCTGTGATGACAATGGTCTCCGAGTTACTGTTTTCTGCCGGGAGATCAATCTTGGTGTTGCTTTCTTCACGGATCTACAGAGGAAGAGACCAGCATGAAAGGCTGCCATGGCAGGGGAGCCTTTACTCAGCTCCCTTTCCCTCCCTCAGGCCAGGCTCTGTCACAAGCCGCGCAAGGACATGGGCATCTCATCACCTTTTTGATGTTTGCACCTCCTTTCCCAATGATGTTCTTGTGGAACTGTTTGAAGATTGGAACAGAAATGGAATAGCTATTTTCAACCTAAAAAAAAAAAAAAAGATGAAATGGTAAGTATTGGCAAGAGTGAGGACACCTTTTCCCTGATGTCTGTGAATGATTTCTTTCTGCTTCTTGGACTCTATGATCTGGAGAGAGGAGACTGATGACCATCAGCCAGGAGTGGCCGTCTCCCAGAAGCCTGGCCCCTCACGTCGAAGAAGTACTCTCAGGTAAATGTCCCCACAAAGCCCCTGAGAATCTAGCCCTTCATAGCAATACAAGAGGGATATAAGTCCCAGACAGAATCAGAAGCTGCTCTGTCCTGGAAAGGCCACATGGCAATAGCTTTTGGCCATTCCCTCTCTTGGGGCCACTAGCTCTGCTGGAAACTTGTTCCTCTCCCTCTTCAGGGAGCTCTGGGCAGCAAACCTGTCGGCACAAACAGACTGATCTCCTACTCTAGAAAGACCTCTACTCTCTCAATGCCTCCAACTCTACTCAAAATGGAAGGCAGACAAAAGATTTGACAGCTGGACAAAATAAAAGGAAATGAGTGTGAAGGAGCACAGAGCAAGGAAAGCCCACTGGCCAGCAGATGGCTGCACAAAGCTAATCCGTGGATGGGGAAGTGGGAAAAAACCCGTAATCCCAAATCCTTCAACTCCTTATCAGGAACACCAGCAACCGACAACCAGACGTCACCTCAGCAACCAGCGCTGGTGCATTATCACATCACTCCCACAGGAGTCAGCTGGTATCAATAGGAATGTTGTTGGTTTCCCAACTAAGCCAAGCACACACGTCAAAGACGCGTGTGTCACACGGGACTCAGGGGCCTACCAGATCTGCCGCCATCTTCTGCATATATTTGGTGCATTTCTCCACCTCGTTCTTGGGGCCTCTGAGTTGTACGATGTCACTTTTTTGGGCTGGGTCTGGAAAATTGATGATGACCTGGGAGAGACAAGCACCAGTCAATGTGATGCCCAGGACATTCATCAAGAAAGCTTTCCCTGTCTAGGGGCTGGTCACAAGGTCCTCCAGACCCCCAGGTTCTCAAAGCCAATGGCAGCACCGCATTAGAGATTGCCACAAAATCTCACCTCTGGGAATTTATCACGAATTTCACGGATTCGTTCACCTTTCTGCCCAATGATTGTTCGATGAAATCTCTGCTCAATGATTAAGTCCTTGGTACGTTCATTTTCCTAGAAACACAAACACTGCTTCAGGGGATGGAGGGTCTTCAGAGTTAAGCCACCACTGATTCTGCAAGTCACACATTCAACTCGAGGTCCAGAAACAATGCTCAGAAAGTCATGAGGCCAATGCCCTGTGGCCGCACCCTCCCTGCCCTGGATGAGGGGGTTAACACCGGAACACTGGAGGTGAAGTCTCACTACTATGAGAGCCTGGGTCAGGCTGCCCTGCATCAGTGAAGGTTCACACCTAATGAGAACTAGGCCAGTCTAGAACTTCACCAGGTTCTGCACTAGCTAAAGAGAATCTCTTATGTCACCTAAGGTGCCGCTCAAAGGACTCGTTCTGGTCAGTACTCTGGGCCCTTCAGGTGAGCAGCCACTACCCTTCAGACTGAGCTTTGAGAAAGGTCTTCTCTTCTGAACATCCTTTTCCTAGGGCATGAGTGTGCAAACCCCCTACACATGGGCCTGTTCAGGTCTTCTAGTCTCCCACTTCTCTTTCAGGTGGTCAATAGCTGCATAATCTTAAACTGATTTTACAAAAGATTCCCAAGTTGGTGTTTCTGGCAAAGCAGCCCCAGGAAGGATGCAAAAAGCACCCTTCTCTCCTTCACATGGAAAACTCAGGGGTTTTAATTATTACCCACAGTCCCCTTGGGATGCACACTTATAGGGTACCTAATTCCAAGTCTATTTCTTAAGGCTGGAGATGGCAAATGCTGGACTCCTTTAGGGAGGGACCAGGGCTCATCCAGGTTAACAAGCCCAACAAGGGACAACACAGAGTCTTCAGGCTCACCATACGGGATGCAAGTTCCAGCAGCTCTTTCTTGGCCTGATGGACACCCTGAGGGTCGCCCTCAATTCGGATCAAATTGCTTTTTTCATTATCAGGAGGGATTCTCACAGAGACCTTGTACTGATCTTTGATTCTATTTACTGCAAGACAGACAAACAAACCACCCCATCAGTAAAAGAAATTATCATCATCCCTGGAGTGAAACACTGGGCAGATGCATTCCACCATGCCCAACCCCAAACAGATGCAGTCAAATGCCTGTTCTCCTTCCCTGGGAGCAAATACATGGATAGTGCAAACACAAATGGATGATACCCACTCTAAATGTGTGCCGCAAAAAGGCAGCGATTCTGTTTCTCAAAAACACGTGCATGAGGCAGGTGGAGAGCAGCATCCAACAATTACATGGCACTGCCACCTCTGACTGTCACAAGCTTTCTTCTACAACACTGCCCAAGAACACAGTGGCTTGTCATTCCTGTTACCCTTTTCACTGATTAGGGTAACTGAGGCCTTCACACAGCACACATAGGGGGAACCCGGAGTCAGAAAAGCTCGAGGCCTTCAGGGCCAGATGCCGCCTGCTGCAGCACAGCAGTAACAACAGCCAGCACAGTGAGCCTGGGGCTCAGGAGCAGGAAGGCAGCTTCCACAGACCCAAGATGTCTCTCTCTGCGGGACATGGATGAAAGGCTTTCTTTGAGACCCTCTCTCTGCTGCCCCTCAGACCATTCCAAGTACTGGTGGAACAAGGGCCCTGGTAGAACGGCCAGTCAGTAAGACCATGCCAGGGTTTAGCACGACACACCAGTGCATTCAGGACACATCTTTGCCATCTACTGACCACACACAATAACACATATGGGATAATGGGAGACAGGAGAGCTTACTTTTAGATCTGGGGTTCTTGGCGTCCATGAACTTCTTTTACTTACATTCTACTACTTGTATTGAGAAATAACTGGTTTCCTCTGTAATCCTATGAACTTTATTTTAGTGAGAAGCAGTCTATGCCACTGTCCAGGGCACAAAAACGGGGTAAGGGCCCCAGCTAGAGCACAACCAGCTCCTTCCTCACAGGGAAGCCATGCTCCCTTCAATTATAGCCACAAATGCTAGAATGACAAGGGAACAAGGAGCCTGGACAAGCAACAAGAGATTGCAGTCAATACAAGCCAGCTCTCAGGATGAGGGGGGTTAAGGGACTCTTCCACTGTCTCCAGGTGGAATACCCAGGCCTTCAGAACCAACAAGAAGCCAGGAGTCCCATTCAATCACAGCTTCCTAACACCCACCATGGATGCCACAACAAGGAATGTCACAGGTGGTATTGCTCACCATTTTCTTGCCTTCCCATTAAAGTCAATACAAAGTTTGGGCTGCTCACACTGCTACAAAGTTGATCCTAAAGAGAAGCCATTTCTGATGCCCTGCACACTTCAGGGAGACTTCAAAGAGAGCCCCAGGGATACTTGTCAGATCTCAAAGAAAACCAAGAGACAAAGAAACAAGTTTATCAGACTTACTGTTGGCACCATTTTTTCCAATCAGATGTCTGTGAAACTTGTGGTCAATATTAATCTCAACGTAATCCATTCGGTTAATCTGTGGGGAGAAAACATGCAAAATTAAGATTCATGGGAGCCAAGAACGCCAAAAGCAGGACCCAAATCCAGGCCCTGGCTGATGCTGGTCTGGCCATCCCCCCATGACCCTTTTGCCCAATCTGAGGCCCTCTGAATTATGGTGGAATCAGATCCCCCAGAATTCCCTTGCCCGGCTACAGTCCCGCATGACCTCCTCTAAGGACATATCCCTCACACCACTCACTACCTGAGCTTAAATGCTGGGTAAAAACACTGGCTTTAACAAACTATATGGATATGATGGGATGATTATCTAAAAAAATTTAAAAAATCAGGGATGAGAAAAAGGACTTCATTGGGAGAATGGAAAAGGGAGAGGTAAAATGAGATACGTCATCTCACAGGAAAGAGGTGGAAAAGCTTTTACCTCCCACAGAGGGAAAGACAATGGCAAGCAGAAGCAAACCCTGCTCTCTGTGGGAAGTGGCTCAGAGGGAATGACACGCACATGCAGCTGGGAAGAGAAATCTATCTTGCCCGACAGCAGTGGTTCTCAACCTGTGGGTCACTATCTCTTTGGGGGTCAAACGACCCTTTCACGGGGTCACAGGGGTCGCCTAAGACCATCGGTAAACACAGATTTCCAATGGTCTTAGGAACCGAGACACCACTCCTCTATCCTCCTCTATCCGTCTCCAAGCGGGTCCACCCACCTACAGATACGCCCACATATGAGTATTAAAGGGTCGCGGCATTAGGAAGGTTGAGAATCACTGCCCTACAGGGAAGCAGAAGGGGACTGGGGAAGGTAAAAGTCAGGATAGAAAGGGTTAAAAGTGGGAGATATAAAAGGGAAAATAGGACAGAGGGCAACACCCAGCAATCATAATTGTGAAAAGAAATCTGAGGCACATTTCTCTGAGAAAAACCTCATTTCTCAAATATACAGAGAGCACAGGCAAATTGATAGAAATAAGAGCCATCCTTCAACTGATAAATGGTCACAGAATATGAGCAGGCAGTTTCCACACAAAACAATCAAGCTATCTGGAGTTAAATGAAAAAATGCTCGAAATCACTTGGGTCAGAGAAATGCAAATTAAAACCACTCCTGAGGCACAAGAACCCACACCCATCAGATGGGCTAATGGGACAGAGAAGGCACTGGGACATGACTGCACTATTAGTGAAGCGGTATCTTGGTCCAGCCACTCTGCAGAGCAATCTGGAAGTGCGCCCAAAGGGCTATGAGACCATGCATACCCAAGGGACCAAGCATTATACTACTGACTCTGCATCCCAAAAGATCAAAGACAAAAAGAAAAAGGACCTATATGTACAAAATCTTTATTAGAAAATTAGGGAATGCCCTCCAATGAGGGAATGGCTGAACAAGCGGTGGGTGACTGGGATGGAACATTCCCTCTTCCCACCATTAAGAGCGGGGTGCTAGGTGGCACAGTGAATAGAGCATTGGCCCTGCAGTCAGGAGGACCCAAGCTCAAATTGGGTCTCAGACACTTGACACTTACTAGATGTGTGACCTTGGGCAAGTCACTTAACCCCAACTGTCTTGCTTTCCCTCCTCTCAAAATTAAAAAAAAAAAGAGCAGAGAAGAGATGACTGGGGGAAGGGCAGGACTAACTGGTTTTGAGGCTTTGAAGGACCAGACACACACAGGGCACAACTAGAAGAACTGGACTTAAGTCACCAAAAGAGCACTTTTGGCTTGCTAGTAACATATGCAGGATTTAGGGACCTTGACAAATCCTGGGCTGGCCCTTCTGGAAGGTCTAAGCCAAGGCTTGGTGATCATTAGCTGGAAATGTCGTGCAACAAATTATTCAAGTAGGCATTGAAAGAGCTGTTCCCGATGATTCTCTGAGCACCATGGGAGAGAAGCCACGTCGCGGGCACGATGTCTGCAGACCCAGGACTGCTCACAGCCCACAATCAGGAAGGAAGAAGGGACAGCAGAAAAGGAAGAGAAGGGTCGAGTACGGGCCAAAGGCGGTGGCTTCACTGAGACAATCCTGGGGAGGCACGATGGGGCTAGGGCATGCTATCTGTTGCTGGAGAAGTCATTTGTTCATCTCGGATTGGGAGCTGGATATGGTATTTTTATCTCATCTCTGGGTTTCGGGGACAGTGAAATTAATAATCTGAAAGGTTCCTCCCTTCTTCCCTATCAAGATGCTCTCTAGTCCCAGACACTGGGGTTCAGACTCTACACAGACTTACCAGATCCTTGACCATGACCTCAATCTGTTCTTGAGCCACATTCACGTCCTCGGTAGGTCCTTCCAGTGTGATTTTATCTTCTCCTTCAGTAAATTCTATGTGAACCTGCAACCCCCAAAAGAGGAAAGCCAATGTTAAATCGGCAATACTCACCTAAAACTATTACCAGCCTCCAACTTTAATTACAATCTTCTCAAGCGGCAAAAGAGGTGGTTCCCAGGTAATCACAGGGGTGTGTGCCAGCGGCCAAACTCTTCTGAGCCCCTACCCCAAACCCTCTCCTCATTTCTGCTAAGACAGAATCCTGGATTCATTCCTATGACATAGGGGACAACAGCCATGAGTTATGGAGTATCACAGTAGAAAGGGACCTGGGAGATCCCCCCTCTAGGCCCAGTCCCTAGCTTTTCCACATAAAGGCACCGATCCCCATGGAAGGTAAGGGATACGTGCCCCACCAGACTGCAGGCTCCCAGAAGTAGGGGCTGTCATTTTCTTATCTGTCTTCCTGGCACTCAGTAAAGTGCCTGGTACAGAGCAGAGCTTCACAAATGCATATGGAGCTGGAAGGCATCCAGGTTCACCCTAGCAAAGGCACAGCTGGGCCTGGCCTCAAATTCACCAACTCCAGACCCGGCCCCCTTCTGCTTAGCCAAGGACACTGCCCAATTCTCAATGCCTTTAAGACGGCCGGTCCTCTCAGACGACAAGCAGGACAATAGGGACACATGGGTGGGCTCCAGCCAGCCAAGATCAGACCAAAGCAAACAGTGAGAAAGCCGAGCACACGGCTCCTAGCTCATCGATCACAGGACAAAACTGTCCAATACCGAGCAAAAGAACAAAGCTGTAGAGGAAATCCAAGGTACATGCCCCTTAAACATGGTGCGTAAATCAAGGGCCTGAGCTAAGAAAGAGACACACACTGGCCCCTAGGGAACTAAACTGGAAAGATCTCAGACCCACAACTCCCCAGGTGAGCAAACCTCCATGGGGCAGAAAGAAACCTCCATTTTCTAAAATCAGATCAAAACACAGAAAGGCAGCCCAAGTCCTAGTGTGCCCAGCCTGCGCGGATATTAAGAGAGGCTGTTCTTCCAAGATGCTCGTCCACAGAGCACAGAGGTAACAGACCTAATCAAACCCTCAAAGCTACCTCCTTTGAGCCAGAGGACACTGCTGACAACTCTGGGCCCAAATCCCCACAAAGCGCCCTGGTCCACAGCACAGCTCTTCTAGCGAGCTTCTTCGACTCTCTGGTCAAACTACTGCTGCACCCTCAGTGGCACCTCGCATGCCCTGGTCCATCCACAAAAAGCCATCAGCATGGGGCAAAAACTCACTAACTGCAGTGGGGGGCATTTACACCACTGGGGGGGGCAGGGGCAGGCTGAGGCCCCCCAGGTGCCATGTGGGAGGCTGCCATGATGGCTCTGCTGGCACCAGACTCTCTCTGCACTATGTCGAAGAAAATAGATCTGTGATGTGGCCTTGCCAAGTGGTCTGCCAGTCTTCCTTCACACAAAGTCCAGCATCTCTAAACTTCATGATGAGATGCGGCAATGCTTGTCAGAGGGCAGAAAGGGCACAGGAATCTCATGTGCTGAGAGCAGACAGATCCCACTATGGCCTACCTGGACACCACCCACCCACTCTCCGTCACCAAGGAAGCACCTGGAGAAATAAATGAACTCACATCCCTACCTTTGGCATCTGCTGCGTGATTTTGGCCAGGTTCTGCCCTTTCTTGCCGATGATGAAACGGTGAAGCCAAGATGGAGCAGAGACGGAGGAAACGGTGAAACTGTTGGCCTGGGGAGAAGGGAAGGGTCAACCGGTCAAGTGTGGCCTGCCAGCCTTTGTCCGGGGCCGGCTGGTGCCACACCACGGTGCCACCCCTGGCTCACCTTGGCATAGACTTCAGTGAGCGCCTGCCCTAGCTTCTCAGGCTCGCCGCGCAGGATCACAGTCTCCGAGCTGCTGTCTGTGGGGGGGATCTCAACTGACACACCAGTCCTCTCCAGAATCTCCTGCAGGGAGTTGCCCTTGGGCCCGATGACGTACTTATGCTGGGACTTCTTCACCTCCACAGCAATGGTGGTGGTTTTCTTTTTCTGGGAATAAGCAGAGTGGGAGGGGGTCAGGGAGCATGACCACTGGGCTCCACGGAGAGGAGGGAGGCGCTGAGAATGCTCCCGGGCTCAGGCCAAAGCCCAAGGACTCCAAGAACATCAACTGAGACCTGGGGAGCTCATTAGACAACAACAAAGCAAGCAACCCCCCAAGCCTGTGAAGAGCCTGCTTATGTGTGATTTACAAGTCTCCGTGGGGCTGTAGGGACCCTTTTCTAGGTGACTTGGACCCCAAGGTCTTGGTAGGAAACAGAGAGAGGCTTCTCACCCCAACAGGAGTTGGTCATCCCGCCACTCCGACACAACTCCACCCAGGGTGTTCACTTCCTAAGATGCACTCTGCCCCTTTATGTCACCAAAGACATGAGAACTTTGGGAATCAGACACAAATACACACTGGGGGCAAGGACCCCAACCCCACCCCAGTCAGTCAACACCACTGGACCGGACCCACCTTCTCCTCATATATCTTCTTGATGCGGGCCACAGCCTGCGCCAGTTGCTCCTTCTCTCCGGTGAAGACAATCTCAGTGCGGTTCACGCTGGGTGGTGGGATGTTGATGCGTGTGCCTGTCTCCTGCATGATCTCACCAACCAGCTTGTTATAGGGCCCTGCAATGAATGGGTGGAAGACCTTCTCCACGTCGAGCCTCTCCACTGCACGCTTGTCCTGGGGAGAAGACCATGGTGTGAGCAAGCCACACACATGCATGCACTCTTACATTCACATACACTCTCTCTCTCTGTGTCTCTCTCTCTCTCTCTCTCTCTCTCTCTCTCTCTCTGCCCCAAACAGCATTGAAGCACCAACATTTGGATCTCCTAGTCACTGACTGACACAATGGCAGACAGATAGCTTTTTCTCCCATCCCCACAACCTTGCTGCTCTGTCAGAAACAAAAGTGATGCCCTAAAGACCAAGAAACAAAAACAAAGGGCTGTGAACTGATGCCTATGGCGAGCACACTCGGCCCTGTTCCCCAGTGTACAGCACCTTCCTAGCCCAGAAGCCGCCCCAGCCCCTCAGCCCAGACCCACTCTCTTTTTCTTGTGCTCTGGCCTCTGGAAGTTTGCCAGGGCCACAGTAGCATCATTCAGTGCTGCAAAAGATCTCTGCAGGGGAGTGGAGGAAAAGAGGGAAAGGGGCAGGACACGTGTCTGGGCTTCAAATAGAGCTCAACCTCAAGTGCCACCAGACCTCAGTTACCCAAGCTACAGATCACAGCAGCATGACAGCACACTGTGCCGAAGTCTGCAGTGCTCCCCCAAGCCCAAAGGGAGAGCACTGCATCGGGCTCTAGCCAGTTCTGGCCCCAAAAAGGGACCTGGGGCTGATAAGTCACAAATTCCCCAGTGTCAAAGAAGCTGAGATGCTCCGAGATCCAGCCCTTATGGAAACCATCACGATTGTGAGAGGAAGTCCGAAAGGAAGCAGGAGAAAATAATGGAAAAAAGACCAAAACGGCCAAAGATCCCAAGAGGAAGAAAATTCAAGGACCTGGAACATGACCAGATAAATCAATAGTCAAAGGAAGCACGGCCTCCTGACCCAGTAAATGGATGTGGGTAACTGTGAGTAAATATTACAGAACAAAGGACAATAACTCAATGCTCAAAACAGAAAATGCTCTGGGACACGCTTTCCTGAGAGGTTTTAAAAAGAAATGATCACTACGGCATGTGTAGCAAAAATAATGGGCAACAGAAAAAACAGAACTCTGCCACAGCAAGTCTGAAGAAATAAGATGTGGGGCAGCTGGGTGGCGCAGTGAATAGAGCACCGGCCCTGGAGTCAGGAAGACCTGAGTTCAAATCTGGCCTCAGACACTTAACACTTGCTGTGTGACCTTGGACAAGTCACTTAACCTTCCTTCCTCCAAAAAGCAAAATCAAAAACAAAAAAAAACAAAAAGATGGAAACACACAAAAGTGAAGAATCCCTGAGAAAAAGGAGAAACAAAACCCAAGACTATTCAAAGAAAACATGCTCGGGGCAGCTAGGTGGCACAGTGAATAGAGCACTGGCCCTGGAATCAGGAGTACCTGAGTTCAAATCCGGCCTCAGACACTTAACACAAAAAACTAGCTGTGTGACCCTGGGCAAGTCACTTAACCCCAATTGCCCTCCAAAAAGCAAAAAACAAAAAAAAAACATGCTCTTTATCCAATCAAGACACAGTGATCCTGAAGAGAGGAAGCACAGAGACAACCGAGGTAGCACCCAACATACCGGAGGAACACCCGGGGCCCAGACTTTAAGGCAGAGCCTGTGACCGTGGACAACAAAATGCCAGCAGGAGGACTCCACAGACAGCCCCAGAACAAAGACGAATGTCACAAACTCAATTCCCAACTCTGCAAGCCCTCAAAAGAAAGATGGCTTTCAAATAAAAAGGGAATTCAAACAGCACAAGATTCTTCTGCACCAGCGGGAAAGCCAGAAGGCAATGAAGTCAGGTGTTGTGAGGAGCTGCTCCAGGAGGTCCTGAGACCCTGCGACCCTGAGCTGAGCCATGAGGGAAACAGAGAGGGCCTTCGATGAGAGAAGTACTCAAAGCATCCTGAGAAAGAGCATCAGACCTGGAGAAACTGTTTCGCTGCTTTAACACCCAGGACAAAAAAAATGCCAGAGGGAGGAAGGAAGAAGATATAAATCAGGTGGAGTTTACGTAAAGTAGACAGATGGGACCAGGGCAATATGGACAGGGCTTAGCAACACCTTGGCTACAGGTCAATCAAGGTTTTCTCTGAGACTCCTTTACAAAATGGGAGGGTACATGCAAGAAAAGAGGGGAGTGCGTCCTCTGCCTGGGCCAAACCGAAGGATGGTAACGCGGGGACGGTGACCCCTGTGGTCTCAGAAGGCAAATGAGTGGGTCAGGAGGAGAGAATGTTTGAAAAGGCAGGGGCTGGAGAGAAGGGGAAGAGAAAGGCCTTGCTATGAAGGTGGAGGAGACTACACTCAGGAATGTTCCTATGGGTAAAGAGACAGGTTCTGTGAAGGGAGATGGGGACCTCGTGCTGGGTGTCATATAAAGGATTTGGTGCTTGACCAAGCATCGCCAAATCCAAGACCATCTGTCCGAGGATGGAGCGTGGGGGGTAAGAGAGAGGAATGGAGCTGAAACTCCTGGAGCCAAGCAGCACCTGAGGAGTGGGGTGGGGTAAGGGGGGGAGATCCAGGGAGAGGACTCTGAGAAAGATGCTAAGGAGAAGATGCAGATCAGGGATGTGAGAATGGGGTGGGTGAGGGAGAGGGAAGGGCCTAGCACAGGGCACCTAAAGAAACTGGCATCGTTCAGAGAGTGAGGCACAGTGGAAAGGTGTGGCGATCTGTGTGGCAAGTCTCCACAAAGCAGTGGCAGAATCTGCCAAGAGGGAAAGCCCCGAACAGATGCCCTGTGATTCTACACAGAGAAACAGAGACACCAGAAAATTACAGGTGCCATGAACTTGAGAATGAGGACCCAGAGTACACAGGATTAGCTGAAGAAGAGGAGAGAAAGGGGGAATCTACTTAACTGAGAAGGGAAAAAAGATGGGAAGAATTAGATAACCAGGTAAGTAGATAAAAGCAGGAAAACTCAAAAGAGAAAGGAGTAACAAGTGGGCAGGGAGGATCAGGATAAGAGAAAGAGAGTCGGTGAGAACACAGCCACTTCACAAAAGATTTAAGCCAAAGGAATTGAAGAGACATAAAACTTTAGAGCAAAAGAGAGAGAAAAAAATCATAACTTGAAAAAAAAAAAAAGGTTACAAATAAAATGGGAAGAAAATATAAACCTCTCATCACTTTAAATGTGAACAGATTAAACAATCCAACAAAATCAATCTGAGTTTCATGAGAAACAAAATGAAAGGACACACAAGATAAAACTGTGGGGATATGCTTATTAAGCCGGAGTCACCACCATGCTGTCAGAATAAAAACAAACAGGGAGAAACAAGGAAACTCTATCATGGTGAAAGGAGTGGCTCCTAGAACAACCCAGCATCAGAAATAAAACTCTGATGCTCCAAGCACTAGAGTATCCAAAGTCATAAAGCTCTACTGACATTCGCTGAGCTAAAAGAAGCCAGACAGTAAATGACAGGGAGTGACAGGAAGACTTCAATATCCCTCTCTCAACTTTGAAGAAATCTAACAGAAAGATAAGCAGAAGGGGAAAAGGATCAACATTACAAAACAATATCGGTATTAAATTTCCCAACAATGTCATGCTCTCCATAGCAGGCAGCATCACAACCTCTCCGGATACACTGCTAGCAAACCACCTCACTTTACACAAAATGTCAGGGAAAGAGCTGCTGCCCCTACATTGGCTCCTCTCCCCTACCTGCTCAGCTGAGATCAGCAGGACTTCATGCCGAGCTTTCTCAATGCCCTCCTTGGTGCCAGTGATCTTGATCTGGTTGCTGGGATCCTCTGGACGAGGAATTTGGATCTTGGTTGCAGTTTTGAGTTCTAAGTCCTGTAGTTTCTCACCATTTTTGCCAATGACAAAGCGATGATGTTCTTTGGGAATGGCCACCGTTGCTGAAGCCTGTAGCCCAAGAAAAGAGGGGTGTAAAGGACAAGTCAGGATGCTCTCCTTCCCTATACAAGCAGCTCAGCTGCAAGACAATTCATTGAACAAATGCTCAAGACGGAGGACAAAAGCTATCACTTCTGAAAAAGTGTGTCTGAGTCACAGCATCAGTGCACAAGAAAGGGGCTACAATTCACAACAGTGGAACCAAAGGATGCTGCTGATGTAACCATCAGTGAGAACTGGCATAGGGCACAGTTTTCTCTCTGTGCCCTAGGAGAAGGGCTCCTGCCCCTAGGAAAACTGTGAAGCCAAAGGATCACAGACCACAATAAAGCTCCAGAAGGGAGAAAAACTCAAATGGGAAAGGCCACATCCCAGAAAGTGACAGATCTTTCATAATTTTGGATAGACAGAATTCATAGCCAAAGAGATGATTCAAAAAACAAGAGAAAGCATTTCTGTTGAACTGAATTTTCAAAAATCTCTCACAAGAAACAACATCAATGCATGTTATCTGAGAAGATAAGTTCATCTGTCAAATGAGGGGACATACTTGCACAAACATCCCCCATACTCAGAAGAACCAGCACAACAGGAGTGCCACCCGCTCCCCAGTGACCAGAGACCAGCTTAACCATCACTTCGCCTCTCGTTTCCCATGCTGGGTACTGAGTGCTGAGGGGGCACTCAGTCCTCTGTGGGCATCCATCCACAGGTTACTGACAGCCTGAATTCCTTCTTTTGAGAAATGACTGTGTCCAAATAAACAGTTCTCAAAACCATTTCAATGAACCATACAAGAAATGATCCAAATCAACAGTATGAGAAATGCAAATAAAAACTTGGAGCTTATGTCATGTGCAGCAAATCAGTGACAACGACAAACAAGGACAACAGCCCACATCGAAGGGGCTTCACTCAAGAAAACAGTCACACTGCACCCTCCATGTGGCAGCTGTGAAAACCAACATGAAATCACAGGAGCCAAGTGCGAAAACTGCTCCAAGCCTATGAACCAGACGTCCTGGGGTTGGGCAACTGCCACTGAGGTCAGCAACAGAAAGGGCATTTCCAAAATACAGAAGGTGATGGGCCATCATGGCTCCTGAGGACACGAGACATACACTCCTGTGGCTTCAGCCACTGATGGGAACTTAGCTAATGCAAAGACTCCAGGACAACACTGAGCAAAAGGAGAAAAGGTCAACAATGGAGAACTGAGGCAGCTTCACCGCCTCCCCTCTTCTGCAGGAGCTGCGCTTACAGCTGGCTCCCTCCTGCTGGTAACGTTATCACTTCATGACTGAGACAGAAGGCCCCACTCCACCACACTCGTCTTCCTGCTGGAGCTGCCATTTCAGTACTAGTTTGGCCTTTGGCTGCCTACTGTCCCAGGCATACATAGAACGGACACACACCCAGCCCCAGATGGGTCAAGGTGAATTCAGACTGACCTGTGTCTGCAGCCTCGCAACAATGTCCTTCCGAGCCTTCATGACTGCTTCCAGCTTTCCAGAGACCATGATGGAGAGGCCTTGGTCTTTGGCAAGAGATAACTCCAGGTGAGCACCGGTCCTCTGCATGATCTCAAGGCAGATCTTGGCTTGCTCCCCTTCCCCAAACTGGTTCATGTCCTTATATTTCCTCTCCTCCAGGGGCACATGGAACACCTGCTCAAACCGGGGCACAGGAGACGGTTCTAGTAAAGTTATAAGGTTATATAAAACCAACAGACAACAACTCACTATCCTAAGCTGAACCTGAGTGACCTATCACCTACAATTTGAGGAAAGCTACTCAAGCACCTTTCCTGGACCTTGGCTGACTACACTTAAGAAAGGATCTGCATGACCCCAGCATCGATTAAGTTCAGCTTGCAGGGAAAGGAAGGCATGCTTCTGTTAAATTTAAGGAAAAAATATTGACTAATGCCATACCAGAATTAAATTAGCAACCTTTCAAAGCAGTGAATTTCCTATCATTGCAGATCACCTGTTGGGCTCAAAGAGAATAGGCCAGAAGACAGGGCAGGTCCCTGCTGACTCTCTGATCCCCCTCCAGAGGGCCTTCTCCTCAGGGGCTGCCCTAGGCAGGCAAACACAACCCTTCCTTAGGAGTTCTCGCCATGTTTTCTACAGCTCAAATGCCCATTCCACATCCAGGTACGTTCCCTTAGGTCAGAGCCATCTTCTCTGGACTGAGTCTGAGACACTTCTCACATTTCCCACCTGAGTAATGATAGAGGCTTTAATGGGTCGGATCTTGTTGCCCCAGGCCCCAGCAGGCTCCTGAGCCGCTTCCAAACAAGCAGACTTCTCAGGAAGTGGAGGGAAGGCATCTTTGTAAGTTGGAGGGTCACTTTCATCTTCCGAATTTAAAGCAGCAACTGCAGAAAGACAAAGACTTATAGGATTGTTCTAAATACAGAATGAAAGAACAGCCCGTGAGAACTTAAATGCCCCCAAAAGAGGCGGAGAATGAGCAAGAGTAAACCCTAGTAAACCCATCAGTTCCCATTCGTTCACATTTTGGCTCTGGGGTGAAAAAGAAGCCACTGCAAAGATGATGGGTTTTCCCCAAGATATCTCCAAGCACTAAGTTCGATACACTTCACTTTACAAGATCCCATCTGACCCAATGCCCACGTCCATCTCTCTGGGATGCTGGAGGCGCACTGCACCAGCGCAGACCCTCCCTGCTAAGCTCGGCTGAGCAAGCATAGCACGGGCGCATCAAGCACCAGGCCCTGGTCTCAAAGGACACTTGTGCGGGCTGGCTGGCTTTGCCTGCTTCAAGAACAGAAACCATACCTCGATCCTTTATATGTTCATCTTGAAAATGGGTCTCATTTGTCAAATAAAAGTGAAGACATGACCAAACCCACACACATCTGGCACAAATTCTGGAAAACCAACTCAGGACATGTTTTAAGAACTGGAGTTCAATTAGGACTTGAAAGGCCTTTGGCTATCTCAATGCAGGGTAGATTCTGTAAGGACGAGTCACCACTGATACACAATGCAGCCACAGCGCTGTCCTTACCCCCTACCCCACGGGACAGGCAACAAGCTCACAGCATTTAAGACTGGGAAATTGTGGATGTGACAGATGTTGGGGATCTCGGGGTGAGGGCACCCTACCTTTAATCTGCTGCTGGGTCAGCCCACTGCGGTGCTCAGCAAAGCTCTCCTGGGTCAGAACTGCAACAGAGCTCATTGTTGGATGTCCCACCTACACACAATCCGGGTATGCCACTAAAGGCGAGGGGGGGGGAGCGAGAAAGGAGAAGTCAGGTTTAAGTAGCAATACTGAGGTCCAGCATCTCCAAAATTGAGACAACAGCTTGACACGGGGGGACACCCCCCCCCCGTCCCCAATCTCTATATGCTGTGTCATCCAAGGGCTGCCAAAACAACACACGCCTCTTAGCTTCCAGAAGCAACAAAAATGAAGGACTAAGGTCAATGGCCCAGGCCTAGATCATCCTTCATCCAAAGCTCTACCAGACTCAGTGAGTCAGTGGATCTGTGATCTTGCTGACATGGCCAAGCAAGCTTCCTCATCCTTTGGAGTCTTCATGTACTGCCAACACTCTCTGAGCCCCAGGCAGGGAAACAAAAGCGAGGGTGCTAGAGTGAGAGAGAACCATCACAAAAGCTCAGTGCAACCCAAGAAGTCAACAACCCATGCGCCAGCTGAGCATCTTCCCCATTCTTCTAAAAGGAATCTGAATTTCTTACAAAAAAAACAGTGCACCCAGTAAAGCATCTCCCTATGTCTACCCCCCATGTGGTAGGTCAAACACACGCCTCTCCTAAGCAGGCTTCTCTTCTTCCCTCTAACAAAGGAGATCTGAGGCCCTGCTTCTGTAATGGAAGCACAACCCTCCTCCAACCACAAGAACCTCTTTTTAAGGCCCAAGGACAGCAGGTCTCCATGTTTCCCCAGAGCTGGGGAGGAAAAAGTCCAACAGTCTCTCACCTGAGCCTCCCTCTGCTCAGAGATGGGAGGCACATGGAGAGCTCTGACCCAGAACGCACAGCGACTTCGGCCTTTCACTCTCAAGTTTTCAACCTAGAACCCTAACAAGGTTCTTGTTTCCCTCGTCTGGGCACAGTGGTGTGGAAGCTCCCTGAAGGCGGGGCCCACGTCTCTGCCTGCCTTGTGGAAGAGCCCACCTCACCACACCAACCCAACTTCAGGTCACTCTCTGATCCTCTGTCCCTTCACTGCGTCCTTCTTGCTGAGTCACCAAAAGGGAGTGAAAGGAACACAGGACACACTATCAGCAGGCAGGGGATCAAATTCCAGCTCTCACTTAGTGGGGTGACTCCCGTCAGGTCACAACTTCTGAATGTGTTTTCCCATATGCATAGCAGGGAGCAAACTTGTAACACTTGTCCACTCAAGAGCACCAACAGTGCAGCCAGCACTGGGCCTAGAGACAGGAATACTCATTTTCCTGAGTTCAAACACAGCCTCACAAACTTGAGTGGCTGTGTGACCCTGAGTGAGTCACTTCACCCATCTGCCTCAGTCTCCTCAACTAGAGATATGATGATCAAGGGCATGGGGGTGGCACATGAGACGAGATGTGACAGGTCAGGGCCACAGAGTCTGCCTGAGGAGGACAAATCCAAGAATCCAGGGGCGTCCAAGCCCAGCGAGCCAGCCATGTGATCCTGTGGCCTGGGACACAGCTGCCAGGGACAAGGAGGTGGCAGTCAGGCCACGTGTGGAGAGGTCTGCATTCAGATCTGGGCCCCGGTGACAAGCTGGAGAGAAGCTCCAGAAAGGGGCAGCCAGGAGGGGCAATGAACCCGTGTTCATGGCATCAAGAACTGGGCCCATTTTTTTCTGGAAAAGAAAGCCTCAGGGAAGGAGGCACCTACTGGGAGTGCATGGCATACTCTGCTAGCTCAGGACCAGAGGCCCCAGGGAGGCAGGATGAGGGGCAATAGAGGATGAAGGAAAGAAACCAAGGAGACGCACCAGCCCACAGCAGACATAGAAGGGACAGAATGGAGGGAAGGCACGAGGACAATGCAGTGTCAGACACAGCTGACGGTTTGGTCTGATTGGTTTTGCTTGAGAGTAAGGATGGGAAAGGGGCAAAGTTGTGGCTGGTCTTTTCTGCCTGCTCCTCTTTGACCTCTCTTCTCTCAGGTGTCCAGGACACCCCTCCAGCTCTCTCCTGGCTCACCTCCACCCTCTCCAACCACTCCTCCTCTGCCTCCTTTACTGGACCTCCATCCAGGTCACTCTGGCTAACCATGGGTGTCCCTCAGGGCCCGTCCTGGGGCCTCTTTTCTCCTCCCTCTGTACACCTCCCTTGGTGATCTCATGGATGCCCTGGATTCAAGCATCATCTCTATGCTGATCATTCTCAAAACTACCTCTCATGCCCCACCCTCTCTGCTGACCTCCAACTGCCCACTGGACGTCTCAGACTGGATATCCAGTAGACATGTTCAGAATTTGTTCTCTTTCCCCCTGAACGCTCCCCCATAGAGGGCGCAGGCTCCCAAGCCAAAACTTAGCACCTACCTGGCCTGGTCATGATTTCCCCTCCCCATATCAGCAGCATCTCCCCAACATGCCTCCTTCTCTCCTCTGATACCACCACCCCTTGGGTGCAGACCCTCAGCACCTCCCAGCTGGACTGTTCCAAGAGAAGGAGGGGGAGGGTGTCTCTTCCCACTCCAGCCTCTCCTCCCCTCAGCCACCAAAGGCTGGTCACATCACCACCTTCTCAGTAAACTCCCGCAGCTCCATGAGACCTCCAGGAACCTGGCCCCCTCCCCCCTTATATCCATTCCCCAGCACGTGGGGACGCCAGCCTCCATCTCTGTTTTCTCTGCCAGTTCTCCAAGCCCAGAACACCCTCCACTGACCTCCCAGCTTCCTTTAAGTCCCAACTAAAATCCCACCTTCTACAAGAAACCTCGTGCCTCCCTCTAGTCATTATTTCCAACTTAGCCCTGTCTATGACTCACTTTGTCTATATCCGCCCTCCCCCCCCAACAGACTATGATCCAAGGACAGGAACTGCCTTGTGTCTTTCTTTCTAGTGCCTAGCACTTATGCAGTAAGTGCTTAATAAATGTTTACTGATTAATGATTGTGACAGAAGAAAAAATTCAGCAGCATTTTTAAATTCAAAGGAAGAAATCCAGAAATGGATACAAAAAATGATGCCTGTTAGGACTCTGTTAAATTTAATATATATTTTGGCTTCTTCTAGAGTCCATTTCTAGCTCTGTAGATACGGAAACATTTTTGTCTGATCACCATTCATCTATAAACATTTTTAACACTTAACAACATGAGTGGACCAGAGGAGACCAGTAGGCAATGTCCTTCGGCACCCACTTCACTCTTGGTTGGCCCCCAATTTCACAGCTCCCCAGAAGAGAGAGGTGACAGCCCTGCTATGCTCTTTCCTCCCAGATCTTATCTGGAGATGTGTGTTTAGCCTGGAGGGGAGTGGGGGGCCTCACTGGTTAAGAACACAGATAAGAGTATCTAGAGAAGAACAAGCCAGAGAGGGAAGGGCTTGAAGGCCGTGTGAAATAAGAACCATCTGGAAGAACTGGGAGAAAAGAGGGGATGGGAGAAGAGCGTGGGGTGGTGCCACTCTTGGAAGAAAGGTATGTCTTGTTGGGTCAGGCCCCTGGGGCAGAACTAGGAGAGCAAGGGTTGGCCATCACAAAGAGGCCCAATGAGGCTGGGCACACAGCAGTCACAACCACAGCCGCCCCAAAGAGGAACAGGCAGATGAGTGTTTGTTGGACTTGTTCCAGAGGGGGTTCCTCATGGACAGCTTGGACTGGATGGCCACCAAGGCCTCTCCAGTCCCTCCCTGTGGGGGGGGGGGGGGTCATGTATGTAGAGGCTGCCCAACTCCCTTTCCTTCCCCATCATGTCCAGGAATCCCCAGCTCCACCTTCTCCTTAGAACTAACCCCCAAGAAATGTCCTGGGGGTCTTTCCCTCTAGTTCATGTAGATTTCAAGCTGTCCCTGAAAGAAGACAGGCAGAAACAGCTCCTTCCTCCTCTTCGGCACACCCCTCAAGAGAAGTGGCCTGAAAGGATCCTTGGGATTCCACCAGGGTACAGGCCAGCCAGCTAAACAGTCAAAGAAGCCAGTCCTCAGCCCCTAGACCCTGGCTAGCTCATCCCTCCCTTCCACAGGCCAAAGATGGAATTAGGTATAGTTATATTCTTGTGTTCCTCAGCAGAGCCAGAGAGAGGATCCAGGGTCCCCAACTCCCAAGAAAATTCAATTCTCTCATTTTTAAAGGTTTTTCTGAGTTATAAGGACAAAACCTACACTCTCATGATGACTAAGTTCCAAATTCAGGAGGCTCACAATGTACCAAATGTATACCTAGGAAGGAAAATAAAAACTGATCCAAAAGTCAGAACCCCCCCCCCCCCAAAAAAAATTAAAATTCAGAATTCACGCCAACTTCGATGGCAAATAAACACAGCAGATGACAACAAACAGCTGGAGTTCTGGGGGCACAAAGTTTCCAAAAAATGTCTTCAAACGACATCACAAACTCTCCTGTAGAAGGACAGAAAGTAAAGGGTATCCACTCACCAGCTAAATGGTCAGTAGCCAGAAAGTCCGTCCTATGGCCGCCTGTCTGTCAGCCTGCCAGCTTGGGGGAAAGGGTGAGAAAAAGAAAAGTTATCAGCAAGGCTAAAACCCACAAGGCCCGCGCCTTCCCAGGAAGCACTGGGGATACGCTGACACGAACCAGCTCTCACCACTGTCAGTGAGACTTCAGACACCCACTTTCCAAGGCATTTTCCTGTTCCCTAACCAAGCCCAAACCAAGGCACAGGGGAGAGCCGACCTCAGCTACCCCAAGTCCTGGAAGCCAATCTAGCGTAAACCATCCTATAGTCTATCACAAAGGAAAATCTTGAGGGCAACAGGCCTCCCCACCCCACACCTCCCCCAAAAGAGGCCATTTGAGGGGTCCACACCCCAAGGGCACAGCAGACACTACATAAAAACACAGCTATGGCATCTGGGAAAGACCACCCAAGGGAGATGAGAAGATGAAGAAAAACCCAGGCCTAAGTCTCAGTAATTCCAACAGACTTAGGACATCCTGGATCTACCAGGGACCCACCACTGGAGGCAACAACCATCCCAAACCATTCCATTTTAGGAGCCACCATCAGCGCCGACCCACTGTGACCTAGTCCTCAGGAGTAACAGAAGACCTCAAACTCTTTCCCCACAGTGCCTGGGGAGAGCCCAGGAAGCACCTGTGCTGAGAACTCAGGACTGGAATGCCTTCTTGGAAGCTCTAAGCACCCTGCCCTCTTGGGGCTGCCTCAGCATGAAATGACCTCCCTCTACCCTGCTTTGGGCAGACACAGCCCTCTTTGCTAACAGCATGAAAAGGGTCTGAAGCAGCCCAGCTCGGCCCCCTCCACGTGGCCTCTTGGAGACCCCCCAGTGTAGTAAGAATGCTGCCAGAATTAATATGGCCCAAGGACACAGTACGCCAGTTAAAGTGTTATGCTCACAACATAAGGTTTTTGTAAAAGCATTGGGGCGGCTAGGTGGTGCAGTGAATAGAGCACCAAGCCTGAAGTCAGGAGGACATGAGTTCAAATCCGGCCTCAGACACTTGACATAAAAACTAGCCGTGTGACTTTGGGCAAGTCACTTAACCCCAACTGCCCTCCAAAAAGGAAAAAAAAAAAAAGCATTTTCTGTGACTTCATCAGGGCTCTCCATCCCAGCAATGCAGAATGCCTATCATCCACGCTTGGAGCGACTCCCCCCCTTCTCCCTGACCTCACTGCAGCTGAGGGCACCGCCTGGCCCTCGAATGCCACCCTAGCCCACAATGTCAGTGTGTTCCTCTTCCACGTCACCTCTCACCTTGACTTTGGCAATAGCCTCCTTAACTGGTTTCTCTGCATGCAGTCTCTCCCTTCAAAGTTATTTGTCTAAAGCACAGGGCTGACATTGTCACTGCCCCGCTCAATACATTCCAGTGGGTTCCTCTTGGCCCTAGAATAAGTGTTCCAAAAGTCTTGGTGCAGTTTAAATAGCTTTAATGGATTAAAACTGCATTAAGATTTTGGAACACCCTGTACAAATAAACTCCTCTGCTTAGCTTATAAAGCCCTTTACAATCTGCCTATTGAACATGGCTCTCCTCTAAGAATTCGACATTCTACCTCAACTGGCCTGATTGCTAGTCCCCACACAGCACATTGCACCATTCCATCTCCCTTCTCCACACCTTTGTGCGGGCTGGGCCCCGAGCTTGGTACACATTTGTTCCTCACCCGCACTGCAAAAACAAATTACCTCCCAGGAAACTGTAAGCTCCTGGAGGGGGGAACCTGGCTTTGGTCTCTGCATCCCCAGAACGGTGGCTGGGACATGCTAGATGCTCATCATGGGTTGAACTGACACGATTTTGCCCAGGGTTACACTAACAGTTTCAGAACTTGCTTTTGACTCCAAGGCCTAGACTCTATTGACTACACCACACTCTACTTGTAATGAAATAACTGATGTTTACACAGCAGTTTATGGTCTGCAAAGCCATTTTTAAACTTAAAATTCTATTTGATTAGACATTTCACATTAAATGGCAACATGTAATAACTAAAGTTATACACTAAATAATATAAACATTTTAGTGAGTGTTAATGAATCAAGTAGGGGGCATAGCAGCTTTGTGACCCTGGGCATGTCAGCCTCTCAGCCTTGGTTTCTCTGTAAAATAGTGATAACCACAACATCTACATGAAAAAGCAAGTGAGCTAACATCTGAAAATGCTCTGCAAACTGCAAAAACCATCCAAAGGCCGGCTGAGCACACAGCCTGAGCCCTTCTATCCCGTCAGTCCGGGGTCCTTGCTCTGCTCTACGTATTCTCCTTTTGTTTGATCCCTGTAACAACGAAGCCAAAACAGAGCCAGGTCACTCCCCTACTCAATCAACGCCATGACTCCCCATCACCTCCAAATTCAAAACTATAACCCAGTTAGGCATTCACAGTCCTCCTTCAGCTTCCCTCTTCCATCTTTCCAGTCTCCTTCCCCTTGCCACTGCCCCCAGACTATGGGATCCTGTGGCACTGGCCTCCTTGCCCCTCCAGGCTAACTCCAGTTCTGGGCATTTTCACTGGCTGCTCCCCATGCCTGAAACTCCTCCCCTCATCTACACTTTCCAGCTTCCCTCAAATCTCTGATGAAAACCCAGCTTTTACAGAAAGTCTTTCTTGATCACTCGAAACCAGTGCCTTCTCTCTGGAAATTCTCAAATTGATCCTGCCTATCTGAAGAAGTACAGTGTCGAGCATACAGGCGGCAATTGATAAATGCTTGCTGATTTGCCTAACGCCCAAGTCAGGGGACTAAGGCTTGGAAAAGGTATCAGACTTCAGAGATGGCATTTGATCCCAGCTCTCTCCTGACTCAAAACCAGAATTCTTTCCATTGTACCAAGCTGTCTATTCAAAATGCCTGCAAAGTAAGAATAAATAGGCCCTGAATTAGGGCATAAGGAACTTTCCCATGACAAAAATAGAGGAGCAATTACTCTAGCCACTCAGTGGGCTTTTATTCTAACCTGGTTCTAGTCAACTGGCTAAGGCTGCTATTCTATGAATAGTAAAAATTCTCTGGTAAAAAAGGCCACAGACATGACTTAGGTTTATTTACTGGATGTGAATTTGGAGGTTCAGGATCCTAGAAGACATAGCAGACATCTAGAAACCTGTCCACAAGACCTGGACCAAGTCAGAATGTGGCTCAATGGGAAGCCAGGGAAGAAGAGGCAGCTGGGCTTCCCTGCCCAGGGGCCTTTAAGGACTTGTTGGTTTTTAATCTTAAAAGGTGGGAGGGAAACCCTAAAGAAGCACAGGGATGGCATTCTTAAGGGCCCAGCAGACAGCACTGAAAGTAGCCATTCCCATGTCTGCCCCCAAGCTGTATGCAGCTGTATCAAGGTGATCGCCCCCAAGGTCAGGCAGAATAACTACATGGGGGGGGGGGGCGGCAAACAAAACGACAAGCCAGCCTCCACTTCTCCCAGTGGAACACACACACGCCCAGCACACAAACCTGACACCCCGGCTGGGGAGGTGGGGAGGATGCCAGAATTACTGAGACAATGACAGACCCCGCGCTGGTGCCACCCCGCAGAGGGTCGTCTCTGGGGCCAGACTGGCCGGTCATTAACATCAATCAGACACCCATGCGCCCAGGAATGCGCTTAGAGCACAGAACCGAGCACTGAGCTCCAGCCCAACCACCGGCTGTGGACCCTCCCCGAGGAAGAACAGGCCCCTCCGGGGCCCTGGATGTCCAAAGGCCCAGGGCTTCAGGGGACCGGTTCAAAGCTCCTCCGGTCCAGGGGAGTCCGTGCTGCTGGGACTCCGGGAGGATGGGGTGAGCCTGCACCCCGGCGACAGGGAGGCCGTGACCCTGAGGGGAGGGGGGGCTCCTGCACCAGGGTGGCAGAGGGGCCCCGTGACGGGGGTAGGGTGTCTCTGAGCCCCCTTACCACAGGTGTGAGGGGACTGCAGCAGGACGGAGTTCCCCAGCAGGCCCTGGGGGCCTGGCTACCGGCTCGGACCCAATCTGCCATCACGGCTCGAGGAGGTGCTCCCCACCCGTGCCGCAGCAGCCCCAAGCCCGGCCGGCAGGTGACCCCCACCCCGCCCCCCTCGCGGCGCTCGCTCCCACGCGTGCCCGCGGGGCCTCTCTGAGGTGCCACCTCAGCACTGGCTCCACCAGCGGCCGGCCCCCCGCCGGGGGCGGGGAGAGCCCTTAAAGGGCCAGTGACCCCGCGCAGCCCACGGCCACCCAGCGAGCTTGGGGAGCCCGGCCCAGACTCCCCGGGGAAGGCGGCTACCTCCCGCTGGGTCCAGGCTCCTGGCCGGTCCGCAGGGACGGGCCCCGCCGGAACTTTTCTGCGCGCGGCCCCCGACGGCGCTGTCCCCGGCCCCCGCTCCCTCCCAGCCTCGGTGTCACGGCCCCGGGACCCCCGGTCCCCATCCCCCCGGCCCGGGTCGGTCCCGGCGGAGGGGGGAGCGATGACGCGGCAGCAGCGCCCCCCTCCCCCGCCGGCCCCCGGCCCCAGCCCCGTTCATGCGCACTGGTGACACGTAGTGCCCCCCCCCCCCGCCTCCACGTCGGCAGCGCAGCGCGGCCCGGGGGGCTGGGGGCGCCCCAAACTTTGTACGGCCGCCCGAGGCCCGAGGGGAGCCGCGGGCCCGCAGCGCCCTCCCCGCCGAGGCCCGCACTTACTTTGGCCGCAGCTCCGCGCGCTCCGCCACCGCCACCTCCGGGGAAGAGCCTGGACGCGCTCGGGAAAGCGGCGGCTCTGCTTCCTCATCGGTATATACGGGCGGCGGCGCCAATGGCGGGCGGACACGTCAGAGGCCCGGCCTCCCGGCCCCGGCCCCGGCCTCCCGCGGCCTCCGCGGCCCAGCCCAGCCCAGCCCGGCACAGCACGGCCCGGCCCGGCCTCCCGCGGCCGCGCGCGCGCCGGCCCACAGCGCCCCCAGCAGAGGCGCGCTCCGCACCGCGCGCGCCCCCGGCCCGGCCCGCCGACCAATCACCGACCGCCCTGGAGCCTCGTTCCGGCCGCCTCCGCCGCCCGGCAACTTCGCCCAAGTAGGCGGCCCCGCAGCCGGCCACGTGGCAGTGACCCTCCCCCCTCCCCGAGCTCCGCGCGCCCCCTGGCGGCCGGGCGGCCAGGCGGAGGCAACGTCCAATCACAGGCGGCCCGGTGCAAAGCCGAAATGAGGCCCAGCCCACGCGGCCGGCGCAAGGACAAGGACAAGCGCAGGCGCGCTCCGAACACGGAGCCCGGGGTGAGCCCCACAGTGCCCCCCACCGGGCAACCCTGAGTATGCCTGTTTCCTTATTTGTGAAATGAAGCGCCTACCTCGCAGAGTGGTTGTGAAACGCTCAGTAAGAGTATGCGCTTAATAAATGCTGCTCTTTCCCTCTCCCCTTTTTGTCTTCAGGCCCTTTCCCACTTGGTCCTCATTAATCCATAAATAAAGTGTTTCACAATAAATTCCATTTTAATTAAGCGCTCCCCCATGGTTCTGCATTATTCCCAGCTTGTCACCCCGAGCCCTGCAGGGGGCACGTGGCCACACCGGCTAAGCCCCATGGAATTCGCGCGTGGGCTTTAAGAACCTCCAGGTCCGGCTCTGACTCACAGACTAAGAGCCCAAGGCCCAAAGAGGTGGGAGCGCAGCCAAGGAGCCCCCAGCCCTGCCAAACATCTGCACACAGGTGAGTGAGGGGCCCGGCAACCCGGGCCTGGCCGCTTTGTCTGCCCACCAAGAAGCCCAAACACGCTCCCTCACGGGTTGGGTAGGGACCAAGGACAGCGGAGACTCCAGGGGCACAGAATGCCCCCTACTCCAAGGCCGGAGAGGCACGTGCTGCCCGTGGGCAGGCCTGCAGAGATGACAGAGGGAAAAGACAGGCTGGGAGGAAGGTCCCTGCGACACCCCCTCGGGCAGAGCACCCCAGAGGGGAGAGCAAAAGACAGGGCTGCAACGTGCACCCCTGGAGAGAAACGTAGATGCACATAGATGCGTTCTGTCAATTACTGACAGGGCCTGAAATGCAGCAGCAGCAGCAGCAGCAGCAGCAGCAGCAGCAGCAGAGGAGGCGCCTCCCCAAGTCCCTGGGGGATACATTGTTTCCAAGAGAAGTAAGTGCCAGACAGTATCTGCCTGTCAGGTGGTTTTCTCCCTCGGTTCTCCCAGCACCAGCTGTCCACCCGCCCCCACCCCCAGCACGCACCCAGCTGCCTCCAAGGCCCTTCACACCTCTCACCTGGATTTGCACCACAGCCGCCTCCTCCCCTGTAACCTTCTTAGCCTGGAAGTTCCCTGACCTTCAACCCCCTCCTCTCACTGGTGAGTTCCTCCCAGAACCTTTTCTTAATATGGTAAATAGTTTCTAAAACCAATATCCAACATTATCTTTAAAAAAAAAAAAAGCCTTTCCAATAAAGTCATGGGGTGGGCAAGAACATCTATCACCACCACTACTATCTGATACAGTATTGTCCTAGAAATGTTAGGTAGAGTAATAAGGAAAAAAAAATTGAGAAAATAAATAGGAGCAAAGAAGTAACAGAATTGTTCCTTCTTGCAAATGATACATTTTACTTAAGGAACCCCAGCTATACAATTAAAAGTAATTGAAATACTTAACCTCAATAAAATAACAGACTATAAAATCCATAGAAATGTCTTAGAATGTTACTCACAAAATCGAAAAGGAAAAAGCAGAAAAAAGTTCAATTCAAAATAACTCCAAAACGTACAGAATATTTGAGAGTGCCCTAACCAAGACAAACACGGAAATTATATGAACACAAGACACCACAAGAATCAAGAAGGGCTTCAATATTAGTAGAGACAATTTGCCCCGGTTTGGTTTAGGCATTTATTCGTGCTAACAGAATCATGACAACACCATATACTTAATTTGGAGATTGAATGGCATTCCAAACTATGCAAGGAATAACTCACAGAACAAAACAAAATAACCTAAAAGAACAAAATTTGATCAAAGGAAATAATGAAGAGGGGGAACTGATCTCAAACTAAACACGGAGCCCCAGAGTCTTGGAGCGGGGCCTAAAACTGGAAGAAGGTTCTGGAGATGCTCTGGGCCACAAAGCAGAAATAATCAGAACATGCTAGACAATGTGATCAAGGGCCCAGATTAGGGGTGGAGGACATGGGCACACTCCATTCTAACCACCCCAAGGCCTCCACTCTGGGACAAAATCTGCAGGGAAAGCTGGACAAGCAGGATGACCAAAGCGGGGTCTCAAGTCCCACTGCACATTCAATATCACAATCAGCATCAAATGGAGAGAGGTAGGTATGAAGTGTCAGACCATAAGTAAAGAAGGGGAGGAGATAACTTTTCACAACTACATGGGTGAGGGCAGTTATGAACAAAACAAAGGGAAGAGATACTTCACAGGATTAAGGAGGATCACTTGGGTTAGATATAATTAAAAGTTAGAAGGAAAATAGCTGTGGGAAAAGTCATTACAGCAAATTTCTGATAAGGGTCCAATAACAATGAACCAAAGCCATTCCCCAATAGATAAATGGTCAAAGGAGTGGTGGTTCTCAAATGGAGAAATCCAAGCTATCAACAATCACATGAAAAAATGTTCCCAACACTAAAACACAGGCCAATTAAATAAAATGCCCCTCCAGTACTTTACCCCTCCATACTCAGAGGGGCAAAGATGACCCAAAAAGGTGATGAAAATGGTCAGCAGGACTGTGGGTGGAGAAAAACACTGATGTACAGTTAAAGGAACTGGGGATTAATAACAAGAACTTGCATTTATGTAGCACTTTAAAGTTTACAAAATGCTTTTATCTCCAAAACAAGGAGATGCTTTTATCACCCCCATTTTACAGATGAAGAAATGGAGGCAGGCAGATCTGGTAACCTGGCCGGGGTCAGAGGCAGAGTATGATCTCAGCTCTTCTCTTCCCGATTCCAGCTCCAGTACTCTTATCTACCAGCTTCCTCCTATTAGTCCAGCCATTCCTGAAAGCAACATGAAACCATATCCGTACTCCAAAACTCATTAGATTGCACATACCCTTTGACCCTGCAGTAGAGCCATTATTGACCCTGCATTAGGTTTATATTCTAACAAGATCAAAGAGAGAAGGGAAGGGACTCCTGTCTATACTCATAGCACCACCTTTAGTGGAAGCAAAGAATGGGGAACAATGTGGTCTCCCCACAAATCTATGCATCCATAATTAATCTTCCCCAAATCAACCAAAGTGATTGTGAAGTGATTCTCCTCAAGGACAGACTTGACCATGGCTCACTCCACTGAATACACTCCAGTGGCTCCCTATTTCACTGAGCCCCAGAATGAAACAGAGGCAAGATCCTGCTTGGCCAGGACAATTCTGTCTCTTGCCAGCCTTCTTCAACACTGTCCCCTCATACACTCCTGCCGTCCTGCTCTCCTCGCTGCAACTCACTCAAGGCTCCATCTTCCCTGACTCCGCCTCCATGCACTTCCTTTAAAAGCAGGTTCAGACTGTGTAATGTGACAAGAAAAGACAGTGACTTGAATGCCCATAGATTTCGACCCAGAGCATCACTCCCAGATCTCTAACACAAGAAAACCACAGACAAGATGAAAAAAGCCTAGACAGGAGGGGGCGGAGCCAAGATGGTGGCGTAGAGGCACCAAAGCACCACAGCTCCCACACAAACACGCCAAAAACTCATAAAATGGGACTCTAAACAGATTTTCAAGCTCCAAAACTCTCCAAAAGACAGAAAGCACAGCTGTTGCTACAGGCAGCTCAACAGGTGGGGCTCATCACAGCAGTCTGGGAACCTCAGGCTAAACCCTGCCGGCTCAGGCCCCAGGGCCTCAGGCAGGGAGCCCTGTTTATAGGAGAGCAGATTGGCTGCACTGGAGGCACAGCTACCACATTTATCAGGCCAGAAGAAAAAAAGGCTAAGAGAAAGGTCAGTGGATTTTGCTAAATCTGGAAGAGAAGAACGGGTCTGGCCAAACTGCTCCCAGGGCAGGGAAGCAGCGGGAGGCGGCTGTAGCAGCAAGAACGGCTGAAAGCAGCAGCCACTGGGCTGCTTCAGAGCCCTCGGCCTGCAGATAGCAGGGGGGGCTGAGGCCATTGATCAGGGCCAAGGCTCTTGCATTGAGTGGCCTGGATCTGGATCATGGTCTTGAGTGGTGGTCCTGGGGTGTGCTTTCAATGAGCCAAAGCTGGGGGCAGGGGGGTGCAGCATCCCACTAATAGCTCCGGCAGCTGTGAAGGCCCCAGTGATTTGGGACAGAGCTTTTCCCCTCCAGGAAGCAGAGTTCCACAGAGCTAAAAAGACCAAGCAATTGGCGGCTAGGTGGCACAGTGAGTAGAGCACCGGCCCTGGAGTCAGGAGGACCTGAGTTCAAATCCGATCTCAGACACTTAACACA
>CM053600.1:199354349-199388275 GCA_028646575.1 Pseudocheirus occidentalis
CTCCACTTCTCTCATTTGGTTTTCAAAGTCCTTTTTAAGCTGATCTGTGGCTTGTAGGCAATCTTCATGTTTCTTGGAAGCTTTTGGTGTGTGAGCTCTGACTGTGTTGTCTTCCTCCTGTTCCATGCTTTGATCCTTTTTGTCCCCAAAGAAGGAATCTAAAGTTCAGCTGCTGTTCTTACTTTGCTTCCTTTGCCTGCTTATGTTGCCAGTCAATTAATTACTTGATTTTTTAGCTCTGTGGAACTCTGCTTCCAGAGGGGAAAGCTCTGTCTCAAATTGCTGGGGTTTTTGCAGCTGCTGGAGCTATTGGGAGGCTGCTGCAGCCCCCACTGGTTGTGGCTCACTGAAAACGCATCCCAGGAACACTGCCCAAGACAACAATCCGGATCCAGGCTGCTCAATGCAAGAACACTTAGCCTCTGAATGATCGCTTGGCTGCCCTGCAGTCTGCAGGCTGGAATCTTCTCAAGCAGCTATGTGGAGGTGGCAGCAGGGTCGCTGCTTCTGCCATTTCCTTGCCCTGGAGGCAGTTCAAGGGCACTGGTTTTCAATGTATCCATGAGTGATCTTTTTTTCCCCTCTCTAAAAAAATACTCCTTAGTTATAAAGAATGGCTCTCTGGAAGGGGGAGGGGAAAGGATATTGGGGATAAGGTTGATGTAAAAAACAGAAGACATCAATAAAAATCTATTTAAGAAAAAGAAAAAGAAAAGAAAAAAACAGGCTCAGAAGCAGCTTTCTCACAGCACTGCTGGAAGGCATTACTATTAGTACTAGGTTATCAGCTCTTTGAGGGTCCAGGTCTTGGCTATCATTTGACTTCTCACAGTGCAGAAGTTAGGTAAACTTCATGGTGTTGACTCCTACAGCTTTGGATTCCTCAGCTACCAGGAAGAGAAGGGGATCCCTCCCCTTTACAGATACCACCATCTTTCTTTCTACCTCAGCTTCAGGGTAAATCCCTCAGCATTCTGAGGGCTCTTTTGTCTTCTAACCACTTAGGCTCCATAATTCAACTTGAGTGGATTTCTTCTTGAGCTAAAACCTTCATTAAAAATCTATACACTGGGCGGCTAGGTGACAGTGAATAGAGCACCAGCCCTGGAGTCAGGAGGACCTGAGTTCAAATCTAGCCTCAGACACTTCACACACACACACACACACACACACACACACACACACACACACACACACACACACCCTAGCTGGGTGACCTTGGGAAAATCACTAAACCCCAATTGCCCTCCAAAAAAAAAATCTATACACTTACACAGCTGACAAGAAAGCTGAGAGATGCCCCCTCACCCAAGGCTGATGCCCCACTGCATTCTGACCCCTAATTAAACTCAACACAAGGACTGATGGATGGCATTTCCATCTGGGAGGTCAAGGCCAGGCTGGTTTGTGATCAAGCAAGTACCAGGGGCAAACAGACTGTAGAGTGGCAGGAAGAAGGTAGCAGAGTATCTTTTCAAGGGATGGGGTTAGATGGATGTGGAACATTGACTTCACTGTCAGATACCGCTAAGATGCTGGCTGGTTCTACTCAGGTGCTGCTTTTTTTTTTAAATCTTTGTCACAAGGGAAGGCTTGCTGGCTCGAGAGAAAGGGGGAATGTTAAGAAATGGGAGGTGGTATAGAAGACAAGACCACCAATAAAACTTTTTTTAAATGAGGGAAAGGAAGGAATGAAGGACAACATCTGACATTACAAGCCCTAAGCCTGGTGTCTGTTTGACCCAAGAGATGGCACAGAGGTTACTCAACTGCCCTAAGTATATAGGGATGTGCCCCCAAACCCAGGACCCAGTTTCCACACCTATGTGAACACACCACAGGTCCAGCGTTCCATGACACAAAAAGATGCAGGAAAAGCCAGGCACAACCAAGTGAGCCAAGTAAGAGAGCACCACTGCCACCACAAAGCTGCCTCTCATGCTCCTGTAAGGAAGGATGGACCCCAGTAGCTCCCCTTTCCTTGGTAGTCTCTGTACCCATCAGCTGGAGTTGGGAGGAGCCAGCTCCACAAGAAGGAATGTCAGGCACCAAGCCAAGCTCCCAGCATGCCACATGAAGAAGCACTTGTCCTGGAACACTCCCAGGATAGCTGTCATTCTTGAGTCCCCCTGGCAACCAGGCACAGCACTGCCCTCACTCTCTAGCTCTGACAGGAAATGAGTTTGCCATCCTTCTTTAGCTGGGACTTTCCCAATGCCATGAACATGGCTCAGATCCAGGTGGTCTTTCTATAGTCAGCAAGGGAGAACTCAAACTTCCCCAGAGACCACAGACCACCGCTTGTCAATGCAAAGACACGGGGCCCATCTCTCAGTTAGCCTCTAGGAACATGTGCCAGGATACTTTGACTGTAAACAAACTAAAAAGCAAACACAAGAGGAGTCTTCAAGGATGCCCTCCCTCTGCCCCCATGCACTGAAACCCTGCTGGGCCTTAAGAGACCACTGCATGAACTGTCTGCTTCAGTTCAAAAGGACATTCATGACAGTATGTGCAGGCCTCAGGGGCAGAAAGGGAGGAAAGAGGGAAATAAGCATTTATTAAGCATCTGCTGTAACCAAATACCCCACTAACAAAGCGCTTCACAAGTACCTCACAACAACCCTGGGAGGTAGGCGCTGGAATTATCCCCTTTGTGCAGCTGAGGAAACTCAGTTAGGGAGAAGCTAAGTGACTCGCCCAGTGTCACACAGCCGGAAGTCTTTGAGGCAGGATTTAGATTCAGTTCTTCTGCTCCTGGCCTAGCACCTTCTGCACTCTGCCACTACTTGAAAGAAACCTAACAATCCCTCCCTCCCCCCCCCCCCGCCGTGAACAGGTACACACACATGTCAACAGATGCTCCAGCAGCCCGCAGAGCCCATGGGCGAGGACTTCCCTTGCAGGAAGCAGGCCACAGCCTGCCTATGCACCAAGGTCCCTGGGCTCGGCCCTTCTCCCTTCCAAAGGGCACATTTTTATGAGGATACGCCTGACTCTGTCCCTCCATCTGTATTCCCTACTCGTTTTCTGTTGCGGTCTGCTGCCCCCCAACACTGTGGAACTCAGCAGGGGCCTAGGAAACTACAATGCCACAGCCTACAGTCACATGACACTTCCCCAGCTCCAGTGTTAAAAAGGCAGACCCGTTTCCAGGGGACATCTGAGGCTATTAGTCCAGGCCACTTCCTGGACTAATAAATCAAAATTTATTTAGGACTCAGGACTAAATTTATTTAGGACTAAAACAAATCCTTGTATTGAGGGGATTTGTTCTGTTTGTTTTGGAGTCAGGCAAAGGGCCATGCTCGAGGACCTAGCGGGCCACATGTGGCCTTGAGGTCACAGGTTCCCCACATCCACAGGCACTTGTCTTATCCAAAAAAGACAGGCTCTGGAGGATGTACATCTAAGTACATTTTTCATCCACTTGGTTCTTCCTTTGTGGATGGTCAAACCAAACAGGAATGACTGTAGATCACTGCACACGATGGGATCGGCAAAGAGAAGCTCCATCACAGAGAATCATTCTTCAACAGAACTCTTCCACAAATACCTCTGGAAGCACCCATAGGCCCATTTTACACTTCCGAGATACTAATCACCAACGATATGAACAAGGTTCCTCCTGTTCTATCTTTCAAAGAATCCCAAACAATTCTGATACGTAGATAGGAAACAAGAGGAAGGAGGCACCATTTTGTCCTACCTAAACATACACATTTTTGTAACCAAACAATAAACCTGAGCAATGAAATCTAGCACTCTCTAAATTTTTCTGTCCGTTGCAAGATAAGATGGCAAAGAAGTGTCACTGTGGAATGTTACTTGCTAAAGACTAGCTGTTCCCCTACATTCCACCTTGGAGTTATGGCTTCTGGAGGCAGCAAGGCACAGCGGAAGGTGAGAAGAGCTAGGCTGAAATTCTGCCTCAGACTGCTGGGTAAGTCACCTAACTTCTCGAGTCCTCTGCATTCTCATCTGGACAATGGGGGGTGGCCCCAATGACCTCCAAAATTCTTCCCCTTCTAACTCTATGATCCTGTGATCATCAAGGATGTCCTTGCTCGGGGGCAGCTAGGTGGCGCAGTGAATAGAGCACCGGCCCTGGAGTCAGGAAGACCTGAGTTCAAATCCGGCCTCAGACACTCAACACAAAAACTAGCCACGTGACCTTGGGCAAGTCACTTCACCCCAACTGCCCTCTAAAAAAAAGCAAAAAAAAAAAAAAGGATGTCCTTGTTCCTCAGATGATTCTCATAAAAACTGTTCCTCAATGGTGAGGTAGGCATAGCAGCCATTAGCTGTTGAGGGTCTTGGTCACTTTTCTTTGATACTCGTAAGGTCAGAGACTTTTCCCACACCTCTAAGATCTCTTCTTCCTTCCTATTCCTTGTGAATAAGCCCCACAATGACTCATCACCAGGTCCCCCCCACCAAGGATCTCTCTTGGTCCATCTGTTCTAATCATGTCGCTCCTCTTGATCCGTTCTCTCTGGGATGACCTCGGCAGGGGCTCGGCTGGCCCTACTGAGGGCTCTGGCTTGCAGATCTTTCCATTTTTCCTGTGTGTGGAGGTCCCTCCACTCTTCTCTTCTGAATGCCCCCAGGATGACTCTGGTTGGGTCACCAGACTTTCTCTCAATCCATTTCACCATCTCTGGTTTCTGAGGCAGCACTGCTCAATTGAGCGTCTCCTTCTTTGTAAGAGCTTACACATTATTACAGATTATTTTCTAAGCCAGAGTGATCTGTGGCCCGGTAAGTCAATAGTGTTTTCTGGCAGAGGTGCTTCTGAGTTATCTTTGGTTGCTTGTGGCAGCTGGGCTTCAGTGTGAAATTTCTGTCACCTACGACCTTTCTTCTGTCCATACCCTCTTTTCTATCAGAAGGAGGATGGAGTTGTTTTCATTGTACCCCCTGGTTTTTTTTCCCATTTATATTCTTTCTTCTAGCTTTCTAGTAATTTTGATCTTGGCTTTTAACAAGCTGGCAGTCTGATTATACTTCCACCTCAGTAATGAGTCATTCCTCTTTGTTAGAATGTAATCAGAGAGAGAAGGAGGGAAGGAGATATGGGAGGCTCACCTTGCCCAGTGCCGTGTTCATGCCCTCCCTGCTGCCTCCCTCAACCTTGCTCCTAACCCATGTCCTGCCCTGCCAGGTTTTTTTGGTTTGCAGAGCAGGGTCAAGACACAACAACACTGCAGCTATGTGCAATACTGACTGGAGACAGCTGAGCTACAGACTGCAGAACCAATCAGGAGGCCACAGCAGCAGCCTAAGGGAGAAGTGGGGAGAGAAGAAATGCAGACTTAGAAGGGAAGGTGCCCCATCTCACAGGGGCCTCAGGGAGTTAGTCAACATTGCAGATGGGATCTGAACCCAGCTCCTCTGACCGCAAAGCAATGCTCCTGGTTTACAGTGGACTATGCTTCCGCCCCCAAGGGGAAAAGCAGCTAGCTATAGATGTTGGGGGAGCAAATTCACAGGCCATGGAGACTGACTAGAAATGGGGGCTGGAGGGGTGGTGGGAAAAGAAGACTGAGGCTGCAGAACTAAGTGACCAGAAGGGCGGTCGTGCCCTCGGCAGAAGCGGAAGAAGTCAAGAACGGAGGAGACTTTGCCTGACGTAATGAGCCGTTGGTGATACAAGCAAGATCTGGGTGATGTGTAGCTTGGGAGAAAGGCTGAGGGTAGACAGCCAGATCTGGGAGTCATCTATCCCCAGACACTGGCTGACGGGCTCACTGAGTGCGTGAGTGAGAGTATACAGAGAAGGGAGCTCATGGCCAGCCTAGCTCCACCTTCCGGCCTACAGACACACAGATGTGCATGTTCATGGCCATAGCTCTACAGCTACTGTGTGCAGACATCCCGGCACACACAGACACACACAAAAGCACCTTCTTGAAGTCTCTATGGTTCACCCGCCTGAATGCCGACCCAGACAGCAATGATAACAATGACAGAGAGAACTTTAAAACTCAGAGAGTGCTTAAGATGGCTGGGCTTCACCGTAACCTTCGGAGGTCAGTGCTACAGGGACGGCCATCTCTGTTTTACAGCTTGAGAAACTAAGGCACAGAGATTAAATCATCTGCCTGGGTCACCCAGTTACTAAGGACAGAAGGGAGGACCTGAATCTAGAGCTTACAATTACATCATTCTTTCATGACTCAGAAGACTATCTTCAAAACACCCAACAACGTATCACTCTGTAGGCAATTCTAAGGATAGTCTCCCAGATCTGAGCTGGCATTGGGGGCACCAGTGACATGAAGCCTTCACTGCACAGCCGGTCACCTCAGTGACACAATGAGCCACTGGAGAAGGAATAGAGTGCCGTGAGTAGGTTTTTGAAAAGCCTGATTAATCATTTGGAATCTGTTTGGGGAGAAAATAGCAGGAGAAGCTTGCTACTCAAAATAAATTCTAAAAAACCAAAAGGAGGAAAGTTCTGTATAAGCAGAAAATTCAGAAATACACACAAGAGTGGCCTTCATAGAAGGTACATGATACAACAGGGCTGGGAAACCTGCAACCTGCAATGGTCTCTTTAAAGAGCTCCAGATATGCAGAACATCATACCTCATCTAATTCAAATCATCCCTTGCCTTCAATAACTCCAAACCCTACAGTTCCCAGGACCCAGATTAAAAGAGCAGTCAGAGTAGGAATTAAAAATAAGGCAAACATGTTCTAGGAAAAAACCAGCAGCTCCCTTTGCTCTGTAAAGAAATGGGAACCACATATTTTAGACTAAGAAATAAGAAGTTCAGTTCCAGTCAGTGGTCAAATCATTATCCTTAGAAAGAAGGTAAATCAAATATTAATGAAAATGCCAGAGCTTGGGGGGGGGGGGGTTAGGTGGCGCAGTGAATAGAGCACCGGCCCTGGAGTCAGGAGTACCTGAGTTCAAATCCGGCCTCAGACACTTAACACAAAAAACTAGCCGTGTGACCTTGGGCAAGTCACTTAACCCCAACTGCCCTCCAAAAAGCAAAAACAAAAACAAAAAACAACAACAAAAAAAGAAAATGCCAGAGTGCTGTGGCAAAGGAAGGAGTCACCAGATATCAGCCACTGGGCTCCATTCAATCCCATGTCCTCCCCTACCCCCAGATAAAACACCACACCCACTCCTGCTCCTCTATCATCCCTTGAACCCAGGAGCTCAGAAGCCACAGCCAACAGAACTGAAAGTGGGAGTTTACCGAGTCCTTCTGAGGCTTTAGGGGACAGACCCCCATAAAGGAAAACATACTCTGTACTGTCATTATCTGAATGGAGACTGTGTACAGCCAAACCCTTCAAGCCCCCTTTCAATAATTATTCTAAAGAAACTGATGATATTTTGAGATAACACTGGACCAATCAATCTTGGTTCTATGTACAAAGGCTGTGTGTGTGTGTGTGTGTGTGTGTGTGTGTGTGTGTGTGTACATGAGGACAAGGCAGAGGCAATCTGGCAGCTGAAGTTAAAGCTAAGAAACAGCTGGGAAGAACAGGTCCCAAATACAAGGCAAGTCTCCATTTCAATGCCAAGATTCCACCCAAAGGGAGGCAAATCCAAAAACTGGAATGGGAAGGAAGAGGAGGCCAGAAGCACTTCCCACAAGCACTCTCCTCCTGGACCTGTATTTGCTAATTAAAAATCCACCTACCACAATCCTGGAAAGTTATCACAAACCATTTCCACATGTGACAAAGGAAGGAACCCCTATATGTGACAGAAATGTGGCAGGAGGGGGTCCTCTAATTAACACAAAAAAATTTTCCATAAGCAAAAGTTACCTTAGTTCATGTTTACAAGCAAAGACCTTTGCTATGGAAACAAAGCTCACTAAAGCCTGGGTGGAAATACTTAAGAATCTGAAACACCAATCCAAAGGCTACTGCCTGCCACCCGTCCAAATGAGAAGGTTATGCCTGTCTGTGGACCAGAAAATAAAACCCCGCCCAAAGCCCAGAGAATCCTGCATATCTCTATATCTGTATCTTTATCAAACAGGCAGGCAGCCAACTAGCATTTATGAAGTTTTCAGAGGGTAAGCATTTAAGAAAGAAAGCCATCAATAATAGCTCCTGCTCCCAAGAAGCTTGCATTCTAACGAAGGAGATAATACATAAATAATCAGGCACATGCCAAGACACATAAGGAGGGAAGGGCAAGCAGGGAATGCTATAAAAGGTGAGACTTTAGCCAAGCCAAGGAAGCGAGGGGATGTCAAGGGACCCGAGGAGGGGAGCATTCCATGGAGAAGAGCCAAGCAAGACAAGAATCTCAAAGCCATGTATTTTAGAACTGGAAGGAATGGAGGAAACCACTCTGGAACCCCAGTTTTCTCATCTGTGAAAATGAGGGACTTGAGGCTAGCTCCCTCAGGTGCCATCCACTGAAATCCAATGATTCTGCCATCCTCAGATCAATGGTCTCTAGCATCGCTTGGATCCTCCAGAAGCTCCCACATCTGCAGGCACCATTTTACACGGAGAGGAAGGAAGAGATGGGCTCCAGCTCCGTCTCTTCAGCATAGCAGCTGTTGGAGCCCGGGCTTTGCAAGTCACAGAGCCTCTCCCTGGCCCTAGGTGACTCCTCTGAGCTCCCCCTATACAGCTGGAAGCACTGGTCAAGACCCAGCACTTCAAACATCAGAGAGCAGTGCCATGTGCCTCCTCTACCACCTAGAGACCTCTTCTCTGTCACATGCTACTCAATCCCAGCTGGCAAGAGATAGGGGAAGGGAGGCATGGGGGGACAGGTGTCCAAAGCAAAAAGGACATGTCACAGAGAAGAACCCAGGCTCTGCAACTAGGGTAAGAAGCAAGATCATGTCTTAGACAAGTGTTTGCCAGACACTGAAAGAGAGAACTTGGGGCTGAGTCAACAGCCTTGGGGCTGAACACCCTCCTCCTCCTCTGAACTCTGACAGGGCATGACCACGGCAGCTCAGTGGAAGATGAGAATGGATTTCTAAGGCCCTTCCCAGTACCTCTCCACAAATGCTTCCAAGCAGTGATAGGAAGGACAGGAGGATCCTGTCAACAAAAGAAACGATGCTAAAAGTTGTTCATTCTTGGATGCAAACCAAATTCAAATCCAAATTAGTCTCTATGCCGACTGTGTTATGTACAAGGAAGGCTTCCCAAGCTGTACTGTGGGGGTGACCTATTTTCACAGGGACTCCCTTTATCACATATGCCTCATCCAGTCAGTCAATAAACATTTATGGGGTGCTTCCTATAGGCCAAACAGTGTGCAAAGTGCTAGGGATACAAAGAAACACAAAAGCCAGCCCCTGCCCTCAAGGAGATCACAATCTAACAAGGGAGATAATAAATAAACACACTACCAAGAGGACACTAATAATTAGGAACAATTAACAGAAAGAAGCCACTCAACTTGAACAAGTGGGATTATGGATCTTTTCTAGCCAACATGCCTGTGCCCCTGGGCTTGATGCCATGAGCACATTGTAGTCTCCCAGTACCAGTGCCTGGGGGGATCTCCCTCCTCCATCTGGACTCTGGGCTCAATCTCCTCCATCATGGTGGTGAACATACGTTTCCATTTTATGAAACGTGGCTCACGATTATGACAGAAAGGCCAAATGAAGTTCTCCGGCATATTTTTAAAGGAACCTTTAACTTTCTTTTTTCTATAAGGACAGGAAGAGACAACCCATTTAAACGCTTTATCTACTTTCAAATTAAATCACCACACAATAAGGACAGGGGCAGGATGGTTCATTTTCTATATTGTTAAGACAGTTACATGATAGGAAAGGTGTGCTCTCCTTGACCCCATGATGCTGGTCTGGCTGCTCCATCTCCTGCTCAGGCCTTGACCCCAGCTGGGCCCCAGGCCTGGAGCACTCCACCTCCTCATCTGCACCTCCTGGCTTCCTGCAGGTCCCAGCTCACAGCCCACCTTCTACGAGGAAACTTTCCTGATGTCCCTCAATGCTGGCACCTTCCTGACCTCCCCTCTGTGCTGTGGATAGAGCTGTTGGCATGTGGTCTTTCCCAGGAAACCGGGAACTGCCTTTTTTTTTTTTGTATCCCCAGTTCTTAGTTCAGTGCCTGGCACAAAGGAGGCACTTAATGTTTCCTGACTACCATACAATATCACTTGGGAAAGAAAGCCTGATTGCTCCCTATGAAGCCCATTGGGAACACACTGGCTCTGCATAGACGATCCTCATATAAATGTAAAGAGAAGTGTGTACGCATACACGCACACGCACACGTGCACACACATGCACACGCATGCACATGCACACGCACGCGCGCGCGCGCACACACACACACACACACGGATAGACACAGATCCCCTTACCAGACAAATTTTATTGATGGGCTGTCTCCCTGACAGTGGCCTCCAACATCCCCTTCATCTCTTCTGGGTCCAATCACTCTAATCCAGTTGGCTTGGCCATCTTTGTTCCCCACCATGCCCTTTCAACAGCCTCTAAAGAATATCTGGGGCTCTGACATCAAGTATTTGGGCTTACAATGGGGAAAAAACTTGTTAGAAACATCTTTGGAAGATGGTAGACATGGGGCAGTCACCCAGCCGAACTCTCCCAACATTCCCCTCCCCACAACTTTAAAATAAAACCTCAAATCAAATTTTGGAGTGTCAGAGTCAACAAAAAATCCAGAAAACTTAGGAAGTCAGCAGAAGTCTGTGACACAAGAACCCACAGGCAAGGCAAGGCAAGGCAGCCTCAGGAGATCTCAGTCCAGAGAAAGGAAAGCGGACAGACAATTGGTCAGAAAGAGATGACAAGGGAAGTCCAGCTAGTTCTGAATGGCAACACTACTGCCCACACAAAGTTCCAGGGACCCTGGTCAGAGTTCCAAGGCAAAGGGAACACCAGCACTTGTGGCCGCAGGGACCAGAAGCCTTTCTCGGTAAAGAGCAGAGCGCAAACCAGGAAACTGGTGACCACACGTCTCCTAGGCTCCCACCACTTTAGAAGCACCAAAATTTGCAAACCCCCCAAATTAGCTCTGAAACATCAGCATGAAAAAGTCTGAAGCTTGGGACAGAGCCTAACTTTAACATAAAATTGTTTAAAGTGAAGAAACAGGCTGGAATTTGACCATCAAAGGTTACTAGGGTGGCAGGTGAGATCAAGACATAAATTTAGAACAAGGTAATAATGTGAAAACAGATAATAACTAAAGCCTCAAAGAAAAATGCTAATGGACCCAGGGACAACAAGAATTCCAGGAAGAGCTCAAGAAAGAGCTGAGAATGGTCGAGGCAAAATCTGATAAAGAAATGAGTGATGCAAAAAAATATGAAAAGGGAATGATCAGTTTGGTAAAAGAGGCAAAAAAAAAAAACCTGAAGGAAACACCTTAAAAAACAGAAGAGGTCAAATGGAAAGAGGTACAAAAGCGAGGTGGAGAGGGAAGGAGAGGATTTCGAAGGAAGAATTTTCAAAACAAATGCTGAAAATTGTTTTTCCATGTAACTGGGGGAAAATAAAATACTAAATATAAAAAAAAAGCTCACTGAAGAAAATGATTCCTTAAAAATCCCAAAAGATATGCTAATCTGATACTTACACACTGAAGAACGATGGTAGGAAAATATTAAAATCTTTGTTTTCCATTAAAAAAATAAGAATCGGGCAAGTGGAATCCAATAACTCCACATGACATCAAGAAACAATAAAACAAAGTCAAAAGAATGGGGGAAAATAGATGAAAATGTGAAATATCTCACTGGAAAAACAAGTGACCTGGAAAAGAAATCAAGGAGAGATCATTAAAAATTACTAGATTACCTGAAAGCCATAATCAAAGAAAGAGCCTACACATTGTATTTCAAGAAATGATCAAGGGAAACTGCCCTGATATCTCAGATCCAGAGGGTAAAATAGAAATTAAAAGAATCCACCAACCACTACCTGAAAGAAATCTGAAAATGAAAACTCTCTCAGAAATATTATAGTCAAATTATAGAGCTCCCAAGTCAAAGAGAAGATCCTTCAAGCACCCAGAAAAAAACCAATGCAAATACTGTGGAATCACAGTAAGGATCACACAAGATGTAGTGGTTTACGTGGTAAAGGAACAGAAGCCTTGACACATGATATTCTGGAAGGCAAAAGAGCTAGGATCACAACCCGAGTATAACCCTTCAAGGGGTAACAAAAGATATTTAATGAAAAGGATAACTTCCAGCATTCCTGACGAAAAGACCAAAGCTGAATAAAAATCTGACAATTAAACACAAGACTCAAGAGAAGCACAAAATGGTAAACATGAAAGAGTAATCATAAAGGTCACAATAAAGTTAAACTGTTTATATTCCTATAGGAGAAGATGATACATGTAACTCCCAAGAACGTGCATCATTATTAGGGCAGCTAGGTGGGACAGTGGATAGAGCGCTGGGTATGGACTCAGGAAGACTCATCTTCCTAAATCACAATCTGGCCTGACACTGGCTGTGTGACCCTGGGCAAGTCACTTCACCATATTTGCCTGGGTTTCCTCATCTGTAAAATGAACAGGAAAAGGAAATGACAAATCACTCCAGTCTCCTTGCCAAGAAAACCCCCAATGGGGCCACAAAGAGCCAGGCATGAGTAACAACACCAACAAAGGCCAATTAAAAGGAGTGTGAATTCGAGTAGATTATATTGGAAAAATCTGAAAGGGAGGTGGCAGAAGAGAGAAAAAGAATGTCACAAATGTTGTCACATAAAAGAGGTAGCCAAGGAAGAGCATCTACAATGGAAGGAACATGGAAAAATAGGGGACACCGACACACTGTTAGTGGAGCAGTGAACTGGTCCCACCATTCTGAGAACAATTTAGAACTATGGCCAGAGGGCTTCTAAAACTCTGCAGACTCTTTGACCAAGCAATACCACTAAGTCTGTATCCCAAAGAGATGGAAGGAAAAGATCCTAAAATATGTACACACACACCCTTCTTTTTGTGGTGGCAAAGCATTAGAAATGGAGGAGATGCCCATCAATTGGGGAATGACTGAACAAGTTGTGGTACATGACTGAGATGGAAAACTATTGTGCTATAAAAAATGAGAAGTGGATGGTTTCAGAAAAACCTGGCACAACCTCTATGAACTGATACAAAGTGAAGAACCGGGAGATCATGGCACTCAGTAACAGCCAAGTTGTAATGATGATCAACTGTGAAAGACAGGGCTACTCTAATCAATACAATGATCCAAGACAATTCCAAATGATTCATGATAAAAAAAAAAAATGCCTTCCACTTTCAGAGAGAAAACCAACGAACTCCGAGTACAAATTGTAGTTTTCCCATTTTCTTTATTTTTCTTGCTTTTGAAAAAAATGGCTAAGCATGTTCTACATGATTTCACACATATAACTGATATCTTCTAGGCAGGCGGGGGAGGGAGGAAAAGAATTCGGAATTCAAAAGTTTAAAAGAAAAGAATGCTAAACATAAATCAATAATAACTTGAAAATGATGAAAAGAAACACCTTTGCAGATCTTTTCCACTTTCTCCTTTTTGATCCCTCTAATTACTGTTGGCAGCCAATTTTAAGATCCTTTAACCCCACTGGATTTCCTCAATCACTTTTTCAAAACCTACAAGACTGTGATTTCAAGAACCAGAAGACTCCCAGTGTGAGGGGAGTGATGGGAACACATCTTTCTATGGCTCTGAAGCCTAATCTCCATCGAGTCTCAAAAGAGCCCAGTGGAGTACATAGGTGATACATACAAACCTAGAGAAGGAAGACCGGAGGGGAAGTAAACCGCAGACCTGTCACATCAAAGACAGAACAAGCCTCATTTTCAGTCCCAGAAGGCAAAACCTCAGATGGAGAGAAGGAAGGTAGAGAAGAGGGAAAGGAACAAGTGTTTCTGCAATCTACCAAATGCCAGGCATTGTGCTAATAAGCATTTGGTAAATATTCTCTCCTTCAATGGAAGAAGCAGATTCCAGCTTGAAAAGAGGGGAAGCTTGCTTACTCAAGTTCTTCCCACAAGGAAAATGAGCTCGCTGCCTTGGGAGCACCATCTCCCAGAGATCTTCAGGCAGTAGTTGGATGGGTGAGATAAGGACATTTCTGGCCAGTTACGTATGGCTCTGGTGACTTCTGAAGCCCCTTCCTAACCTGAAGTTCTATGATTCCCCATTTTATAGATGAGAAAACTGAAGATTAGGTTAGGGGAAGAGAAGTGCAATGACTCCCTCCAGGTCATACGGTGAGGAAGTAGCGTGAGGAAGTAGCGAGGCATGGGCTCTCAGCTGAGGCAGAGCCCCACTGCATGACAACCGTCTCCACTAACAAAACATCCTTCTCTAGAACCCTTCTGCCAGGAAAATGGAGGTTCCCACTGTAATCTGCAGTCTCTGCAGAAGGGAGCCCTCGGGGTTCTTCCACTGAGAGAGTAGGTCACAGTAACAGACTGCTAGAAATCATGCTACTCCCACCCATGCTGCCAGGAATCTGCTCGTTACAAGATGGCGCCGCCTGGGAGACCTGGGAATCCATACTGTATACTGAAAAACCAAGCTTCCAGAGGCTCCAAACCTAGCCTGTGGTACTAGGACGTGAGTGCGCTGCATATCCCAGATAAGCTATGTTAAATAAAACAAGATTAACACGGGGCTAGCTGATATGATTCACTGACTCAAAACACCAAAGCACTGTGACCACGGAGAAGAAGTCCAGGGTCATCCAGGACAAGCCCCTCATTTGAGAAGCAAGGGGAGTGAGGCTCACAGAGGTCCAGTCACCTGGCCAAGGTAGACCTGTGATGATCAGGAAGTGAGAACAATCTATGCCTGAAAATGACAAAGAATGGAGGAGGGTGGCCGTGGGGAAGTCCCCAAATCACTTTCAAATGGCTTCCAACACAGTGGGGGAGGATAGCAAGGCTGAGCATAGGATCACAAGATTGCTTACTCCGGCACTTGCTAAGCCATTTCCCCGGCACTTGCTAAGCTATTTCCCCCAAACTCAGGGTTTCAAGCAATGTGAATTAGCATTCTATGAAAAATGCTGATGCGGCTGAGCTGGAAAGAGAGCCACGTGCCAGGAAAGGAGCCGGGGACTTGGGCCAGAGGCTGCAGGTTCAAATACCCTTGCTCCACCATGTGCTACATTTGTGACCCCATCTGTAAAAGAAATGAGACGTCCAAGGTAATCATGAAAATAAACACTCTTTCTATACCCAAAAGGCTCAGGAGAAGTGACCATTTTTGACTCTGAGAAGGTTTCCTTTCTTCTTTGCTCCCAAGAGTCCCAATTCCCCACCCTTTATCTCAGGGGAATTCCTTAATCCAGACTCCAAGCCCTTGCCTCCCAACCCACTGTGGTCAGTATCTTCCAAGCCCAAAGTGCTCCACAGCCAGACCGGTCTGGGACTAAGATAAAATGGACCATTTAGGATGAGTCACTAATGAGCACTTCTGCTTCGTCTCAAGGTAGTAAAACCAGTCAACGTCCAAATGCCAAATTACTCAGATGCCAACTTTCAGGGCCGGTTTAGGTTTTAGGAGAGACCCCAGAAATCATGACTTAGGGATGGAACAGCCTTCCAAGGCCTTCTTTCACAGCAGACCGAGATGTCTAGTTCAAAGGCAGCAGTAACACCCAGGATCCTCAGAAGCCCCATCACTGCAGAAGTCTCAGAACTAGCCATCAGCTTTGGTTTTAAATCACCAGAGCACCTCTTGACACACCCATTCCAAAGTGAGACTACCTGGCTGCCTAGTTAGGAGGGGCAAGTGAAGACTGGTCAATGAAGCGCCAGTTCTGTCTGTGTGAGCAGCTTGTGGAAGGGGCCCACAATCCAAATCACACAGAGCCCTTTGCTGACCCCACCAAGCACCCGGGCACTGGCAAGGTCAGCCTCCCAGAGATTCTCTTTGGAAACCACCTGCTGCAACCCCGAAGCTACCTTGAAGGAATCCAGACCTTCACCCCACACACACACCCACCATAAGTGACAAGGGACAGGCTAAGGATGAAGGACAAGAAGGGGTTCACTCACCTCCTGGGCTAGATGTTCGTGGGAGCAGAGAGAAGAGCTCTGCCAGCCCTGGCCAAGCGCTGTCTGTTCTGGGAACAAAGAACTCTGGTCTCTAGGGCTACCCCTTCCAAGAGCAATTAAGAGAATTAAAAAACCCGTTTCAAAAGCAAGACACACACTTAGCTCTTCAAACACTCTCAATTTTGCCTTCTATTTGCCAAAAAGCTAAGCCAGAACTCCAGTGCCTCACTAATCTTCACTCCATTTAGCTATAAAAGCTAAAAGCTGAAATAAACAGAATTGCAGTGATTTTTATTCCTGAGAGATCTCCCATCTCAGCCCCAATCTTTTTATGAAATATACTGTGGGACACCTGTCCCTGCTGTAGCTGTGTATACATCACAGCCAAAACAACAAAGCTTACAGTGCCAAAAAACTGGGAGAAGACAGGACAAGCGACCAGAACCTCCCCAGCAGAGACCACTTTAGATGTACTCCTAAATATCGAGAAGGGGAGAACTTGGCCTATACATCTTTTTAAAAACAAACTTTTTTTTAAACCTGATGCTGTCAGTAGGTAGCAGTGAGCCCCACCCCCAAACTAGAAAGAAGGCCATGTCGCCTCACCATTTCAAGGGCCCTGGGGGGAAGGCCGGGCAAGCCCAAAAGAAAAGCTCCTTCAGGACAACAGAGCAAGCTCAAGGTCCACACAAGCTATCCATGTAGAGGAGATGAAAGGTGAACCAAAGGCATTAACAGTGAGCTCAGGTCCATTATGGGCTTTTACTCAATGTATGTAACATGGGGAGGAAAAGTCATTTATATGAGATGTTAACTGTAAAATACATGCCTGGGTTTGGTTGTTATAGGGGCCAAAGGGAGAGACAAAGTCACATATTTAAGTATGAGCACAATTCACTAACTTTTTTTGCCCTTTGGGTATAAGGAGAAATAATTAAGATCTTCCATGAAAATAAAATCTTCCCTGATTCTGGGCTCTCTCAGGCCTCTGAGGAGCCCACAAATGCCCTTAGTATTCCTCTCAAAAGGCTAACAAGAAACTCTGGGCCTGATTCTTTTAACTTCAAGGGCTTGGGAGGTCCACTGTAGCACTGAAAAATGCTGATCACTGGGGGGAGGGGGGGAGAAGGGGTTGTCTCCTTCAGGACTTTCCTCCTCTTTTTGTCTGCCTTTGGCACCTTCTGGGCCAGAGACTCTCTTCCCCAGCTCCCTGAAGGCCACATGTTGTAGCAACCTTCCTGACACCATGCAGGGCTCTGGGGGGGGGGGGGGAGGGGGGCTGCCGATGCTGCCCTCCTATAGGCCAGAAGTGGTTGCTAAGGGGGAGGTTGCTACCAGTGGGCCTGTGGAGACAGCCTGCCATCTCTGGGGAATCAGGACCCCAACTCCACAGTCTGCCCAAACCTGTTCACCCAAGGGCTCTTAGCTTGGGAACAGCCCATCTCTGCACCTGCTCCTGGCCCTGGATGAAGCCTAGAGAGGCTCAAGAGTTAGGGAAAACAAGGCGCACAGCAACCAACTTACTGCCCAGGTTTGTGGGGCTTAGAGGCATCCTCCCCCCACTCCCTCTGCTTCTCCTCTGTGCCCTCCCCCAAACGCCATGAGCCAGTCTTCCCTTCCCCAATGCTGCCAGCCCTCACGGTGGGGCCTCCTCCCTTCCCTCCTTAACTACCTCTTCCTAATCACACGGCTTGGTCATTCCCTCCTCAACCTTCTAGGTCTCCAACTGTCCCAGGCTAAAGCACAGTGGTAGAGTGAGGAGGTGAAGGCTCTCTCACAAGCTGCTCTCCACCAATGGGATCTCAGGCCTGTAACATGGCGGGGGGCCAGGAGCCACAGCCCATGCTTATCAGCCAATGCCCAGTGCACCATGAGCACTGTCTGTTCACACAGCGGTAGCCACAGACAAGCCCAGTGCTGGTCACTGTGACTCTGTATCTCCAGGGTTTGGCACCTGACACCAGGTACTTAAGAAATGTTTGCTGACTGTTTATGGGAGTTCATCTTAGAGAAGATGACAGAAACAAGCTATCTTAGGGACCAAACACCGAAGGCAGCTTGGTTGAGAGGGCAGTCATACAGCATCACCCCTTCAGAAAAGACAACGCAGAGTGGCAGAGGTGAGCTCTAAGACTGGCAGAAGCTTAGAGCAATGGACAAATCCAGAAAAACCTCAGCAACGCACTGCGGGGGCCAGAGTCTGCTCCCGGCGATGACCAATGGCGGACAAGAAGCAGCACATGCCCAGACCAAGGCAGGTAGCCCACAACAAGAAAGCAAAGGAAGTCACGGAGAGCCCTGAGAGGCCACAATCTGCCAAGTGTCGGAAAGACCCCTCGTCCATGAGGGAATATAAGGAAGCCCAAGTGAGCACCAGCAGCATCGCGAAAACCAGCAGCATCATGAAAACCAGCAGCGGCCAACAGAGGCCCCCTTCCATGTTGAGCTTGGCGGCTCTACATCTGAGCTTGGTTTTCCAACTTCTTCCTAAGGCCCAGCCTGCACCTGATTAGGCACCTCAGGAAGCAGGTGTGGCCCATCACCAGGCCCAGACTAGCCAGCATTCCAACCTGGGGCACAACAAGGGCCTGCACTCTGTGGGCACAGCCATAGGGCCCTGGGAGCTCGGGGACTGGAGGCTGTGCCCCCAGGGCCAGGTAGTTCTACCCTTCACAACTGACCACTCAGCTCTAATCCTTCTTCTCTGTCCTAAGTCCCAAGCTCTAAAGCAGCCTCTGACAACAGACCCCCAAGCCTTGGACAGCTCCTATCACATGAGAAGAGGACCTCAAAAGTCACACAGCTCATTCTAGGCCAAGCTCTTGGAAGACTAGGACAGCTGTACAGTAGGAAGGAGCCCCCAGATTCTAGGTAAGCCTGGACATGAGCACTGCCGTTCATTTCATTCCCCAAACTGGGCTCAGGGATGTTCCATCACGTCCTGGCCCCTTAACCCCTCTCTACTCAGATCCTAATGATCTCCCTCTAGTCTCAAGTAAAGACCAAGCAGACCCCTCCCCCGTATCAGGGCACCCCCAGGATGTAAGGCTGGCAGTGTCTGATTTTGGCTGGCAAAGGACATGGGCTGGTCTAGCATACCTTCAGGTACCTGCACAATGTCAGCTTCTACACCAGTGAGAGAGAAACTAGTGTGCCTGAGATAGCCAAAAGGGGTCTTCCTGGACCCTTCCTACCATTTCTGTGAGGACCCCTAGCCCTCCACCAATTCTATAGCCACTCCCCAGTCCATTCCAATTACATACACACCTAGCATGGTCAGAACTCATGTAGGGTGACCATTCTGTCCAAACACTGGGACACAGTCTGATAAAGGACATTCACAGAATTAGAGGATCCTAGAACTGGAAGCTGGGAGGAATCTCTACCCACCTCCTCATTTCACAGAGGGCCCTGGAAGCCTAGAGAGGGAAGGAACTCACTGCTGTCACATCCAGGTGGCAGGGGGCAGGGAACAAGGTCTGAAGCCAGGCCCTGGGAGCTTCCCGCACCACCACAGTGTCCTGCCGACAATGGGGCAGAAAAGGCCCCATGTGGCCCAATTGGGCACAGTCACTGAGTTCTGATCAGAATCAGAATCACAGAATCTCAACCACGGGCAGTGGTCCACAGGGGCTGTCTGCTCTGTTGGCATGACTGCCAATGAAGGGTCCACGTGGTTCCCCACAGGAAAGAACAGACACTAGAGGGGAAACTTCAGAAGTCATTCATCAGGATTTCAAAGGACTCACCCTCTGGGCCTGCAGAGCACTGCCTGGGGGGTGGCTAGGCAGTACAGCGAATAGAGAGAGAGGACAGGCCCTGGAGTCAGGAGGACCTGAGTTCAAATCCAGCCTCAAACACTTCACTAACACTCACACTCACACACACACACACACACACACACACACACACACACACAAGCTGTGTGACCTCAAGCAAGTCACTTAATCCCAACTGTCCTACCTGCCCCCCTCAAAAAAAAAAAAAAAAAAAGAACATTGCCTGGACTCAGGACTCTGCAGGCCCAGGTTGCTCATGCAGCCAGAGAAGGGCAAGCTTTCTCACTGGTAAACAATCATTCACTTCAACAAACATTTACTCAGCACCTACTGTGTAATACAGGCCCAGCCTCTGCCCCCTCCTGCCCTGCCCCCCAGGGTTCACATTCAAATGGGAGAAGGAAACACATCAAAGGGAACTGAGGGGGGACAACGGGGAGGAATGTGGGCTGGTGCAGGGGGCAAAGTCTGGGCAGTGAAAGGCGGCTAGTCCTGGGCCCTTCCTCAATCACCATGGAGTAAGTACTTAGGGAAAAACAGACAAGCTTCAACCACCTCCCCTAGGAGGGGGAAGGAGGAGGAAGAGGAAAGGGGAGATGAAGGGGAAAGGGGAGGGGGAGGAAGAGGAAGAGGAGAAGATGAAGGAGAAGGAGGAGACAAAGCGTATGGCCAGGGTCCCCTTCTCCTAGAAATCTTCAAGGTTTTTCCTAAGGCTGAAGTCACCTCGCCAACAAGAGAGGAGGCTCTCGAGGCCTGGGCAGCCATGGGAGACCCTGGCTCCCACTCTGTCTGCCTCTACCTCTCACCACCCCAACTCTTGGCTAACTGAGCTGAACGGATCCTTCGCCAGCTTTCCTGAGAAGAGAGAAAGCTGCCGTCCTCGACACTGACTTGATGGGATGAGCTAAACGAAGCCCGAGAGGTGCAGGCCCACTTAGTACTCTACAAGGGGCTCTCCCTAGCATGGAAATCACCAGATTCCCCAAGACAAGAAAACCCTTTGGACACAGGCCATCCCCAGACAATCACTCAAGCCCACGGGGCAGGCAGTGCCCTGACAGGGTAGAGGAAACAGACCCCAGGCCCCAGAACCACATAGGGCCAGCTGACCAGCTCCAACAGAGGGACTCTCTTTATGAAGTACTATGGATGTTAATGCCTGTCATCAGACAAGAGGAAGGCTGAGGGCTAGAAACAGCACAGAATGGCTAAGGGAGCAGCCTGGCAAAGGCAATGCCTTTCTGACACGGCTGCAGAAGCCCAAGTGAGGCCCATCCTGAGAGAAAAGGAGAGGATTTGGAAACAGAAGAGCACATGGAGCGAACCAGCCAGCCTCACTGGCCTCCTCCTTACAGAGCTGAGGGAAGGTCTGCACCAGACCCTGAAAGCCTCTTCTTACTCTTGGTTCCATGTATACACCACACAATCACATTACCTTCCCAAGGAAAAGACCAACCTCTCACAATGACCACATCAACCATCCCAGTGCTTCTCCCTCAGACCAGGAGAGTTCAGCCATTTCATGAGTCTGTGGAACTCCCCAACAGATGCAGAGCCCTTTCTCTCAGAGGACCACAGAGCCAGGACGTGAGGGAGGGAGGCCTAGAACCCTGGCCTCTCTGACTCTGGCTCTGATCAGGAAATCCCCGTCCGTCCACCAGTTACCAGCTCCTAAGGACGGGTGCCTTCTCTCTGGGACCTTCTCCCTAGCATTCTCTGGGGGCTGACGTGTGAGCCAGGTCACAAGCAAACACACTTAACCAGTGTTATGAGGGAGCCACTAAAGCAGGAGCCAGGCCTCCCATCATCTTCCTAAGGCCCAGCTCCAATTATACCTCAGTCTCCCCAAGCAAGGTCACATTCAGTCATCAAAATGCAGTTCCCTACTTCCTTCAGTCCTATCGGGCTCCAAAGTTTGCAAAGCACTTTGATAAATAACACTTCACAAAAACTCTGTAAAGCCAGTGCCATTATTATGCCCATTTCACAGATGAGGAGGCTGAGGTTCCGTGACCCGCTGAGGGCCACCCCACTGGGATCTGAACTCAGGTCTCCCTTACTCTGAGCCTAGGGCGCTCCTGCCCACACCAGCCAGCTGCACCTCAGGACCAGGAGCGGCTTCCTCAGTGGGGCAGAACAGGCCTCTCCCAACCTATGAGCCATGCTCTGGCTCAGCTGGGGAGACGCTGAGCCCACCTGGCCCCTTCCCCTCCTCCTCCACATCTAGAAGCTTTTCCTCCCATTTCTGCTCATTGCCATCTCCCCAACCCAAGAACCAGCTAATGTACCTCCTTCCTGGGAAACCCTTTTCATCCCACCAGTCTCAGAACCTCAGAGGCGGCCCTTTGTCGGCACCCCCTTCTCCTGGTGTTTGCCATCCACAACCCTGCAGACTGTCACTATGGTAACCATAACCTGAATCCTGGCTAGGCAGGCCCCTAATGCAGGGGAAGAAAGACCACTTACTGACGTTTAGCAAGGGGCCGGTGCATTCCCTGCTGTGGCTCACAAAATGTGTTTGGTTGTTTTGATTCACATCTAACTCTTTGTCCATTTGAGAGACGAGGAAACTGAGGCAACAAATAGGGTGAAGTGACTCGCCCAGGGACACCCAGCTAGTCAGTGTCTGACTCAGGCCTTCCTGGCTCTTTCCACTGCACCACCCAGGTGCCCACATCAGAAAACATGGTCATCAAAGAGATTTCCCCTTTTTTGTATTTAAGAACCATTCTTGGTATCCTCTTCGACAATTGCCCCAACTCTGTGATGGAGGAGGAAAGGAAGGAGGAGAAAGAGGAAGGAGGGGGAGAGGGGGAGGGGGAGGAGGAGGGGAAGGACGAAAGGGCCCACCTGGGTAGTTTTCGTTCACAGCTGGCCACAGCCAAAACAAGAGAGGACCTGCTGACTGAGCCCAGTGGTACTTGGCTGGGCAGCCGGGCTATTCTAGCTTAGAAAAATCAGCCAGGGCTCGTGCACTCCCCATGGAATCCTTGACAGCGGAGTGCATGCGCAACTCACTGGGGCACTCTAAGGAGACGTTGGCAGCGGTACAAATGACAGGGGCAGCTGCCACCCAGTGTGCGAATGTCACTGGCACCTCATGATTCCCCTCCTTGCCCTTACCTGTTACACTGGGGGGTCCCAGGGCCAGAAGGGAGCACCAAGTTAGCCTTCTTGCTAGCTGGTGCAGAGCTGCACTAGTGGGAGGGTGAAGTGCCAAGGCGTTCTCCCCACCCTCTATTGTAGTGATGGGGTGTGGCCACAATGCCGAAGAGGTGGGCAGCACAGCTTTCCTCCTAATAAGCTATATCCTTCCAATGGAGTGGAAGCTCCCTGAAGGCAAGGACTGTTCTTTTCTCTGTGTGATCCCCACCCAGCACATGCCTCATACACAGCAGATGTTTTAAGAATGCTTGCAGAATGAACTTGCAAAGAAAGATTCCTTACAGATCACAAGGTTCTCTAAATGCCTCATCCAAGTCACTGAATAAATAAACCCAAGGCCTAGAACACACAGAGTTTCCTGGGGAAATGAATCACAATGTGAACCATCACTCTATGGTCTAAAGCTAATGACCAATGACCAAGAAACGGCAGGAGGACACACAGGAGCAGCACTCCTGCAGATCCAAACAAGTAAAAATGGCTCATCAGTCACAAGAAGTCACCTAGCAAAGGAGCCAAGATGACCAATGATGCAAATAGGAGCACCGCCGCACTCTGGGGAAGTTGGCACTCAGCCCATCCTCTCTGGACAGACAAGGAATCCCGCAGAGAGATGGGCCAACTAGGGACCCCAATCAAACTCCATGTCCACGGCCTCTGACCCAGAGACTCCAGCACGAGAGAGAGAAGCCAAGGAGGGAGGGGAATGGCAAAGAGAGAGGGCCCAGAGTCACCAGAGTGAGAGTCACATTTTCTGTAGCAGTAAAGACATGGATACAAAGATGCCCATGAATGCCCCGAACGGGAGGGAGCATTATTACTGCACCAAAAGAAAAGATGAAATCAATGAATGCGGAAAAGCAGGGGCTTCTATGAACCGATACCAGTCAGTCAATACACATTTGTTAAAGTGCCTACTGTGCGGCAGGAGCAGGGCTAACCACTGAGGATACAAAAACAAAAGCTCCCAGTAATGGGGAGACAACACGCGAACAGCAAGCGACAGGCAGCGTAAACAAAGCCAGCAGACGCCATCTGCCATGACTCCGCCATCTAAAGCGAAAGAAGGAACGGTCAATCACAGAAGAGACAGACAGAGGCGCCAGGTCCTCAGCCTCTCCTCTGCATGAGCCGAACACTGCTCGGAACATCAGACTCTCCTGGATACGTCAGTTTTTCATGACTGTTTTTCTCTTTCTCATTTTTTTATTCTTTATTATAAGAAGCAGCTCCCTAGGAGGAGAGAGAGGAGCGACACAGGGGGAAAGGTACATTAAGCATGAAAGATGACAGTAAGAATTCATTTTTCAAAAAGAACTCCAGTAACACCCAAGCTGGAAGGTGAGCTGCAGATGGGTGGGCAGACTTGCTGCATGACACCAACAGCAGGCACATCTTCCATGGACAAGGAGGGAGCCTCTCGTGGGACAGAAAGAAGGAATGCTCCAACATCATGAAGTCGGTGATCCCAAAAAGGCCCAGCCAAAGCAACGCTTGAGGGGGACAAACACCTCCCCCCACACTCCCAGAAGAAGTACAGGTAATCTCAAAGGCAATGGGAAGACCCAACGTGGGCCTCAGCAAGGCACTGAGCACATAAGAAGTGGCATTCCAAGCAGTCCTCCCTGAGGATGGGGATTAAGAAGTAGAAGAGGAGCATCATCAGTCACGAGGCCAGGAAGAGATAAGAGCCTGGCCCACAGCCTGCCCTCTGTGCCCCGAGACAGGAACCTGGCCGTTTTGTTTCTGTGTTCTCCACACAGTGCCTTGCACACAGCAGGCATTCAACAGATGCTTGAAGTGAACAGTAAATGAAGATAACCTCCAACCTCTTTAAGTACAGACTTTTCTTAGAGAATTCTGAGACAATCAAGTGAAGAACGCAGGCCCAGGAGAGGGGGAAAGAGCAGAGTGCTGGTCCTGGAGTCAGGAAGAAAAACGAACAATAAAAGTTGTATTCACATTGGAAAAAATAAAATACTATTTTTTCAAAAGATTCTGAGTTTGAATCCTCTTCCTGGGCAAGCCACCTCATCATTCCTGCCTCAGTTTCCTCAGCTGTAAAATGGAGATAACAGTCACCCTAGCTCTCAGGGTTCTTTGTAACTTCTCAGTGCCAAACTGTCAAAGCACTGCCCCAAGTGGGCAGAGGGTCAGACTCAGGCCTGAAGAGCGCTGCTTATGCCCCTGTCAGCAACGCCTGGTGCTTGGCTATCACTGCCACAGGCGCAGGGCCAGAAGGTGCTCCCAGGGCCAGGTCTTGCAGAGGAGGGAGCTGATGCCCAGTCACAAGGCAGTAGGGGCAAGGTCAGAGGCAGGCCTTGAACCAAGGCCATCCCCTTGTAGAGCCAGCAGCACTCTCCCCTGGGCCCTCGCGGCCCACCCAACCCGTGAGCTCCAGGGCAGCCTGGCCGGACTCTGGGCTCCTTTCTAGGATGGTGTCCATCCCATTGGCACCCCTCCAGGCCCAGGTGAGTATGGGGCTTCTGTGCCTCCCCCACCAGCCTGGACTGAGCCTGCTGGGTCCTATTGGGTCCTTATCTGTTATTCAACATAACATTCTTGGATAGAGCCCAGCATTCCACTGTCACCCAATGAACCCATGAACGCTCCCACGCCACTTGTGGAGGCCAAGGCCACGTAGGCCTCTGAGACCCCATCCAAAGAGTGCCAGCACAACACTCACCCAATAACTGCCCTCGGTCAGTCCAGTCATTCAACTTATGAATCCCCTTAAGAACAAACTCTTAACTCTGTGGCAGGGTAGAGAGTGTGCTGGGCGGCTTGGAATCGGAGACCCAAGGTCAAATCCAGCCTCAGACATTCCTTAGCCAGGTGATCCTGTGCCTATAAAGCAGAGTGATAATGGCACCTCCATCTGAAAGGCATTGCCACCCACGAGCCTGGAGTAACCTTCTGGTCAACAGAGACGGAGCACACCCACATGGGGAAGGCTGCAGGACTCGACTCTGGTTTGGGGGATAAATTCTTTGATTAGACTGCCCAAGGCTGGAGGTGATTTGGAAGTAAATGACTTGATCCAAGTCTGGTCCCCCAGCACCTCATTAGAATAGGCCCATCTCTCATTATCATATTCTCTTTCATTACTTATTATATTAACCAGAGTCAACGGCCACCCTCAGGAACACGTACCCCTCCAAGGACACGCAAGCACTGAGTGGCTTCCATGAGGGTTCTTTGACATCATCAATGATGCTGTTTATTAAATATATGCTAGCATAATTAATAAAATGATTAATTACCCAGAAGTTCTCTCCATGTTTTATACACCACATAGCTGCATTTTAGTATAAATTGTTTCTGTTATAATCCTATATATTTAAAAACATGGTTCAGCTTGTATGTACAAAAATATTTATAGCAGCTCTTCCTGGGATGCCTCAGAACTGGACACAGAGGGGATGCCCACCAACCAGGAATCAAGTCATGATGCAGGATTGTGACAGAACGCTATTGTGCTGTAAGAAACAACACTCAGGATGCTCTCAGAAAAACCTGGAAAGAACTCCATGAAGTGATGCAAAATGAAGCGAGCAGAACCAAAACACCGTACACAGTGACATGGCACGACAACACGGGGAGAGGGACTGAGTGAGTCCCAGCTGCACAATGATCCAAGACAATCCCAAAGGACTCTAGATGAAAAATGCCATTGACCTCCAGAGAAAGAATGCTGGAGTCTGAATGCAGATCAAAGTGGACAATTTTTTACTTTATTTTTTCCTTTTTATGGTCTGTTTTATTTTATAACATGACCAATATTAAAATGTGTTTCGCATGACTGTAAATGTATGACTTTTATTCAATTACCTGCCTTCTCAGTGAGGGTTGCTAAGAGAGAAAGAGGGAATTTGGAACTCTAAGTTTAAAAAAAAGTATTAAAAAATTTCTCTTTCCATGTAATTGAGAAAAAATAAAATGAAAATTAAATTTAAAAAACAACATGACTTTTGAGGAGTCCCATAGACTTTACCAAACTGTGGAAAAAGTTAAGGACATAAAAAAGCTCAGACCCTCTAATCCTGAGGCCAGGGGTCTCTAATACTGGGGGAAACCAAGGCAGGCAGCTTGTTTGAGTTTGGGAGTCTGAGCAGCAGCAGGGTTAAAGGGACCTGGGTGTCCATACAAAGACCAGCAGCCTCTCAGCAAGGTTCACCAGGCTAGAAAAAAGTCTAAAGCTTCTGGGCCCATGAGCACTGGGATGAGCCCATTGGAGCAGCTCTACCACCAGCCTTAGCCTTAATCAGATGGGAAGATCCAGTCTCAAAAACCAAAGCCAAAAGACCCAGTCTCTCTGGGGCATTCCTCTGACCTCTCGAGTTAGCCGGCATTGCACTGTTAAGGGGCCTGTCCAGGTATGGAACTCTGAAAAGAGGGCTGGACTGGGGGGTCAAGTTCTTGGCTTCCAATGTGGCCTCCACCATTCACCAGGTGGACAAGGGATCTTGGCCTCATTACTAAAGCCTTTCTGTGTCGCTCTCCCTGCCAGCTCACGTGCAGGCATTCCACCAACAAAGAGTACAACCCCCTCAATATCACGGCAGGCAAGTTCATGAGCGGCTGTGGTCAGAAGTATTAATCCCCCACCTGGGGCCAAGACTCAGGCTAAACCTCTTTAAATCTGGCTAAGCTGTTGCTCAGATAGAAGACACGGTCCAGCACAGGCAGTCCTTGGGGGAGGTGACAAGAGGCAGGCAGATCTTTTCAGTGAGAAATGTGCTCTTGCCTTTAGATAAGTAAACAAAGTACAGTAATCATTAATACCAAAAGAAATGACTTACCAAACTTAAATTTATTTAACTTCACTAAATAACCGAGCCTAGCCTTCAAACCAAAGGGATCTTTGCTGATGTACTAGGCCAAGCAACAGGATCCCTGTCCCTTGGGAGGCGTAGGGGGCAGAGGGGCTCCTGTCCAACAGGAGGCAGGCAGGATCCTTGCCCCTTAGACAAGAGCAGGCATTCTTGGATCTCAGCAGAGTGGCCTCCACTGTTCATCTCAAGGGTGCAGCAGAGCCTCAGTAACTTCACAGAGGCAACGATGATTCTGGGCAGCTGTCGTGACAATCACAAACATACCCGGGCTCGAAAAGCACAAAAGCAGGTCAGCCAGTCCGTCAGTCAGCACACACGGACGGACGGACGGATGGACGGATGGTAGGCCAGGCACTGTGCTAAATGCTAGGCACAAGACAATGAGGTCCGCCTATGGAGAGTGCAGATCCTCAGCGCTCCGGGGCACATACATGACACAGAGAGGATCTACAGGCAGAGAAGGGACTGAAAAAGTGCTTCAAGAAGGAGGGAGGGATCTCAGCAGAGTCTAGAAGGAAGGCAGGGACACTGGAAGGTGGAGACAAGGGGCAGAGTCAGCGAAAAGGTACAGGCCCAGGGGATGGGGCATCCTGTGGGACGCACAGCAGAGAGGATGGTTCTTGCTGGAATCGAGAGTGTGGGGAGGGGAAGGTAACTGGATAGGAAAAGGATGGGCCCTGAAGCAATTAAAAAGCCAAACAGAGCATGTTATACCGGATCCCAGAGGTAACAGGGGTTTCTTGAGTGGGGGGTAGCAGGGTGACAGACTTAGACTTCAGCGGGTGAATACAGGATGGGTTACAGTGAGGCCAGCAGACCTCCCCCTCCCCCCAGCAACTACAGCAATGGTCCGGGCAGGAGGTGATAAAGGCCTGCACCAGGGGAGCAGGGTGGAGGGGAGAATCCTAGGAGAGATGTGATCCAAGTAGAAATGGCCAGACTCGGCAACAGACTGGCTGTGTGGGTGACTGTGAGAGAGGAGGAGGTCACAGACCTGGCTAATGGGACAGAAAGCCAAGAGGGGAATGTTTGGAGACAAGGAGCCTAAGTTCTGTTTTGGACAGGCTGAGTTTGAAATGCTTATGGGACACCAAGTTCAAAGCATGCAGCTCAAGAGAGAGCACAGGCTTGGCTCTGGGAATCATCTAAACGCAGAGGTGCTGGGAGGTAGCAAGAGCCGGGGGAAGCCAGGTTAGTCACTGGGGGCAGACCAGGAATGACTGGGCATGAACGCACATGGAGTCAGAACGAGGGGAATGGACATTCCCTGACTAGGTCCAGGGAACTAGGGGCAACAAGAAGGAAGAACAAATGAGTTAGTCACAGACACCTGGGAGGCCATATACAAGCCACAGATGAAGACTGAGCAACTATGGACGAGATGATGCTGCGACCCTTTGGAGTTCTGATGAACGTGGGGACCACCTATGGGGCCGAGAGAAGGGTCAGAAGAAGGAGGGCAGCTTCATGAGGGACACAGGGTTGTGGGAAAAGACAAGCCAAAAAAATGAAGGCAAAGGCTCCCTAGGCCCCACGCTGATACTGACTTAAAATAAGTGTCACTGGGGAAAAAGACAAGAGATAAAGATGAGGATCATTGAGGGCTAGAGCTCCTGGAAGGATGCCTGGCTCTGGGGAGACTGGGCAGGTCCAAAGACAACGAGGCTGCCTCTATGGCTGCACCAGAACCCAGCAGACTCCCAGAGATTAAAGAATTGGAAAGCCTGTGCATCAATGGGGACAGCAGAGTTCCCAAGAAGGCTGGTCCGGCAGGGGCCCCAGGGGAGCCGAGCAGCCTCGAGAGCAGGGGATGCTCAGAGAGGTCCAGGAGGTGGGGGTCTGAGCCTGGCACTCCCCTTGGTCCTTCGAACAGAACAGGAGCCAAGCATGCCTGAGAGGCATCTAAGTACTAACCCCAAGTGCTTATTCAGAGCAGAGAGAAGCAGAGATCACACAGGCTGGAAAAGTGTAAGCGTAGTAATAATTTCAGAGAAGCTTTTCTGTTGAGATTAATCACATGGTTTGGGGGAATAGTGACAGAGAAGGGGAGAAAGAGAAACAGCAACAGAGAAGAGAGGAGGGTGAAAGGGAGAGAAGGGGGGGAGAGGGAGGGGGAGACAGAGACAGGGAGACGGGGGTGGGGGTGGGGGTGGGAGTGGGGAGGGAAGTGATTGAGAGAGGAGGAATGAGTAAGACATAAAGACAGTGACAGGAGAGGAGAGAAGGAAAAAGAGAGACAGCAGAGGACACACAGATTGGGCAGCCAGTCTGAAACCAGACAGGGCTTGGACGTGCAAGACCTTGTTAAACCCCGTGAAAAAATCATCTCAAAAACTGGGTGCACCAATTGAATCCGATACAAGATGGCAAGTTTGCCTGTAGGATTCTGCAGCAGACACTTCGCAAAGGGCAGCAGGGAGAAACATGCCCAGGAGCAGCGCCTGGTAGGCTCAACCTTTTATGTGAAAACGCCTCTAAAACAAAATGTCTGAAAGGTCCCAGTACAGGGTTCCTGGATTTATTGTTGTGCAGTAACAACAATGTTCTGGGGTTCCACTGAATTTTAGGAGGGAAACATTAATGACTGGCTAAAGGAGAATACGTATTCATTGATCAGAAGCAGGAAGGACGAGAGGCTGCTCACCTCAGATGTGACTCCTGTTAACCAGCATAAGGAGGGGCCCACTATGTGCTAGGCTCTGTGCTGGGGGGTGTCAGGCCCTCCCCTCGAGGAGCTCCCATTCTCAAGAGGGGACAACAATAACAGAGGGAAGGGCACAGAGGGGGATGGAAAAACCAAAGTAAAATGTCCTCCTTCCTGTCTGAAGGCAGGCAAAGGTTGAAGCATGGCAAGAGCCCTGGCCCTTGTGCAAGCTGATGTTAGATGATGCAACCAGAGGACCAAGCTCCAAAGTGTACACTGAAAAAATCGTCTAATTCAGGACCAAATTCAACCTAACATGACCCAGATAAAAAGGCACAAAAGTGGGGGCTGAAGGACTTTTCAATGAAAACCAGATCAGATATGCCTCAGGAGGGTATCTGGACCCGGCCTCCCTGGCAAGGCAAGACCTCCATCATTCACAATTAAAGGTTTTCCTCTGCCACCCAAATCACTCCCACATCCTCAGACCCAGCCACTGCCTTTTCTCCCCTAGCTGTCCTCTGAACTCTCCATCACGGTCCTTCTTGTCTTCTCCATGGAAGGTCCCTTAAGGCCCAGGAAGCCCCACCTCTGACCAGAAAGTGAGGAGCCGTCCCAGAAACTCATCATTCCCCCAAACCTCCGTGATCTCTAGTTGTCAAACCCAGTGGCCCTTCTCAGTCCTCATCTCCTTGACCACTCCACACTTTCTGAAGCTGTGGCTCATTCTTTCCTTGACACTCTCTTCTCTGTTTTCAGGACTTGGTCTCCTGGTTCTCCTCCACCCTCCTAGACGGCTCATCTGCCAAATGCTCCAGAACACACCCTCCAACCACAGGGGTTCCTCTGCAGTCCTGGGGCCTCTTCTCTCCTCCCTCTGTACACCTCCCTTGGTGATCCCATCGATGCCCTGGATTCAAGCATCATCTCTATGCTGATCATTCTCAAACCTACCTCTCATGCCCCACCCTCTCTGCTGACCTCCAACTGCCCACTGGACATCTCAGACTGGATATCCAGTAGACATCTGCAGAATTTGTTCTCTTTCCCCCTGAACGCTCCCCCATAGAGGGCGCAGGCTCCCAAGCCAGGACTCAGACCCTACCTGGCCTGGTCACGATCGCCCTCCACCCCCATATCAGCAGCATCTCCCCAACACACTCCCTTCTCTCCTCTCATACCACCACCCCTTGGGCACAGATCCTCAAGCACCTCCCAGCTGGAGGTGGAGGGGAGAGGGTGTCTCTTCCCACTCCAGCCTCTCCTCCCCTCAGCCACCAAAGGCTGGTCACATCACCACCTTCTCAGTAAACTCCTGCAACTCCATGAGACCTCCAGGAACCTGGCCCCCTCCTCCTTTTCCAGGTGGCAGATGGAGACACCTCCACTCAGGGGCACTGGCCTCCTGGCTGTTTTGCCCACAGAGCCACTCCCTTGAAGCACCACCTACAGTCTCCCCTTTACTGAGAGCCTAATTCCTAATTAACCTGTATAGAACTTTGGCATGGATGTGTTTGTATCTTGGATGCGTCTTCTCCCCCTCAGACTGTAAGCTCCCAGAGGGCAGGGGCTGTCTTCAGCCTCTTCTGCACTGCCACACACAGCTGCGTGCCTGGCACCTTCACGGATTCCCACTGCATGAGCAGCAGAAAGTGCTTAATAAATGCGCTGACCCAGCACCACCAAGCCAACGCCCCCAGGAGACCAAAGGAAGAAACAGACAGGCGTTCACCAAAGTGTCTATAGGAGCTTTTATCAGGGAAAAGGCCTGGACAAGGGCCCCCACAAAAAGCGGGTCATGCATCTTACAGCCCCCCAGAAACGCAGAGCTGGGGATGGCTGGAGCACAGGGGCTGGCCAGACATCCCCCATAAGCAGGGAGAGCCCAGGAGCCCACAAGCCTGTGCCAATAGTGGGGCCTGGCAGCTCCCCCCACTCGAGGAGGGGGCTGGGCCAGGCTTCCTGGAGGGGCAGCACCAAGGAGTGTTAACTGTATCTCAAATGTATCTCAAGGAGAAAACACAAGGGGAAGGAGGGGGATTGCCATCATCCCCCTGCAGTCTCCACCCCCAGAAGGGGCGGGGAAGGCGTGCCTCAGTTTCCCCGGCTGTCAGAGGGCTCTGCAGGGGCAGCGCCGGCCGCGCTCCCTCAGCACCCCGAGGGGCCTGCGCACCAACCAGCCGCCTCCCCCTTTCCCAGATGAGGACACTGAGGCTGGGAGGGGAGGCGCCCCCGCGGGCCGGAGGACTCGGCCTCTGTGCATAGAGCAGGCCTCTGCGAGCCTCAAAGACATTCCAGAGAGCCGTGACCTTGGCCCGGCCCCCACCGTTCCGGCCTCAGTCTCCCAGTCAAGAGCCCGAGGGGCCTTGGCCACGCCCCAATCTCTCAATTCACAAAAGGGGAAACTGAGGCCAGGAGGGGCGGAGGGCTCGGAGGCCTTCCCAGAGCAGGGGGCAAGGACCCGATGCCGCCGGGAAGGGCAGGTTCGGGCCGCGCGAGGCAGCCCTGGACGGGGCAGCAGGCCAGGCCCGGGCGGGGATCGGGGATCGGGGGGCGGGGGGCGGGCCGCGGGCCGCGGGCCTCGCTGCCCCGCCGCCTAGGGGTCCCTGCGTCCCCTGGGACCGGCCCAACCCAACTCCACGGTGCCCGATCGGCCCCGCCGCCCCCACGTGACCGGGCTGGGCCAATGGCAGTCTGCCGCCAGCCATAGAGCGCGCCGGAGCCGGGGCTAGAGAGGCCCCGCCCGGCGCCCCCAGCCACCCGAGCGCTCAGCCGGCTCGCTGCTGCCGCCATGTTCCTGGAAGAGGCAGCAGCCAGCCGGGGCGCCTCGCTCCGACCGTCCCCTCTCCTCCTTCTCCTTCCTCTCCGGAAAGCAATCTGGAGGACCCCCGAACGGAGGCTCCGGTTTCCTCTCTCCTCCGCTCCCCTCATGTTACCTTCTCTGCTCTCTCAGCGTAGGGAGACCCAGCTCATACGGTGGGGGCTGTGTCGAAACAGGGGCGAGCCGCCATCTTGGTAAAGGAGAAGAGGCTACGCCTGCCCCCCAAGCCTCTATATGGCCAGCCACCTCGGGAGGACACGGCGCCTGCGTGGGGGGGGGCGGGAAGCTAGGAGGGGAGGGAGAGGAGAGGCGGAGGCAAACCGCGTGGGCTGCGCCTGCGTACTGAGCCATCTAACGAAGGGAGGGGAAGGGAGGGGACGAGGAGGGTTGGGGGAGAGAAGGGAGGAGTCGGTGGGCGGGGCTTGGGCGCGTGCGTGCATACGCTGCGTGTGCGTGCGGCTGCGCGCTCGCGCCCACAGCTGGGCTGGGTCAGATCGGCGTCTCGGCGTCTCTGTGTGGGGTTCGTTCGGCCGTTCCTTCCCTTGATACCGCGCGGTAAGTGAGACCCTCGGGCCGCCGGGGACCCGTCTGCACCGGCTCTTTGTCCCTCCGCGCAAGGGCCGAGGCCCGAGGCCGGAGCGGCCTGCCCCTACCCT
>CM053600.1:199388775-199414855 GCA_028646575.1 Pseudocheirus occidentalis
GTGCCGGCTCTGGGCCGAAGGGAGAAGGGGCGGTGGGGCGAGGGCCGAGCCCCTCCTTGGGCTGGGGCCTGCGGGAAGCGGGCCCCCCTTGGGCTGTTCCCGCGTGGGCTTTGGGGTCCCGAGGTCTCGGAGGAGACCACGCCCCGCCCCCTTTGCGTAAACCCTGGGCCCCCCCAGCTGCGAGGGAAGCGGACCCCGCAGCAGTGATGTAGCCCCCGTGACTCGGTTTCCCTCCGTGAGCCGCTTGGGTGGTTCCGAGTCCACCTCTGGCGGCTCATCCTGGTCACGGGCTCTCGGCGTCCAGCTCCCCCGGACCGCCCCCTTCGTGGAGCGTTTTGCAGAAGAGGAAACTGAGGCATGCAGGCCCTGGGCCGGAGGGTGGAGAAGGGGGGGAGCTGCCCTGCTGGTCGGGCGGCCAGCGGGAGGAACGGGAGGGGGGCTGGGGGGATAGCCCCCCGTTGTGATTGAAAGCCGCAGTTGAGGCGGGGTTGCCCAGGTCCTTGGGAGAGTTAGGATAGGGGGATTAGGGGGGCAGTCCTGCCTAGGGAGGAGGAGCGCAGGAATCTGTGTCCCGCGTGTTCAGAATGATGGTTAGTGTGGCCAGGTCCAGGTCAGGGGAGAGCCATCTGGTTGTGGCAGAAGTCAGAAGGGATGCCACCGTATCTGCTGAAGTCCCCGAGTATAAGGCCAAAGTGTGGCTTGAAGAGTACCATGAAAGACTGATCAGCGTCAAAGGGCTTCAAGACCTTTTTATTTTGGGATTTTCAGGGGTTCTGGGCTTGAAATTGTTATCAAAAGCTTTAGATGGCTTCTGACCATAGAAAACAAATCTTTCTTTAGTGTTGGTGGGAGTTTTTCCCTGTCACAGATCTTGTAGACTCTGCCTTGTAGAGGAGGGAAGAAGGAACTAGGAGTTGCCCGTGTGGAAGACTTGGGTTTCTATGCAAATCCAGAGTAGTATTTGGGTATATGGCACAGAATATTAAGCATTCGAGCTGTTCCGTGTGTCCTGGGTCTCTTTGGCATGGGAAGTTAGGGTAAGTGGTGACTGACAGACCTTTTTAAGGCAGATTTAACACCTGAATATCAGAAAGAGGCCATATAGATGCCCACTCACTTCAAGTTTCATTCTCCTGAGAATGAATATACCGGCCTTAAAATGGAAAGAAGAGTTGGGAGAGGGTGCTTTCTTATCCCTACCAAGAACACTAGAAGTAGTGCGTCCATACACAGCAAAGTAGATGAGCTCATTTGATCCTCTCAGTCTTGTGAGGTAGAAAGTTGGGACCTTTCAAGACCTTTTTGATTCTGTCCTTAATACAGAGAGGTCATGCTTGTGATACACTGTCTCTGTGCTAGAATCCCTCTAGACCACCCTGTAGTTACTGATTTAGGTTCAGCAAACTCTGTTGTGTGCCAGACACTGATGTGCAAAGATGAGATCAAGCCAAGCTCTTAAGTCCAGTGAGTTTATAGTCTGTAAGGTGATTGAAGCTTGTATGGGAATAATTACGATATGAAATAGAGGCCGTGATAAATGAGATCCAAGGTGCTATGAACAGTTGCAGAAGTATCCTTTTCAGCTGGCCCCAAAGCTTGAAGGGAGGGAGGGCTTTGGACAGAGGGAGCTGTCGTCTGGTGTGACCAGTGCAGCCTCATGGAGGCTTGGTCCTGCCAGGATGACCTGGCACTAGCAGGCTGCCAGTGTGACCCATTGAGGACAGCACACACACATTTGGATTAGTGAGGTCTTTTACAAAGTTTCTCTCATTTATGAATAAAACAGGAATTAGGTGATACTATGTCTGAGATGAGGCACGAATTGGTTGAAGGATTGTCGTCATAAGAGCTGTAGCCTCTTGGAGTGAGAGGGGTTCCTCATGATGGGTCTGTGACCTTGTGCTGTGCAGAATTTTTACCAATAATTGGGGTGGCACACTAGTCCAGTCTGCAGGTGACAGAAAGCTTGACAAACAGCTCAGGTGACTGCATCCAAAAAAGGATGAAATGAAAGAGATTAAATTTAGTAAGGGGAAATGTAGAGTTATACACATAATTATGAACAAAGATTTCAGAAATCCAAGGTGAGTGGAGCACGGCAAGATAGGAGTGCTCATGAAAAAGTTCTGAGAGGTCTAAATTGTGGTAAGCTCACTCTGGTTCCGCAGTGTGATATCACAGACAAAGAACCCCTGATTCGGTCTTTGATATACCATGAGAGCCAAGGTGTTACCGCTCTTTCCTGCTCCAACCACATCTGTGGTAACTTACACTCCTTCTATGTCACATTCTACAAAGGCCACCAAGAAGCTTGATTGCAGCCAGAAGAGTCATAAGTGTGTTGAGGAATGGGTAACAGGCCATTGGAGGGTCAGTTGGAGGAACTGGGAATGAAAACCTCAAGAGTGGAGAACAGTCATCCTGGATCAGATGAGGTTAGGCATGCCCATAGAAAGGGCATTTATTAGAAGGACTCCCAGACCTGATATGCTGGGCCCCCTGCACAACAGTACAAGCAGAGTCTTCCAATAGAGTCAGGATCACTGTGTAAGGAAGGTTTTGGAAAGGCTTCTCTGCCCCTAAAGCTCCTGCCAGCTTGGAGAGGCACACAAAGAAGAGAGGATGTGAATTGGGTCACAGTTGTTAGTGCTGTGCCTAGAATAGAGAGGGTGCAGAGATGGCTGGCTGGTTGGAGATGAAGCTGGAGCTGAGGAAGTCAAAGAGCAGAAACTAGCAGAGTGTTACGTGTTACTCAGTGAGCAACTAGGATGAGAGCAGAGCCCTTGGAGCTCTGCACAGGCAGCATTCCAGAGTGGGAAAGAGGCAGTGTGGGGGATGCCTTTGAGTCCAGGGTACTCAAAGGTGCAGCCAATGATCCAGGACTGTATGTGCCCTTGGAGCACTGGAGGCCAGAACAAGAACGGCCAGGAGCCTTGGGTCTGATCAAAGGGAAGTATACGCAGTGAGATAATGAAGCACACAACACTGTGATCTGTGAAGAATAGGAACCAAAACGCCATATGTTGGACAGCATCAGGAAAATGGAGGTCCTGAATCAGATTGGCCTCCCTCTATGTTGAGTTCTAAAGTGGCGAAGAGCTCAAAAGCCGAGTAATTGGCTGGCAGGATTAGCAAACAAAGGAAATGCAACCAGACCATTGAATCCTTTTTTTGGGAACCAAAAGGATCGAAAACATGGAACCAGAAGAAGACAACAAAGTCAAAATTCCTTCATCAAAAATTTCCAAGGAAAATATGAACTGGTTACAGGCCATGGAGGAGCTCAGGAAGGATTTTGAAAATCAAGTAAGAGAAGTGGAGAAAAAATTGGGAAGAAAAGTGAAAATGATGCAAGAAAATCATGAAAAGAGAGTCAACATCCTGACTGAAGAAAATAACACCTTAAAAAATAATTCAAATGGCAAAAGAGGCCCAAAAAGTCAATGAGGAGAAGAATGCCTTAAAAAGCCAAATTTCCCAGATGGAAAAGGAATTTCAGAAACTCACTGAAGAGAATAATTCCTTCAAAATTAGATTGGAGCAGTTGGAAGCTAATGACTTTATGAGAAATTAAGAAACTGTAAGACAGATCCAAACAAAGGAAAAAATACAAGGCAGTGTGAAATATCTCATTGGAAAAACCACTGGCCTTCAAAAGAGATCCAGGAGAAATAATTTAAAAATTATTGGACTACCTGAAAACCATGATCAAAAAAAAAGAGCCCAGAAATCATCCTACAAGAAATTCTCAAGGAAAATTGCCCTGATATTCTAGAACCAGAGGGCAAAATAGAAATAGAAAGAATTCAATGATAACCTCTTGAAAAAGATATCAAAAAGAATTCCTAGGAATATCATAGCCATATTCCAGAGTTCCCAGGTCAAGGAGAAAATATAACAAACTGTCAGGAGCAAACTATTACGGAAACACAATTAGGATAATCCAAGATCTAGCAGCTTCTACATTAAGAAATCGAAGGGCTTAGAATATGATATTCTGGAGGTCAAAGGAGGTAGGATTAAAACCAAGAATCACCTACCCAGCAAAATTGAGTATAATGCTTCATGGGAAAATATGGTCATTCAATGAAATAGAGGACTTCAAAGCATTCTTGATGAAAAAACCAGAGCTGAATGGAAAAATTTGACTTTGAAATACAAGAAACAAGAAAAGCATGAGAAGATAAACAGGAAAAAGAAATCATAAAGAACTTATTAAAGTTGAACTATTTACATTCCTAAATGGAAAACCGGTCATTGTAACTCAGACTTTTTCTCAGTCTGAGGCTAGTTGAAGGGAATCTATGTGTATACATGCATGTGTGAGTTGTATGTATGTGTGTACATGTATACATAGACAAAGGACACAGGATCAGTTGAATAAGAAGGGATGCTATCTAAAAAATAAAATTAAGAAGTGAGAGAGGGATATACTGGGAGAAGCAGAAGGGGAGCTAGAATAGGGTAAATTATCTCATGTAAGATAGGCAAGAGAAAACTTAGAGTGGAGGGGAAGAGCAGGAAGGTGAAAGGGAATGGGTCAGACTTAACTCTTGTTGAATTTAGCCTGAGGAGGGAATAACACACACTCAGTTGGGTATCTCACCCTACAGGAAATTAGCAGGGGAAGGAAATAAGAGGGGCAGTGATAGAAGGGAGGGCAGGGGTGGGGAGGGTAGTTAGAAGCAAACACTTTTGAAAAGGGTCAAAGTAGAAAATAGAACAAGTGGGAGGCTGGATAGGATGGACGGAAATACAGTCAGTCTTTCACGATATAACTACTATGGAAACATTTTGTGTGACTACACATGTACAATCTATATTGAATTGCTTATCTTCCCAGTGGGGGTGGGTGAGGAGGGAAGAATGGAAAGCACCTGAAAATCAAAGTTGTAAAAACAAATGTTAAAAAGAATTGCTTTTTACATGCAACTGGGAAATAAGACATACAGGCACTGGGATTTAGAAATCCATCTTGCCCTACTAGAAAGTTAGAGGAGGAGGGGGCAGCTAGGTGGCACAGTGAGTAGAGCACTGGCCCTGAAGTCAGGAGGACCTGAGTTCAAATCCAGCCTCAGACGCTTAACACTAGCCGTATGACCTTCGACAAGTTGCTTGACCCCATTTGCCCTACAAAAAGCAAAAAAAAAAAAAAGAAGAAAGAAAATTAGAGAGGGACTGGGGGAGGATATAGGAGAGAGCATATTAGGGGAAGGGGTACTCAGCAGGCTCCCTATCTTGGGGTTGGGGATAGGAGAAAGACGGGGAGAAATTTTGTAACTCAAAATTCTCGTAGAAATGAATGTTGAAAACTAAACATTTTTTTAAAAAGAAATATTTTTCTCATTCTCCATTCTGAATCCTTCATCTCTGTCAGGAAGTGAATAGCAAATTTCATCATTGGTCCTTTGGAATCCTGAAGAGAGCTCAGTACTATACTGTCTCACTTATATACTTGTTCAGCCATTCCCCATTTTACGAGCACCCTGTCCGGTTCCCATTCTTTACCACCTCAAAAAAAGCTATAAATATAGATCCTTAAAAAGCCTTAGAATTTGTTATGCTCGGAAGTAATCCCTCCTGTAATCCGCACTCTTAATTCTTCCAAATCACTTCTCCCTGTTCCCTTCTGTTTTACTGTTGAATAAAATGCGTTGCTGTACAACCCTGTATGTGAGCTTCCTTCTTTTGACCAGTTCAGATGAGAGTGAGGTTCAAGGGTTAGCCACACACCCCCTTCCTCCTTGTTTGTACAGATGCTTTTGCTTTCTGATTATGTGAGATAATTTTCCCTAACCTTCCCCTCCTCCTCCCCTCACCTCCATGTATTCCTTCCTCTTCCTCTCCCCTCTCCATTTGCCTCTTAAAATCATGACATAACAGACCCAGTCCCAGACCTTTTCTGATTAGGCTTCCTCTATGAACCCTGATGGTGATAGAGAAGTGGAGGTGGCACCATCTCCTCAGATTTGAATGTAAACAGTTGATGCTCTAGTCCAGCAGCTCTCAACCTGTGGGTTATGTTCAATTTGTAACAGTGAAAATACATCCTGCAAATCAGATAGATTCATAATAGTAGCACGATTACAGTTATGAAGTAGCAATTAAAATCATTGTCTGGTTGGGGGTCACCATAACTTGAGGAACTGTAATAAAGGGTCGGCGGCATTAGGAAGGCTGAGAACCCCTGCTCTAGTCCTCTATCATTGTTATTCATGTTTACTTGTTATATTTCTCTTTAATCTCCTGTGTTTCAACTTCAAAGGTTTTCCACAGCTCTGGACTTCTGGAAAGCTTGAAAATTCTCTGTTTTGTTAAAGGTCCATTTTTTCCCCTAGTTTTGTTGGGTACGTTAGTTTTGGCTGTAAGCCCATATCCTTGGCCTTCTGGAATGTCCTGTTCCAGCCTCACTGATCCTTTGTAGTGGCTGTGAGTTTTCATGTGGTGGTTTCTTTACAGAGCTGACGGCTGGCTTCTTCCTTTTTCCAATTTGTTCTCTGGTTCTGAGAGATAGGGGCGGTTTTCTTTTAAGATGTCTTGAAACAAGATATTTAGGCTTCTTTTTGATCTTGGGCTCCAAAGAATCCATTATTATTCAATGTTTTCTTCTCATCAGTTTTTTTTGTGGTGGAATACCTAGTGTTTTCTTGTATTTCTCAGTCTTTTGACTTTGCTCTCTAACAGCTTCATGTTTCCTCGGGGAGTCAGTGGTTTCTCATTGGTTGACTTATATTTTCAGGGAGTCTTGTGCTTGGGCCTGTTTCTGTCTCTTGTGTCACCTGTTGACCTCCTTTCCAATTCTTTCTTCAGTAGCTCTCATTTCCAGTTTTTTTCCTCAAGTACCCGCATTCTATTTATAAAAACCACTTTTAACTCTTTTAAACTGTTGCTGCATTTTTTTCCCACTTGTTCTATGAGCCATGTTCTTGTCTGAGCCTTGCTTGGAGATGTTTTGGAGTCATTCTCTTCTTCTGCATTTGCATCTTGCATCTGTCACCATTAGCTCAGAGCTCCCTGTGGTGAGGTTTGCTCATTTTTTTTAGCCCAGCTCCTTACTCTGGACTTGATGGCAAGACTGCAGCTTTTCTGGAGGGAATATCTGGGCTGCCTCCTGTTTCTGCTTTCTTGGTATATTGAGTGTTGTGGTTTTGTGGGATCTCAGGGACAGGCTGGTGTTTAGTACTCCCATCCAGGGCAGAGTCTTGATTGCTGCCTCCTGGTCTGAGCTCTCTGAGTTGCTGGCCTGGGTTTGGGTCTGAGCATGAGAAGATGCTGCTGCCACTGCTCAACTTTTACCCTGTCAGACAGTTGGGAAATTCTGCTGGTTTAGAGCAGTACAGCTGTAGGTCTCCTTCCTTTTGGACTGGGATTCCTGCCCTGGTGATTCCTCTGCAGCCTTGGTTAAGCTTTGGAAGCAAGACTCTGCTTTACTCCCGGAGTCTGAGCCATGCCAACCTTGCTGCCTGCCCAGCTGCCACAACTGCTGTTCTTGCTGGTTTCTGAACTCCCTCCTTTCCTCTTCCACAGCCCAGGGCTTTCCTGCCTGGGAATGTGCAGGTCCCCTTCTTACTCTGCCCTCAGTCTTCAACTTAGGACGCCATAGTGGGCCACTGTCCTTACTGTGATTTCTGAGATCTTTTCCTGCCCTTGTGCAGAGCCTCTTCCTGGATGAGGGAGTGATTCATAGAGCCTATTTCTGTCCCTAGACTTTCCTCTCTGTTCCTCTACACCAAGCTGGGCTGGACAAGGTACTTGGTGCAGCCTCTTTGGGACTTCCCATAGGAATTCCATCCAGGGCATTCTCAAGGTTTGATTGTAAGAGGTCATGGCACTGCTTCCTGTCTCTCTGCTATCTTGGCCCCGCCTCCCTGGAATGTTGTTTTTAAAACACAAAGGAAACCAATACATTGAAATACATGCCGTTATCACAGTATCCCAAAAAAGGGTCCCCAGCCTCAGACTGAAAACCCCTCGTCTAATCCTTAGGAAAATTTTCCTTCTGTCAAATCTAATTTGCATCTTCAACTTCCACTACTCATTGCTCCTGCTTCTGCCCTCTCTTCCATAGGACAAGGAGCTTACTTCCTAAGGGAGTTCTCTTGATGAACCAGTTCAGATTATTTCATCCTAAAATGCCCATCATGTGCTGTTCTGACTGGGAAGGGCCCAGACCTCCATCCTGCCAGCTGCGCTCCTGGCCTCAGCCGCTTCTTCTCTCCATCTCGTGGTCCTCTTCTCCCATTGGGGAGTTCTTCCCAGACCTTCCTCCTTTGTTCTCCATCCTTCTCTTCCCCCGTGTGTGTTATTATCTTTCCCTGTTAGAGTATAATCTCCCTGAGAGCAGGCGCTGTCTCTATTGGCCTCTGTATCCCCAGCTCTGAGCACTTCGTGAATGCTTGTAGACTGAGTGAGGAATGTGATGGTTCTGCCCCTTCTCTCTTTGGTCTGTTTATAATACTGCTGCTTAAAACAACTACCATTGGTAATCACACAAATTTAGATTCCACAGTGCCTAGAAACTTGCAGAGTAATTGGCATCTTAAAACAAGTCAGTTCAGTTCATCCTTCCTACTCCCAATCTCACATGCAGCCAGCTGGCACAGCTAATAGAGCATGGAGGCTAGGAGGAAGCTTGGAGAAGAGCTTACCTCAGATGCTAGCTTGGTGGCCCTGGGCAAGTCATTTAACCTCTGCCTTGATTTTCTCAACTGTAAAATGGAGTTAATAACAGCACCTACCTCGCCTTGAAGGTCAATAAGATAATATTTATAATAAAAAGTGCTCAACATAGTCCCTGGCACAGAGATAGTGGACGCTGTATAAACACGTATTCCCTTCCATGCCTGATCATCTTGTCCAATTCCTCCCATGAATTTGTCATGGGGAATCCACCCCGACATGGACATGCTAGAGATGGTCCTCACTTTCTCCTCGTTGCTAAGCCACCAGCCAGAGCTGCCTGCTTGTCTGCCTCCTGTGGCTCCATGTCCAGTACATTTTCTCTTCCTGTTGTATAGTTCCTTGATGAGATCCTTCATTACTGTCCTTTCCGGTAGATTTTGCAGGCTGTTCGTGCGTCCTCGGCATCTCTCTGTTGTCCAAAATGCAGTTTTTACTTCTTTGGAGGACCTCATCACATGTGCAGAAATCCCCTTCAGTTGGACTCGGCTCCCAAACCTCCTCCGTGTTGTAGGCAAGCACCCTCATCATCATCTTCCAAGTCCTCTTGATGATTCACATTTATGGGGGCAGAGCTTTTTACTCCAGAGCAATACAGGCATGATTCATTGTTGTGTATTGCATACCAAAACCTGCTGTTCCCTAGTCCTAGGTCAAGGGGGCTCTTGAATCATGTAGGTAGCTCTCGAGGATTTTGTATAGGTGGATGAGTAGGCATGGAAGTTGAGAGTTATTTTAACTTAGTTGCCCCTCTTTATTAATAAGGTCCAGAATTTTTTTTCTCTGATTTTTGGTACCCTCCACAATAATCTCTCCTTTCCCCCCCTCCCACCAATCAAATCCATTTTTGTCATTGCTCCTGGAAAGGGTGAGTCAGTTTCCCCTCCTATAACTCTATTCGCTGTCTTTGTTCCTTTCCAAATGAACACATCCCTCTGTGGCCACCATATATGTAGTGTCTCCCCTTATCCAAATGTAGACTCCATGAGGGCAAGAACTGTATTCAGTTTTGTGTTTTTACCCCCAAGCACTGTATTTGACTCAGTAATTATTTGAGAAATGCTTCTTCATTCATTCTTCCAGTCCTGCAGATGCCTTATAGATTGACTTCTCTGCACTCTCCTGATTCTTCTTGCTCAGGCATATCTCTCTGTCCTTGATCCAGTCCCTCTGCTTTTTCCTCTCTTTGGTGTTCTTTTCACTGTGAACACCATCTCAGACTGTGACATGAGGGTCCAAGTGAAGTGATTCCACCATCCTTGATGAGGAAATGGGTTTGGTTTTGTTCAGCTTTGTTGCTCTTTAGCATTTCTCTTCTCTGTCCTCCCTTTTGCCTGTTTGCCCTTCAGTGCAGTTGGGATGACTTTGGTCACCTGGCCCCTTGGGGAGCTTTCCCCCAACTCAAGCCTGCTGCTGTCGGAGGTGGCAGGGCTCATCATTGTGCATCCTCCTGACTGAAGTCAGTTTATGTTCCACTTGAGCTGCTTTAATTAAAGGGCTTCTCATTTTCCTCCTTCTTTCAACTGCTCAGTAGAGCTCGTGGTGTTGTATAGCTCTTTAAACTCACACCTACCCCATTAGGTAGGTGCTGATCTTACCTTCATTTTATAGCTAAGGAAAAGTCACCTAGTCCAAGAAGATGACTTGCCCAGGGTCACCCAGCTAGTAAAAAAGTCTGAGGTAAGATTTTATCTTAGGTCTTCGCGCCTCCAGGAATGCCCTTCTCCGGATCCTCTGTGCCACCCAACTGCCTACTAAGCAGATCGACAGGCACTGGACACAGACGTTGATGGGGGATAATAGGTAGATTTGTTTGATTGTCTGAGGCACCAGTGCCCAAGAGGCTAGAAAGGAGAAAAGATTTCATGTCTTGCTGGCACAGTCTCCCTGAAGAGGAGAAAATGAAGGGTGAGTGCCACTGTTTATCAGCCCTCTTGCTCTCGTGACCTCAAATGATCAAGAAAGGGGCCATCTTTAGGTGGCATAGCTCATTCTGTGGAAGGTGAACTGTTTGTGTCTGATTGCACGTGGATTGCGAATTTCAGGCATCATTTTCTAATACCCTGGTTTTTCACTTACCACTTCAGGACTTTCTGTTTCTGTCGTCTTTTGTGCCTAGAGCAGGATACACAAACCTAAGAGTGGATAAGATTGTGGCTCGAGTCTCTGTATGATGTTGCCTGTTGTTCCCTCCTGGAGTCTGGATACCATATGGCTACAGCAAATGCTTCCTAGAGTGACTTCATTGGCTCTCAATGGCTTTATCTACTGATCTTAAGATCTCTAGTCCTGAGCTCCTCCCTAAGCATTTCAGATTCAGTATTCTGTAGGCATCTCAAACTCAACCTTCCCGAAGCTGAACTCATTCTTCTCTCCCTCTCTCACTTCCAAACCACCACATTTCTTTCCAAGGCACCACTAAACTTTGTCTCCCAAGCTCAGCCTTATCCTGGTCTCTTCAGTCGTCCTCACCCCACATAGCCATTCAGTTGCCAAATCTTTCTGTTTCAATCCACTCACATGGCTTCCACTTTAGCCCCCACCCTCCTTGCCTCTCACCTAAATGACTGCACTGGCCACTTCATTGGCCTCCCAGACCATTGGCCTCCTAGTCTTTCACCACCCCAATTCATCTTCTCTACCTCCATCGGGGTGATGTTTGGTATGCATAGATCTGACCATGACATTCCCCTGCTTAGCTCTAGAGGCTTTATGTTGCCTCTAGGATCCAATATAAACTCCTCTGTTTGGCTTTTAACCAGACCCCAGCCTAGCTTTGCAGCCTCTTTGGGTATTCCCGCATCTAACACAGCCTTCTGTGTCTGTGGGTGGCCTGCAGGTCTGGCGTGTGCTCTTTTCTGGCTCTCCTCCCTCATAGAACCCAAATCTCCTTTAAGGCGTAGCTCAGGCACCACCTTCCACATTGGATTTCCTGACTTGCCCCACCTCTTAGACCCCTTCCTCCCAAGCTGTCTCTGTTTGTGTTTATTCACTTAACTTTTTGTGCAGGATGTATTACTTGTGTACTTGTTGCCTTCCCCATTCAGTGTAAGGTTTTTGTTGGTAAAGATTTTTTCCATAATTTGTACTTTGTATCCTATCACCTAGCACTGTGTCTGGCAGTGGTGGGGGTGCTTAGAGTGCTTGGTGACCAATTGACTGGTGTATTCCCAGCAAGGATACTAGGTTAGACAGATAATAGAAATTAATTAAAGCACTGTTTTGTTTTGATGAAGAACTAAGAAGTGAATACGAATGCACGTGTGCCACGCGCACACACCCTCAGTTTGTTATAGAAGTCTATCTTATCTAACAGAAAGAAGGGTTAGGGGATAAGGCAGAGAGGTGGGGTGATAAAAGAGAGAGGGCATCTAGGGAGGCAGGGATCAGAAGCCAGACAGACTTTTGAGAAAGGATAGGGTAAAGAGAAGGATAGACAGAAAAACATAGGATGAAAGGAAATACACAGTAATCATAGCTGTAAACAGGATGAACTCACCCATATGATAGAAGTAGGTAACAGAATGGATTAGAAACCAAGAAATACCCTTGAAACAGAAAGACAGTGAAAATTAGAGGCAGGAGTAGAATCTCTTATCCTTCAGCTGATCTTTAAAAAAAAAAAGATGGGTAGCAAGCACAAAAGCAAAAATAGACTGGATTAAAAGAGATAATCAGAGAAACTACATTTTGCTAAAAGACAGCATAGACAAAAATTTGTCCAGCAAGTTTCTCTGATAGAGGCCTCACTTCTCAGAGATGTAAAGGAGTGAATCAAGTTTATAAAAATAAGTGCCATTCCCTAGTGGAAAATCGTCAAAGGAGATGAACAAGCAGCTTTCAGAAGAAGAAATCAAAGCTGTCAATAGTCACTTGAAAAATTGCTGAAGATCACTTAGAATGGGAAAAATGGCAACCACTCTGAGGTATCACCTCACACACACAGCATCAAATTGGCTGACATGACAGAACAGGAAAGTGACAGATGCTGAAGGGAATTTGGGGAAAATACAGAGAAAATAACACACTGTTGGTGGAGTTGTGAACTGATCTGACCATTCTGAATGGTCAGGTATGGAATATGGAACTATACCCAAAGGACTCTAAAACTGTGTGCCCTTTGACCCAGCAATACCACCATTAGGTCTGTATCCCAAAGAGAAAGAAAAAAAGGACCCATATGTACAAAAAATATAGCAGCTCTTTGGAGGTGGTAAAGAATTGGAAGTTGAGGGCAATACCCATCACCTGGGGAATGATCGAAAAAGTTGTTATATGATTGCGATAGAGTACTATTGTGCTATAAAAAGTGACAAGCTGGATGGTTTCAGAAAAACCTGGGAAGGCCTGTATGAACTGATGCAAAGTGAAGTAGGCAGACCTGGGGCGGGAGGGGGGTATTATATGCAGTAATGGCAATGTTATAAAATGATTTAAAAAAAAATACTCTAAACAAGACAATGATTCCAAAGAACTCATGGTGAAAAATGCTATCCACTTCCAGAGAGAGAACTAATGAATCTGAGTGCAGATTTATGTACAGATTTTTTTTCCACTTTCATTCATTCATTTCATATTTATTTCTAAAGCATAGCTAACATGGAAATGTTTTGCACAATTTCACATGTATAATTGATATGTTGCTTGCCTTGTGGAAAGAAGGGATTTGGAACTCAAATTTTTGAAGGAATGTTAAAAACCTAAATAATAAAAAAAAAAAATTAAAGACAAGAAGTCCTTGATACTTCACTTTTGTGGTTCCAGACTAATTTTCATCCCTCTCTGAGATAAGTTAGTGGAAATTGTCCCTTTTTCTGAACCTGAGAAAACATCATCAGAGAAGTTCAATGAGTTTCCCTGGATTGCAGTGCTCTGCTGAGTGTCATGTCTAGAATTCAGAGTCGGTTATTGGGAATCCTGTGGTGTTTCTACTGTGCTGCACTGCCATGATTCAGTCCAGAATCGATGTGAAAATAATGCCTTAGGAGCCCTTTCTTGTAATCCAAATGGTAAATAAATTAAAATTTTTATTACAGGTAACTGAACTTCACTGAAGATGTCAAAGGTAAGACATTATCTTCACATACATAAGGGGAAAACAGTGTTCGAATGATTTCCTAATTTTCCCATTGTGCATGTTTGTGTGCGTATTTTAAATATTGCTTTATATATTTGCTTAATCGGCAGTAGAAGGGGACTTGGGCTACTTTAATGGGTGACTTTTTATCTTTCGTTTCAGGTGGGTTTTATTTCCATATATTCTGATAGGACTGATGCAGCCCCTGCAGATCACTACTGATAGATAAATCAGAAAGCAATTTTAATTTCTCGTTTTCTATTTAAATTTTCAGGACAAATTTACTGGTTCCTCTTTAATTATGTTTGATGAATTAATTTAGATTAACCTTGCAAATTTGCCTGGAACTACACATTCATGGCCTAAAATGAAATTAGACCTGATCTGAAAGAAATTCTGACTTGAAGAGAGCAAGAATAATTTTTCAAATAAATTATTTTTCTTCATACCAAGCATGTTGATGCATTGATATAGTACATATGAGGTTTTTAAAGACTTGAACCATCAGAAATCTGCAGAGGAGAAAATATTGGTGAATTTTTGTTTAATTTTGCTTTCCATGAAAACAGACCTTTATTTTGAAAAAATAACCTTTTGCATTTGAATCTAAGAGAATGGGTTGGAATGCAGAGAGCCTTGAAGCAGGTTCTTACAGTAATCTAGGTGAGGTAATAAGGGTGGTAGGCTGTGAGCTGAGGGAAAAGGAAGCCACAGTACAGGAGATGCTGTGAAGGGGAAAACAGATTTCGCCCCAGATTGCAGTGCTGGGGAGACGAGGGAGAGGGGGCCATCAAGGAGGACACAGAGGTTCGAAGCCAGGGTGCCTGGAAGGAGAGTGGTGGTGCCTCCGCCACAGAAATGAAACCGCAGAAGAAGTGAAGAGATAAGAAAACCTCATGCATTCAAATTCATTGTGGGAAAAGCCCATCTGAACTAGACATTTGTTAATTAAGTTGCAGTTTTATTACTTTATAAAGCTTTGAAGGAAAGGCTGGTGGATGATGGAAAGAGAATGGTGGCTTTAATTAGCACATTGGCATTCATTAAGAGGCTGTACAGGAGCAGCTAGGTGGCACAGTGAATAGAGCACCAGCCCTAGAGTCAGGAAGACCTGAGTTTAAATCCGACCCCAGACACTTGACACTTACTAGCCATGTGACCTTGGGCAAGTCACTTAACCCCAACTGCCCTCCAAAAAAAAAAAAAAGGAAAGAGGCAATACAGTCATTTATTCAGGGGGATTTTGTACACCTTGGTATGGTTTAATTTAATTTAAAATTGGCTGGTGTATTTGTCATGTGAATTCACAAGAAATGAGCTCTGGGTCTTCAGCCAGCCAAAAAGACTAGATAACAGACTATACTTTTTACCTCTCTCGTTAGAAGTTGGCCATATTTTATCTTTTCAAGCCTCGTCTCCCTGTAAACTTGGATCATGGGAACGTTGGGGTTTGGCCTGGTTTTTGTTTTGAAGAGGAAAATTCAGTTTAGTGTTTTAGTTGATTCTGGGTTTATGGCACAGATGGAAAGCAGACCTCTCCCTGAGAGGCCCAGGCCCAGGCAGCACCTGCAGGAAAGTTTTCTGCAAGGAGCAGAGTTCCTTTCATTCAGGAAGCTGGCTGCATAAATATAACTGCACTGCTGTCTCTGTTCTTCCTTTGTCATTCCTACACCACATACTTTCAGGTCTCCTGAGGGCTGCCAGCTGCCCAGTAGTGATGGTTTACCTGAAATTCCCCTCTAGCTTTCTTAGGGGAGTGAAATAGGGGGGATTATGCCCATGTAACCCAGGCTTATTTAGAAGACCTTCGTTCTGGGAACTGAGGAAGATTGGCAGATCTGTGACCCGAAGCTGCCATGGCCAGCTCAAGAAATCACCTTCTAGAGTTAGCTCTTATCAGTAGTTTAAATAAAGGCACAGGTGGCACATTTCAGAGCTGTATGGAACACACATTGGGAAGGAGACAGACATAGAAATTGTAGGGGCAAATTTTAATTCGATATAAGGAAAAAATGAGAGCAGCTGGGATTTTCTGAAAGTGGAGTGAGCTGCCTGCCTGGTCATCAAATTTTCCTGTAGCAGAGCCTGTATGTCATTTGTCATTTGTAATGAACAGAGCTGGGTTTGCTTCCTCCTAGCACATATCCTGTAACCTCCCGAGGTTTCCTCTGTGAAATGAGAGTTGCGCCAGTAGAAGTTACTCAGAGTTAGTATAAGGATGGATAAGATCTTATATGTAGAGGAAAGACCCTGGGCAGTAGTCTCAGCCAATCCCCTCTTGTTAAGAATGAGGGAACTAAAGCCTAGCACTGCTCAGAGACTCCTTGAGGATGCCCTGCTGGTGGCATGCGGAGGAGGTTCTTGGCTTCTTGGTCCAGCACACCCTTTGCCCTGTGCACTAAACAGCTGCCCAAAGCAAGACTGGAAATCATGCCTCTGTGTTTCTGTGTTCACTGAGGCCATCATCATAAAATCGATATCCTCAAAATATACACATATATCTATATATGTATGGCTTAAGTAGCATATTAAATACCATCGTGTAATGACATATGTATGTTACATATACTATTTATTAGTATTTATATGCTAGACCCTCAGCTGCCCCAAGGTTTTTCCTAGCTTGTCCCTTTGGCTGGCTTTGATAAACAGTTTATTTACATAAAGGATTTTGTAAAAGATAACAGTTTTATAAAGGAAAGGAAAAAATTTAAATTATATTTAATAGTTTTATGTTTGTTGCAGTTTTGTTGCCCTGATTAATTCATCGAAACAATTAAATGTTACTCATAATACTTTGGATTTTGTTTCAGCAACAGCCTGCTCAGTTTACAAATCCAGAAACTCCTGGTTATGTTGGATTCGCAAATCTTCCCAATCAAGTCCACCGAAAATCTGTGAAAAAAGGTTTTGAGTTCACACTGATGGTGGTCGGTAAGAAATCAGTTTGTGGCCTTTTGTGTCCTGAAATGTAGTGAAATGAGTTTGGAGCTATCGGCCTGAGTATCTCTCTTCCAGAATTATAGTATCAAAAATGGAAATCATATATATCTTGAAAGGGAAGACAATGAATAAGGTCTTAGCTCCTGGTTTTGTTCTGTCTGTTAGGTGGGTGGAAGGAGGAGGAAGCTAATCCTAGTGTAACGGGCATTTTGTTTTAAGTTCAGCAGCCATGGTCAGTCGGACTTTAGCAAGAGTCAGTTATAGTGCGTTTCGTGTGCTGAACTCAAGCATGATCCTGCGCAAGCCTGCTGTCTTGTCCGCTGCTGAGCCAGTATTACTGCAGACCTAGCATTTCACTGCTTTTCTTTCCCTGTGCTCCTTTCCCCTCCCATCCCCAGACTTCTAAGTAATGGTCTAATATTATGGGAAAATTGGGGAAGCATGATGATAATGAGTAATTAATTATAGTAAGATAAAAGGATTGCTTCCTAAACAGAAGGGATTCTATTACACATGTCTTAAATAATAATCTCAATCCAGATTTAGCATACCTGGTACAGGAGGCAAAGCCACACAGATTTTTTCAGTTTTAGTAGAGCAAGTGAATAATAGCCATAGGAAGCCTGGAGGAGAGTGATTAGAGTCTGGCAGGATCTACCTTGTGGCACCTCAGATGCCACCGCTCTTTGACCCTGAACAAGACATTTTCCTGAATCACCTGGGGTGGTCAGTAACCCCTGCAGAACTTTGCAGGCTTGTACCAAGCCCGATGCTGGAAAACAGGGCTTTGTGACCCTTTGAGCTCCAGACAGATGGCAAGATGTTTGTGACCCCAGGGTAGTGGGCACAGAATCACAGCCCACAAACAAAACCAGAACCAACTGGCCTGATGGTGACCACAGTCAGGAAAAAGACAGAGGTATGTGGGCTCCAAGGGAGAAAGTAGGCACAGAGAAATTGAGGTGAACTTTGCCAAGGATGCTAATCCAGGGCCCAGGGATCCTCTAGGGCAGGCAGCTTGTCAGCTGGAGGCCCAGTAAGAATCACTGTGCTGAACCAGGGACAGAAGATTCAGAAAGGCCAGGGAGGAACAGGTGGAATAAATGGGCTTTTTTTTGCCTTGTTCTTTACTATACAGGATATTAGCTACACTTCAGTGATCCTTAGGTCCTAAGTCCAGTGGTGCTAAGTGTATAAGACTCTAGACCAAACTGTCTACATCCTAAGTGTGACTGTCACTGTTGGCATCTACATGTGTTCTCAGCCAATTCAAGGGTGAAATTGTGAAAATACATATTAGCAAATCGCCTGCAACAGGATTGGCTTGTTGCTAACATGAGCCAGTAAAAAATTAAGCTTGCTCTGTATCCCCGAGCTGGAAACTGCTTTCTTTTCTCTGTACTTAGCGAAGAAGGCCTTGCATCCCATGGGGGATTGCAGGCTCTAGGGTAACCCTGTGACCTAGCGGGAACCTTCAGAACAGATGTCTCTGTTAGTGAGCTCAGTCAGGATTCTGTCTTTGGGAGGGAGGATAGGAGTGTGAACCCCTTCCAGCCAGCTCCAGGGAAGGACAGGTGCCGTGTGCACTCAAAGAGAAAGGGATGCGGAGGGGAATTGGAGAAAACTGTGCAGAGACAGGAACATGGCAACCTTGTATTCTTCTTTGTTCAGTACTCCTTCATAGGAAGTTGCTTGAACTTAATTTGTCCCCAGGATTAGATCAAGATGGGCTAAAAAGTCAAAGTTTATCCTCGTTCAGAGGCCCTGAAGGGAGTCATGAATATCTCAGATGGGTCCAAGTTGAGTTGGTAGTGGCAGTCTGGTATGTGGAAGAGAGCACTTCTCTGGGCAGCGAGAACAGGGCTGGAATGCTGGCAGTGCCCTTGTTAGACACTGAGGAATCATAGCCCTAGAGAATGGAAGGAGAAGATAGGAAGAGCATGGTTGGTCACTAGCCCAGTGGGGGTCGTGTGGTGATTCCCTGGTTACTCCCCATGATCAGGTAGAGCCCACTCCTGGATTCTGGCATTAAGCCAAGTACAGCTGTTACTGTGTCAGGATTCTCTACTTCTTGGCACCACCTTGACTTTCTCCTGAGCGTACCACACCCCTTCAGGTGCCCCTCTCCTCCTTCCCCACCCACCAACCCCCAGGGCCAGGAGGAAACAACTTTCTTGTAGGGCCACTTCCCCATCTTTGCTTAGTCTTCACTCACCTTTTCTTTCCTGGAAATTGATCCCACCTGTTGACTTCTGTCCTTATCTTGTAGCTGTCTCCTGCTGACATCCAGAAAATTCTCTCTGCCCCATGACTCCTGTACCTGACCTTGCATCTCCACACCCCTAACATTGCTGTTTTTTTCCCAGTGATTTCACTCTTCACTTTTATGAAGTTCTCCCACATTGGCCTCTTCAGTATCCTCTGTCTCCACTTGGCTTCAGCCCACCCCCAGAGGATGATCAGACCTGATTCTTCATCGTCTCAGAACTGTCCAGCTTCCAAGATGCTGAGCTCCAAAATTGTGCCTGATTCTGGCCCATGACCCTCCTTCATCCCTCTTCTCCTCCTTGCTGCCCTGGTCCATCCTCCCTCCTTGCACTTCACTTCCCTCTCTTTAGTCTTGACCCTGTAGGTACAAACCCATTGATCGATGCCTTTCACCCTCTCCACCATCTCCAGGCTCTTGCTTGATCACCCGTTCCCAGATCTCCATGATCTTAAAAACATCTCTTCATTGGGCGGCTAGGTGGCACAGTGAATAGAGTGCCGGCCCTGGAATCAGGAGGACCTGAGTTCAAATCCAGCCTCAGACACTTAACACAAAAACTAGCTGTGTGACCTTGGGCAAGTCATTTAACCCCGACTGCCCTCCAAAAAGGAACACAAAAAAAACACCTCTTCATCTGCACTGCTACACATCCAGCCATTTTACCATATTGATCTTCCCCTTGCTCTGACTTCTCCAAGATGTCTGGCTTCATCTAAGCTTAAGAAGGCCGTGCCCTCCATGTTCTTCATCCCTCCTAAAGCTTCTGTCACATTCTGCCCTGGCTCTTTTCCCAAGGTGATGACCGTTTCTCCATCTCCCTATTCATGGCCCCTTTGTACCATGCCCTCCTTGTGTGCTCTCCTTGTGAGTTTCCAGGCTCTTTACTTGGTCTTTTCTCATAGGTAATCTGTCCTATAACAGTGTTGGCACAGTGACTAGAGACCAGAGTTCAAGAAAATCCTGCCTTACATCCCACCTCTGACACACTGTGAAGCTCCCGTTTCCTTAGGTAGCTCAGCCAAACTATTGTTGTATGTTTGAATACTGATGGCATCCTTAATGCTGGACATCATTCAAGTCTTCCTCAAGATAGTAGCAGAAGATGTCGGTTTATGATCTCTTCTGGAAACAAGCAAAGACTGACATTTTGTGTATGTGTAAGAGATGGCTCATGTCTCCTGTGTGAAATCCTGAGTGTTCTGTGCTTGTTTTCCAGGGGAATCAGGATTGGGAAAATCTACTCTCATCAACAGCCTGTTCTTGACTGACCTGTACCCAGAAAGGGTGATTCCCGGGGCAGCAGGTAAAAAAAAAAAAGGTCCTCCCCTGTCTTAGGTGTGAGCGCTGACTCTCAAGCTTACTATAAGCTTAATTAACACTCTGTGCCCGCATCTTTCTTGCCTCCTCACTGCCATCAGACTGACTATGAAGATCCAAGAAAGGCTGCTCTGGCTGCTCCCAGAGAGAGCTCACTAATAGTTTCAAGCTAGTCTTACCTGTAGACGGCAGCCTCGTGACCCCAGAAGGATTTTTGGATGTGTAGTCAGGGGGCTAAATTCAGACCCCAATGCTGCTGTTTGCCACCGTGCAGGCCAGTGGTTAGAGCCTGGGCCTGGAATCAGAAAGGCTGGAGACTCCAGCCTCAGATACCAGCGAGCTGTGTGGCCCTGGGCAAGTCATTTAACTACTGTCTGCCTTGGTTTCTTCATCTGCAAAATGGGAAAAATAAGAACACCCACCTCACCAGAATTGTGAGAGTCAAGTGAGGTATGCAAGCCCTGGTCTATTGGAGCCACCTTGGTCAGGTCACCCTCTTCTGGGCCTCCTTGGCAGACCTGGCAGCAGCCTTCCTGCTCTGTTTCTATGTTTGATAGGGCTTTAAAATTTAAACCTCTCACTCACACTGTCAGTAGAACTTTGGATTTTTTACCTTTACAAACAGCAGATCAATCCTGGTTCTTCTTTGTCTGTTCACTAACTCGGGGAGCTTTCTTCCTTCTGCACCTGTCCTGCCACCTTGCACCCAGTCCCACTGCATTCAGGAGGGTGTTTATAGGAATGCAAGTCACCATTTATCCTCATCCTGTAATGTGTTCTTTCTTGTCTAGAGAAAATAGAAAGGACGGTGCAGATTGAGGCGTCCACGGTGGAGATTGAGGAGAGAGGGGTCAAGCTCCGTCTCACTGTTGTTGACACACCAGGCTATGGGGATGCAATTAACTGCCGTGACTGGTATGTGGATCCTGCTGTGGGACGAGGCTCCTGCGCCTGTACCAAGGACCCCACCATCCTCATTCATGGGATCCACAGGATAGCCTGATGCCCAGTGGCTGAAAATAAAAATATGAATTACTTTTATTCATTCATTGTCATTAGTGAGTGATTCGTGACTAGGAAGTTAAAGGATTTTAATTCTTTGAGGCTCAAGAAACATTAAATACACAGAGACTTTTTTTTTTGAAGTGATCTTATGATACTTGCCATCCATTTTTTTCTGAGGATGTAATAAACTGAGAGCCTCCTAGGGACACAGTTGTGCCCAACAGCTATTCAGGGCGCCAGGGGTGGGCTGGCGTGAGCCTCCAGGAGACATTTTCCTCTTTGCTGAGGCATTCCCAGTATATATAGAAAGGCTCTTGATGTACAGGTGCTGGCTCTTCCCTTTATCTCTGTGCTGGGACTTCCCAAGAATCCAGGCTCCCCGAAGCCTTCCCTTCTCCCCGGGCATTATCCCCTAGTCTCCCAACAAGAGCACCATTTTCAGTGTGTCCTTTTTCTGAAAGGCTGTCTCAACCTGAAATGTTGTGAAGGGAAGCGGTCAGCTCAGACTTGCTGCTGCACTGAACTGAAAAGATCTTTCAGGTTTTCTGGGGAAGTCAACTGTTGCTCATAGCATTTCCTGAGGCCCAACGCATCCAAGTTGGAAGGCCAGAGTCTGTTTGGGAGGAGGAGCGCTCGTAGGGGCAGGCCCTTTTCTGGGGAGTGCGATGTGTAAAGGCCTCTGTTGTTGTCAGCTTCAAGACGATCATCTCCTACATCGACGAGCAGTTTGAGCGGTATCTGCATGATGAAAGCGGCCTGAACCGGAGGCACATCATAGACAACCGTGTCCATTGCTGCTTCTACTTTATCTCTCCTTTTGGACACGGGTGAGCCTCTTGCTCTTTAGTGTCTGTTAAGTGTCGTGCTCGGTTCAGGTGGCCCAGACGCCGCACCTTTACATCTGGGAAGAATTCTCACAAGCGGCTTCCATCCTGAGGGTGGCTGTAAAGTTGGAAAACTGTGGGCCTCAGTCCTTTAAAATGACTCCTCTGACTCTTGTGCTTTTTTCAGACTTAAACCTTTAGATGTGGAGTTTATGAAAGCTATACACAATAAAGTGAACATTGTCCCTGTGATTGCAAAAGCTGATACCCTGACTCTGAAGGAGCGGGAACGGCTGAAGAAGAGGGTGAGTCTGCGCCTGATTAGCTCTGTTATTGTTCCCCAGGAATCAAGGCCCAGTCAGAAGTGTGCTCTTTGCAGCCAGCCTCCAGGTGAGAGGGACTGGCTGCTGTTTATAGAAAAAGACCTGGACCATGAGAATATTAGCTAGACAGGGGCTTGTGAAGAATGCCAAGGACTTTAGTGTGTGTGCTCAAAGAAGCCTAAGGGAAAGAGCACGTGGCTCCTGCTTGGCTTGTTCTCTCTCAGCAGAATTGTATGCAGACTGGAGAAAGAAGCAGGGCCCTGGAGGGTCTGTGGGAAGCCCAGGACCTCGGAGGAGGTGGGGTGTGAGCAAGAAGGAAAGGATGGAGAAAGTGTTGGCGCAGCCCAGAGAAGGAAGCAGATAATGCCTCAATTCTTCAGAAACCAGGGGAAATCTAGTCTGGGAAGCATCAGCAGTTAAGCATGACTGCTGGCCTTGGCAGATTTCTAGAATCGTTTGAGCAGATGGTCTGTGATCACTTGGGGTCTCTAAATGGATCCTGGTGGCCCCCACGTCCCCAGATGTAACTGATGTTCCTTACTCCTTTGGGTTGTGTCACAGCCTGAGGATGAGAGAAATGACCTGGGCACAGGGACCCCCAGAGGGGCTAGAACCCCGGGTGTGTCTGGGGAGAAGAGCTACAGGCAGCATCTTCCTCATGCCTGAAAGTGCCCTGAGTTCAGATCCTACCTTGGGCGTGAACTTGCTGTGGAATCCTGGGCCAATCAGTTCATCTTCCTTTTCTGCAAAGTGGAGTGGTAATAGCATTGACCTCCCAGAGTTGTTGAGGAGTGACAGGTGTAAAGAACCCTGTCCCTGTTAACTGATAGCTGTGCTCAAGGGAAGTGGATCCTGGGGACTTAGAAAGCCGCAAGGTAGCCTGATCTGTGTGGTAGCTCATTCGTTTTGTTGAATATTTCCCTATTGCATTTTAATCCGATTGAACAGTTCTCTTGGCACAGGAGCTTGACATCTGGATTAGATGACAGAATCGAGACCCATAAAATATTTCAAAACACTGAGATAATTAAGTGAACAATAACAACTCCTGTTTATGTAGCATTTAAATGTTCTACAGCTCTAACAAAAGCCCTGTTAGGTAGGTAGTGGAAATCGTCTTGTCTTACAGAAAGATGGCGATGTGCCCATGATCAGATGCTCACATGGCTAGTGGCATTGGAACACTTCTCTGACACAGTCCCTTCTCACCTCGTGCCTGGATCAGTGCAGTAGTCTGCTCATGCTTCTTCTGCCCTCCCCAGGTCTCCCCCTGCTATCCCTCTGCTTGACCACTACAGTGATTTTCTTTAAGCACGGATGTGATCCTCAAACTTGCTTGTTCTCACTCTCCCCCCGCCTCTCCACACATACACACCTCCCCTATTCAGTGAACTTCAAACCTCTTGGCTGCTCCACAAACAAGACCCTCCCTCTCAGCTCTGGCTGCCTCCCAGGCCTGGAACGCTCTCTCTCTCTGCTCTGATCACTGACCTCCCTGGCCTCCCTTAAGTCACAGCTAACATCCTCCTTATCCTGTATAGAGCTTCTTTGTATTTTCTTGTTTGTGTGTCAGCTGCAGTGTTCAATTGAGAGCCCCTTGAGGGCCCTTCTTTAGTCTCTCCAGCCTTAGCGTGGTGACCAGCACCTAGTAGACATTTAATCTGTTTATTAATCAATTGACCCCATGCCTCCTGATTCTTAGGGCCAGCACTGTGTCCACTGCACTGTGTTGCCTCTTTGAGAGCAGAGTAAAATTGAATAGGGGTAATTAAATTCCTGTCTTAAAGTAAAAAGTCAGTTATGAAAGTAGAGGGTGACAGGTGAGGCTTGGCTCGACAGTTCATGTGTACTTACCTGTAACTTCAGAGCTGCTCACCAGTGATCCCTGGCTGGTCTGAAGTTTCATACTAAGACTATTAGGTTCCCCCATGTACTTGGAGCGCTGCCAGCCTGTAATGGGGGGTGTTTGGTGAGGAGGCTCAGACCATATCAGAGGGAAGAATCACTGGAGGATCTTTGGCTGGGCTCCACCCCCCAGAGAGCCCAGCAGCCAAGAGACAGCCTAGAAGGGCCATTGTCTGGAAAGGGCAGAACCAGGCCTGTCAGGCCCAGGTCCCCAAAACAGTGGTCAGAAAGTGATTTTGTACATTCTGCCTTCTCTCTCTCTCCCCTGTGACAGACGTGTAGAGCCAGGCACTCCACTGGTGCCAAACATTGTTAGGCTGGGACAGAATGACTGGAGCAGTCCTTGTTCTCCAGGAGTTCACCTAGTAATTGGATGCGCCCACTCCTTAAGCAGGAGTGGACCTCTGACTAGAGCCTCAGAGGAAGGTGAGGATTCTGACAGGGGCAGGAGGGATTGCATTGCAGGGGTGCCGGGGAAGGGCCAGGCAGGCGACTTCCTCCTCTTGACTGGTCCTTACATGCTCAGCTTTTTTTAATGACCTTTTCCCCCAATCTTGGAAAAGTAGCCCACGTTCATTGCTGACACTTCTTCCCGCTCTTCTCTTCATGATTCCAGCCTCACAGACTCCTCCTTTTCTCCCTTTCCCATTTCTGTGCATAAAACCAGCCTTTCCTCATCTATCTGGTCTGGAAGTAGCTCGCATGGTACTGGGAGCTTAGTAAACTCTTGTTCATTGATTGGCGTGTCCTTTAGTCAAGAAGGAGGCATTCTTGCAGGCTCTGGAGCTGTGGTCTGACCTGTGCTTTGGAGAAATTCTTTGAGGAACTGTGTGAGAATAAGACTGGAAGCAGGAAAGTCTATTAGGAAACTGTTAAAATGGTCCTGGTGAGAAAGCATGAAGGTCTAAGCTAAGGCTGTAGCCACGTGAATGAAGAGGGGGGAAGTCAGATCTGTCAAACTTGGCAGTGGACCACATGACATGTGATCACGTGTGACCCTCTGAGATAGACTGGAACAGCTGGCAAGCACCAAGGAGGGATGAAAAAGCAGTGGGATTGGGGAGGCAGGGAGAGGCGTTATTTGTATATGTGGAGTTCACAATGCTGGTGGAACAGAGGGGGAAAGAAGGCCGTAGGCAGGTGGTAAAGAACAGGGTCCTTCTAGGAGCTGGGCGGTGAAAGAAAAAAGAGATTCAGGGCAGTGGTCATAAAGGGTTTTTATAATGACAGGTAGACCTGTTGGTGTCTGAGGGCAGTGGGGAAGGAGATGATGAAGTGGACAGGTGTAATGGATACAGCTCTAGGAGCAGGCCAGACTGGGCAAGAGGCCAACCTTAGGACAAAATCCCTCCTGCTCAGGCACAGGAGTGGCTAGTGGAGATGAGGCGCCTCAGCCCATAAGGAGCTACTTTGGAACAACTGCTGTGGAGACTTGCTGGTCCGTCCCAGTCACGGTCCTGCCCTGCGTTTTCCCCCAGCTGTCATGGTGATCTCCTGGAGCGCACATCACATTGTGCATCCACTGGTCTGTAATCTCTAGTTGCTGAACCAGAGAGAAGCTCCTATTAGCAGTTAAAGCATTCCTGGGCCACCCTTTTCAAGGAGATATTTCACACTGCTTTCTATTTTTTCATTTCTTTGTAACTGTTTAATAGCATCTTGGTTTCTCATAAAGTCATTAGCTTCCACTTGCTCCACTCTAATTCTGAAGGAATTATTCTCTTCAGAATGCTTTTGG
>CM053600.1:199415355-199460697 GCA_028646575.1 Pseudocheirus occidentalis
CATGTTGGCCAGTCAGTTAATTGGTTGTTGTTTTTTTTTTTTTTTTAGCTCTGTGAAACTCTCCTTCCAGGGGGGAAAGCTCCAGGGGTTTTCCCAGCTGCCAGAGCTATTAGGGGGGTGTTGCAGCCCACTCCCCCAGCTTTGGCTTGCTGAAAGCACTCCCCAGGACCACCACCCAAGACCACGCTCGGCACAAGAGCACTTGGCCCTAATTAATTGATTCAGCCCCCCTGCAGAGTCTGCAGGCCAGGTGCTCTGAAGCAGCCCAGTGGGGCCACCACCTTCCCTTCCCCCACTGCTTCCTTGCCCCAGGGGCAGATTGGCCAAACTGCTTTTCCTCCCCCAAATTAAGATTCAAAGTTTCACTTTCAATTTCACTGACTGTCTCTAATCCTGGTTTGTTGGATGTGAAGATTCCCTCAGTTGCTTTAGATCTTCTCTGAAATAGACTCAAGCTGGGACTTAGGAGGCTCGGCTCCTCCTGGCCGCCCTGGAGGTTGTTGGGGCTGGGCCAGGCCGGTCTTTGCTCCGGGCCTGCTGGACAAGCCCCTTCTGCCAAGCTGCCCCTTTCCGATCCCTGTTTTTCATGCCTTGGTAGATGTGGAGGTACTGGAGGCTGTAGATCTTCTCCCCTGAAGACTGGCTGCGGCGAGGCTTGGCTTGGCTCAGCTCGGCTCTGCTCAGCTGGGCTCCTTCCCACCCCGGGCCTGGCCGGGGTCTTGGCTTCAGGCTGGGCCGGCCTCCACTCCCGGCCCGCCGCCATGAGCCCCTGCTGCTGAGCTGCCCTCAGCAAGAGATGTGTTTTCTGTATTTTTGTGAGTCTGAGAGTCCTAGACTTTGTCTGGGGTCATATTTTATGGGTGTTTAGGGTGGCAGTGTGGGAGCTGCGGGACCTTGCTGATTCTCTGCCGCCATCTTGGCTCCCTCTAGGCCACCCTTTTCTACCTCCCTTGGCAGTCTTGTTAAGAAGTAAGCAGCCTCACACACACTCCCTCCAATACGTCGTGGCAGCACAGCCACACTCAGCTGCATGTCCTCTCACTGAACGCAGTGCTGGGTTCAGAGAACATGTGGGATAAAAGGCTTGTTGGTCCGTGAGTGGGTGGAGAGTTTTTCTTCACCAGTGACATTCGAGGCCTTGTGTGCCCCCTCCCTTGATTGCTGTGCTCTCCTCATTCTTCAGGTTCTAGATGAGATTGAAGAACACGGCATCAAGATCTACCATTTGCCTGATGCCGAGTCGGACGAGGATGAGGATTTTAAGGAGCAGACTAGACTTCTGAAGGTAGGAAGCAGCTGAGAGCCATCCTGGTGTTTGTCTGTAGCTACACAGGAGGGCGTGGGGCTGTCCGGGATTGCCCAGGTTAGTTCGTGGGAGGAGGCTTTAGCTGAGCCGTCAGTGGTGCTTAGACGCCTTTTTGTTCTAACAGCATTTGATCTCTGGATGGCTTATCTCACTAGTATTTTGTGTACATCAATTTTGTCTCATTTAATCTTGCTGAAAATAGAAATGTCAAAGAAATCCCGATAGACTCCTTTTGGCTGTGAAAGTTTTTCCTCGTAATTGGAAAGGTGATTTTTCTTGTTTATTCACAGGCTAGCATTCCGTTTTCAGTAGTAGGCTCAAATCAGTTGATTGAAGCCAAAGGCAAAAAGGTTAGAGGTCGTCTCTATCCTTGGGGAGTGGTAGAAGTGGAGAATCCAGAACACAACGACTTTCTGAAGCTGAGAACGATGCTGATGTAAGCCACCCCAGAGCAGTTGTGGTGCAGCGGGACCCTCTTCAACATAGTGATTGAATTATCACGACAGCCTGCTCCGCTTCTTCCCAGGGGGAGTGCGTGGGAATTGGGGGAACAGTTATTCTGTGAGGAGGCCATTGGGACACAAACCTTGATCCCCATCGACTGTCTCCTGATGCTCTCCCGTTCCCATCCCTCCCTTCTCCAGTCTGCTGCCTGTGGGATACTATTTCAGAAACCCTGTGAAAACATGTGAATTGAAATCAGGGGTCTCTGCTGGCTGCTTCCACTTCAAATGTTCTCATGGAAGGTGTTTTCATATAGAATTCCATTCCCACTGTCAGGGAGTTTGGAAGGGTGAAGGCTTCTCTTGGGAGCCACTGCTGCAGCCCCAGGCAGCAGCGGGCATGGGGGACAGGAGAGAAAGGAGCAGTGGCTGCTTCAGATAGGAGATGGGACAGTCCCAGAGCCCCAGAGCTGCCTGTACAGCGGGGTGAGGGCTCTCTCTTTTAGTCTTCCCTATAGCATAGCAGCACGGAGTGCATCCCTTAGAAGAAGCAGCTCTCCTGCATGGGCCTCCTCCCAGCTTCACACCAAGTTCCTTTCTCTTGCAGTACACACATGCAGGATCTCCAGGAGGTGACCCAGGACCTTCACTATGAGAACTTCCGCTCTGAAAGACTGAAGAGAGGCGGCAGGTTGTCATCCTGTGGTTCCCTCAGTCTGTTCTCTCTCTCTCCTCTCTGTCCATCCTGTACTTTGTCTCTGTTATTTCACCTCTTCAGCATCTCTTGGTCCTTGAAGTTTGAAGCCATTAAGCTGCTTGCACTTGTTTTTCAGCCCACAAGAAAGTCAGCAGCAGTAGAGGAGGGAAAGTAACATGAAAAAGAGTAGCTCTTGGGAAGGGAGTGTCCGTTACATTTGCATTCTCCACAGTAATTGTTCCTTGAGATCGGATGTCTCTCTAGGTACAGGCAATAGGATTTTGCTTTAGCAATTTTGTAACAAATCTGCTATAATTCTCTGCGATTACCAGCCTTAAATCCTGTCCCAAAAATGTAGGTTTAAGCTCTGCTTTTTCAGATGTTCAGTCAGCATGTTGTAGGTAAAGTTAGTCATTTTTCTCAGACTAATATCTCATTACAAAGGCACCTCATTCAGCCTGATGGGCTGTGCTGCACCCGCAGGAGAAAGTGCAGCCACAGCCAAGGGCAGGTCTAGAAGGGAGAGGGTCCACTGCGTGGGAGGGATAGCAGGGCCAGTTGTTAAAAGAACACTTGGACCCTGGGTTCTGCTCTGAAAAGGGAGTTCCTGACATCCCTAACCTTGCCTGTTTCACTTCTGTGCTTGGGATCTTTTTACCAGCACTCATCTATTCACTTTGTTTAAATCACTTAGACATTCCGATCCTGTTCCTTTTTTAAAACAGACGTACCCCTGTGTTGTGGTTTGGAAAACGGTGCCAGGACGGTTTGAGGGGAAGGCACTCGGGCGCTTGTAGCCCCTCTGAGATATGTCATTAGGTGATGGTGAGCAGGGCCCAGGTACTTCTTCTGGGCAGTTGTGGACTGCCCACCATTTGACTCTGGAGATAAGGTCTCCAGAGAAGAGGCAGGGTGGGGAGATGAGGTAGGGCCTGCCACTTGTCATTTATGAAAGGCTTCCAGTTCTCGGCTTTTCCATCTTGATCGTTCATTTTCCCTCTTTGTTCATTTTTATTGGGGGTAGGGGGGAGGGCACCATTTCCTAAAAGCAGCCTATTTTGAGAGAAAGGAAAGACTCTGGAGCCCTGAGGAGGATGTTCTCAATGTTGTCGGGACATAGAGGTAGAGGGCCAGCTGTTGTCAGTGGCGCAGAAAAGCCTCTGCCTGTCAGCGGATCATAATCGACTGCTTTCTGTTGTTAGGAAAGTGGAGAACGAGGAAGTGAACAGAGACCAGATCCTGCTGGAAAAGGAAGCAGAAGTAAGGCAGTTTCGTTGCTGTGTGTCCCCTGACATTCACAGCCTGTCCTCTCCCCCAGATGGCTTTGCTAGGACTTTGCATTCCTCTGTTGTTTGTGTGTGCGGATATCACGAGGTCTAGAATGGCAGCATGTGCCACATTGTGAGCTGTAAAATGTCCCACACAATTTTTTCTTTAAAAATTACAGATAGAGACAGTTACCTGAGAGAACAGTATTGCTTTCCGATGCCAAGGACTCACCCAGTACCTTGCTTTATGTGAAATGAATGAAAACAGTCATAGAGGAAATTATATTTCTAAATTATCCAGACTTGGGCAGGGAAGATTTGAAAGGATAATTTTTATTTAGATTGCTTTTGTTTGAGACCATAAATTATTTAACATCAAAAATGGCTGACTTCAGGAATCAGTAATGAAATCCAGTACTGTCACCAGTTCAAATCCCATCTCATTCAAGTTGCTGATGCATAAAAAGTAGTCCTATTTTATGACCATTTCAATGCAAAACTGAAACAACCAACACCACCACCCCCCATCCAACCCCCAACCCCCCACACACACACTGTAATTTCCTTAAAGGATGTCTCAGAGTAGGCCTGGTGTGTGTGGCTGAGGTCATTCTGAAAAAGTCAGAGTGGCACTTGGTGTGCAGGCTGCATCTTAAGCCCTTGAAATCTTGTTGGTCTATGAATTCTCATGCCTAATAAGCCCAAGGTACGTTCTGGGCATTGGAGGCTCCCCCTGCCCGCAGCCTTCCTCAGGGCTGCTTCTCGGGTCCCCTGAGCTGGGTATTCTCTTGGATGATGGGTCTTGTTTCACCAAGGGCATGGTTACATCCAGAGGCCCAACCATGGCTCTGTGGCTCTTAGGGTTTTAATTAGGTGACGGTGGTCTTCCCCAGAATCTTCATCCTGTGTGGGACTTGTGCCTTCTGAAACTTGAGGTGCTCAAAGCACAGAGGAGGCCTCTTTGAAACTTAAAACTGTGTGAGCCGTGGGTCACATACTACCTTTGGGAAATTGGTATTGCATTGTTCATCTTTGATAGTCCATAAAAGCATTGGTTCTGCTTTGCTTATAAGAGCAGCTTTGTTTACCCTCCACTGTCAGGGTGAAGCCCACCCCTCCTAGACAGACGAGCCCTCAGGGGTAGGCCCAGCGCCTGATGCCCCAGCCCCTGGAGGAGGCCAGCGAGATCACTGCTCAATACAAGAATCCTCACTCTGCCCATTCAGTTTGACTTCTCAATCAGGGGCATAAATCACCCATTTCAGGCAGATTTCTAAGAGAACTATTTCCTAAGATGCACCTTTAGAGGCTTGGGAGTGTCCTGGGAGGCCTGAGAGAGCAGGTCCAATTCTTCTCTTCTTGCAGCTTCGCCGAATGCAGGAGATGATCGCGAGGATGCAAGCACAGATGCAGATGCAGCTGCAGGGAGGAGATGGGGACGTCGTCGTGCACGGGCACCAGGCTTAAGAGTAAGCTGCTTCTGCTGGCACCGCGCCCAGTGATGTGGCATGTGGCTGGCGCTGTCTCATTATTGTACTGCCCTTTGTGACTGATGAAGGTGAAGGGTGATGAATGAGGGCGGTGGCATGGCCCTGCCCTGCCCTTGTCAGACAGGGCATGGGGGGAGGCTTTCCTGTCTTCCTCCAGATGAATGTGGGTGCCATGTACCATCCAGCTCATGTTAGTTGATACGGTATGACATTTATAATCTGGCTGCTGATTTTAACATTTAATGATTAGAGTCATTATCCAGATCTTAGTATTGTAAGCACCAGGAGATGGGAAACTGCATCAGGGTAATTGGTTTCCTTAGCAGATATGTCCGGAAAAGCTTTCATCAGTGCCCCAAGAAAACACTGGATGGTTCTCGAGGGTTTGTGTGGGTTAAAGGTTGCCTGGAAGACGCTGGTGACGTCCCGATTGGGTTTATGGCTGGCAGTGAGGTGGAGGCAGCAAGGGGAGAGTGAGGCCTGGGACCCCATGGGGAGTCAGGGGGCAGAAAGCTGGAGAGCAGGAACCTTCTGTGTGTTCTCTTGTCACTTAGTCACATGAGGAACCAGGTCTGTGCGTGTCATGTGTGATGACATAGGCAGAAAGGAACGTTGTACTGGCGGTTTAAGGCTGACTTCAGACAACTGTCTTTGTTTTTACAGATTTCACTTAGAGAGGAAAAGGATCATTCCAGGGTCTTTTTCATGAAATGGCTGAAAGGAATTCTCCTGCAACACCTGTGGCCTACAGATTGTTACTGCCATTCTTACCCGTGGTCTGTGAATCGTTAGCCTCCATTTTTACTTACTGATCAGTTTTTGTCATATGTACCTTGTAACATGTATTTTATTGATACTTTATACTTTTTCCATAACACGTCTGTTTTTGTGTTCCTTCCTACATAACTACTGTTAGGTGGCGTTTGTTTTCCAGAACTAAACCATGAATTTGTTCTGTATTTGTCTAGCTGCCGTTGGCCCGACTAGTTTGGGCATCTCTATCCTTGAACAGCTCTGTGGAGTCACACAAAAAGAGCATCCTGGTGGTAAAACACCAGACCAGGACCCTCTGTGTGCCTGGTCTCCCGGTGACCCTCTCACCACAGCCCTTGGGGGACCCCCAGGGAGTCAGAGTTCTCATTTGGTATACCCTGAAACCCAGTCTTGCTGCCGCTCACTGGGGCTCATTTATTTACGCATTCATATGGTTACTCACATCACTGGTTTGGGAGAACAAAGAGGAACATGTACCTTTAGATAATTCCTGTTAAAATGTGACCTTTTGTAAGGCATCCTTTCTAAGGTTCTAAGGACAAGGGGAAAGAGTAACCCTGTAATTTACAAAAATTATTTTATAAACACGGTTTTTTATAGTAAGGTCCAAAAACCATCCTTTTTTAAATAGGATGATGTCATTGCTTATACTGTCCCAGAGACAGACAGCAGCGTTTCCATCATGAATGAGGGGAGGTCGTGGGAGTCCACAGGACTCTGCCTTGAGTAGCTTAGGAGGGAAAGAACACTCCTTTTTTCTTAAGACAAAGTATTCCTAGATCTTGTAGATGCTGGCACCATTTATTTTCGATACAGTTTTCTCATTATTTTATAAAGGAACTAGTTTGAAGACCAGTCTGAGAAGCTGATTTTGTGTTGGCTGTGACACCAACCTTGTCCTCTCGCATCTGAGCTCTGGTAAAGAAAAGAAGCCCCTCCTTGGCTTTCCCCTTGTCCCATTTTGTTCTCTGGCAGCTGTGGGAAGAAGGTGCATTGTGTGCTGTCATCTGATTCCTCTTCACCTTAATTTCATTGATTTATAAACAGCACTTGGTCTACAAGTCATTTCAGGTTCCCTCCAGTTCCTGAAGACCAAGCTCAGACCACACCTTTGCTTTCTCTCTCGTATGTGCCAGCCTGGGACCTCTGAACTTCTGAGGCTTGAAAAGGGAAGACTGGTCCCAGAGAGGCCCACCCAGGGAGGATCCATGGTGGGGGTGGGCATTCAGGGGCAGGCAAATAACAAAGCAACATAAAGCCATGAGAGAGAGAGGGAGAGGCTGCTGTTTGAAGTTGGAAAACCTTAAGGAAAGGTGAAGAAATATTTATCACAAACTTGATGATGGCATAATCCTTCCCAGACATGCCGGTGTTCACTCTAAGTGTTTGATCCTTAGTACAGTTGATAGCGTCTAAGGGTCACATGCAATGTATTAATAGTTTTAAGAAAAATATTGTATTTAGTACTTAATGTATAATTAATTATATTATGTACATTTTTTTAAATCAACTTTTCCATGATATTTCAACATGTTTTATATTCAAGGTCAGTGATTTGAATTACATTAGTCTTTATAACCTTTACTAGAACAAAGCAAAAATTTATATATGCCAAGTAAGAAATATAAACTAAGCCCTATGTACGTTTTAGTAAAAAATACTTCTCAGGGGGAGCTATCACTTAAAATACTGAATTGAAAAACATATTGTTGAATTCTTTTTACATGACTGTACTTTGGTTTGTTATCCCATGAGATCTCAGCGTGTCCTTTGACTAAGATACTGTTGGCCTCTGCCTCTGGAAGCGAATGTGGAGAACCCTTTTTTTCCAGGATTGTTTTGTATCCCTTGAGCATTTTATGAATAAATCATTCTGGTTTCCTTGTCCTATGAGTCACTCTAATTATGACTTCTTATAAGGAAGATCCAGGCTTTCTGATAAAACTGTGTATTATAACTGATGTGCCTCCATGGTAACTCGAGAACATTAATTTTGGTTTGTTGCATAATCCAGCATTGGGAGTTGCCCAGTGAGTGGTGCTGGACACGCATTCAGGAAGACCCGAGTTTGGGTCCTGCCTTAGCTTCCTCATCAATAAAATGGGGGTCATAATAGCACCTCCCTCCAGGGTTGTTGTGAGGATCAGAACTGGGAAGCACGGAGGATGTAAAGACAAAAATAAACCCAAGTGGTTGTGAGGTACTGTACTTGTAATGCAGTTTGTAAATTTTAAACTAATATCAATGCAGGCTGTTATTGTAAATGTGTGATGGGGTCAGCTAGGTGGTGCAGGGCACTGGCTCTGGCGTCGGCAAGTCACTGAACCCCAACTGCTCTGTCCTCCCCCTTTCGAAAAGGAAAAAAAAAAGTGAGTTTAACCATTTAGGACTGTGGCTGACTTTTTTTTTTTTTAAGGTCCTGGTTCTGCCTTCATTCAGAACTTGTGTGTGTTGATGTTAATGAATTTTGGCTTCACAAAGTAGACAAACGCAGCTCGTTTTTCCAAAACAGTTCATGTCGCCCGAAAGAGGGACTCCCTCTGTCCCCCCTCCCTCACAGTCGTGTAACTTAGCCCACATGTAAAGAAAGGAAGGGCGGGTGTTTATGAACTCGAGTGCTGGCGGTCTGGCATCACCGCTGTTATCCTGGATTCAGCCTTCATTGTGTGCACTGTCTTTGTTCTGCATCGTGTCACACACATTCTTCCTGCAATCTTGTCATTCCTAGTATTACAGAAATAGTCACGCCTGCTGACTAGAGCGCCATCCTCAGGCCACAATTGCTGGGCACATACGGAAGCTTTTCCCTGTTGGTGCTGTGGATATTTTCACCGAGATGGATCTTTTTAGTCAATTAATCAGGTGTGTGATGTGGACATACAGTAATGAGGCTTTACTGGGGTCACGTTCATCATTCTGGGAATAATGCCAGATGTTTGACAGGGTATTGGCAGGAGGTGTCCCCCTTCCCTCTGGCTGTGGAATGTAAAGAAAGAAGAGTAGGGTCTTCAGGGGGTGTGCCCCCAAGTCATGGGGAGCCAGGGGAGCCAGAACTAGGGACAAGTGTTAAGGAGAGAACGAGTGGGTTTGGACAGGTTGAGTTTGAGCTCTGAAAGAGCTTCGGAATTGAAGTCAGGTCTTGAAAGAGAAATTTGGGAGACCTTGCCCAGAGGTGTAGTCATTAAAACCATGCGAGGGAGTGGATGAGCCAGCAGAGTTCCATCAGTGCCTAGAGAAGAGCCAGGACAAACAACAGTGTCTGCTACCCCAAGCACTTTACAAACATCAGATCCTCATGACTACATGAGTAGCTGAAGGAGATTATGGGGAGGGGGCCGCGCAGAAGGGAACCTGAAGAATTCAGAGTCATGGAAAGGTAGGGAAGTTTTGTTGGAGTCCATTGCCAGAGAGAAGTCAAAAAGGATAAGCACTGAGGTGAGACCGTTGAATCAGGCCACAAGGGTCTCATTGGCCCTTCTGTTAGAGGACCTCAGTCATGGCTGCTGAAGTCAGACTGGGGAAGGGTTCGAGGAGTTGTGGCAAACACAGATGTAGGAGTAGAAGATGTTTTCAGGTATATTGGTGAAGGAATGGTGGATAGGTTAAGGGTCAAGGGAAAGTGGCTTCTGGCAGCTACCTCTAGGGTATGACCTTCGTGTTTTTAAGCTCCTTTGTATGAAAGTGGTGACAGATCTTTCCTTTAGCTGTTCATGTTGGAGCAAATCAAATAAAAAAGGGAGGTAATAGATACAAGGGTAGCTAGGAATGCCAGACTTGGAGGCAGGAAGATCAACTTCCTGAGTTCAAATCCAGCCTCTGACGCTTCCTACCCATGTGATCCCTTCAACCCTGTTTGCCTCAGTTTCTTCATCTGTAAAATGAGTTGGAGAAGGAAATGACAAACCACTCCAGTGTCTTTGCCAAGAAAACCCCAAATGGAGTCAGGGAGAGGCAGACGTGACTGATGATGAGACAGGTAGGCACAGAGGAAGGCTGCTTTTTGCTCCAGTTATCTCAGTTGTCACATCTGTATTTTTTCATGGACTCCCCTGATAACATTGACTGCCTATGATCGTTCTGTAGCCCATGGAGAATAGCTGAAGTTTGACCTCAGGTTAAACTCTTAAGCTCTAGTCATTCTAAAGCAAGTGCCTAAGTCTAGAAATTGGTCATTAGAAGCTTCTCAGTCCTGTTGCTGTAGTTAAGAATACCTTTCTCCTTGTTTTGAATTACATGAGAGATTCCATTCTTTTCTCCATGCTTGAAGCTATTTGGGAGGGAAGGGGAGTGTCTAAAATTCCAAATTTCATGTCATAAATCACTTGGAAAAATATTGTGGTGTTCAACATGAATACTGAAAATGTGTCAGTTTTACTATTTCTTCCTCAAGGTTGGATACTCTGGTCTGGGCTTTGGTTTGCTGTATTTAGTATTTTTGTTTTGTCCCTGTAAAATCCAGATGTTCTTAGTTTAAATATATTTACTTTTAATTCCGGTTTGTAATTTCTAAAGCTCAATATTGGTGGGGAGCAAAGCAGTGCAGTTGGCTCCCTTCCATAAAGTAAAAAGCAATAGATGTAGAATTTTGGACCAGACCAAATCCTGATGGGGAAATCTGACAAGTCAGAGTGAGTCTTTTGTCCAGTCCAACTTGGCATAGGGAGAGAGCCAACAAAGGCTTTTGACAATAGAAATAGGTCTTGCTGGGAGCATGCCAGCGCCCTGGAAGAGACCAAACCAGGGCAAGACAAGGTCCTAGACCTATGCCGAGTCATTACAGTGGGGACAAGTGCAGCCTGGCAGCTTTGTCACCCTCTACCCAATTCTGGATCACAGATGGAGGAGGGGCTCCTCTGCTCAGGAGGCTGTTCCTGGTAGGGAACCCTGAGTTGTGTGCTGAGAAAGGAGAAACTTGCTGCGGCAGCGGTGTGACTCCAGTCCCAGTCCCAAAGTGAGGGCTTAATGTTGAGCACATAGCCCAGCCAGTGGAGGAATAACCAGGGTGGGATTCCCAGCTAGAGGAGAACCTTCATTTTTGTCCCTCCAAGCTGACAGTCTTCCAGCTGGCTGATAGGGCCAGAGTCCAGCAGCTCTTACACAGGCCCAAACCCAGGTCAGAAACTTGCAGAGCTCAGACCAGAGATGGCAGTCAGGTTTTGCAGGACCCCAACCTGTCCCTGAGATCTTAGAGTAAAAATACTCAATACCCAAGAAAGCAACAGAGCCAGCCCAGACCTTCCCCCTGATGTCACAGCCCATCAAATCCAAAATCAAGAAGTAGGCTTGGAAGCCCGGGCAAACAAAGCAAGAACCCCACCAGAATGAACTATGATGGTGGCAGAGATGCTCAGTCAGACACAGGGAAGAGGATGACTCCAAAACCATCTATAAGCGAAGAAGTTTTTTCGGGGGGAGAGGTTGCTTTTTGGAGGGAGGAGGGCAGGGCAGTTGGGATTAAGTGACTTGCCCAAGGTCACATAGCTAGTAAATGTTAAGTGTCTGAGGTTAGATTTGAACTCGGGTCCTTCCGATTTTAGGGCTGGTGCTGTACTCCATGCACCATCTAGCCACACCAAGCAAAGAGTTTTTAAAAGCTAGCAAGAAACGTTTTTCTAAATGGAATGAGAGCATTTGAGGAAAAACAAAAGAAGTAAGGGCTATGGAAGAAAGAATTGGAAAGGAAATTAGCTTGGCATGAGGTACAAAACCTTGCTTAAGCACAAATTCCCTGAAAATGTGAATGGACCAAATATGAGGCAAAAAGAAATATTAAAAGCAAAATCCGGAAACTGAGGAAAAAATAAAATGTCAAGTATCTTATAGCAAAAACAACTGACCTAGAAGGCAAATGGAAGGAAAAAATGTAAGAATCATTGGACCATCTGAATACCGTTACCAGGAGGGAAAAAGCCTAGATGTCCTGCTTTAAGAAATCTTAGAGGGAAAACCTATATATATTTCTTTGAAACAAAGCGGAAAAAGGAAGAATTCACTAGTCCACCTCCTGAAAGGAACCTCAGAATGAACCATCATGGCCAAAATGTCAAAAAAGAATAGTTATTCCTTCCATGTCCCAGGGCTTACGGGGTAGCGTACCCCGCTAACCCTGAGATTTGGAAAATTTGCATAAAAATGTTTGGCCCTCCCCTTATACCAGAGAAGTCTAAATTTTTTCTTTTGGGGTGTTTACAGTATCGTTGTAAATTTGGGGTTGATATTATACATATATTTGCATAAACATCTACATATACATACATTTCATGCATTTCTGAGTTTCTGAACTTTTTCTCTGTCATCTGCTGGCCTTGTTTTGTCTGTGGCTTCCACAAAATTCCCATTTAATTTCTTATTCCAACCCACATGGGCAAAGTCTCGATGTGGAAGGAATAACTACTGCAAGCTGCCAGAAAATAAAGGAAATTTGGGTACCAGGGAGCCACAGTAAGATCCCACACAATTTAACAGCCACCATAATAAAGGAGAGGAGAACTTGGAGCAATATACTAGAAGGCAAAGGATACGGGTTTGCAGGCAACATATCTACCCAGCAAAGCTGAGTGTAACACTAGGATGGGAAAATGGCTCTTTAATGAAACAGACATTCCTGATGAAAAGTCGGGGGCTGCCAAGTGTCGGCTGGATCAGAAACAACCTCTAAGCTGTGGGTGGCCAGAGCCAAACAAATAGAACAGGTTAGAGACAAGGGTCAGGACATAAGTTTAGTTTCAGAGTGAGGAGAATGATGTGGGCATGTGGAAGCCCCCACCCCTCTTAAAAGGGAGGATCTAACATGCTGGACTACAGACAGGTCTTAGATACATCCGTGGGTTGGACCATAACGTAATCATTTTTAGGTCTTGAGTTACTGTTCCCACGGCCCCATGGGAACAATGTTGTCTCAGGTCTCAGTCTTTCCCACCCTGGGAGGCACAGAACCAGAGTTCTGTGACTGGAGCAGGAGAGCAGGGATGGTGAACATGATGGATGACCCTGGGAAATAAGGGGAGCTAAATCACATCAGTGAGCAGCGACACTCGGCTAGAGATTGTCATCATCCTGAGCGCTGACAAGCTCAAGGCACAGCCTGCTTGCTAGGCCTTAGCTCTGGAAAACAGGGTGTCTCCAAAATATTGTGACAAGAGAAACTGAAATTCGCACAGAGGAGTGAACAGAATGATAAAAAAAAAAAACCCAGAATGAACAACAACAAAGGACTTATCAAAGATAAACTGATCACCTTGAAATACAGGGTGATGATCCAGTGTTTCCTTGGATCCCCATCATCAGGCTTCATAGAGTGGGAGACCAATAAATGAGGTCTACGAGCAGTTCTGCTGTGTCCTCATATTGGCTCCCCTTTCTGTCGTGATGACTAGAGCTCTGCAACCACCCCAGAGGCAGCTAATATAAATAACGCAGTCATAGTAATAACAAGCATTCCATCCACTGCGCCACTTAGCTGCCTCTTAAGAAGCTAAATTTCTTAAAATGTACCAATCAAGCATTTTCTGGGTAGTTTTTGAGGGTTTTTCCTCTTAGTTTTGTTAGTTTAATCACCTCTGGACAATAAAGAGCACCCACTCCTTCCAGGCAGTCAGCCCTTAACCCCAGTGGGTGTTAAATCCCAGGCAGGGATGCTGTCTGCCTTCTCTCCTCCTTCCTCCAAGACAGTGTGGGTATCCCTTCTGCCTTCTGGCTCAAAGATGGCAGGAGTCCATAGCTGTTGCTCAAGGCTCCAAAGGAGTACTTGGCCCTCAAAGCTACAAAGCCAGGTACCTGTCACTTCTCAAAGTCAGTAAGCTTTTATTTAGAACTCTGGTAGGCACTAAGGATAGACAGATGAATAAAGTTCCCAGGGGAGAAAATGCATCCCTAAGTCTATTTGGGACATCCAGTAATAAATAATAGAATAATAAGTCCCCGGTGACTGGAGGCACTGGTGGGGAGGGGGGCACATCAGGTAAGACTTCCCCCAGAAGGTCTGGCTTGCTGTGTAACCGTTTCACAAGCTTTAAATTTGGACTATTTAAAACGTAAGGACTATCTATGTAAATGTGAAAGTGACTGCCTGGTGACTAATTTGTAATTTCCTGTAACCAAGTATACCAGACTCCATGAATCACCACAGACTGAAAGGTTTGAGCTAAAGGGATTCAAAAGCATTTTAGTTTTAGGTAAAGAATTGCCCTGCTATGGATGGACAAGGGCCCTTAATACTCGGCAATATGGTTTTTCCAGCATTGGTGCTGATTTAGCATTGTTTCGTTGCCATATGGTGTGTTAAAAGCAATACGAACCAATCAGAAGTGGTGGACTGAGCTGTAGACTCAGGACTGGAGAGGACCTCAGGCTGTGGCTGCCATCCAGTCCAGCCACCTCATTTTAAATAAGGAATCTGAGGCCCGACTTTACATTCCTTATTAACCGACTCCAAATCCAGTGCTCTCACCATGCTGCCTCCTAAAAGTTACCTCTGCATAGCAGAGTCTTCAAGTCTCTATACCTAGTGAGCCATCTCAATAGAGTAAGGAAGACTGGAAAATCAGGGGCCTGTTAAGTGTTCAACAAGGCACCAGTAACTTCCAAAAATCCTTGAAACTTCTAGGCATATTTATGAAGCCTTTAGAAGAGGAGTACAAGGTGAGGGATGGGGAAGGACAGGAGCATCTTTTGGGGCTGGGAGAGGCCTCATTCCAAAAGTGGCACTTCAAGGAAGCTAGGGATTCTGAGAAGATTCTGCACAGCAAGAAAGAGGTCATCTTGATGAAGCCAGAGGGTCTGGGGAGGTAAGGAATGTATAATATGGCTGGAAAGATAGCAAGCAAGTTTGGAGAACTTTGAATGCCTGTAACAAGTTTCTTTTTGATGCTGGAGAATCAGCTTGAAGAAGCCACTGGAGTTCATTGAGTAAGGGAATGACATGGTTAGAATCCTATTGACTGTGTAGAGCAGTGGTTCTCAACCTTCGGGGGTCAAACGACCCTTTCACGGGGTCACCTAAGACCATCAGAAAACACATCTTTCCAATGGTCTTAGGAATGGAGACACGGCTTCTCTATCTGTCTCCAGGCAGGTCCGCCCACTTGCAGATACAGCCACATACTAGTTGTTAGTTCTTTATTTGTTTAAAGAGTCACCAGGAGGCTGCAAGATGGATTTCTCACAAGTATTGTCACCCTCCCAAGCCTAGGGCCACTTTCCTGTTCAGCCCTATGACTTGCTCTAAAGTTTAACAGACCTATTGTTCAGGAAAACCATTCAGCCTTAAGCTAAAGCCAAGTTACAACAGCAGCTTTCAACAACTTTCTACCAGGATGTTGAGTGGAACTGTTGTTCAGTCATTTTTCAGTCATGTCCCACTCTTCATGACTCCATCTGGAGTCTTCTTCTCTGGAATACTAAAGTGGTTTGCCATGTCCTTCTCTGGCTCATTTTACAGATGAGGAAACTGAGGAAAACAGGATTAAGTGACTTGCCCAGGGTCACACAGCTAGCGTCTGAGGCCAGACTTGAACTCCTGTCACCAGACCCAGCACTCTATCCATTGCACCACCTAGTTGGCCACCAAATGGAGCACCCAGTGATATTCACAGGTTCTTGGATGATGAGAATTGTGAGAACATTAAATGATCATTTATATCTAGCCCTTTAAGGTTTATAAAGCAGTTCACAGATTTTGCCTTTGGGGACACCTGTGAGTAACTAGTGTGGAGGACTGGACTTCACACGGATGCTTATTGCCCGGGCGGGGCCTTTGAACAGAGCCCTTAGCCTCCCTGGTCCACAGTTCCCTCACTTGTAATACTTGGAAGTTGTGCTAGATGGCCTCTGAAGCCCCTTCCAAGCTCCAAAGCAGAGCTCAATGATTCTATGATTGTTTCCCTTACAACGTTGTCCCCTTATCCTATAGCCACTCATTCCTTTCCACACCTTAGTCCTGGATTACTTCCCTCACCTCTGCCATCCATATTCACTTGCTCCTGAACAGAATTAAAGGAAGTAACCCCTCTAAATTTATACAAGGCCATCCATCTTTTTGTCCCTAATTAATTCTCCTTCTTCGGGAAAAGCCCTTCTCTTCCGGCCTCAAGCCTCCACACACCTCTCGCTACTCCAGCTCTATCAGCTGAGGACGCTCTACAGAGGCCATTCATTATCAACTCCCTCTTCTCCCCTTTTCTTAATTTCAACCCCCCCCATCAATTTCCCCTTGGGCAAGTCACTTAACCGCTATCTGCCTCAGTTTCCTTAGCTGTAAAATGAAAATAATAACCTCCCAGGGTTGTTAGGATCAGATGAGATGAAGTTGTAAAGCACTTAGCACAGTGCCTGGCACACTTACGAAATGCTTACTCTCTTCCCCTCCCCACCTTGATCCTATGACCCAGCTGCCTTCTCTCCAAGACCATCAACCACAATCATCTCATCTCTTTCTTTAATCTTCAACCTCTCCCAATCCTTCCACTTCTGCCTTGGAATGTGCCCAAGTCCCTGCCATCCTCAAAATGCCTTAGTTAGAGCCTACCATCCCCTCAAACTATGGTAACTCCAGCTTTTCTCCCTTTCTCAGTCAAACTCCTCGAAAAACTGTCTACATTCAATGTGTCCACTGCTTTCCTTCTACTCATTCTTCAGCTTTTTGCAATCTGGCTTCCAATGTAATCACTCAGAAAACTGGAATTGCACACACCAAACCTTTCACATGATCTATGCTTTGGGTTTAACTTCTCATCTTTCCTCACTCCTCCTATCCAGACAGTTGCCAAATCTTGCCATTTCTACTTCTACAGTCTTCTTGCGTTTGATCCTGTCTTTCTATCCAATTAAATTCAATAAAAATTTATTAAGCACCTCCTGCTTTCCAGGTACTATGTATGCTAAGTGCTGGGGATACAAAAAGAGATAGTCCCTGCCCTCAAGGAGCTTCCAGTCTAATTCCCATAGTTATTGCTATTTCAATTTCTCATTACCTGCCAATGTTATTGCAAAAGCCTAAATTGTGTGTCTCAGTCTCAGCCCATACTATACACACTGCTGCCAGAGTGACCTTCCTTAAGAGAGCTGGCTGTGCAACTCCCCTTCTCTACCATCTCCAGTGGCCTCTATGATCAAATATAAACTCATCTTTTTAGCTGTTGAAGCCCTTCCCAGTGCCCCTACTATTTTCCCAGTTTCAGTGGACATTACTGCCCCTGCCCTACTCTGCAGTCCAGCCAAACTGACCTCTCTGCACCCCACACATGACACTTCACTGTTGCCATGAGGCAACTGGTGTGCAATGGATGGAGCCCCGGAGTCAAGAAGACCAGAATTCAAATGTGACTTCTAACAATGACCAGCTGTGTGACCCTGGGCAACCTCAGCTCCTTCAGCTGTAGAATGGGGATAATAAATAGCACCTACTCCCAGGGTTGTTGTTAGGATCACATGAGATACTTGTACAGCACTTAACACAATACCTAGCACAGACTAGCCACTATCTCAATGCTTATTCTCTTCCCTTGCCTTTGCCCTGGCCATCCACCATGCCTAGAATGCGTTCTTTCCTCACCTCGCAGAATTCCTCTCTTCAAGGAGATGCTCAAGGTTGTGTTGTCCTGCCCTCCCCCAAGCCTGCTTTTTGTACTCACTTGTGTTCTCTGTAAACTTATATACATGCATGCTGTTTCCTCCATTAGAACGGAAGTTCTGTGAGAACAGGGATTCTTTCATTCTTATTACTTGAATCCCTTGTTCCTGGCACTAGGAGTAGAAATGGCAGCAGCAGCAATCAACTTTTTTACTACCATTGAGTATCATACCCTTACCTGTGGGTGCCCTGCCCAAATGAATGTAAATTTTGGTCAGTGAAGCCTCACAAGATATCCTGGGATTTACCAATTGGATTTTTGTTCTTAAAGACCATGCCTAAAACCAGAGGTGAGAAACCTGCAGCCTTAAAGCCACATGTAACCTTCTAGGTCCTCAGGTGTGGCCTTTTGGGTAAGCCCAAATGAACAAATGCTTTTATTGAGGGGATTTGTTCTGTGAAAATTGGGGGGGAGGGGGAGGCCACAGGTTCCCCACCCCTGCTTAAACCCAAATCATTATGGCTCTCATTGATTGGCCAACCACAGGTCCCAGGCCAAGCCCCCTTGGTCATTGTTTGGGCCCTGATTGACTCAAAGTGAATAGAAATAGAAATTGTTTCTGCTGTGGGCAGAAAATGTGAGTGACTTCCCCTCCCAGGATGTTTTTTTTTTCTTTTGTATTAGGTGAAAGAGGCCATTTTCTGCCTCATTTCTCACCCAGCCTCAGTCATTGAATGGGTGTTGCCTCAGTCAAACTGACATAGATAGTTGCTTAAATGAAGGACTGATGTTAGTCCATCCTTTACTGTGTGGCAAATGTGTGTGTGCATGTGTGTGTGTGTGTGTGTGTGTGTGTAGGCAGATATAAAACAGCTGGCAATAATGCAGCACTCTGAAGTTATAAGTCATTTTGCAAATACCTCATTTGAGCCTCACAAAAATTCTTAGGAAGCTTTACAATTGAGGAAACTTAGGCAGGAAGTAGTGAAATGATTCGCCCAGGACACAGATTGTAAATGCCTGAGGCAAGGGTTCAGATCAGCTCTTCCTGACCCCAACAATGATAAAGTCAGGGACATTTCCCTTTGGAGACTGGTGTTCGTACTTCAAGCTTTAGTTTTTTTCTTCAGTAGAGGTGATGTCAGGGCCCACATTTCTAGGGCTCTCCCTAAACTGCGCTGATGGCAGTTTCTTTGATTTGGGGGGTACCGTATTTCCTTTGCTAATCTCAGTCACATACAGTGACCCCCAAATTCCAGCGTGCCCTGGTGAGGAGTTTCTTTCCTTTGGCACCACTGGCCCTCTGCCAGCAGACATCACTGTTTATTATTGGGCTCAGACCTGAAGTCTTTCCAGTTTGGCAGGACTTGCTAATACATACATTCTACTGCTGCCTGTCCCCTCAGCAGCCCTCTAGGGAGCACCCTCAGGTCTTTCTCTAGCCAGGGCAGTGGTTTCACCATGCCAGCACTGTCTAGTGCAAGCTGACTGGATGTCCTTTTCCTAGTGATGACTTTGGCCCCCTTGGACACAACAGAGATTATCCATCAAAGTCTTGGTGAAGTGGTAGGACCAGATGGGAAGATGTTCCGGGTGTGGTCACCCCACAGGCCAAACCAGCTTCATTTTTTCACCCACTGATATGTGACTATGGAGCTGTAACGTCTCCTTTCTATGTTCAAATTTCATGTTAGACAGGGATAAGGGTCAATCCTCTGATTTTACCGCCATAGGAAACTTCCAGGAAAGCAAACTCCTTCTACCAATGCAGGTGAGTACCTTCTCTGCCACTTATATATAGCCTTAGTGAGTTGGAGAGGTGTTGGGCTCACTGCTGGCCTGTAAACCTCCTGAGGGAGCCCAGAAAGATTAAAATGTCATTGGAAAATAATTGACAGGAGTGATTTTTTAAAAATGCAATACCACCTAGATAATGTTAATTTGTGGTTTTCTAAGAGCTTAAGTGACTTACTCAAGGTCATAGAGCCAAGACAGAGGAGGGCTCTGGGTTTGAAGCCAGGTTTGTATCCACTGTATCACACAGCCAGGTTTATATTATTAGAAGGCATTTTGTATTTTTTCATTTTGAGTTACATTGTAGCCTCTTCTTTTCCCAGCAAAGTGGTTTCCCCTCCCTGGTAACAAAGAAAAACATTTCAGCATAACCTGCCCACACAGTTCCCACCTCTGATGGCATTTGCTACATTTCCCCTGCCCCACCTTTCTCCCCAAAGGAAGAAGGAATGTTTTTTCATCATCATTTTCCAGACTGAACTTGTCAAGTCATGTCAACTAGGATTTAAGTGCCTATCAGGCACTGTGCTAAGTTCTGGGGGTACAAAAAAAGTCAAAGAACAATAAACATTTACTCCTCTCAACAATCTCACAGTGTAAGGGGGAAGAGACAATGGGCAAAGAGTTACATAAAAACAAGATCTAGACAGAGTAGAATGGGTGTCATCCCACAGGAAAGGAAGGTACCACGATCAATGAAGATGTAGAGAAGCTTTTTATAAAAGGCAGAATTTTACTTGGGGCTTGAAGGAAGCCAGGAGGCAGAGATGAGGAGGGGGAGAGTTTGGGGTGTAGAGAACAGCCAGAGAAAAAAATCTCCAGTCAGGAGATGGAGGGTCTTGTTGGAGTAGCAGCCAGGAAGCCAGTATCACTGGATCTTAGAGTCTGTGGAGGGGAGTAAGGCGTAAGCCTGGAAAAGTAGATGGGAGCCAGGTTAAGAAGGGCATTGAACGCTGCATAGAGGATTTTATTTTTGATCCTAGAGGAGTCACTGTAGTTGATTGGATAGATGGGTGACATGGTTCAGACCAGTGCTTTAAAAAGATCAGTTTGGTAGCTGAGTTTGGAGTCAGGAAGACCAACTAGCAGGCATGAGGTGATAAGGAGCTGTGCTTAGAGGAAAGAAGGGCACGTGTGTGAGAGATGATCCAAAGGTAGAAACAACAGGCCCTGGCAACTGACAGGACATGGAGGATGAACAAGAGAGAGGAGAAACGGACAGCACCTAGATGGTGGTCCTGGAGACCTGGGAGGGTGATGGCACCCAGGAAGATAATAGGGGAGGTTGGGAGAAGGGAGGGTTTCAGGGTAAAGACAATAAACTCAGCTTGGGACTTTCAAAGCCTTTTTAAGTGGACATTGTTGTGCATGTTTTTCATTAACATTTCATTTACATTTTCGTCTTTTCATTGACATCACTGTCATATTATTCTCCCGGCTCTGCTTACTTCACTCTATCACCTAATACAAGGTTTCCGCTATTTCTCCAGATTCCTCATACTCATCATTACTTAGGAACAATAATATTCCACCGCATCCATTTTATTCAGTCATTGCCCATCTGATGGGATCTGATGGGCACCATTTCTCCCATTTTTTGCTGACCCCCCAATTGTGCCATAAATATTTGGGCTGCGGGCGGCTAGGTGGCGCAGTGAATAGAGTACTGGCCCTGGAGTCAGGAAGACCTGAGTTCAAATCTGGCCTCAGACACTTAACACACACACAAAAAAACTAGCCGTGTGACCTTGGGCAAGTCACTTAACCCCAATTGCCCTCCAAAAAGCAAAAAAACAAAAAAAAAATATTTGAGCTACTAGAGGCCTATTCTGTCTCTGACTGGTCTGAGTACGCTCTGGGTAATGTTCTTTGTTGCTTAGGAAGCACACACAGACTGCAACAATTGCCAAAGGATTCCGAATGAATATCTCACAGAGGGCAATGGAGAAACCCATAGTCAATGTGAGCAGCCTAAGACATATAGCAAAGTAAGAGGAAGCGGGAAGAAGAGTAAAGATCTTAGGAAGGATCTGAATGATAGAAAAAGAAGATGGGCTGGTCCTGGGGCAAGAGCAAGGTGCACAGCTGGCCAGCTCCACTGGTACCCTTGAATAAGAGAAGAAGAGAGAAGGAAGTTCAGCACATTGAGTAGACTCCAGTGTGGTGAAATTATGGGATGGCAAGGAGGACCAGGCAGAGGGAATAACCAAAATGATGGGATGACCGAGTCCTTTGAGTGGTTTCAAAGTGGAATAACTACATCAAAGTATATCATGACATTCTGCAGAATGCTTAATTGTTTTCCAGAAAATCGGAGCCAATTCACACAATTCAATCCAGAGTCCATTAGTGTGTCTGTCTTCCCACACTTCCTCCACCACTGACTGTTTCTCTCCCTTGTCATCTTTGTAGGTAGCATGTTCTAGCATTTAAGATCTGGAGAACAGAAGAAATGCATTAGGGTTGGAGATGACTTGTGTCCTTTGCAGAAAAGGAATTAGGGTGGATTCTTTGAGCCAATTGGCCAATGAGCTTAATTTCTATTTCTAGTCAAACAACAACTCCAAAAGAAGCTGAGTAACCCTTTATGATAATACCAAAGGCACACAGCAAAGCTCCCTTCCCAGGGTGGCATAGGTTTGCTCAGGAGAGAAAGCCAGAAGGTGAGTGAGGGAAAAACAACTGAGTTATGGCAACCATGAGGATGCAGGTATGGCTGCTGGGCCAAGCCAGGAGCTGGGGGACCTGGGATAACCTTGCTGCTGAGAGGTAAGTAGCAAGGATGGCCAGGAGACTGGCAGGCAGTGTCCACAGCAGTGAGAAGGCAGAGAGCAGAGGGTGCTGAACCAGCACCTGGAACCCCCCACAGGGTATGCATCAGGCACAATCTTGAGTAGTTGGAGCAACCCCTGGATAGCTAGATCAGTCCCTCACCTGTTCGTGATTTGTTTCTCAACAAACTTCCTTTTGAAAGAATTGAAAACGGACACTGGGTCTGCTGTATAGGCTCCCCACCATGGATGACAAGGTGTAAATTGAAAAATAGAAACCATACCGAGTTTGCTAACAGTTCTTCCTGGGACTCAAATGAAAATCCTGGTTGAGTTTTGAGGATGTAAAATTGGCCATCAATGATTTCTGTGCTGTTGCTGGCTTCCTTTCTGACCTGGGCTCCTAAATCCTGCATCTTTCACGTCTTCAGGCCTTCCTCCTCTGGATGGTGGAAATGGAAGCGGTCTCGCTTTCAGACTCTTCCTACTCTTTGCTGGAGCTTAGCTGGTTCCTTTCCAGCCCTGTTGATTAAGAAGCTCTACTTTGAACTGACATCCTGGGCTTGGTCCTCCTATTACTTCCTCCTTTCACAGCCAAGCTCAGAAAAAAGCTTCTCCACTTGGTACTTTGCCCACATTTCCTCACAGCCCATGTCTCCAAAGGCCCCTGGCAATCTGGCTTCCAGCCATGCCGCTCAGCTTTCTCCACTGTCACCAAAGATCTCAGCTGCTAACGCCTTGTCTTGGTCTTCATCATCTTTGACCTCTCTGCAGCTTTTGACAGGATGACTGACTAGCCCGTGCCCGGTGTTAAGGCTGCTTCTTCAAGATTCTCTCCATGTCCAACCCTTCCTTCTCAATCTCCTTTACAATATCATTACTCCTACCAATGAACCTCTCAAGCGTGATCTGCTGTCAAGCACCTAGTCTGCCAGACTCTGGGAAAACAACCAAAACCTAAAATGATCCCTTGCCTTTTAATGGAGGAGACAACAAATAGACATATAAATCTATGCAGAAGAACTATAAAGTGAGTAAGTGCACACATATAGAAAGCAGTTCAATAGAAGGGGATTGGGAAGGGAAGGCATGAGTAGCTGGTAGGAATCAAGAAAGTCTTTGTGCCAAGTGAATTGGAAAGGGTCTCCTCAGTCCAACTCTGGCCTTCTGAGCAAAGGTATTGATATACCAGAGGTCCTCAATAAATCATTGTCAGATGGAATTTCATGATGCTTGAACTGCAACAAAACATTTATGCTCAGATTCCCACCCTATAGAACACAACAGTGGTTTGTAAAGTTCACCAAGAAAGGCAGGAAAAAAAACCACAGAATCATAAATTATGAGGGGCTTCCTTTAAAGTTTCAGAGGAGACCGTCCCCTCCACCAACACAGATCATGCACCCCACCCCACCCCCAAAAAACAACTAGATGGCCTTTGAAATCACTCTGCACAGGCCGCTAGAATATTCATTAGTGCAGTGAATAGAGCACCAGAGCACCGGCCCTGGAGTCAGGAGGACCTGAGTTCAAATGCAGCCTCAGACACTTAACACAAAAAAATGAGCCATGTGACCTTGGCCAAGTCACTTAACCCCAATTGTCCTACATTTCCCCCTCCAAAAAGAAATCACCCTGCAGCCAACCTGGGACTCAGTTGTTCCACACTCAGCTCAACTGATTTGTTACTGTGTCCATATTCTAATTTTTCCTCAAAACTTAATCCAAATTAAATTTCCTTAAATTCAGTTCAAAACTGGACTTGATTTGTTGGCCTCTCATGATTTTATTCTGCATGATCTTTAGGAATTCTCATGTAGTAGATTACACATGAGACTTGGAGTCAGGAGGACCTGAGCTCAGACTCTGCCGTGGACACTTAATAACTGTGTCACTCTGGGCAAGTCATTTTTCTTCTCTGATCCTTAGTTTCTTCATCTGTAAAATGGGGGGAAACAATGGCACCTATTTCACAGAGTGGTTATAAGGAAAAGGTGAGCTCATCGAGGCAAAACTCTTTGCAAACCCAGAAACACTCTCTAATTCATACATGGGGTTGTAGAGATCCTCCTCTTTTCCTCTCTTCTTTTCTGTATGAGGGAATGTGCATGTTTATCCAGTTCTTAATGAACGAAGCACAGTTTTTAAAATCCCATGTTAATGTTGTCCTTTCTGAGCCTCAGTTTCCCCAGCTGTAAAATGAAGGCCCTGAACCTGTTGATTTCTATGGTCCCAGCTCTGCCACCCCATTCTTTATGACTGGATTGGATTAAGAGATTAGATTCCATTTTCTTCCACTGAAGTCTTCAAAGAAAACTAAGTGAACCAGGGGAACAAGATACACAATAACTAGGCTCATGTAAGTGAGAGAACAGTAGTAACAAAGCAAATAGAACTGAACGCTGTGAAATTTGAATGACGCCGGAGCTCAGCTCCAAAGATCTCAGGAAGGCATGTCTCGCCCTTTTTCATGTGAGAGGAAGGAAGACACAAGGTTAGGCCAGACTAGTGAGAGTTGTGCCAGGTCTTAGCCAGCTGGAAACAGTGGGCTTGGTGACCCGCTGTCTGTTACGTGCGAGGACCAGCACTGGCTGGGTTGGGGGCTTTTCCACATCGTGATCACACCACGTTTTCAGTCAATTCCTATAGACTTGACTAAGTTAGAGAGGGATTGAGACCTTTATTAGGAGAAGGAACATATCATACCCATATTAAGAAAAACCTTAGAAGGATTTCTCCCAAGGATCTGTAATATCGTTTGCATTGTGGACCCCTTGGGCAGCCTGGTGAAACTGAAGGGCCCCTTCTGTTCTTTTTAAAAAAATATCACACTCGAAGGAAATGCTAGATTTCATTTAATTATAAGTGAAAGCCAAGATTCATTTTATTCTCATCCAAGTTCATGCATGTCCTGATATCTAACCATAGACTCCTTGGGTCTGTTAACCCCCAGTTAAAAACTTTGCCTAGGGGCAGCTAGGTGGCACAGTGAATAGAGCACGGTCCTGGAGTCAGGAGGACCTGAGTTCAAATCCAACCTCAGACACTTAACACGTACTAGTCGTGTGACCTTGGGCAAGTCACTTAACCCCAAATGCCCTGCCTTCCACCCTCCAAAAAGCAAAAACAAACAAAAACAGAACCTTGCTTAGAAGAATTGTTGGGCAGGCTGACACTTGGATGGCAGTCAGTTAGGTGATAAAGTAGGGGTTCCTGGTGAGATCATAACAGTGCTCACCTTCCTCAAGCCCATGATCTTCACTACAGCAAAGAGAGTCAGAAGATTTGGCTTTGGATCCTGGCTCTCCCCCTCGCTTGCTGGGTAACTGGGGCAAGTTGTTCCTTTCGGTTGGGTCCTGGGCTTCCAGGGTGACAAGAATAAATAAAAATGAAGGGGTGCACAGTGATACGAAAATAAAATTGTGGATGTCATTTTTTTGGAGGAGGGATGAGGTCTGGGCCTGTGATTCCCTCAGTGCAGCGAATTCTTAGTAAACAAACTCCCTCGCAGTGACAGACTGGTAACTCATCTGTGAATTCTAGCCTTAGAGAGTTGCCTGGGGCACAAGAAGATTAAGTGATTTGTCCAGGATCACACAACAGTGTGTGACCACACGTCTTCCTGACTCCACATCTAGCTCACTATCCACTATCCCTTGCGTGATCAAATACATGTTATTTTTAAATACAAAATGAGAGGAATAGACAATGACCTTTCAGGCCCCTTCAAGTTTGGAATCTGCCCTGCCCCCAACCCAGCTGTCAAACGAAGGCGTGAGACCAGTTTTTTCCAGCTCCAGATGTAGTAACCTGGGCCTCCATTCCCTGATCTGTAAGATGAGGGGCTGGAACAGGTGGTCTCTTTATATCCAGGGTCCTAGGAAAGCAGGGAACAGGAGAGCCGCCTTCAGCCATCCTCCCGCCATCTCGAGTCTTCACCACAAGGGGGCAGTGTGCAACTGCCTTTGAATCCCCTCAGGGCCGCTGGCCCCACACCGAAGACTCGCCGGGCCTCAAAGGTGCAGCCCCCACCCGCGGGCCCTCCTCGCCCTCAGCTGGCGCGTCACGCCCGTGGTCTCCCCCTGCTCTCTTCACCACCTCGTCCACAGGAGTCAAGGACAAAGCTTATCCTGAGATCACTGCCAAGGGCAGGGGAACCCCGGGACAGAATGGGGAGCCCCGGGACGGGATGGGGAGTCCCGGACGGGCAGGGGCTGGTCACAGCCAGCAGGTAGGGCGGGTAGGAGCAAGTGGGAGCGCTGCCCATAGGGCTTAAGTGTCCGCGGCTCGCCCTCCGGCCTCCGCACCCAACTGACTCTGCAAGCAGCTCCGCAAATGTGAGGGGTGCCCCTGGGGTGCGGCGCTGGAGCTCGGTGGACCGGAGGACAGTGGGGCTCGCCCGCAGGCACGGCCATCATGTTTACAGCCTAAGGACCACGGAGGAAGCCGCTGGGGATTCACCACCCCAGCCTTCAGAGAGTCCGGGGTCGGCTGGTGCTCCCCTTGGTGCCCGAGGCAGCAAAGGGTCGAGAAGTCACCAAGTCAGGGTCCGGCTCTGAGCTCTGCGGGGCTGCATCACATGATTCTATATGGGCTGTATATTGTATATACACACACTGTGTGTGCTTGCGGTGGGTGTGCGTGCATACATGTGTGTGCGTCAGTGTGTGGATCCCAGGCTATTGGATCTAGATTTGGAAGGGAGGGCAATGGCTCTCTAAGCCAACTCCTTTATTTTACCGACGAGAAAATCAAGGATCAGAAAGTACAATGGAGGCCGCAGGTGCACTTGGTCACATCCTCCATCTACACAGGCATGCACACACATGCACACACACACACAACACACATGTTTCAAAATCACTGTTCTCCAGGGCTGTGCCTCTGTGACTCAGATCGCTGGCCCATGTGGGCTTTTGTCCAAGCTGCTTGTGTTGGAATCCAGGCTTGGTCGTTTGCTAGGCCTTGGCTTCCTCATCTGTAAAATGGAAGAAGAGCTCGCCTCACCCCAGTGGGCTCTCAGGTCTCTTCTACTCCAGATCCTGACCTGCCCCTCTCATGTCTCTCTGCCCACGTGTCCACCAAGATGCTGCAGAAGCCCCCAGTGACTTGACTGGCCGATCAGGAAGCTCCTGGAGGGACGCGATGGCTGGGCATCTTATGGAAACCGCCCAAAGAATTTTAGATGAGGGAATGAAAACACCTTTATTAGCACTTACTGCAAGCCAAGCACTGTGCCAAGCACTAGGGATACCAATGGAAGAATACAGGAGAGCCCCTGCCCTGGAGGAGCTGGTGAGGAAAGGCAAAAGAGCAGCTGCAGGGCAAGAGGTGAGGCCCGGAGGTCCCTAGGGAGTCAAAGTAGGTGAGATGGCAATGCCAGGGGAATGTGCAGCGGGGAGGCAGGGCAGATGATGAAAATGAAGTTAGCAGCCACAGCTAAGAGCGCTTTACATACAGCACCTTATCTGAATCTCACTACACTGGGAAGGAGGTGTTATCATGCTCATTTACAAATGAGGAAACTGAGGCTCCCAATTGTGGCCCAGCTAGTAGCTGTCTGAGGTGGGGTCTGCCTAACTCCAGATCCAGGGCCTGGGGTGAGGCCTGATGATCCTCCATTTCGCTGGAAGCAATGGCTCATCCAAGGTCTGTGGGAAAAGGCGCTCCTGGCGCTGCTGGAACTTCCTGCTCACTGTCTCTTCAGAACAGGTTCTAGGATGGCCTGGGATAGGGGAAAGGAGTACGGAGGGAAAGGAGGGGAGATGAGGTGCCTCTGGAGATGGTGGCTCTTGTCCTAATTTCATCAAAGGAAATGGTTATTTCTAATAATTTCAACTAATCGTCCTGTGCTGTGAAGACATTTGCCACACAGGCATGCACTTGCTTTGGAAGGGTCTAGTGGGTCCATATCTGCATGCTGATCACATCTTTTACACAAAAACTATTTGTCAGGGTTGGTCGGACCTAAGTGTGATATGGACAAAGATTTGCCAATGTGGTAAGTGGGTGCCAAAGAAAAAGCATGAACTTAATATGCATGAAAAGACCACAGGGAAGAAATTTGGCCAATTCCCATTTTCAAGCTAGGGAAACTGAGTCCCATAGAGATGGTGACTTGTCCAAAGCTACAGAGAAAAAGTGACAGAACCTGAATTTAAACCAGGGTCTTCTTAACTGCATAACAGTGAGCACCAGAGGAGCTGTGCCCCTCCATTTCATCCCCAACCTGTTCCCCTCCATTCAGGATGTCTTCTCCCATTAGAATGTAAACTCCTTAAGAAGAGAAGGACTGTGTTGTTTGCATTCCCAGCATTTAGCACAGTGGTTGGCACTTAGTTGGCACTCAACAAATGCTGTCTATGTCTATTTGTCTATTTGTCTATCTCTATTTGTCTCTCTGTCTGTCTATTTGTCTCTGTCTGTCTGTGTCTGTGTCTGTGTCTTTCTATCCAAGCTAAATGTTTCCAAGACAATAGGGAATTTAATATGGAGACAGCAAAGCCTCGAGTTAAAAATTGGACCATGTGCAATTTAAGGAATGAAATTCCTTTCTAACTTCATGTGTGCTAGGATTACACCAGTTTAAGTGAGTTACTAAGGCTTTTCAATTCTCTCTGTGGCTTTGAACATGTCTGTCCCTTCCTCTCTACTCACACCATGTTAGTTCAAGCTCTCTTCACTTCTGACCTAGGTTACTGCAATGTGGTCTCCCTAAGGGAAGTCTCTCCTGGCCCCATTGCATCCTCCACGTAGCTTCTCCAATCTACCTGAGGCACCTCTCTTACCATGTCATTCCTACACTTCAAATCTTTGGTTGTTCCTGGTTGCCCCTGGGTCAGGATACAAAATCATCAGCTTGGATTTTCAAGCCTCCCTCAGTGAGATTCTCACCCAGCTTTCCACACCTCCTTGGTGTGCTATTCATCTACTCTGGCCTCTTCCCGGGCTAATTCTGTTTACTCATGGAGCATCTTGGAAACTGGGATGTGACAGTTCACATGTGGTGTCTCCCCTGTCTTTGATAAAGAAGACAAACTAATAAAAATCCTGACAGATCTATTCAATTTTTTTCCCATTTATTCTCTTCTTTTCTGTTTTATCTTTAACCATCCTTAGGATGATCCTGCTTAATAGGTCTCTCTCCATGTTTTCTGTAAACAATCTTGTTTTTCCCTCTGCTACTTCTCATTAAGACCTGAGTTCCAATTTGATCTGAAGACATTTACTATCTGTGTGACCCTGGACAAGCCACTCAATTTCTGTCTACCTCAGTTTCTTTGTCTGTAAAAATGAGGAGAATAACAACACCTTCCTTCCAGGGTTGTTGTAAGGATAAAATTAAATAATATTTGTAAGGGTCTTTGCTAATCTTAATACTTAAAACACGGATGCTGGCTTTTATTAGATAATACTGACAGATCCTGATCGCTATGAATAATGAATGCTGTGAAGTGGTTATAGCTATTGGAATTCTCCTTATGTGAAATTATAGTTATGTAAAATATGGCAAGTGGTTCCAGCCCAATGAAAATGTACAAAAAGAATTCAAATAATGCGACCGCTTCACAGGATTCATTATCCGAGCTAAGTGGAACTCACTGCATTTATGAGATGATACAATCTTCCATCATTCTCTTCCATAAGAGTTTACAGGGGAGTTTCAATTGTAAGTTGGCGATGCCTTTAGCTGCCATGACTCTCCACTTTGCTAGGAGATCAAATGTTTGAAACTCCTTGAGGACAGAGACAGCTTCAACTCCTAGTGTAGGATAGTACCTTTTAAAAAAAATTATATATATATATATATATATATATATACATACACACACACACATATATACACATAAAATTTTGGTTTCTGGATTCTCTCCCTTCTTCCTTCCTTTAGTCCCCTCCCCCATTGTAAAGGCAAGCAATGTGGTATCAATTATACATTGAAATTGTGCAAATCATATTTCCAGGTTAGACATGTTGCCAACCCCCCCAAACTCCCAAATTCCCTCAAACCCCCCAAAAAGTGAAGAAAGTGAAGACATTATGCATCAGTCTGTATTCAGACTCCATCGCTCCAGAGGTGAATAGCATTTTTCATCACAAATCCTTCAGAATTGTCTTAGAGCATTGTGTTGATGAGAATAGCCAAGTCATTCACAGCTGATCATTGCTTCAATGTTGCTGTTACTGTGTATGATATTCTGCTGGTTCTGCTCACTTCACTTTTCATTGTTTTGTGTAAGTTTTCCCAGATTTTTCTTTTTTCTTTTTAATGTTTCTTAGGTGGAACTTGAACCCGTCTTTTTTTTTTTTTTGCTTTTTTTTTTTTTGAGGGCAGTTGGGGTTAAGCGACTTGCCCAAGGTCACACGGCTAGTTTTTGTGTTAAGTGTCTGAGGCCGGATTTGAACTCAGGTACTCCTGACTCCAGGGTCGGTGCTCTATTCACTGCGCCACCTAGCCGCCCCAAACCCCAGTCTTTTAAAAAAGTATTTTATTTTCCCCCAATTACGTGACATATAAAAACAGTTTTTAATACTTGTTGCTGTTTTTTTAAGTTTTGAATTCCAAATTTTATCTTTCCTTCCCTGCCCTCTCCCTTCCCTAAGACAGCAAGCAATATGATATAGGTTATACATGTGAAATCATGCAAAATATTTCCATGTTAGTCATTTTGTGGAAGAAAACTCAAAAAGAAAAGAAGGAAGGAAGGAAGGAAGGAAAGAAGGAAGGAGAGAGGAAGGGAGGAAGAAGGAAAGAAAGATAATATTTTTTGGTCTGTATTCAGCCACCATCAGTTCTCTGGAGGTAGACAGCATTTTTCATCATGAGTCCTTCCGGTTTGTCTTGGATTGTTGTATTGCTGAGAACAGTTGTTATTCATGGTTGATCATAGTACAATACTACTGTTACTATGTACAATGTTCTCCTGGTCCTGCTCACTTCACTTTGCCTCAGTACCTGTAAATCTTTCCAGGTTTTTCTGAACTCATCCTGCTCATCATTTTTTAATAGCACAGTAGTATTCCATTACAATCATATGCCACAACTTGTTCAACCTTTCCCCAATTAATGGGCATCCCTTAACTTCCAGTTCTTTGCCGCCACAAAAATTGCTGCTATAAATATTTTTGTATATATGGGTCCTTTTCCTGTTTTTTAAAAATCTGTTTGAGGTGCAGACCTAGTAATTCTATGCAGTTTTATAGCCCCTTGGGCATAGTTCTCCAGAATAGATTCTCCAAATCATTCTCCAGAATGGTTAGATGGGTTCACAGTACCACCAACTGTGCATCAGTACACCAATCTTTCCACATCCTCTTCAGCATTTGTAATGATCATTTCTCTCATATTAGCCAAACTGATAGGTATGAGGTGGCACCTCAAAGTTGTTGTAATTTGCATTTCTCGACTCAGTAGTGATTTAGAGCATTTTTTCATATGACTATAGATGGCTTTGATTTTTTCTTCTAAAAACTGTCCATATCCTTGACCATATCAATTGGGGAATGACTTCTAGTCTTACAGATTTGACTCAGCTCTTTATATATTTAAGACATGAGATCTTTATCAGAGAAACTTGCTTAAAAAATTTTTTTTTCCCTGGACTGGCTTTTCTTCTAAATTTTGATTGCATTGGTTTTACTTATACAAAACCTTTAATATAATCAAACCACCTCAATCCATTTTACATCCTGTGATCTTCTTTATCTCATTTGGTCATACATTCTTCCCTTCTCCACTGATCTGACAGGGAGATTATTCCCTCCTCTCCATCTGTATGAAAGAGAGGGTTGGATGGGTTGACTTCTGAGTTCTTTCCCAACTCGAGCTATGATCAGAGCCACTTGAGGGAGCTGAGGGCCCCTGTGGGACAAGCTCTATCTCTGCATGCCTTCGGCAACTTTAAATTACAGATGAGTTTTCGATCTACGCTGGAGGGTGCTGGGAGGGAAGTCTCTGTACCAGGCATTCTACACAGAGATGATATCACAAGTACCTCCTGCCCTCATTTAGAGCACCCACATCTTTCTGATTATGGTTACCAAGCCATTAAATGTGAATGGGTAATTGGGCCCTGGGAGGGCAGAAATTCATTTTGGAGCAGTTCAGTTCAATTTGACAAGCATTTACTCAGAAGCTACTGTGCTCCAGACACTCTGCCGGGTGCTGGGAACCCAGAGGTTTAAAGTAATGCAAAACTTACCCTCAGAGAGCTTATAGAAACAATAGGCCTAAAATAAATTCAGAGAAATTTGTGAATATTGTGCTTGTGAGAAGTGGTCTGTAAGACCACCCTGACCTCTCTCCTTAGCTACCTAGTTCTGAATACAGGCAGCTGTGACCTTCAAGGTGAAAGTTATGGTTACCTGGCTTTATTTTTACATGCTGACTCATCGGTGAGGAGAAGACACCTATAAGGAGAGACAGCAGAGGAAGTCTGGGACCATCACCATTTTTCTGCTGCTTCATAGAGCTGTTTGTGGACAAATCATTTTCAGATCGCTAGCACATGACTTCATTCAATAAAGTTATATTCAAGTGACCATTTATTTACCTGTTAATACAGTAGTTACTGTCTCTGACCCAGTTCCCATTCCATGTTTTTCCTATGTACATATACCTGGACATGTGTGTATACATATACGTGTATATACATATACACACATATGTATTATATCTTGGATCCTTCAATAGAATATTAAGGTCCTTGAAGGCAAAGAAAATCTCACTTCTGTCTTTGTATGCCCGCACTCAGCACAGGACTTGGCACATAGGAGGCATTGTCTATCGACAGATGTCAGAGCTAGACAAAGAGATATCGTGATGTGTAGTGGGAAGCACACTGGATTTAGAGTCAGAGGAGATGATCTGGAACCCTGGCTCTGCCTCTTATTAGCTGGGTGACCTTGGACAAGTCACAACCCCTCTGGGCTTCTGGTTTTTTCTCTGTCAAATCAGAAGACTGGTCATAATGATTTCTGAGGTCCTTTCTAGCATGTATACCCAAATGTAAAAAGGCCCCTTGAGATCACCCTGTCCAAATCCCTCATTTTATAGAGGTGCAAAGTGAGGCCCAGAGAGAGGGAAAGTGAGTGACTGCCCCAAGGTCACACAGTAACAAAGTGCAAAGCAGAAGCCAGGTCTTCTTGCACTGGCCCAGGATTCTCTCTGAACATCCAGATGTGTTTGGGCTGGGCCAAGTCAGAGGAAAGTTGCATTTATTTTCTTTCATGTTTTAATGGTGAGAAATAATTTTCTCTGAAGTGAAACTCAGCTGCAGGGAAAGAATTTACCAGCATGTGGGAGTGCTAATTAGAGCTAATTATCTGCCTTTGGCAATCCTAGCCTAGCAGAACTGGGTCTAGGAGAGGTAGACATTTGGCTTAACAGAGTTACTGTTCAGTAATCCAGTGAGTTGCTGAAAAAAGTCAAAGACAAAACTTCTCTTTACACCTAAAGAGACTTGTTTTTGACAACCAAAAAATGAGATAGGAAGTGAGGAAAGGGAAAGTGCGTAGGACATAGATTCAGCACAAGAATGTACCATCATTTGGGAAAATAGAAGTTCCTGGAGGGTGCTCAGCATGTGCCGGCCACAGAAAGGTTTGTTCAGTGGAACTGAACATCCTCATGAAAATGATGAACCTGAGACCCAGGGTTTCCCAAGATCATCAAGTCAGGATTCCAACCCAAATCCCTCAATTTGGTAGTCAGTCTTTCCATTGATAAAGCAGTCACTAACTGGATCTTGAATTCTTCACATCGCCAGAATATAAGAAACTAAAACAAAAAGCTAGCATTTATATAGCACTTAAAGGTTAGAAAATACTTTATAAATATCATTTCATCCTCAAAAACAATCCAGGGAGGTAGGTGCTACTATCTGCATTTGATAGATGTGGAAACTGAGGCAAATAGAGGTTAAGTGACTTGCCCACAGTCACATAGGCAGTCAGTATGAAGTCAGATTTGAATTCCAGTCTTCCTGATTCCAGGTGGTCTGTGTGTCACACCTACCTGCTGTTAAAGCTTAATTAAGCATCTAACATAGTTTGAATAGAGGATTAAAATGAGGTAGAACAAGCAAAATGTTACTATAGGGCAGATGCCTGCATCCTGATCTCAGAGTGTGTGTGTGTGTGTGTGTCTGTGTGTGTGTGTGCGCGCGCATGTGTGCGTGTGTGTGTGTGTGTGTGTGTGTGTATGTGCCAGGATTGTCAAGCAAGCAAGCGTTAGTTTGGGTGTGCACCAATGGATTTATGTTCTGGTCAATGTGGTTATCCTTTCAAACAATGCACGTGTTGGCCCCTCTGCCTGCCCACCCTTCATGACTCTTGTCCGTGTCCTCCAATAAATATGTTCTAGGAGGTTATTATATTACCTGTCCATATCCTTTGTCTATTGGGGAATGGTTCTTGTTCTTATAAATTTATTTATTTTTTTAAACATTTCTTTGGAGAGGGGAAAGCAAGGCAATTGGGGTTAAGTGACTTGCCCAAGGTCACACAATTAGTGTGTCAAGTGTCTGAGGCTGGATTTGAACTTTGGTCCTCCTGACTCCAGGACTAGCGCTCTATTCATGCGACACCAGGCTGCCCCTGTTCTTACAAATGTAAATCATTTCCTTACATACATCTTAGATATGAGTCATTAGACAAATACTGCAAGAAACTTTTCCTTGTTAATCATTTCCCTTCTACTTTTAACTGCATCAGGTTTGTATGCACAAAAACTTTAAAATACTGGATAAACAAAATTGTCCATTTCGTCTTCTATAATCTGATTAAAGTTATACATAATATAAATTTGGGATGAATCAGTGAACCTCCCAGCCAGTGACATAACAAAGGGGACAAGTGATCTTGGTGGGATGAGGGTTGAGCCAAGATGTGATTGGTAAATTGATACACAATTTCAGTTCAATTTAATGCAACTCAATAAACACTTACTGACTTGTATGTTCCAAGCATTGTGCCAGGGGCTAAGAACACAGAGACAAAAATGAAAGGGTTCCTGCCTCTGAGGATCAAATGTTCTATTGGAAAAGAAGGGGCAGGACTCATATAACCCATATCAGATTGCTTACTGTGGTTTGGGGTGGGGCACAGAATTTGGAACTCGAGACTTAAAAAAATATATTTAAAATTGTTTTTACGTGTAATTAGGGAAACAAAATATTATTAAAAAAGAAAAAAAGAGAGGGGGCAGGGATGAAGCCTGGAGAAAATCAAGAGAAGGGAGGAGGAGATGCAGAAATGAAGAGAAGAGAGTAGTGGTAGACAACTCTAGAGGTTCACAAGGAAAAACGTGAGCTGGTGTTTTTGAAATGCTGTGAAAGAAGCAGGACTGATTTTTTTGTTTAAGTTGTTTCTGTGTGTAAATGAGGAAGTGAGAGCAATCAAAGTCGAGACATAAAGCACAAGGCTCTCTTTCATTAAACAAGTGCTCATTGTGCTTCCTATTGATTCAGTCACTATTGATTTTGTTTTTTTAAAAAGTGAACATAAAAATTCCAGACTAACAAGTTATGCCTCCCCCAAAGGGCTGGCGCTAGGGGCTAGAGAGGCAGCCAGCTTTCTGAAAGATTGCTGATGACCCTCAAAGAAAGAAAGCTCTTCAGAGGAGGGCAGTGCTGGGCAGAGCACTGTTGATGGCACCTGTCCTTGTGACTACACATGGTCAGACACTGGTTACAGCAGGCCTATCTCCATCCCTCCCACTACTGCTGCCTTCCCTCCCAGATGCCCTTCCAGCCACCCTGTATATACTTTGTATCATATAGTTAACAGCATATTGTCTCTCCCCTTAGAATGGGAGTTTCTTGAGGGCAGATGGCATGTTTCTGTCTTTCTTCACATCCTCATTGCTTAGCATAGCACCTGGCACAGATAAGCACTTAATAAATCTCGTTGACTGACTGACTGACTCAGTAACCCAATGGATAGACTGCTCATCTAACTGCATTTCATAATCTGAAGAATGGGTGTCTTCCATCCATTTGTTTCTGCCTTTACAAATTGTTGGGCCAGTCTCTGTTGAATAATTGTGGATCCCATTGAGGAAGTCTTGTACTGTCTTGGGGTTGACCCTAATCACACAAGGTCATCCATTAATAGGAGTTATCTGGAGGACGAAATTGGTAGGAATTGTCTTCCATTTGGACTTCAGTAGGACATCGTCGTGATAGAGGTGAATACATTCAGTGATCTTACAGCAACCTGTTCAGGGTCTTGTCTGGTAATAATAATCAGAGGGTCATTGGACAAAACTATCTCAAAGTCAGGCAGCTGGGTGGTGCAGTGTATATGTTGGATCTGGAGTTGGGAAGATACCTCCTTAGGTAAGTCACTTAACCTGTTTGTTTCCTTCTCTGTGAAATGGGCATAATAACAGCACCCACTTCACAGGTTTGTTGTGAGGATCAAAGGAGATGCTTAAAGTGTTATGTAAATGCTCTTTTTTAGTATCTTGATTAAAATGGTAGATAATAGTTCTTTGAGGTAGAGGTGAACCTATGACAAGTCCAGTCAGTAGCCTTCAAGTTTCTGTCCCTTTCAGCCACTTGGGTGATGATAAAGATGTAGTCTGCTGTAAAGAACTGTTCCAAAGACCGTCCGGTTCTCCGAGGTTCATCGAGGATACCCTTGATGAGTGTGTGGGCTGTGCTTATATTTTATTAAGATGAGAAAGCAGGGACATAGGTCATTACTTTCCAAAGACTTCTCAATCATCTTTTGGGAGGAGGATATTTTCTGTGATGTTTCTCTCCTTCAGGTTTGTGTCATTTGGATAACTCAGAATAGTCATGCAGGAGGAATGATCTCTACAGAAGAAATCTAAGACAAAGATATGTCCATTTAAAAAAAAATGCAGAACCCTCCTCTTGTTTTTCAACATCAGCAGTCCTATCCACTGGTCTGGGAATCAAGATACAAGGCCTGGACTTTGGAGCCAGCCTTGTTCCTACTATTTTGGAGGAAGTGACTGAATTATTCTGTCTTAACTGTTTCTCATAAAACTGGAAAGAGCAAAACCTACCCCTACCCACAGATAACCACAGTTATAAGGAGCAAGTCTGATTCCAGGACAAATTCAGGTATAGGTGACATTGCAAGTGAAGACTCAGCCCCCAAGACACAAAGCTCTGAGACATAAAGAGGTCACGGATGGGTGTGACTGAAGGGAAGAAAGTGGCTGCTGGCAGCTCCTGGTTTTAATTCTTCTTGCTAATTAGGTGCTGAATTCCGTAATATCTACCTGAGAAAGTACCTGACTGAGGTGCCCTCTAGATTTCAGTACCCTGGGTCAATGCCCTAATAACCCTGATCCACCCCACCTAACTTACCTTTTAACCCGGGGAATCTGCTAGTCAATATTTTACAATCTGTTGGGGGATGGGGCAGAGAGTACATCCAAGACACATATTTGTGAGTGTGATCTACATTGTTACATTTTCTCCATCACTTTCTTAAATCTAAAACTCAAAAAATCAAGCTTGATTGGGAGCGTTGGTTGGTTTCCGAGGTATAAATGCTCCCTACAAAAATTTAACAATCAGCTCCAGTCTGAGCCAGCTCCATCCAGTACATTCTTGGCTTTGCCTATATCTGTTTCATAAGAACGTAACAGTAAGAAATGAATTATCTTTGTGAAAGACTATTGAGTTATTACAGGAAAGATTTCGATCCTTGACCTTCGAGACAGTTACCACACAACCACACAGAGGCAGCTATCGGGAGGTGTCAAATCCAAATCCAACCTTAGGCATTTACTGGTTGTGTGACCCTGGGCCAGTCATTTAACTTGTGTCTGCTTCAGTTACCTCTTCTGAAAAATGGGGATCATAATAGCACTTACCTCTCGGGGAGATTGTGAAGCCCAAGTGAGACAGCATTTATAAAAGCCTGTGCGAGCCTTACACCGGGGACTGGTATTATTTTTATTACTTGGAGTAACACTTTGTTACTGGCAAGATCCAGAGATAAAATGATCTAGACCAAATTCAACAGAATTCAACGAACATTTATTAAACACCAACCCTATACACAATATTGGATACAAAGACAAAAGCCCCAGATCTGTCCCGAAGGAGCTTACCAAGGGGATTTCCCCCCTCCCCCCAATACGCACACAGCTGGCAAGACAATTTGAGACAGGAGAAACATTAGCAACCGAGGGGCCTCAAGGAAGGCTTCGTGGAGATATGACTCCCGAACTCAGCCTCAAAGGAGGATGAGGATTCTGAAAAGGAAGAGACAGCAGAGCACTTTTCTGGAACACATACTGGTTTGGGGCCCCACATGCAAGCTGGAGGAGGCACCTGGTGTCTGAGCGACAGTGAGCAGTCCACTTCAGGAAGCCCAGAGAGAGATAAGAAATTAGGTTCGGAGTGGGGGGCTGGGGCCAGGCTGTGGAAGGCTTTGAATGCAAGACATAAGAGTTTGTTTTTGGTCTTAGAGGCAATGGAGAGCTCCTGAAAGCTCTGGAACAAAGAAGGGTTTCAGGCAGACTTGTGACTTAGGAAGATTAGGTTGTCAGCCCGTGTGAGAAGTGATTAGAAGGAGGGAAGCCTGGAAGCAGGAACCCTGTAAGGAGGTTACCAGAACAGCCCAGAGGAGAAATGATGAAGCCCCAGCCCAGGCCAAATCCCTCATTTTACAGAAAGGAGAGGCAGAGAGAGAAAATGAGAGAGAGACAGAGAGGAGGGGGAGGAATGGGAAGAGAGAGGGAGGAGAGAGGGAAGAGGGAGGGATGACGAAAGAGGGGAGGGAGGAAGGGAGAGAGGGAGAGAAAGAAAGAGAGAAAGAAAGAGACAGAGGGAGATGTTCAAGTGCATATGGGCTGGATCTGTGATTTCCTTGATGTGGACAGTCCCCCAGTAATGTAGGCTGCAATCTCTCCATGCCCTCAGAAGGACCTGGCCCCTCATCCAGGCACTTCCATCTGCCTCTCCACCCCACCCATTTCTCCTAGTTATTCTCCTTGTTTTGAGCTGACTAATTTCATGAAGTTTTTGAGTTCACACCTTGTATTTTGGCTAAGAGCTGTTTCCTCTCTTCCCCCCCTCCTCCTATTGTTCCTTAGCCAAGGTTCTGGTGTAAAGCTAATCTCCTAAATCCTGCCCACTTATCTCTTAATCTTTTCAGCCTTTCTTTGCTGAGCTGAAACTGGCCTTCATCTTTTGGAAGTACTGGCCTTGCTCAGTGCTCCTGAAGGACCTCTCGTCCCTGTCCCTCCAAAGAACAGAGGTCCTGGAAAACAGTTGTGAATTTCTCTGTGGAAGCATCTTTCCCTCACTGGGGACACTTCCATGAAAGAGCCCTTTCTGGATGAGCCCACCAGAAGACTTTATTTTAGAGGATAAAGATAAGGGTTTTGTTCTGGAGCTTCAAGGAGGGAATAAAAGAGGTTGGGTTTGGTCTTAAGGGGCCAGTGGGCTGGGACTGGAATGATATTCATTTCATAGAATTTCTAAGTCTCTGAGCTGGAAGGGACCTCAGAGGCCATCTGGATCAAACTACAGCAGAAAAAAGTATCCTCTATAAAATCCCTGGTAAGAGGCCAGCCATAGCTTGTGCTTGAGGGGGGAATTCACCACTGTGCTAGACTTGGCAAAATAAAGACCAAAATGCAAGTTTCTGCCTGTCCTCAGGGAGTTTATACTCAAACTTCCTTTAGTGTTACTGAAAACTCTGTCCCTCTTCAGGGTGGACTGAACTAGCCTAAAAGCCAGGTAGACCTGGGTTCACGGTTTACCTTTCATAGATACCCTGTGTGATGCTAGGAGCAAGTCACTGAATCCCTCAGGGCACTGGACAGCTAAGACAGTAAGTGGCTAAGAAGGTGCCCTGTTGCTTTGGTAGAGGGAGGTTCTTCATTGGGATTCCTTTCTACCAGTGAAATGACAGGTCTGTCCCCATCCCTCTTTGTCCTCTCTTCTCTACTTGCTCTGTCTTGGTGATATAGCCTTTTTGATCTCAGGTTGACACTCCCTCTTAGACACCTCAGTTAGACTCTCAGTTCTTCCGGCTCCTCACATCCCACGACCTACTCTTCTGCTCCCCTCCTGCCTTGAATGCAGATGGTCACTACCACCCTAAGAGCATTCAACTTCCTTTGCTCAAATCTCCCACAATTCTCTTTCTGACTGGACCTCCTAACATTTCATCTCTCCTATACCCCATCCTCATGACCTCCAACCTGTCTATCCCTCAGTACTTTCTCAGACCATTGCTACTGTGCTGACTTTGCTTTCCTTCCAATCTAGACCTAGAGCTAGTTAAACAATTCATGTTGACTTGTTCCTCTGGTAGCTGATCTCTCATCCTCTTGTCAACCCTGGTTTACCTGAAGCACCATCTGCTTGCTCTGCTTCTACTCACATGCCAGCGATCATGTGGCTGAGCTGGAGGGCATTACAAGCAAGAACTCTAACTCAACAGGGCCCTTACTGCAATAAGGCAACCCTTTTTCCTGCTCTGTGTCCCACTGCCCATGGAAGCTCTTCCAAACTTTCTTCTTGAGCCTCCCACACCTTTTCCTTCACCCTTTCTCTCAGCTGAGGACCCTGTCTCTTATTTTACTGAGGCCACTCAAGCTCCCTCTTCTCCCCTTCCCTTTATCTCAAAACCTTTTCACATCATCCCCTACAATCTTCCCTTCTCCCTTCAAGTCTCTCATAATGGGGTGGTCCTTCTCTTTGTCCAACTGAACCCCTTTGCCTTTGCCCTTGATCTCCAAAGTGGATGGTTTCTTAATTGACAAATCTGGTGGTCTTTTCCTAGTCCTCATCCTTCTCAGCTTCTGTGCTTCATTTTACCCTCTTGACCACCCTTATCCTCTGGGATAGTCTCTATTCTCTGAGCATGGAGACCTCTCTAGGTTCTTCTTCAGGCTGATTGACCACTCTTCCTTCTCAGTTGTCTTTATTGGCTCACTGTGGATATGCCTCAGGCTCTGCTCTTGGGCCCTCTTCTCTGGAAACTCTCATCCATTCCCATGGATTTCCTTATCATCTCTCTACAGATGACTCCCAGATCTATAAATACAGCTGTAGTTTCTTCTCTCCATGTCAGTCCCACATCAACACCTGCCTATTGGGCCGCTCCACCTGGATATCCCATGGGCACCTCAAACTTAACATGGTCAAAATTAAGCATAAACCCATGCTTCCTCTTAACTTCCCTTTTCCTATTCAGGGCTCTGATTTTCTTCTAGTCATCCCAGCTCACAAGTGTTTGGAAAGCGCCAGGAATGGAGCTGAAAATCCAAATAAAAAATCCAAGACAGTCCCTGTCTTCAGGGGACTCACACGACAAGTATTTTTGAGATGGGTTTGAATTGCCCCCATCTTGGGCATCCCATTTTGCTCAGCTTTGAGAACACAATAGGCTAAATAAATGCTATTAATAATAACTTTGGTAATAAACATATATGATGGCTCTGCCCCCTGCTTCATAGCTTCCAGCAGGGAGGCTTCTTCTGGATTTCCATTGGCTAATCAGCCAAAGTTACAGGAAATGTGTTGAACCCCATCCACCCAAGTAACGATACAACCCCAAGATGGCAGGGCCTTGCTTCTTGGCTTGCAAGTTTTCCTCAAACATCTGAAAATACATCAAACGGAAAACCACCAACTGATGGCTCTCCCTGGCTCTTCTGTAAGAGGCTAAAGAACATGCCAGAATGAGAGGAGATGCTGGCTAGTTTTTATAAAGGGGGCAGAGTCTAATTCCAAACTATTTTGTTCGTTTAACTTGCATTTTGAGAGCTGTTGGCATGCTCCCAGTAGGGGGGACCTAGTGGGGAGAGGGGAAGGCTCAGTGAGGAAGACCTGCCTTAGGAGAGGGAGGGGAAAAATCTAAAACTCAACATTTTATGGAAGTGAATGCTGAAAACTAGAAACAATTTTCTTAAAAAGGCCTCTTAAATCCCTATTCTGCCTGAAATAGAGAGCTAAGTTAAGCTACCATGTCTGAGATGTGGTGTTGGTGCAGTGAACCAAAGCCCTGGGACCTTAGGGAACTAAGCCTCAAATACTGAGCAGCTGGGTGGTCCTGGGTCAGTCCCTTTCTCAGACAGTGATAACACCCCACCTGCTGTGGGGCCCCATACACAACTCACAGTGCAAGTGTCCTTCTTGATCATTTGGGGCCACTTGGCTGTGGAAAGTCTACCACTTAATGAGTGTCCTGCAGCTGTGTGCACTGGGGAGGCCCATGAAGAAGGGGGAGTGAAGGGAGGGCTGCCTTCTACCTCAAAGGATCTGGATGTACATAGTTTGCTATGTTCTTGCTCTAGGAAGAGCTTGTGATAAACTGTTCTTTGTCTGGATGGAGGGCTGCTTTGGGGACCAGATGATGATGATCTTGGGGGACTTGGACAGACCATGTCACTTTAGAACAGCGGTTCTCAACCTGTGTGTTGCAACCCCTTTGGGGGCCAAGTGACTCTTTCACGGGGTCCCTTAAGACCATCAGAAAACACATATTTCTGATGGTCTTAGGAACTGAGACACTGCTCCTCTATCTGTCTCCAGACAGGTCTGCCCACATGCAGATACACCCACATACAAGTATTAAAGGATTGTGGCATTAGGAAGGTTGAGAACCACTGCTTTAGAGGATTTTCAGAACCCCTATCCCCATCTCTCTTCTTCTAAAGACTCTGGGGAACCAGTCAAAAAGGGCTGTGGGAGCGTAAGCCACTGAACACAGGAAAGCAGGGATGTACTGCAGCGCCCAGTCATTGCTAGGCATTGGCCCAAGTGTTACAGATACAGAGACCAGAAGTGAACAAATCCCCACTTCCAGTCTAGGAGACACAACAGGTGTGTAGGGTACAGAGTAAGAGGAGCAGGCAGAGCTGTACCAGCTGGGGACTCCAGAGGTGCCAGGAATCCCTCCATAGGAAATGCCTTTTACCAACTTCACAACAGCACAGTGGGAAATGTGGAGGCATCCAGGGTGGCTTTGGGCCCCTGAAGGCTGTAAGCAGGGTGCCCAGCCAGAGTCACTGAGGAAGGTGCTTATTCAGATGCTCTAGGCTTTGCTACTGGCTCCCCTACCCTGGGATGCCCCTTGCTGTTGCTCAGTCCTGTGTGACTCTCCATGACCCCATTTAGGGCTTTCTTGGCAGGGATATTGGAGGCATTTGCCATTTCCTTCTCCATCTCCTTTTACAGATGAGGAAACTGAGGTAAACAGGGTGAAGTGACTTGCCCAGGGTCACCCAGCTAGGAAGAGTCAGAGACTGGATTTGAACTCAGCTCTTCCTGATTCCAGGTCCAAAGCTCTAACCACTTTGCCACCTAATGTCCTTCCATGGTCCTACACAAAGTGAAATCAAGCTCAGTGGCAGGGGGAGGTGGAGGCTGAGGGAGAATTGCCAGGGAAGGCCTCCAAGGGCAGATCTCCTCTGGTCTGCTTTTCTGTTTCTTCATTAGCCTTTACTGTACCTACGGCCTGGTCAGGGCTCCCATTTTCCCTACAGTCAATAACAGCAGCTAGTATTTATGGAGAGATTTAAGGTCTATAAAGAGTTTGCCAAATGTTCTCTCATTTTCTTCTCCCTGCCCCGTGTCACCCTCTTACTTAATCAACCCCAGTGGCTCCCGATCACCTCCAGAATCAAATGCAAAATGTTTGGTGTGGCGTTCAGAGCTCTTTCTAACCCAGCCCCTCCTACCTTCCCAGCCTTCTCACACCTGGCTCCCCAGCACTCTGGTTCTGGAGGAGACGTCACGGTTCCCGAGCACACAGGCGGTACCACAAACAAGACACCCCGCCTTCGGACACGGGGCGTTTTCTCTGGTGCTCCCACTTCCTCCTGGCTTCCTTTGAGTCCCAGCTAAAACCCTGCCTTGTACAGGAAGCCTTTTCCACACCCTGGGAAGTCTTCCACCTTCCCTCCCTTAAGCATGTCTTACTTATCCTGGACCCGGCTCTTTGTCTGTCTGTTTGCTGCTCGTCTCCCCCGTTAGACCGTGAACTCCTCGCGGGCAGGGACGGCAGCCCTTCCTTCAGATCCCCAGCTCTTGGGACAGAGCCTGACACACAGGGGGCACTGCATGCGTCCCCGGAAGTGAGTGCTAAGAGGCAGCCCGCTGGAGGTCTGGGGGGGGGGGGCGAGACAAGGGTGCCCTGTCCAGCACTTCACTTCCCTGTGCTCTCCACGAATTTCCTGGCCACGGCTCCCTGCTGCTCCTGGTACTTGTGTGGGACGCCTCCCGGGGCTCCCTGTTACCCCCCCTCGTGCTTGTGCGGGACCCCTCCCGCGGCTCCTTGCTGCCCTCGGTCGCGCAGCCCGTTCGCGTGGTTCCAGCTCCTCGTTTGGCCGTTTAAAGCACCCTTGGGGTCCGCGAGGGCACGTGCGCTTGAGCTCCACGTCAGGGCCCCCAGGGCTGGGGCAGGTGGCACAGTGCTCTTCGCCCGCATCGCTGCGGCTCCTCTTTTCCTTTTCCCCGGCTCGGGCTCCGAACCCCCTGGTCTCCCCCTCACCAAGAGCCGGCCCCGGGCCTACGTCGAGGCTGCCTCCCTAGCCCGCGCAGCAGCTGAAGCCGCCGGCCCCTTTCTCTGGACGCCTCCGGGCTCCGGGCAACGAGCCCTGGACGGCGGCCCGCCCCCGCCCCCGCCCCCGGGATCCGCCTCTCTCCGTGGAGTCCACCAATCAGAGGCCGAGTTCTTCTTTCCTGAAAGGGCTCCCGGCAAGTTCCCGCCCTGCGTTCACGAGGGCCAATCGGAGGCCGGTCCGCGGGGGAGGGGGCGGGGCCAGGCGCGCGCCTAGGCGCGCGGCGCCCGCGAGGGGCCAGTTGGCAGTTGGGAACCGGGACGCCCCGGAGGCGGCGGCGGCGGCCGTGACGGAATGGTGCGGCCGCGGCGGTAGTGCGGGGAGCAGGACGCTCGGCTGGGTGAGCGGACGGCGGACGGAGCGCCGGGCCGGGGCAGGAACGGGTCGCCTGGGGCTGAGGAGGGGCGGGGGGGGGGGGCGGGCTCGGGCCGGGCCGAGCCGTGGCGATGGGGGAGGGGAGGGGCCGCGGGCGCGCGAGCGGGGGAGGACTGCGCGTGCGCGCGCCCGCGACTCCTGCCCCTCCTCCCGGGCCCCTCCCGGAGCCGCCGCCTGGAGTCCCCTGCTGAGATCGAGACCGAGGACGGGGCAGGGCGGGCCGAGCGGAGGCCCTCGGGGGCACCCCGGGCCCCCGGGCTCTCAGGCTCCCCTGGGCCCCTCTAGTC
>CM053600.1:199460797-199473716 GCA_028646575.1 Pseudocheirus occidentalis
CCCCCCCCGCGGAGCTTTGTAGGCGAGTTTGGAGATGTTAGAGTGATCCCCCCCTCCCCATTTGAGAAAATTCCAACTTTCAGACCCTGCCCTGTTCCCTTCCTCCTCCGCCCCTGAGAGCGCTTAGTCCCGGGCGCTGACTGACCCTTGTGGGACAGGACTTGGTGGGGAGCGTCCTCTGAGCTTTTGGAAGGGCGCCCCCCAACCCCGCCCCGGAGCCCTCGGCCGAAGCCGGCCACACGCCCCGCCGGTTTCCCACAAGTCGTGTAGTCAGGGAGCGCCCCCTTCCCCTTCCCGGAGCTGCTTCCAGACGGGAGGGGGGAGAGAGGGAGCAGGGATCGGAGTCCTTTTGCGGGTCTGGGTGGGTGCGGGGCTTGGGACAGGTGTGGCCCGCCCGGCTCTTGTATGTGCCCGAGCCCCCTGGGGTGGGGTGACCTATCACTGTACAGTTTGGTGAGAGCTCTAAATCCTAGTTTCACTGCCGCACCTGTATGTTTAAAGGTTACTATTTAAAAGCTGGGTTTAGCCACTCAATCGCCACAGTGAGAGAAGATAGCCCGGTGTTAGGGACAAAGGCTGCCTTCTGTGCGGTCCGCTGGGGACGTCTGAGAGCCCCCCACAAGCCCTCGTGTTGGAGGGCGTCCTTTACTACCTCTGGCGCCCCGGAGAGAAGCGGTTATGAAAATGAAAAAACAGCGGAACAAACCCCAACTTAACGTATTATTGAAAGAGAATAAAAGGAGGGGGAGTCGTCCAGAGGAATGTTTTTCTCCGAGTGTTTGGTCTCAAGCAGTGGGTACTTGAAGGCAGAGCCGGGGGCTCCGGGGCGCTGCTCCTGGCGTGGGGGTGGTGGTGGTGTAGGTGTAGGACCAAGCAGACGGCCAGGCGTGCTCCTAACATGTTTGTGTGAATCAATTATTGAATCGCAGAATCTCAGAGCTGGAAAGGACGACAGAGGCCACCTAGTGCATCCTCCCAGAAGCGGCAGGTGCCCCGGACCAGTGAGTGAACAGCCAGCCTCTGCTTGCAGACAAGCCCCCAGTGCGATGCCCTGCGTATGGTAAGTGTTTGTGGACTCAAATGAGCTGAGAAGGACACGGGGTGGGCCTGTGGTGGTCACAAAGGCTTTACCCTCACCGTGGTTACAGTGTGACAGAATCTCCACGTCTTCCCAGCCCATAACCAGACATGAGAGACCTCTCGCTAGGCCCCCACCTTTCCCCATGCCCAGACTGCTCTTCTGGACTCCGAGGCCTCGAAATATACATCCTCAGTCCCTTTGAGGGCCTGAGGCCCCAGGCCCTTCTTATCTTCCTGGACCATCTCTAGCTTATCAGTGTCCTTTTAAAATGCTGGTGCTCAGCCGCTCTGGCCTGTGTCCTCACTTCTTTTAGACAGTAAGCCTTTCTCAGCTGTGTGGGCCAAGCTTGTGTTGGATTTCTAGGCTGCTGGAGCCCACTGCTGACACTCTTCTAGCCTGCTGGCCAGTTACACCCACTCCCAATGAGGCAGGCCACCATCTTGTTTGTAAAATTGGGGAAATCGGGGAAGGGAATAAGCATTTATAGAGTACCTGCTGTATATCAGACACTGTGCAGATATTGGATTCTCACAATAGCCTTGTGAGGCAGGTTCTGTTATTACATCTGCTTTACACTTGAGGCAGACAGATTGACAACTGGGAAGTACCTGAGGCACTGATTCCAGGCCAGCTCTGCAAGCTAGGTGAAGCCAGATGTAAGAATTTACATTTTCCCCTTTTTAAATTTTTTGTCTTTCTTGATTTGGTCCAATTTTTTTATTGCCTAATCCTACAGTGTGTTTTTTTTGTGAGCTGAAAATTGAGTAAGCTTGCCATCTATGCACTTGTCCCATTAATTAATTAAAAATCTTGAGCAACACTGGCTGTATAATTCAGAGCTAGATATAGATAACCAAGGGACAGAGTAGATAGAATATTAGATTTGGAATCACTAAGAACTGAGTTTGAATCTTCCCTTAGCTATGTGACCTTGGACAAATCATTTTACTTCTCCGTGCCTCAGTCTTCTTATTTGTCAAATGAGGGTTGTGCTAGTATTAAGCGAAATTATGTATGTAGAGCACTTTGTGAGTCTCACAGTTGGGGCATATGTGTGGGTTGACTGTTGTTATTAGAGACTTTGCACATTGACATCAAACCATTAATCCAAAATCCTCTTCCATTTTTATGCCGTGTTCGAAAAATCCAAACCTTGTTTTCTAGCACCATTTTTATCTCCAGTGGCCATTCCCGTCCCAAGTTTGCTTTTCTCTTTGGAAGAGTTTCTTTTTTAATTTTTAAAAAATTTATTTACTTTTAATTTATAACATTCAGTTCCACAGTCCCTCGAGTTTCAGATTTTTCCCCCTCCCCTCCATCATGGGGGTGCACTCAGATACGGGATCTACAAATATACAAATATCTTCACATTAATCATTAGGTGTAAAGAAGGATTGTAACTGATAGAATGATCAGTGGGAAAGAGGAAACAAAACCAAACAAAAAGAAACAGAGCAAATAGTTTGTTTCAATCTGCACTCAGACTCAGCGTCCGCATTTCTCTGCCTGTGGAGATCTGTTTTGATCATGAGTCTTTTGGAGTTGTCTTACAACCTTACATTGCTGAGAAGAGCCCAGTCTATTGAGGTTAGTTGTCACACATATGTTGTGTCTCTGATTGTGTACAGATTTCTTCTAGTTCTGCTCTTCTTGCTCAGCATCAGTTTATATAATCCAGGTTATTATGAAGTCCATCTGCTCCTCATTTTTATAGCACAGTAATATTCCATTGCATTCATATACCACAACTTGTTCAGCCATTCCCCAGTTGATGGGCATCCCCTTGATTTCCAATTCTTTGCTGCCACAAAAAGAGCAGCTATAAATATTTTTGCACATACAGGTCTCCCCACTTTTCTGATCTCTTTGGGATATACTCCTAGAAGTGGTATTACTAGGTCAAAGGGTATGCACTTATTTATAGCCCTTTGGGCACAGTTCCAGATTGCCCTCCAGAATGGCTGGATCAGTTCACAGCTCCACCAACAATGTATTAGAGTTCCAATTTTTCCACATCTTCTCTAGCATTTATCATTTTCCTGTTTTGTCATCTTAGTCAATCTGACTGGTGAGATGTGGTACCTGAGTTGTTTTGATGTGTATTTCTCTAATCAATAGTGATTTAGAGCATTTTTTCATATGCTTATAGATATTTTAAATTTTATCTTCTGAGAACTACCATTTATATCCTTTGACCATTTATCTATCAGTCAGGGAATGGCTTGTATTCTTAATATATCAGACTCAATTCTTTGTATATTTTAGAAATGAGGCCTTTATCAGAGAGACTGGTTGTAAAAATTCTTTCCCAATTCTCCACTTCCCTCTTAATCTTGGTAACATTGGCTTTATTTGTACAGAAGCCTTTCAATTTAATATAATAAAAATTATCCATTTTGCATTTTATAATGCTCTCTAACTCTTGTTTTGGAAGAGTTTCTTGCTCAAGATGTGTTGCAATGGTTTTTTTAGATTGTCACTGGTAGATTCTGTCATTTGTGTTCATGTGACTCATCAGAAGAGGGTATATAAGTTACCGGGCTTGAGCAGCTTTGGGAAGCTTATCACCAGGCTATCCCCAGCAGCCCTCTCGCCTTCCCCAGACTTAACCTGAACAGTCTTTCCTCTGAGGACAAGCAGCTGCTCCTTCCTTAGAGGTCTCAGATTCCTTCTCATTGGGGAGTGACTCAGAGGCTTCCTTCTTCTTCTTGCTCTGTGCCTCATCCTTCCCCTCTTGAGTTTTTTCAGGCAGTTCAGGTGGTGTTTCCTACGTCTCCGGATCCTTTTTGAAACCATTCTGCTTGGTTTAAATGAGAATGTTCTTCTGTGGGATGATCTGCAGAGGGGAAACTTCTTGGCCTTCCCTTCTTGGCCACAGGCCAGCTTGCCCTTGGAGCATTAATCCTGCTTTGGTGTGGACCATCCAAGTAGAGAGTGGGTAGAGTTGGAGCTTTAAGGAATCTTACAGGTTATTGAATCCAGCCTTCATTTTACAGAGGAGAAAACTGAGGCCCAGGAGAGGCCTGCCCTTCCAGGGCAGGGAAGGAATTCAGTTCTGATCCAGTTCCAAGCGCTTAAATATCTGGGGTTGGCTTCACTTATTTGAGGCTCTTTTTTCTTCTCGTGACTCTGCCCCTGCACTGGTAGCTGGGTCAGCTGCTGCTCATGTGTCTCTCTTCCCTTGCCTCATGCTAATGTCTGCTGGTTCCCCCCCCCCCCATATCTTTCCTTTGGTACAGACTCCTTTGTCATTTGGGTGCCTAGACACTGCTTGGGTTTAGGAATGTTATACCAAAGGTGTTGGCTGTGGATACAACATGGCTGACAAGTGACTTTTGTCACCAGGAGGGTAGACGGGAGACAGAGCAGCCAAGCACCTCCTGCAGTGAGATGGGACTCTTTGAGTGGCAGGAAAGAGGCAGGTCTGGTGAGGGCACCTCCCTCCCAGAGAATCACAGAGCGAAAGACTTTGTAACTATTCTTTAAAATTAATGTAGAGTGTGTTTCTGAAAGTGTGTATTCATCAAGTTATTGGCAATTGTCTTCATCACCACCTTGTGCTGTAGTGGATGGAGAGTAGCTTGGGAGAGATCTGTATTTGGGCCCCACCCCCACTTCACTAAACTGGGTGATGATTGGGCAAGTCACTCAATCTCTATCCTCTGTCCTAGATTGGAAAGGTAACACTGATGGTGCCTGTATCCCAGGGTTGGTGGGATGCTCACATCTGAGCTTTGAGGATTGTAGAAGTGTCAGCTACACATATCTTCAAGAAATGGCTAAAGAGCAAACTCTGATAAGAATGAAGGTGCTGCCTTGTCGTCTAAGTGCTCCCTGATCTGATGGGAGCAGCATAAATCAACAAGGGTGGGAAGAGACCTGAAGTACCATGTAATGAAGCCCTGAGCATGCTTGATTTGATTAAGGCTGATTAAAAACTTAGCTTATTCTGTTTCCATTTTCAGCTCCACGTTCTTGCTTTTTGTGTTAGTTACATGTATCTACTTTTCTACAGAGATGGCCTCCCTGAAGTCATCTTTTAGGACCCAGAACCTCCTGATTCTTCTTTGGAAGACCGTCAGGGCCTGCCTTCTTCAGGGCAGTTTTTGCAGTGGGGGCTGTCATTGGAAAGACCTGGTCCTGAGGCAGGACTCTGGCTTCACCACACTCCATCTCTAGCCTCCGCTTTCTCACTTGCAGGAAGATAGGACTTTAGTTACTCTAATATTGACACCTACTGCTCGGTGTTGTTGTTTTTTTTTTAACTAAAATTTTTAAATTGTAAACTGTAAAGTGCAGCCAAGTGCTAACAGCTCTCATTTTTATAGGGGCATCCAAGCCGGCGTCTTTGGCTCCTGTGCTCACAGGCTTTTTTAAGGCACTGCCATTGAAGGTTCCAGGATACGTTTTCTGTTTCTGCTCAGTTCCTTACCTATTCATTTTTGTAGCTCTACTTATCTTAAAGCTGAATTAAAAGTTTCTGCGAAATCATTGCTAGATGGTGTTGGAAAGCAAACTCTGTTTCACATGATATAGCAGAACCATTCGCTGCTTCAGTGTATGCTGTTAGGGAGTGAGTAGTGGCCTCCATCTTGGCTCTGACATAGTCTAGCTGTATATCCTCTCTGAACTTGAGTATTCTCATCCACAGAATGGGACTATAGTAACTCTGCAGGGTGGTTGTGGGGAAAGGTTCAGTACACCTGGAAGTGCTCCAGAAACAGCAGCTTAAGAAGATCATGAAAATGAGAATCTACATAACAGTCATTCATATGGGTCATTTTGGAAACAGAAGAGCCCCAGGGTTGCATTTGCGCAGAATGTTCCTGGCTGGAGAAGAGGGTCTTTTCCCTTTCTCTTTTGGAGCCGCTGGCCCATGGGCTGGTGAAACCCAGGGCCCCTTCTCACAATTCTGTTTTTAAATACATAAAGTAAAGTACATCGGATTGCAAAGAGTACTGCTCCTGTTGAAGGACATTCACCAGACTGTTCTAAAACCAGATTCCTGAACCCCAGATTAGGAACACCTGGGTTAGGTGACACTCACTTGGATTGAATTTTGCTTTTTAGAAGGGGGTGGGAAACTAGAAGGCTTGGCTTCAGTACACAGTAAGCTTTGAAAGTAAAGTTAGCTTAGCTGATGGGCCAAGGAGAAAACAGCGCAGCACATTTCCTAAGTCATCCTCATCTGGCCCCTGGGCTGGCCCAGTGACGGAGAACAAGACCCTCTGTCTCTGGGCTCTAGACCTCTTCCTCCGCTGACCCCCACCTTGTGCCTGGAATACGTTCCCTTCTTATCTCTGCCTCTTGCCCTTCCTTCAAGTCTCAGCTAAAATGCCAGCCTCGCCAGGGAGCTTTTCAAGACCCCTTTCATTTGGTGTCCTCCCTCTCTCACTTGATTATTCCTGGTTTATCTCGTGCATAACTTGTTTATACATAATTGTTCATACCTTAGCACCCTCATTAGACTGAGTTTCTTGAGAAGAAGGATTGTCTTTTGCCTTTCTTCAAATCCTGGTGCTTAGCATATGGCTCACTGTGAATATTTGAAAGGCTGCAAACTAGGCTATTCCAGCTCCCTTGTGGGCGGGCTCTCTTTCCCCACACCACAGAGCCTCTCTCACCTCTGCCTTAGAATGGCTTAGCTCCTAGGTAAACTGGGCCTTGTGTGGCCAGTTTACTTCCCTGTTCTGTTGAGGGCCCTTCAGGGAGCTTTATCTGTCACTACCCTGCTTAGTTAGCTCTGTCACCCAGAGGGCTTAGTGGATCCTCCTAATGAATGACCGGGAGCTTTTATTGACAGGGATACTAGACCTAACACAACTCATTTGGGGAGAGCATACAGGGGCTCAAGGCAGAGCTTTTCTTTGTAAATGTCTGTCTTGAGGGGACTGTATTTCTGAAATCTTCGAACATGAAAGCTGTTTGGAAACTGTCTTTCTGCTGTAGCATGCCTAGATGAATATTGAATACATGCTGCTCAGTATTGAAAATGTTTAGTCAGGAAGTAGGAAGCATCTTCTGGGTGCTTGCATGGTGCAAGGTACATGACCAGGCTGCTCCCCCACTCCCTGGATCACCCTGCTTTAGTTGACATTTACTTCAGCTCGGCCCTGTGCTTGTTTCAACTCTTATAGATTGTAAGGCCCTCGAGGACAGGAATTGCCTTATTTTAGTCTTTGTGTCTGCAGTACCTGTCATAGCCTTTTATTAGGATTTGTTGATTGAGTGAAGTGAGATCCAAGTTAAGGGTTGGAGTAAAAATCAAGTCAAGACGAAAAGCTAAAATCTTTGTTTTGTTTCATCAAGAGTATAATGGTGTTAAAGCAGCTAGTGAGGACTGCTGAGAGGTTGTCTGCTTTGGAGGGTGCTGGAGACTTGATGAAAGAGCTGTGTCCAGTGGTTATCGGGAGCCCCATGACCAGAGGTGTGAACCAAATGCCTAAGTGAACAGAATGATCCGACCGTCCCATTTAAAAACTTAACTGGAAGAATTGGGGTTGGGAATGGGATGGGAAGCCAGTGACATGGCTTTAATTACATAATTTGGTGCAGAGAACCTCAGGTCAGTTCTTTCCCTTTCTGTGGCTCTGGGTAGAATAATTCTTTCTCCTTTGAGTAACATTCTACTTCCTGGTGGGCAGCCTAGAGATGGGAAGTATTTTTGTGAATACTTCTGACTTGGCATCATCAACCCAGTTAATATTGGTGGTGGGGATGGTTTTGTGTGTGTGCGTGTGCGCGCGTGCATGCATGTATACACAATCCACATTCAGTCACCTAGAATAGGGCAAAATGTAACACTTGAAACATTTTAAGGTTGACAGACATGGATGTTGTGGGTCTGTTTAAAGAAGATGAGCTAAAATAATGTGTGCTATAAAATTATAGGGAAGGCAAATTAGGATATTCATTAATATTGGTGTATCTGTTTTCTCTTTGGTATTCTTTACAAGAACAGATTTCACCTAAATGCTTCATAAGCCTCACGTGCATTTATAATCACAGCAAACTTTGTTTTGCATAACAATCACATATGACTTACTTTATGTAGGGGTGTGTGTGTGTATATATATATATATATATATATATATATGTATGTATGTATGTATGTATGTATGTATACACACAATTGTCTCTGACAAATGATGAAAATCCCTTGAGATGGTTACTTGAATATACTATACTTATGACTTTGGGTACTTCTCAGTTTGCTTTTTTGTTGTTGTTTTTGTTTTTGGAGGGGGGAAGGCAGGGCAATTGGGGTTAAGTGAGTTGCCCAAGGTCACATGGCTAGTAAGTGTTAAGTATCTGAGGCTGGATTTGAACTCAGGTCCTCCTGACTCCAGGGTTGGTGCTCTATCCACTGTGCCACCTAGCTGCCCCCTCAATTTGATTTTTTTAAATATTCATTTTTAAATTTTGAGTTCACAATTCTCTCCTCTCTCCAATATACCCTACCTATTGAGAAGGCAAGTAATGTAATACCTATAAAGTTGTGCAAAAGAAGTTTCCATGTTAAGTTGCAAAGGAAATAAAAAGGAGGGAGGAAAGAAAATTGAAGAAAAGAGAGAAAATATGCTTCACTTTACACTCAAGAGGTCATCAATTCTCTCTGGAACTGGATAGCAGTTTTCCTCTGGAACAGTTATAGATCATTGTATTTATCAGAGTAGCTAAATCTTTAAGACTTGATTTCTTTACAGTATTGCTATGACTATACAATGTTCTCCTGGTTCTGCTCGTTTCTTTTTGCATCAGTTCACATAGGTCTTTTCAGGTTTTTCTGAACCCATTTTTGTCATTTCTTGTAGTACAATAATGTTCCATTACATTTATGTATCACAACTTGTTCAGTCATTCCTTACCTGATGAGGAGCATCCCCTCCATTTCTGATATTTTACCACCACAGAAAGAACTGCTATAAGTATTTTTGTCCATATAGGACCTTTTCCCTTTACTTTTCAAGGTGCAGACCCCTGTAGAGGTGATGTGGCTAGGTCAAAGGGTATGCACAGTTTTATAGTCCTTTGGGCATAGTTTCAGGTTGTTCTCTACCACAGTTGGACCATGACAGACAGTCTTTAAAGTGCTGAGCTGTGCACTGAGAATACAGAGGGAAAAGCAACTCAGTCCCTGCCCTCAAAGAGTTTATGAGGTACTGGGGGAGGGGGGGAGCTGGAGAGGAATAGAGCATGGACTCAACATTTTCGTGCGGGGAGGGAGGCAGAGAGAGCGAGCACTAGATGTGATGAAAATATATACGACATTTTAGTGTAATTTGAGCATCTTGATGTTTGGTCCTCATAGTAATTAGGCATTTTGGTGTTCTCTCCCCTCCCCCTTTTCTTTTAGTGATTTCTCTGTTCCTTGCTGTTGAATCATGGGGGAAATTGAAGGAACTTACAGAGTCTTGGAGACTCCAGGAAGCCGATTGGGGGGCCTGAATCACACTGGGGTCAGCACCCTGGAACCAGGGCAAAACCTGTCCTCAGCCATGGCGAAGACGTCGGCCAAACTGCAAGAGAAAGACCTTGCTATCAAAGTCAAGTTGCTGGACAACGCCATTGAGATATTCCATGTGGAGGTGAGAGTGACTGGGAGGTGGTTGTTGGCAGTAAGGGGGTGCTGCTTTTCTACTTGCCTAGGGGTTTTTAGACTTTGTTGTGGTTGTTGAATGGGAACGGTATTTGGTGATACAGATGTGAAAGTGCCTGGAAGCAGAACCTTCTAACTCTGGGAGGATAAACCTAGAAGCTTCTTTTCTGCTTTCTTCTCTGTTTTTCCCATTCTTTTTCGTAACTGTTTGATCATACACCATCAGAATGGTATAGAACTAATGAACAAAGTCGTGCTAGGTGCATCAGTGGCCTCTGGGTGCTCATCTGTGGATGGGTGTCAGCTAGCTAGCTTTGCAAGGTTTATACAGCTGTCTCCATTATCAGAGGTGATTATAGATCCCGGAGGTTGGAAAAAGGAGACTCTTCTTATTTATTGAATGTTGTCGCAGCTGAATGAGAATGAGGGGGAGGCCTGTTCTTTTCCCCAAGTTTTTAAAATGGCTTTTAGGAGGTCATGCTGAGGTGTCTTCAGTCATAGGAACAGATGAACAGGGACATGAGTGGATTCTGAAGAAGTTTCTGTCTCCAGGAGCTTATTTGGAAGAGTAAAGAGGAGGGCTGATTGGACTGTAGGAGGGACTTGGAAGGAATAGCCTTAGAATGTGCTACTGTTCGGGATGTTGCCTCAGGAGAGGGGACACTTTTAGAATGGGCTCTTGAGGCTTTTCCCTCGAATTCATCTCATGGTCCTTGAAAGGCCTGCTTGCCTTTGGCGAGCTTCAGAGCTGTTTAGAGCAAAGACTGGAGTTGTGTTCTTTTATGCTGGGAAAAGGGATTTGAACTGATAATCAAGCCTCATTCTGCTGTTGTAAAGGTAATTGGGATTAGCAGGCAACTGTCTTCTATCTGAGAGCTGTGAGCATTTGCAGGAAAATGGAAAAGGGCACTGAGAATAGGCAATCCCCTTTTAAACAGCTGGCACGGTGCCTTTTGAAGAGAGGCTGCTTGCTGACTCCCAGATGCTTTGAGAGACTCAGAGTGATGGGAGTGGATTGGATGCTGGCAGAAAGATCAGGGTTCAAGCCCTGCTTCTGGCCCTGGGGAGCTGTGGGATAGATCTGTGAATTGGGGGTTATGGCATTGGGTGCAGTGCTCAGGGTAGTGGATCCACAGCCCCTTGTACAGGACACTGGGAGCCCCTGCTGGCTCTGTTTGAAGCAGGCTCCAGGTCTCCTTGCATCCCCAGAGCTGCTTTTGCCCAGATCCAGACAGTCTTGACAAAAAGCCTGGAATTGAAATTCATAGAAGCTGGGTTCAGATGCTGGCATGGAGTGCCCCGGGGCAAGTCCCTTCTCTTCCCTGGGCCAAAGTTTCCTCTTCTAAAAGGGAGGAGGTTGGACTGGCTGGTGTCTGAGGGTCCTCGAGATCTTGGTGATGTTGAGTGCCAAGCTGCAGTTAGTACATTTACTTTGTATTCTAGCAGATGAGGTAACATTCCTGATTTGGTTTTTAGTTATGTTACCTTAAGCTTACTTGCAGGTTAATCTGGTTTTTCTTCTCTTGTTCACCTCTAATTAATGAAAACTCTTATTAGGAAGAAGAAAAAAGCCCAGGTGTGAGTTAATCTAGATCATAAGCAATCTAGAACTCTGCAGAGAGACTACCTTGGCTTGTGCTGTGACTTATCTCTGGCTGGAGTGGCGCCTCTGGAGGTGGGGTTTCTGTGCACATTTCCAAATACATAGAGACCTTATTGGACTTGAGGATTTATCACCTCCATTCATCAAACTTCAAGATAATTGAGTTTTTTCATGTAAATGGCAAAGTTTGGCAGAAACTCAGGAATTTCATCTAACCAGGTTAGGTCTTTGATGCTTTGCTAGATAGAGAGCTAAATTATCCACATGGTTTTACCTTGAAAACGCTGTAACTGCAGATCGCTGAACTCAGCTGCTTCCTGCCGCCTTGCTTTATTCTTGATTTACTTGCTGGCCCAAGGAGGGCCCTGTCCTGGCAGTGAGAGGCTGCCTCTTGGCTGGTAGGATATGGCTGAAAGTGGAGTTCTGAGCTCTCAGACCTCTGCCAGAAACCTGCTTTGTGCAAACTTTGCCTTCAGAACGGAGGGGCTTTTTACTGTCATTCTGGACACTTGAGGGTTTGCTCTTCAGAAGCTGTGCCACAGTCTGTGTCCACATAGTGGTTGATGATAGTTGGTTATCATATATCATTAAAAGAAGAAGAATTTGCCCCAATTCCTAATTTTTTTTCCTTAACAAAATATAGAACAATTTAATGAAATGGAGGCATAGTCAGCATTTGTGGGTGATACATGTCAGTGTCATCAAAATTACAGTATTAGTGAATTTGATTTACAATGGTTCCTAATTGTCGTGAAATGTTTAGGTAATAAAGTACTTTGCAGACCTTAAAAGGCCTCAGAGTGGCCCCAGTTTTGTTGTGACCCTCCTCGAAGGAGTAGGTGTTTGGCGTGTCGGCACCCTGGGCTCCATTTAGCTGGCGCCTTCCATATGTTGGCGGACATTAAAAAGAGGACCTTTGTTGTCTTCACAATGAGAAGAGAAAATGTGCTTAAAATTGAAATGTTGACAGAGATGCTTGATAAAGTTTTCAAAAGTAAATAATTCAGTTGAGCAAGTGTCTGTATGGTTGCTCTGGACAGGGCACTTAGGGCCCCAGATGAAATAGTCCCTGTTCCCTTGTTATGGTTTATGGAAGGAGTCTGGCTCTCAGGCAGAGAGTCTGGTTCACATCCTCCCTTTGGCCAAGCACTTGGTGACTGTGGATGAGTCCTTCCCCTTTTCCTGGCCATAGTTTCTTTGTCTCTAAAATGAGGCCATTGGACTAGATGCTCCCTGAGGTCCCTTCTAGCTCCAGATCTCTGATGCCAGGCTCGGTCCTCTTGCATACATTAGCTTTGTGACCCTAGTACGATGCCCTACCTTCTCTGAATGTCCTTCGAGGTCACTTCCTGCTAGATGTGTGGGCCTCAGTAAACTGAGGATGGGTCAGGGGTTTACTTTTACTAACTACCTAACCTGATCTGTTATTGCCATGTTGTTGGTCAGTTCTTTTAAAGTATGTCCAACTCTTTGTGACCCTGTTTGTGATTCTTTTGGCCAGCTCATTTGACAGATGAGGAACCTGAGGCAGACAGGGTGAAGTGACTTGCCCTGGGTCACACAGCTAGTCAGTGTCTGAGCCCAGATTTGAACTTGGGAAGACGGTCTTCCTGACTCCAGACTCAGCGTTCTATCC
>CM053600.1:199474216-199508949 GCA_028646575.1 Pseudocheirus occidentalis
GTCCGAGACAGCCACCCCAGAGGCCATGGTTCCGGAAAGGAGCGAGCGAGCGAGGGAGGGAGGGTGAGGGAGGAAACGAGGGCCACAGGAGAGGAAAGCGTCGCTCCTTCGCCACCGCTGCCTAGAGCCGACTCTGTCATTCTTTTCTATGTTTGGTTTTCTTTCTTTTTCCCCATTGCTCTCTCCATTGGTTACAACCCTTCTATACAACCAGACTAATGTCCAATGTGAAAGTACTTGATTGTACGCCACCATGGGGGGGGGGGAGGAAAAGAGGGAGGGGAGAAAATTTGAAACTCAAGGGATTGTGAAACTGAATCTTGTAAACTAAAAGTAAATAAACAAATCAAATTATTAAAAAAAAGAAAAGAAAAAATAAATATAAAAATGTAAATGTAAAAATAAAATATATAGAATTACAAAGGAAACCGATTATATTGAAAAAAAAGAGCTGGTCTGAGTCAGAGCCTTATCTTTGCTGTGCCTGGGCTCTGAGACTCTGGGTCAGGAACCAGGGTGGACACGTAAAGGGACACCACAGTACTAGGGGTTCACCACCTCACAGAGTTATTGCTAGAAAAGTGCTTAACAAACATTAAAGCACCACTGAAAAAAGAATACTCATGGGGAGGTAGTACAGAAATAAGGCACCGGCCCTGGAGCCAGGAGGACCTGAGTTCAAATCCAGCTTCAGACACTTAACACTTACAAGCAGTGTGACCTTGGGCAAATCACTTAACCCCAAATGCCCTGCCTCCACCCACCTCCAATAAGCAAAAAAAAAAAAAAAAAAAAAAAAAAAAAGAGAGAGAGAGAAAGAGAAAGTACTTATAATTACAATCAGAAGACAGAGAATTACAAATTATAATACTCTCTCCCTGAATAACATGATTTTATACACTATTGATCACTCCCTTCAGCTACGAGCGTCTTCCTCACAAAATTGCCTCCACTGAATGGAAGCTTCCTGAGGGCAGGCCCCCTGTCACTGCTGTATTTGCATCTGTAGCACCACACACTGGGACTGGTACACAGTAGGCATTCCATAAATGCTTGCTGATTAATTTGAAGGTCTCTCCTTCCCATACAGCATTCAAAAATCAATTTAATCTATCACCATCCCATTTTCTAGTGGTCTCCAAAGTTTGGAAATGGAAAAAAATGATTTCTTTCCTTTAGACCAGAGCTATGGTTTTATCCATGGGAGAAGGGGAGCAGAACCTGCTAGGGACATAGAAATTCAGTGACTCATCTATGGTCACACAGCCAGGAGGGGTCAGAGATGGAACTTGCTCCCACATCCTCCTGACAATGAAGCTGATTAACTATCTTGGCAGGTTAGGCTCCCAAGTATTTTATACTGTCTACAGTTATTTTAAATGGAATTTCTCTTTCTATCTCTTGCTGCTGGGCTTCGTTGAGAATATGTAAAAATGCTGATGATTTATGTGGTTTTAATTTATATCCTGAAATTTGCTGGAGTTGCTAATTATTTCAAGTAGTTTTTCAGTTCATTCTTTTGGATTCTTTAAGTATCTCATCATATCAGCTGCAAAGAGGGAAAGTTCTGTTTCTTCACTGCCTATTCGAATTCCTTCAAACTTTTTTTTCTCTCTCTTTTTTTTTTTTTTTGGCTATTACAGCTGACATTTCTAGTACAATCCTGAATAACAGTGGTGGTAATGGCACCCCTGCTTCACCCCTGACCTTACTGGGAAGACTTCTAGCTAATCCTCATTACAGATAATGAAGCTGGTTAACTATCAAAGGCCCAGCGATGGCAGTGATGACAGACAAGGAGTCTGTGGGGCACAGCTGGTGAAGTGCTTTACATAAAAGATCCCAATTGAGTTTTACAACACCCATCAAGGTCAGTCACTCTTATTCTCCTTTCCAACAGGAGACTATGTCTCAGAAAGGTCAAGTGACTAGTCTATGGTCACCCAGCCATTTGGTGTCAAAAGCAGGACTCAGGCTGAGGTCAGCTGGATTCCCAGGCCCGTGTCTTTTCAACTCTACCACACTCACAGCAATGGAGCAAAGGGTTTGGCCTCTAAGGACTGACAGAGGTATCAGCTCTAGGCAAATCCCACCAGGGTTACCAGAGGGCCAGTCGCTGTTCAATCTCTCTCAGGAATCCTCTGTGGAACTCATAGATGGGGTCGATGTTGGAGAACAGCAATGTCATCAGTGTCCCTGGCATGGCCTCTTCCTTGATGACTGCGCTACGGAACCACTGTGACAGAAGACACCAATAGTCAAGCATACAAAGTTCTAAAATCACCGAAGAGACACGGCTAGAGGGGGCAACATGTGTGGTAGGCACAAAGGAATCTTAGATATTCCATTTGAAGTGAGTCAGTTTTGGTATAAAGTAAATTAAATGTTAATTTTCCAGATACTTCTGTATGTGAATGACCTACTGCTAAGACCCTCAAGTCCGAGAATACTCTAAATCTGTGAGCAGCTATGTTATGGGCGGATGATAAAGGTGGATTTCATCCCCTTTATTTTTTGTGTAGATACTCTTTGGAGTGGTCATGAATAACTTCACTGAAGATGATTCCTGGTGCTCTGGGGCCTCAGCACCAACAACCAAACATCACCTACCAGAGAAGGACATCTGGAGAATCTAGGCATCTCTCTTCACATAGATTGTGCCCAGACAGTAGCCAGCAACAGTGCCAAGCATGTGATCCCTGAGCTTATGTATCATTTGCAATTAATGATCAGATAACCAAGTAACAACAGCGTTTCTATGCTTGCGTACATCAAGGAACCACTTGAAAATTATTTAAATGGGCTACAATCATCTATTAAACCTTGTCAGCTAATTCAGTTGAAAAAAATAAGTGCTGGGTTCCTGGGTCAATAGTGCCCACAGAAAAACCCGCAGCTTTTATGGAGCTAAGATGATGAGGTGGGAGTGTCAAGTTCCCCAAGGGCACCATTTCTATCAGATTCTGTAGGTCAAAGTTTCTGGGTGATTTTGCTCATGTTTTTCTTTCAAGGCTGTGCTTAGACCAGGGGCGGGGAACCTGAGGCTTTCAGGCTGTACGTAGCCCTCCAGGCCCTCAAGCATGGCCCTCCATTTTGTGAAGTTTGGATTTGGCCAAAGGGATGCACTTGAGGGCCTCAAGGACCACATGGAACCTTGAGGTCACAGGTTGCTCACCCCTGGTTTAGACTCTGTTAAGTATGTACACTGATAGAGGATAAATTACTTAGATTTCATACCACAGTAATAACTTCTAAATCCTTCAAGTATGTTCGTTCAGTAGCAAGAATCTCCTTGACTATAAAATATGCATTATCGGTTGGGGGACGCTGAAAGAGACAAGAGAGGAGTCAGGCAAAAAACACAATTTATGTTCAAAATATATATTAGTCACTATTAAAACTATTTCTCACATAAACATCTGAAGAATTTTTAGTATAGTAGATGGCTATGATGGTGCATAGTGTCATTATCTGTGAAATGGGGATAGTAACACCACCCACTTCCCTGGGCACTTCCCATTCACTAAATGAGACGGTACTGTAAGATGCCGAGCCCAAGTCCCTGCCTAGTGGTCAGTAAATGCTCACCTACCCGCTAATCCTCTGCTGTGTCTCGCACATGCCCCAGGAGCGGGTCTTTTCATGTTGTCTCTTTCTGTGAATCTGTGTGTGCATGTGCATCTACGTGTATATGTGCCCTCCCACATGTGTGCATGTGCATGTGTGCGTGCATGTGTGTCTCACCCTCCTCTGCTAAGGGCTTTATGGTGAATTTGGTGATTTTCTTTTGAACAGCCTTTCCCCCAAACTGCCGTGATTGGGCTTGGCTACTAAGGCTCATCCCCATGCCTAAGTGTATGTAAACCTGTGCTTTTCTTTCCCTTCCTCTTCCATGTGAAAATTAAGGTGAGGAAAGGAATAAACCTGAAGCTGTTCAGCCCATCCATCGATATTTCCAAGGATAAGCCTTAGCTGTTTGCTCTCTGCCCCTAAAAACATCCAATGTGCAACCCCTGCCCCCTTCACCTTGCAGTCTTGTCCTCGAGCCAGCATTGAACCATTTTTCTTGTGCAAGCACAGCACCTAGCATGGTGTGTTACGGAGTAAGTAATTTAATAGGTGGCTGCTGAATGGTTCAGTTCATCTTTTCCATCCCCCGAACACCTAGAATCGTTTTCTCTCCAACCCTATTTGTCACAAGTCCTTCTAAGCTCCAACCCGCAGGACTGAAGCTTCACCACAGAGGATGAGAATGAGAAGATGGCACTGGAAAAACTTCCTGTGGTTTTGCCAAAACAGCCAGTTAATTCAACAAACCTGCCCCTAGTCGTTTTTTTTTCCCCCCAGAGGCTCAACCGAAACTGTATTATGGCTTAATGATGACGGTCAGCTTGCTCTTTTCTCAGAGCCAATTATCCAGTACAAAACTAACAGGACGCGAATGAGAAAAAGCTTCTGCAGCCACGGTGGCACAGGGGCCATGCTTTCATTGTTTGCAATGATGCGTGAGCGGGTTACATAAGAGTTAAAAAGCAGAGTTCCAAACTCCAGGGCATCATGAAATGATTCAAAAACAAGTATCAGCAAGCACGAAGGCCTAACACAGGATATCTTACAAAGGGTCTCTACGCCCATTCCACGTGCACTGCTCTCAATGCAGCACTCCGATGTGACCTGAGAAACACGGACACGGTTCCTAAGAGGTCTGCCCATTCCCTTTTACGGATGAACAGGATGAACACACATCCCACCCTGGCCTCCCCACCCCCTCCTTATCTCAGTCCTTCCTCTTCATAACTCAAGATATATACTCGAGGCTGTATTCAGAAGTCTGATTGAACTGGGAACTGCTCAGACATATTCCTCCATTCTTCTATTACTTGTTCCTTCATTAACTTCATCCCATTCAAATGATCTCATCTACCAGTTTCTATTCTCCTTCAGAAACTTATATACTATACATAATAGGGCTATTTCCTACATCATCTATTCTATTTCCAATATTTCTAAATAATTGTATTTATTTATAATGTCCTGCTCATACTCTCCTATCTACATTTCTACACTCTGGCCTTATTACCACTGGACACTAAATCATTCACCTTTAAAGGACAGAACTTTGTATCATCACCTATAACGTTCAATTCTTTCTTATTTAAGTTCTAAAATGTTTATTTCAACCCTAAATTGTGTGTGTACTTTTCTGTCTCCTTGAAGGTGATGGCCGTTCATTCACTTTATTTCCCCATCATTACTCTTGGACAGCTAACCTTTTCTAAAAAGCAAAATCTCTTACCAATTCTTGGAGTTGTTTTTCTAGCTATGGAGGGACATTTATCTAAATTTTAATCAAGTTAAGCAGTAATTTTCTGCTTTATTATTTGTGCTTTGTTAAAATAGGTACCATGTTGCTTGTCTTCTATATAGCTGAAAGAGGAGACATTTCTTCAGGTACAGGCAGACCTTAACACGAGGGATCCATGTGACAGACTAGCTGATCTGCAAGGGAGAACCTATAGCCAGTGGACCCATTATTATGGTAGGTTTGATTCTTATTAACACACTTGCCCTTTAGTAGCTATACTCAGTTTTGGCTTTAAAAGATCTGATTTTGCTTCTGGAAACAGTATTTATCAAATCAGACTTGGGTCTAACAGAAAGAGAAAGATCATATGAAAAACTAAGTCCCAGCGTCCACTGGCCTTACTGCCGTCCTCAGGTCCACACAACTGGCATTACCTAAGAGATTTGCCTTAGGATAAAGTCTTTGGGGGACTTCAGGAACTTTAAAGCTCTTGGAAGGGGGCTTCAGAACTTGTCTTAGGCTAACACTAGACAAGGTTCCAAGGAGTTTTTGTTCCACCCACGTGGAGGGACCCAGCAGGAAACACATTTCAATGTCTTTACGAGAACTATCAGTTAATAACGAAAGCCAAGATGGACAAGCTGGTAGAGTGAGTATGAAGCATTTAAAAAAATGAGACCCTGCAGCAAGGAAAATCATGCTTTATGCCCAGAAAGACAGAGATTTCCCTATCCCAACAGAACAAAGCAGCCCCTGCCCCTCTGAGGATACGGAAATCGCCAGCGCCCTATTCACCTGCAGCACTTTCTAAATGTGCACTGACACAGCTGAGTGGGGGCCCCAGCAGTGGCCTGCACTGGCCAAAGACGCAGCATTCATTCACAGGCTACAAGGAAAAGTCAGAAATGCTGAGGGTGAAGAAGAGGGGACACAAAAAGAGCACCAGCGTCACCAGGAAGACCACACTGCACCCCCAGGCAAGCAAGTGGCAAAACACTAGCTCTCTGAGTCCCAACACCAGCCCTGCTGAAACGTGCAGCAATGGCCACTCAGGGCTCTCATACCTTTCGAATGTTGTTGGTTCTCACCAATTCCTATTTGAAAGGAGGGGAAAAACATCAGGTTAAGGAAAAGAAATCCATTTGGGGAGAGGGAGAAATTCACACAAACACCCAATAACGAAGGAAAAGACCAGATGAAAAAGATTACTGACTTGTATACACAAACACAGGAAGCTTAGGAAAGTCCAACAATTAGTTATCAAATGGTTACCACAGGCCAGGAACCGTGCTAGGTATGGAGAATACACCAAGACAAAAATGAACGGAGCCCTACGGCGTCATATTCAGCTGGATCTGACAATCATGTGTACATAGAAATGAAACACAAAGCAGTTCCCAAGGGGTCAGTAACTCCCATCGCTTAGAAGTGAAAAAAGCTGAGGGTTTTTTGAGGCAGATGACGGGGTGGGGGAGACAGCCTAATGATCACCAAGAAAGGAGACTGAACATCCCGTATGAGGCTCAGGAAGCGGCTGGCAAGCATGCAAAGAAGACCAACCAATGAGCCAGCAAAGGGCTGCCCCAGGCCCAGCCCCACCGATAACCCAAGAAAGCCTCTCTAGATGCTGAAGGCTGTTTGTTTGTTGATCTTCCAACAAGCCTCCTTGTAACAGGAGAGGCCAAAGCCTTCATTCACATCCTTAGACCTCTGGATTTCTGAGTAACAAGTTTAAAAAAGGCTCATCCCCTTCTTCCAACTTGCCTGCTCTTATAGTTACAGGCTATAGAACTTGCTATAACTTCTCTCAAAATAATCCCCACCCCTTTAAAGTTCCAGATCCACTGATTCTACATATTGCAAGCATCCCCTTTGTAAAAGTAGAAACCAAAAGCTCACACTGTGTACGTTAGAGGTGGCCTAATGGATACAGAGCTTAACTGGGATTTAGGAAGACCTTCATTCAAAATGTGAATGCTTAGCTGAGAGATGTATATTCCTTCTGCTTCTGCCCTATTTAGAAGATGCCCTAAGTTTTCTAACTCATTTTCCCACAAATTTTGTTCACTTTTGCATTCTCCCTTTTGTTTATAATTAGATTTATCTGAAATGGAGAGAGGAATACTGAAGTCTCTTGTCTCTACTGTTCTTGTTGCTCATATGTTATCCTTATGAATTTGGATGCTAAGACATTTGAAACATAAGTTTATTACCCATATTACTTCATTATCTATGGTTTCTTTCAGGATAATTTTCAGGATCTAAGGAGTTCTCTTCTTTCATTTTTAAATTTTTTTTACTTTGTCAGATAGCATGATGGCAACTCTTTTTTTGTATTCAACTTTTAGCATAGAGGATTTTTTTGCCCATCTCAGTTTTACTGTTATGTCTTTGTTCTTAAAATGTAGCTTTTATAAGCAAAAGATAGCAGAGTTTTATGGTCCTTGCCAAGCTCTTTTTCATTTCTTTGGATTGTTTAATCCATTCACATTTAAAGTTATTAGAGTCAGGCTTATAGTTTCTGCCATCTATTTCTAATAGCCTTTTTTCCCCCAAGTTATACTTATTTTCCCTTTACCTTATTCTTTTTTAAGGTTGCCCTGTTCCCACTGTCTCTCTTCCCCTCACCCCTCATTTGTTACCTTTATCCTTTGGAGTTTTGCTTATTAGTTCATTTCTCCCTTCCGTATCTGGCTACACAATTCTTTTCCCCTTTCCCCCCCTCTCAGTCAATTCAATTTTCCTATTTCTCTCCTCTTCTTCAATTAGTCCTATTCATTAGTTTTTTAAAATCTCATTTTTTGAACCCCTTTCCAAAAAAAAAATTTCTCTCTATTATTTGTCCTGAATTTCTCTCATTCTCTGATTTATGACCCTATAATTATCTGGTGTTGCTCTTCTTACTGTATTCTTCATGTAATCAAAACTCCCAAGGTGTACATTCTAGGCTCTCCCCTTCAGGTAGTTTTTGCCACTGCCCCATGGATTCACCTTTTTCACTGTGTTTCAGCTCTAGAACAATGTCAATTATTGCAGGTGTCAGATAGGACAACGCCCCTAGTAGGAGGCCTCCTCTACTATGTTCCCAAAAATGTAGCCTGCCACTATCGATAATCTCCCCTGCTTACCTTTTTTCCCCTCACCTGACTCAAAATCTCCTTCACAGGTCCATGCTGCCCCATTCCCCCAGGTGCCAGGTGCCAGCTGCCTTGAGGAGCTTAACTTCTTACACATACTTGTACAGGCCTGATCCCTTCCCACATTCCCGCAAGCTCCCATGTTGTAACACGGTGTCGCTGATTCACCTGTGGGCAGGGTGTTGCTGTCTTCTGTGGTCCACCTCTTCACAGTCACCTCCACTGGACCTCTGATGGCAACTCGTCTCCTCCTTCCTGGCCCCTTGGCCACTGCACTAATTCACCCCTCCTGCACATCTCTCATTCTCTCTTTACTTCTGGTTTTCTTTCTGAAAATGTGTCACATGCCTCTTTGCTATTGAACACCCAGCTTTTTTCACTTATAGCTGTACTCTGACTTGGAGGGGAGGTCGTCTTGGACTGTATCTTACGTTCCAGTGCTCTGAAGAACACGTGATTCCGCTCCATTATCCTTTTTCAAGTGGGTATGAATAGTTTTGTGTTATTCAAATGTCTCATATGTATGTGTGTGTTTCTCTCTGTGTGTATGTGTGCATGTGTGCACATATTTTGGGGGATGCGAGGCAATCAAGGTTAGTGACTTGCTGAGGGTCACGCAGCTAGTAAGTGTCAAGCGTCTGAAGCAGGATTTGAACTCAGGTCTTACCGACTCTAGGGATGGTGCTCTATCCACTGCATCATATAGCTATTTAAAGGTCTTTTTTCTGACAGGTTGTAGAACTCGTTTCTGAATTGAATTGCTAAATTTAGCTACTATGAATTGTGGAGTTTGCAGCCTGGGATGTGGGCTTTTTTCCCCTTCTGGAGGGGATCTATGACTCTCTCCAGTCAGTATCATTCTCTACATTCAGGAGTTTGGCACAGTTCTCCACAATCTCCTGCATTCTGGTCTTTTTGTGGCGTCTATTCTCTCACGTTCTTCAGGGACAGCTATAATCACACATCTTGTTTGTGGGATCAGTAGGTTTTTCTTTTCCAAAAGCCTATTTTCTCTTAACGCTCCTGCTTTTTGCTCCTCTTCTTCTAGGTCACCCTTCACTGCTCTGGATTTGCATTCCCAATCCATTGTTCTCATTGTTTCTTTGCCACAACTTGCCACAAGATTCTAATCTTTTTTAAACATGCTGGCCATGAATTCTGTTCTCATCGTTCACATTTCTTTTAAACCATTCGGCAAGTTGTGATTCCTCATTCAGGGTCCTGTGTTCTCTGCTGCATCAAGTGTAGGATTATTTTCCTTTGTTTGAAAGTGATTTATTCCTAGATGCTTGAACTCATTCACTAAATCTGGGGGCTATATCTCCTTGTATTGCTAATTCTTCCCTATTAATTTATTTGCTTATATTTAAGGACATTGAGTTTTCTTCCTGAGATTTTTGGTAATTTCAAGTGGTTGTTTTTTTCCCCCCTATTTTCTCACACTCCCTTACTCTCCTACTCTGTCTGCTCCGACAGTGGTTTTCTTGGGGGCTGGATCTCAGCCTCCTTCCACATGAGGCATCTGGTCACAGATGACCAGTCTAGCTCTGGGACCCAGGTGACTCCTGGATGGTCAGAACTGGCCCCAGTTAGATGCTGTGCTCTTCCCTCAGGCTCCCCAATCCGCCCCCACTCCCACCACGGTGCCCCTGGCTGTCTGTTCCACTCCCTTTGGGAAGTCCAGAAAAATGTTCTGCTGATGCTAGAAGGTGTCTGCCCCTTCACTGTCAAGACTTCCAAGCTGAGGGTTGCCTACCCACACTGGTCTTAGTGGTGCAGTCCTAGCAGGCTTTTGCTCCTGAAGAGCTGCTGCCTCTCACTCTCAGTCTCTGTTGCTGCCCAAGCAAATCTCAGCAATCTGGAGCCAAGGTCTCCACAGCCATGGAAAGAGGGACAGGGGACCAAGGTATAGGGTTTGGTTTAGTCTACTCGTTGGTTGACCAGTTGTTGTCCTTTGTTCTCAAAGAGGACCAAAGTGACAGCATGAGACTAGAGTGAAGTTCACAGGGTGCCCAACTGTGGCTGAGCAAACCAACAGGAGCTCGGAATGCTCTACCACAGGTCAGGCACAGATAGTCTGTGTGAACGTTTGGGAGGATTCTCTAAATCTGGGCATCTCATGTTTCTTCTGAGGCACTTTAATTCTGCTTTTCTCATAGAGCACAGCACCTTCTGTGATGTGGGCATGCCAGGTTGAACAGTACTGAGTCAGTGTCCCCCATGTCATACAAGCAATTCTAAAGTTCTTGAAAGAGACCTTGAGAGTGTCCTTGTTCTTCTGACCTTTTGTGAGCTGGTCCTTCTTCTGACCATTATGTGAATGCTTGCCCTGTGTGAGTTCCCCATAAAACAGTCTTTTTGGCAAGCTTATGCTTTGCAGTTCTGGGAAGACTAGTATGTCTGGCATGAAGGCTGCCAACCCGTTTCAGGGTTGCTTTCTGCCTTTGGTGTCCACCTGATCCACCTACCTTGGGGTGTCTACCTCAAGGATGTGAAGACTTTCCCTGGATCTGCTGCAACTGGGAATGGGCAGATGAGAACAATTTGGTCTACTAGTGCAGCCTTATTGCTGGGAGTTTGGGATATAGGAGAGAGAGGATGAGAAAGCTCAAGGTCTTGGTTCATGGATTTGACTTTTATTTTTTGTTTCTGGGCATCCTAGACCAGAGAGAGTTGAGGCTGCTTTATCTTTGGCACACTTCTTTTTGGAGAGGTTTGAGAAGTGAGGAAGCGGGAGAATGTCTAGTCCTCCAGCTTGTTGCTCACATGACTCAGAAGTAACCCGGACACTTCAAGTGCGACCCTCGGTAAGCCAATTATTCCCAGTTCAGTCTCAGTCTCTCCATTTGTAGAATGAAGATAACAGAATCTAGTCACCGGGTCACTGTGAGGCTCTGACGCGATGCTCTGTGTACGTGGAGAGCTCTATAAAACGTGAACGCGGCGGCTGGGGCTGACACTCTTAACTAGGCCCGCTACACAAGAGACAAACAAAGACACTTGGACAAATGAGTGAGTCTCTAAGCCTTTTTCTCTTTCACAGTCTAAGCTCCCTGTCGTTTTCTCCTGCTGAATTCAAGACAATCACTTGAGGAAGAGTCCGCTCCAGGGCTCGACGGCTCATTCTTGGGAGATCCAGACATGACCCTCTGAGAACTAAAAACAGGATCCTTTTGGACGAGTGAAACTGGATACCTGTGTGACCCTAACTTTTCACACCCCTCTCTCTGCAAATACGTGTGCACATATATAGGTGCAAGAGGGATCGAGATACAGAGAAAATACACACATCGCACACAAATGGACATTGTTGCTCTGGCTAACATTTGTCTGTTCCTTCTCTCCTGCTGAACAACAAAAGAGCAAACAGCCCTTACTGATAAGCATCATAACCAATTTCTTGTACAGTAGAGATATTTCTTATTTATGTGTTTCATCATTTATGTAATTCTAATTATGAAAACGTTTGTATTAGAAAAAACACATATACAACAATGATAACAGCAAGCATGTAAGTCACATTTTAAGGTTTACAACGTGCTTTATGTGGAGTGGCTGGGTGGTGCAGTGAATACAGCACCGGCCTTGGAGTCAGGAGGACCTGAGTTCAAATGTGGCCTCAAGACACTCACCACTAACTAGCTGTGACCTTGGGCAAGTCACTTAACCCCAACTGCCTTGCCTTTCCCCCTCCAAAAAAAAAGAAAACAACAATGTGCTTATTGTGTATTATTTCATCTGATCCTCAAAACTCCTGCCCTTTGGAGGTAGGGGCTATTCTTATCCCCAATTTTACAGATAAGGAAACTGAGGCAGAGGTTAAATGATGTGCCCAAGTTCATGCCACCCAGTACTTGCTATTCCTCTTTCCCATGTGCACATACATGCACACACACATGCACACACCCTTGTGAAATGCATGTAAACCACACGCAAGTCTATATACAAACCCCATACATTTACATGTGTGTATATGTGTATACGTGCATATATACACACGTGCATACACACATGCATCCACATACACTGGTTTTGCTCAAATAACTTGGTTTCTTGGGTCCTCATGATCCACTAAAAAGCCTCCTGACATCCTGGGCCTACAGGGGTTTACTGAGACCGTCTCTTCTCAGAACCCAGCCCAAGGGTCATGAAAATAAGAGTTATCCCGTCATTCTAAGTTCTAAGTCTTCTCTCTTGATTCCCCGAAACTTTTGTGGCAAATCTGAGAAACTGAGGGAAAAAAGGTCACAGGTCACAGATGGAAGAAGCTGAGCCTCCTCTCTTTATACAGAAGTGACTCTGTGCCCCAGGCTCCCCTTTACTCTGGGAGGATCTGCAGGGATCACAAAGTCAGCACACACCTGTCAGCACATATCCCAACTGGAGGTGCCTCAGCCTCCAACCAACAGCTTTCATCTTGCCATGAGACCTCAAGCCAGTCAACTGTACCCCAAATGTCATCCCCCTAAATGTAGCTTCAGATTCACAAAGTCTTAGTGTGGGTTGGACTTCCTTCCTCTGCTGTGGCTGTGGACTTCACAAAAACCACTGAAGGTGGGGATAACCAAAGAGATAACCTCCCAAATTTTCACTTCAAAGATCCAATCCCAAGAAAATGATCTCTTCTTGGAACCAAGCGCACCCCAGCTGAACAACATGAATCTTTTTTTTCCTTCAGGCTGGTTCTGACCTAGAAATCAGAACGAAGTGTAGAGTGCTCATCTCGGAACACAGGACATTCATTCCCTCTGGGCTCCCATAACCATGCTGGCTCTTGGCCCCCATCGGGCCAGCACACAGCTCCTTAAAGCCAGCTGTTCATCCAGCCACTCTCTCTGGAAGCTGGCCTTTTGCACATCCACTACATGACCAGCTGCTACCAAGAGAAGCCCAAATGGTCCAAAAAGAACAGGAAGGTAGAACACAAGACTTCCCCTAGTCCTGCCTGCAGAGGCCAAGCCAGCTAAGTAAGCCCTTTTCTACAGGAGCAACTTTCAAATGCTTAAAAACAAAACCTGAAGCTCCATTCTATTATCAAGTGGGGAACATTTATTGACATTAAAGTATCAATAACTGATGATTAATAAACTCCTGCCATTACTGAGTTCCATTTAACAGAGGACAAAAAATCCTAAGAGGAATGAGTCTTCAATTACAGACTGCCAAGCCTCAAGCAAACACCAGTGAAGGAGAAATAGTTCCCCAAACCCCAAACTGGAGGCTTCAAGGAGCCATCTAGCTCAACCCATTCACACACAGGAGGAATTTGGGTTGGGGATTTCCTGGAGCCTCTCCTAAGCAGTCCTTGCTCAGACACAGGGACAAAGATTTCATGGAATTTTTGGCTAAATGAGACCCTAAAAATCAACTAGCCTAACCTCCTTATGCTATGGAAGAAGAAACTACAGCCCAGAGAGAAAAGCAAGGAGTCAAAAACCCTGGGTTTGAGTGTGGCCTTGGCTGTTGCTTGATCTCTCACAGCCTCAGTTCCCTCCTCTGCCAAGTTGAAAGAACACTCCCACCTTTCCTTTTGCAGACACCAAAGCACTCGTACAAAGGGGAGGAGGAATCACAAGGAACAGGGACTTGCTCAAGGTCATACAGCAGTCAGCAGAGAAGCCGGTCGACCCCTAGTCTCCCAGGGAAGTACCTGACCAAGCCTGGCCCTGTGCACTTACCAAATACTTGGTCAAGCTGCTTTCCAGTCATGATGTGATTCAAGGTCAACACCTTCTCAGCACATCAAGGACACAGTCCCAGTGTGGCCTGGAGCTAGGATCTGAGCTCTTTGTCCCTGGACCAAAGAGCTGACTCCCTGACAGAGGCTGTGGGACAAAGTGAGGGAGGCAACAGAGGATGGGAAGATTCAATGCAGCCCATCAAAAGCCAGTGCCACAAAATGATCCCACAGCACTCAAGGGAAGAGAAATGAGGATACCCCCCTTCCCATTTATGGAGGAGAGAGGTCCATAGGTAATCCATGAGGTACAGGTTCCATATAGTGACCAGTTGTGCCAACTTTTTTTTCCTCTAAAAACAACTATTTGTAATGGCTCTCTAGGAGAGGGGAGAGAGGAATACTTGGATTAACTACGGTGCCATGAGACAGAAAATATCAGTAACGACTTAAAAACATGGCCTACAAAGCTGTTCTGCCTTTCTTTAAAAAGTGATTACCATAAACAGACAAACTACCAGAAGTTAATGTGCTAACAAAAGGCTGAGACTTCAGGCAGAAACTCTGTTTACAAGGGCCTTCTATAAGCCCTGGAAATGAATAAAACACCAGCTTCGTCATATTTACACATACACCATAACCAAGACAATGCAAGTTCCAAGCTAAACTGTTATGAAAAATGTTATCACTGACAGATTTGCTATAATCTCAACTGCAGGAACAGATGTTTCTTAGTTCCTGAAAAAAAAAAAGTTTCCTATCCCTGCTGTAAGTGCAAATGGGAAATGAAATTTGGCCTCAGCCTTCTGGAGGCGACACTCTGGACAGTCCAGGATGCTCCAAGGTTCTGTTTGCACACGGAGTCACTAGTGGGTCATTGTTACAGTTTAGGCTGGACATGATGACCTCTAAGGTCCTCCCAGCTCCGAAGCCTGTGGAAATATTCCCTAGGATAGAGGATCCTTAGCAACTGTGCTCAGTGAGGATGTGTGGCCTCTGCCTTCCTGGACTTCCTAAAGACAGGAAATTCTGCGCATTCCCCTGCATCTTACTACAAATAGTGGAAAACTAGCATTCATCTTATTTCTATTATACTAGACCTATGAAGTCCATACACATTTGTAGAGGAAAAGACACTCAGCCAACCCTATGTCCAACCATGTTCCTTCCTGGGTGGACGATGAGATTCATTCTGTCTCAGAAGAGCCAGTCCTTATCTTTCTGCATCATTTACTGACAACAGCTGCTGGGTAGTTAAGGCAGGCAGTATTTCCTGTGGCACCTTCTGACCCACCGGGCACATGACCACTTAGCTGACCCATTCTGTGAGAAATGTAGGTGACACAGAAATTTCTACAACTGCTTTTTATTAATTTCAGAAAGTAAATAAATTAAAATTTTAAATAACGAATATGCAAACACAAAATAAAATGCAATAAAAATTCAAGATTTTACTCTCCCCTGCTCCCTCCCCCCAAAAAAGCTTTCCTATGGTGTACTTTGCTTTCTCTGTTAGGGAGGTGAGGAGAGAAAATATCCTAGCTAAAGCAAATGCCAAATTACTGGGTTGGTGGAACAATGAGGAAAGAGCTCCCTAGAGCAAGGGAAAATTACTAAGGGAAATAAAATCACGGGAAGTCCGTTTATGGTTTTTCTGCCTCAAAACTTTTCAGGAAGTAAAATTCATAGAAAGAGAATTTTAGGACTGAAAGGAGTTTTAGAAATCACCAAGCCCCAAACCCTCTATCCCTAAGGGAGCTAAAGGGTACCACTGGGCACTGAGCACTGGACCTGGAGTCAGAAGACTTGAGTTGAAATCTCACTTGTGTGTGACCCTGGGAAAATCACTCAACGCTTGTCTGCCTCAGTTTCCTCAGCTGTGAAATGGTGTACCTCCCAGAGTAAGTGGTGAGCATCAAATGAAAGAATATTCACGAAGCACTGAACGCTCTGGCAGGCCCGCTATCCAGCAGGCAATAAATGGACACTTACTGCGTCTCTCCCAGTCCCATTCCTCTGGGTCCACAGAGACCGCCTTGGATAAGACCCAGAGCCATGAGGCCAGTGACCCAGAGTGGGCCTCAGCACCCCGAGCCACCCGAATGCATGACAGATTGCCCAGGAAACCCTGTGGGTGCCTTTTTGTTCTCCCTCTCACTTCAGCTTCCATTCATCCCCCTCGCAGAGCTCAAAAGAAACACAAAGCTAGCACGGGAGCCTCCCTTCCCAGCCCAGGGCCTCCCTCTCTGGCTGCCAGCACACCACAGGCCCAGCACCTTCCTGGCATCAGCACAGACCACTGAACACTCTGCACGTTCCTTTCCATGCTGCCAGCTCCCTCATCTGCTTGTTTCGTGGGTTTATCTGAACTCTGCTGATAAAACTCTCTTAAGGATCTCTTGCTCCTAATCTGATGGAGTAAAATGCCAGTGGGGACACAGGGATAACACAGTGCACTGAGCACCGGACCTAGAGTGAGGAAGACCCGAGTTCAAATTCAACCTCACTGGCCGTGTGACACTGATTAGGTTCTTAACCTCTCTCTGCTTCAGTCTCCTGAGAACAGCACCTACCCTGTAGGACTGCCGTAAGGATCAAAATGCTTAGGACGATGCCCAGCATACAGCAGGCGGCACATAAATGCTTGTCTTTTTCCTCCCGCTTGACAAGCTCTCGGGTGATTTGGAAATGATGCTAGCAGAGCACACTTAACACATGTTCCATATGCATTACAAGCGAGACAATGTCACCACCTATGAGTCAATAGATTCCTCTTCAACCATGCCAGGACATTCTAATGCTTCCCCACCAGCTGCCCTTCGTGGAGGGCACCCCCAGGGGTCAGGAAGGGCCCCTCCTGCGGCCCAGCAGGGAAGTCACAGAGACCACCACGAAGGGCTCGGACACACAGCACGCTGACCTCGCGGTTGGAGGCCATGCATCTCTGTGCATCATTAACCAGGGAATCAACACTGATAATAGCCCTTCCCAGACCCTCCGCTTCTTGCCTCGATAGCAGGTAGGAAGGCTACAACGGATCATGAACACCTACAACAGAACGTGCCATCTTCCCCACAGATTTCACACTGAACACATCTGGTACAAAGTGGATGGAGGTCAAGAATTACACAGTATCAGAGCTTGCCCTACAGGGGGAATATTTACAGAGTCATCATCCTACCTGGCGGTCCGTCTCCTCCTCATCTTCAACTCTGACACAACCAGCATCACCTAGGACAGGGCTTACGAGAGGGGACGAACCCTGTCCAGTTGGGCTCAGAGACCCCTGAAATGCTGGGCTCAAACTCAGGGAGCTCTTCAACGTGGAGGGAGAAAGCAGAGAGCTGTCCTCCGAGAGGCCTGCAATTGGAACAGGAGGGGAGGGTGAACTGAGAAAGGTGTTACGGTGATGGTTTATTTTTAAAGGAGGGGAAATAGCAGAAGGCAAATGTGTGAGTGGTTAAATGAACTATGATACGTCATTAAATACGCTAATATGAAGCACCAAAAAGTCCTAACTATGAGGAAAGGGAGGCAGAAAACCACTAAGCATCCTGACTCTACAGACAAAACATAGATGCTGAGAGAGGTGGAGCAATGGGCAGAAGGGCCTAAGACACAGGTCCGGCCAGCAAGAAGTCATTACGGACATGCTGTACAGACAAACTGATTTTCAGAACAATGAGCCGTAAATGGATGTTTATCCATTTTGGTTGTTTCAAGGGCAAACTAGGTTGTAGAATTTCTAAAAGATTTTAAAAGACCATTATTTATTACGATTACTATGAAAGACTTTTGTGATTGCTTTCTTTTTACTAAAAGATTTCTGAGGATTTATTCAAAACCTTATATTTATTTACAAAGAGGAGAGAATGATGCAGCAGAAAACCATTTGACTGGCATGAAGGTAAAGACTGTTTGGTTTCCTCTGAGATGTCTGCCAAAAAATTATACCTTAGTTCCTGGAAGGGGGCTTTCTCTTCGTTAAAGAACTTGAGAAAGAAAGAACATAATCATTATAAGAGTAAGGAGAGGAAGACCCGTCTAAGTCCTAATAACAAGAAACCTAAGAAATGAGAAATGTGCTTTGTCAGAAAAAGCCCTTTTATTGATTTGGTCTTTCTTTGTATCTCCAGCACTTGGTCCTGGTACATTATAAGCATTTAATAAATAGCTGTTGTTGAAGATAAAGTAACATGATAATGATGGGTCAACAGACCTCAGGATATCCAAATGAGCACATAACATCCAGTCACTGAACTTGCTCCATTCATTCAATTTTATTTTGATCCATTTTTTCTAGTTCCTGGAAGACTCCACTTCTTTTTTTTTGTTGACAGTTCACATGGTTAATAAAATCTCTTCCACTGGCTTCCATTTACTGAAAAACCAGTCACCATAAATGTTAATGGCAGAAAGTCAACTAATGCGACCAATATTTCAACTGACATTTTAGGGTGAAAGAAGAGGTGTCGTGCTGCCCTCTAAAATACATGACGTCTACCTGAATTTTAGAAGGAAAACTCTATTCTTACTCTTTTCCTGCATGAATCAAGACTTCTCAAAAAAGCTTTGTGAGATATTGTCCCAGTTACTACTAATGCAATTAGTAAAATGTGTAACTTTTTGCTCAAAACTTTGGGGAAAAAAGTTTTAACATCATTAAAAAAAAACCCTTGGATTTCCAACTTTGCTATTATTTCTGTTAACTTCTAGTCTCACTGTTCCCAGGAACAAACCTCCCTCAGCTCCTGAGTTCCGGCACGGCAGTCACCTCCTTTTGGTGCAAGGGCTTAAGTCCACCCAGGCTTCGCTCTACGACCACTAACAGCATCTTTGGAATTAAGACCGTTCTCAGAATCTACAGCACTTCCATGTGTACCTACAGAAACACCTAATGTATGTAACCAGGTACCAGGTAAAAAAGTACACAATGTGTGGCCAATGCAATCCAGGCCAGCAAGATGGATAGGGTGAATGAATGAATTTATTTATTGAGTTTGATGAGCTGAACAACTTAAGTAAATATAATTCAGCAGCAGCAGGAAGAAGTCTTTATTTTCACACTGACAAATTTGGTTATCTATAGAAGGCTGTAACTGAATTAGAAAAGATACAGCTTGTTAAAATACCTGGAAGTTAGCTATATATGCTTGACAAAAAGCCCACTTTCTTCAACTATAATCGTTTTGAGTTATACTATCTTATGATTAAAAAACCCATTCACTAAAAATCAGTTTATTGGAATTGGATTTGTGTGAGTTACATATTTAAATTAAAACCAATTGGCAGCCTAATACATGGGCAACAACAAAAAAACTGCCTCCTCTTTTCCCTTCTCCACCAAGAAAAGGTGCTTTACTCATAGTTAACAGGTCTATATTTACTAGAATCATGGCTCTGCCCTACTCTACAAAGGTTTCATTGCTCCCTAATAAAAGCCAGTGTGCTCAGCAATCAAGAAAAGGAATGCATTCCCAGCAGGGTAACAAAGTCCAAGGCTGGCCTTGTGCAGATGGCATACTCTACTGGGACTGATTCATCCCCCTTGTGAAGCCAGATGAGCGGAGCTGTCCTCTTGACAAATCGAAGCTCTCAGTTAAGGTCCCTTTCTCAATCTAAATCCCAACGATCTTATATCAAGGTCTGTTCTCTCTTTAATGAGCCAAAATTACAAAAAAGCAGAATTTTCCATTTTTACTGTAGCAACAGAAAGCAAAACCAAAAACCAAGCAGTTAAATATTGTCCTTACAACCATCACTGCTTAAAAGGAAAGATTCAAGATATTGTATAATCACTTCAAGTGTGTACATGTGAATCCACTTTGTCCACTGGCTAGAGGCCATAAATTCTTCTCCTTAGTGGATGAGGAAAAAAGAGGCATGATGAGTAGTGCTAGAGGAGGAGAGGAGGGGAGGATGGGAACTGGATCTCTGGTTTCATTTCACAGCTAAGGCCCTAGTGAGGAAACACCCTCCAATGGATAAAGGTAGGGAGTCGCCTAGTGGGTCACATAGCCCGGGAAGGTTTCTGTTTTGTTACAAGAGACATTCTCCAAAGATGGTTGGTGTTCATTAATTTATGTTTCACTAAATTTAACCTTTAAATAGAGCTAGCATGGATGCTGACTTTTTGCTAGAAAAATTTTTAATTGACAGCAAAAATTTTAAATGTAAATAAAATTGAAGTAGGAATATTTAAGAAGGCAATTATTTCAAAAACTCTCAAAATGGGCTCACATACAATTAATAGGCTTCCAAAAATACAGTCTTACTATTCATCAAAACAGTTCTCTGGAGACCTCTATTAAGGCAAGTCTGAATGAAAGACCTTGGTTCATTTAATGAGTTACTTTAATACCAAATAATACTTTACTTAAAATGTGAGCTCCCTTCTTACAATAAAGGGAGGCTGTACTCCATCATCTACCTGTAAAGAAAAAGGCACTGACGACCAGCTTTGTAGGACATCATTCCTCAGCTGAGTACAATGAAGAATGCTTAGAGATGCAGAGCTCCAGCCAAGTGTACCTATGTCTCAAATGTAGCCGAGAAATTTACTGTATTGTAATTTACTGAATTGGCCAAATGAAATCCTCCGTAAAAAGTGAGTGAAGCAGCGGAAGGATCTAGGTCGAACAGTGACCAACACTACCGATGGAGTATTCACTTTTATAGCTGGGGATGATGTACGTTGTCAGAACAACAATCAACAAATGAGATTCTGCAGAGATGAGAACCAAAGTATACGTTGGGCAAAGAAAATCTTCCATGGTGCAGAAGGGTACCGAAGGCAAAGCCTGGTAACCTAGGGAAACACTGAGAACCTAAGATTTAGGGTTCGAATGCTCGGGACTCAAGCCTACCTTTAGTTTTTTCTTCAGAAGCTTGATTTACATTCATCTAATTAGAAAATGCAAGATAATGATTAGAATTAAAAGATAACTAAGTTGGGGTGGTTAGGTGGCACAGTGAATAGAGGACCAGCCCTGGAGTCAGGAAGAACTGAGTTCAAATCCAGCCTCCAGACACTTAACACTCACTAGCCATGCGACCTTGGGTAAGTCACTTAACCTCAATTGCCCTGCCTTCCCCCTCCAAAAATAAAGATAACTAAGTTTATCTTTATTATTTCATCCATTTCAATTCTCTTTTCCTTAAAAATCTTCTTTAATAAGAATTTCAATGATCCAATGAAGAACCAGCTCCTTCTTATATAAATAGAGCCAGCAAGTCTAAAATGCTGGTTGTTTCTCTCTCAAGCCGAAGTGTGACGTCCGGGCTCTACGGAAGTACAAATGCCTGCAAACATCAGGACATAGAGAGTTAGAAAAGGAAAATAAGCCTGTGCAGTAAGAAGCGAATGAATCTGTTTAACTCCTACTTCTGACCTCCAGGAGGTTACATCGTAGAAAAATCTGTCATTTTTAAATAGAGTCTGGCTCTAACGATCAGTCCAAATAGCTCCATAAGGTCTATGGTTCCAAACAATTTGGGTAATAATCAAATGAAGGAGATTTCATTTTTAGAACTATTTCTATCTAGGCTGTTTCAGAAGGAGAAATGAGGTGATTAACTTAAGCCACAATACGGCTGATTGGGGAGTATTCTTTCCCATCTGGCACCATTTTCCATAGGAAAAGCAGAAAGTGCACTACCATGGTGGGTAGATCTTCTGAATTTTGTTGGAGGAAGAGAGGAAAGGCCCAAATCAAATAAACATAAACCCGTTTTAATTTCATTAGAAATTAAGGAAAAATAAACTGTTTTGTGCCCCAAAGCACAACCCATAAAATTGGTGACTTTTCCAGAGAAACATTTCAACTATTTCAAGAATGTTAGTGCTGTGGAGCGGCTATGTGGTGTAATGAATAGAGCACTGGCCCTGGAGTCAGGAGGACCTGAGTTCAAATCCGGCCTCAGACATCTCACACACTTCCTAGCTGTGTGGTTTCGTGGAATTCACTTAACTCAACTGCCCTCCAAAAAGCAAAAAAAAAAAAAAAAGTGCTAGACAGACACTGCCTTGGCATTTCTTCACAAATTCCCTTATGTCAGAAAGAACCTTGGTTGTTCCAACATTAAAAACCTGCCCCAAGGACTTTGTGGAGAAAAGGCCCTCCTCACAGTGGGGCATTATAGGCAAGGAAGATGCTGATTCAGAACAAAAGGGATGCCTGAGGGTCAACCGAACAAGCAGGACACTTCCAAACACGGCACCCACAATCCCTATCTCTGCCGCTAATCAACCAACAAGTACTCATGAGGTACCTGTTCTATGTCCAATTCTGGGTTAGGCACAGTGGGGTCATTCAGAAGTGAGATAGCATACCTGAACTAAAGGCTTTCGCAGCTTAGCTGTAGAGTCAAATACATAGTGAATATGGAATACTAAAACTTGTATCACTTACTGCTAAAGTGTGTGGTACATTAAGAGTGCTAAAAGTATATGGTATATTACAGAGTATAATATGGTATATTAAGTAGTGTTCAAAGAAGTAGATTAAGTCTAGAGTAATCAAGGAAGCCTTCTTGAAAGAGGTGGCATTTAGGCTGGCTACCAGTGCTACTTCTCTGACCAACCCAGCCCTCCCATGGTACCACCAATATCTCCAAATTCAGGGCTGGGGAGAGAAGCTTGCAAACATCTAATAGCAGCGGCGGCAGCGGCAGCAGCAGCGGCGGCAGCAGCAATAGCATCCTGCATTATGCAGGGTCCAGTTGGTGCCATGACCTTCCAGCCATCAGTCTTCTAAGGCCATGCTACTGTGGGATCAAACTGATTACATATGAACTACATTGAGGAAAAAAGCTGTATTACTTCAAATTGTTATCGGCTTTTAATTTAATGTATAAAGATAATATGAGGTTTTAAAGAGGAGCGTTCGTGGAAAAGGACAAGACTACCTCAATGTCTACAGCACGGCAGAGAAGCCAAGGGAAATAAACTAGAAAACTCTGACTCTGGGATCTGTTTTTGCTGCTGTAATCAATTCACTGAATTGGGCAGGATGGAATCTAGATGGACTGGCAGAAGGTAACAAGCAACGCTCCCACCTTTTCCCTATAATCACTAAGACAAACAGCGTTTCTTGGGGTGAGGTTAAAGGCGTCTACTGTTAACCCGTGTGTTTAAAATACTCCAAAGGGTCTGTAATCTCATGGATTGGGACATTCCTCCCAGGGGTGCAAAGAGCAGCGGCTCTTCCTAGGTGACTCTTGTCCACCGTCTCCCATAAACTCATCACAGGGGCAGTCCTGAACCAAGCAGTAAGAACTACAAGGAACAGCTAATAAATCCATAATACACTAGTATTAAATATGGTGAAGTTAGACTACAACAAACAAAATGACAAATTCTGTACACAGTTAACAAGGAGGTCTGAATGAAACGAGGCATTTCCCTGGTTTTGGTTTTGGGGGCTTTGTATCTTTGCTTTTATATCTTGACTTTCCTTATATAGACATAGGAATTAACTTACTCAAAAGATAGGAAATATTCTAAACTCATTTTCCTTATTCTCTATTGAACAGTAGTCAATGAAACAAGAAACATTAATTCAAGGTTGTTCAGAAGCTCTAGAAAAGTATTATCTTGTTTAAATCTAGAGTGTAAATAGTGGGGGAAAAAAGCTCATTCATAATAAATGTTTCCTTATTTTATTGCATAAACAATGAAAAAGTCTGGAATTAGTACATTTCTGTAGATTTATAATCAGCAATTTCAACAGAAAACATAAGTGTAAAAAGACCCCCAAAACTAGCCAACCAAAATGTCTCTTGGAAAAATGATCAAGTTTCAATGTATTAGGAAATTCCAGCTCCCCTTGTCTTCCTTTAACAGTCAAAAGATTTCATGCAGAATGATAACAGCTGACACGTGCATAGCTCTTTAAAGCTTGCAAAGTGCTCTAAAGCTATGAGTAAGACTAAGGCCCAGGACTAGGAGGCAAAGACGAAAGCCGGACAGAGCCACCCACTTCACTCCTCCTATGACAGCGGCTCTTCCTTTACAGGCAGATCGATTGACAAATTAATTACATGTTAAAGTAAGAATAGTGAATAGTGGAATTATAGTGAAGACAGACTTCACAGAACTTACAGTGAAACAAATATTCTCAAATATGCAAACCATCGATCCTTAGATACAGATAAAAAAAAAAACCCCAACCCTTTTTCATCACTGAAGCTCTTTCAGTTTATGGGATAGCTTTTCTAGAATATCACAAAGAGGGAAGGAACAAATATACCTGAAAACATACATTAGTGGTATATATTTCACTCTGTATGCAGTATACACTATATACTCACACTCACAGCATTTATGATGTATTAAAATCATTCCTAGATGCAGAGAAATACTCCAAAAGTTTGCATTTAAATTGTGATATACCTGTCTACTTCAATCCTCAAAAGAAAGACATCTAATAACATCTAAAACAAAATGGCAATAATGGGAATGACTTACCAACAGGTACCCAAACAAAAAGTCAATAAATTCATATAAAATTTGTTTGTATGTGTTATCTCACTCCATGCTGTCAGCACCACTTTTAAAAGCATATTGGGTCAGGGGGTGGGGGGGGAGAAAAGCACTTGGGTTTAAAATTAAACACAGCTTGACAAAAGGATCATCAACTATATTTTCATAATCATAAAAACTTCTAAGAAATATACAAAATGGTACGTAAACAACTGATTATTCTAAAATACACAGTATATACTGTAATGAATAATATAAGTGGAGTATATTTTTTTAAAAAATCAACAATTAACTCCTACACCGTAAAGACTTAAAAATGTTCAATTACTGGCACTACATAAAATATCTGAATTTCTGATGACTAAATATAAAACTTGGCTTGGTCTCTCTAATAAAAAATAAATACTCTCGAAGGCATCGTGTGTTAGTGGTTGTTTTTAATGTGCATTAGGATGCAGTGCTAGGGAAGGCCAGGTGCACAAAGACAAGCAGTTACAGTTAACATTCAGATAGTCCTAGTTCTATTAGCTCCTGGAGGGCAGAAATCTCCTAAATACAGATATTTTATGCCTCATTTAGCACAGCACCAAGGATGAGCTGCCCTCCTTCCAGAACATCAGAGGCATCCCACAATAAACGTCACAGAAACCTCTGAATAGAGCACAGATTTACCTAACGAGAAAGGCTCATGATTGAACTATATTCTGCAGGAGCTGGGTGGCAAAGAGCAGCTCCTTGAAGGCTGACAATACACAGCCTGGGCATCTAGTATGACTCTGTGCCACATACAGGAATCAAACCACATTATTTTCCAAGAGACTCCAAAAGCAGAGCAACAAAAGAAGGGGTATGGGGGAGTACGCTGACAGGTGGGCACTTACTTGGCCTTCATTCGGCATTAAGCAAAAGCTCTCTTAGCTAAATTTTTGCAGCATAGCTCCTTTCAAAACTAATCTGAAAAAGTCTGAAACAGCTGGGAAAGGCACTACTGATTTCAGAGAAAATTAGACCTCAGTTTGTGAAGCAACATCCCCTATGATCTCATTTTTGTTTAATATTCCAAGCCATTATGCTCTGGGGAAAGCTGAACACAAATATTCAGTCCAAATGTGCATTTTTAGGAAGAAATTCCATACAGCAATTTATACACTGAAAAACCACCCTGGACACGTCTTTTATACTATAAATAAAGCCCTCTAAAACCAGAATCTACCTGCTGCACTGCTTACCTAAATGAAGGGAGGCCCATGACATTGCTGGAGGCCAAGGCCACTTTTCCCTGTGCGGCTCAGTCATCTAACACTCTCATCTAACCTCCCTGAGGGCTGCTCTTGCCTTCAGTCTGAGTCTAATCAATGGACTGCTGAGGTCTGACCATCATTAAGACAAAGTCTAACAACGCTCTTTAATAACTGGGAGAGCGGCCCCAGACCGAGCACACAGGGTCCAAAACCGCACGCGGGCTCTCTTCTTGTAGGAGGAGGGAGGTGGGATCTATTTAATTACATAGTGTTTTGAGAAGTTTTGGGTCCAGCCACAGCATCAATAGTCCAATAAATGAGACAACTGATAAGAAATCCCTCATGACAGGGAGAAGTATCTGTGTAGGAAGAGCAATATAAAAACCTGGCTAAAAATGATGCTATTCCAACTCCATCATCTGTTCCCCAAAAGAGCTGCTTTTGAGTTACATGATTTAATTGGATATTATTCCTTAGCTCTAACCTACAACTGAAAGCGTCCTCCTCCAGCTTTGGGCTGAGATAAGGCTCCACCTTCGTCCCATCATCTCCACAGCTATGGGTGCGCCTAACACAAACCCACGTCCGACCATCGTCTGAAGACAGGAAACAGACACACACACACACACACACACACAGAGGAACAAAGGTAGGGATGAGGGCAATTGGCAGACAGACACAGGAGGTGCAAACCGTGAGGCAGCCTAGGCCAGGCCAGGGGGCAGAGACGGAGACACAGAAATGAAGGCAAAGGGACCTCCCACTTGACACATCAACCATCCCACAATCCAAGGCACTGGGTCTCTGAACTCAATGATGCTGATGAAGGAAAACCTTCAACAATCAGCAGTGTTAACAACAGGCATTATTTTCCTGTATTTTCTAAACTTCTATCCACAGTTCCTCTCTCTCAAGGCAATATCGAGAATGACATTAAGCAAGGTCAATCCTACGGCATTCAGATGGCTGCTTCCTACTCAACCTCACTGTGACCCCGGGAGTAACCCTGCAAAATTCCTACTGTTCAAGATGGAAAAAGCGGGGCTCACTCTGAGCAATTCTTGAACAGAATAACTCTATCCAGGAAAAGATTTCTATGAAAAATAACTGAGGCGGAATGAGAAAGTAGCACGTCTCAGAGGCTGTTTCAGCACTTGCTATTTTGGAATAGCTTTTACTTTAGTTTTACTGTAATGGAGATTAGAACACACAGAACCCCGTGACAACTTCTAGAGGCAGGAGTCTGTGAATTTTTAAAATATATCTTGATAACTGGATTCTAAAATAATTTTATTGAAATAAAAATAACATTTTTTATTTTATGCACTTAAAAACATTCTCCAAGTCCACAAGCTGCTCCTGAGAGTCCATGGGGTCCATGATACAAAAAAAATTAAGAACCACTGCTCTCAGAGAGAATAATTTCTACCCCAAAATGCTATTGGCCAAATTACAATTAAACTTACTTCTGAATAAATAAAGGAAGTTATCCTAATATTATAATTCTGAGTTTAAACAGTCAGCTGTCTGCCAAGGATATTGGTCAATATTTGTAAACAGTGACATAAACTTAAAACTTGAATTCCCCAAGCAACATTTTATGAAGACACTCCTCCCTGTTGCCATCCCTGTGCCTGAAGCATCCTGGGGGACACCCTGCTTCTCTGAACGTGGGAAGACTTTTCTGGGCACTCTCTCTCCATCTGTCTTTCTTGCTCTCTGGGTCGCAGCCTGTGGGTGTGTACAGAAATGCGTGTGTACAAGTTTTCTTTCCTAAGTGAAAATACTCGATCTGTTCCCTTAATTCCCCAGAGGCTCTAAACAACAAGACTATGTCAATTAGGATGGCATCTCTCAGAAAACGTCTACCCACAGCTGCCATGACAATACAGCATCATCCTGAAAGAAATTCTCATTCCTTCAGGAACCACTACAGAAGAAATGCACAAGAGTCTTAGGCCATTTTTCTTCCAAACTTGCCAAGCTATTTGTAGCTACTGGAATTGAGGAGCACCCTTGTGATTACACTGCGCAGAACCTATATGCTTCTGGCTAAAGCCATCCCATGTGTCTGGCCCCACTTTACCTGCAGCTGTTGCTTGCCCTGTGCGCCAAATTAATACCAAAGTGGGCAGATATTTCACAAATGATTTGCATGTATTTGGAAGGTTTCCCCACACTGCATTCCATTGTACAACTGCAGCAGAAGCTCAAGTTACTCAACAAAATGCACCTTTGGGTGCTCTGTGGGAAAGTCCCCAAAAGCTTTCTGTGTACTGCCTGGGGACATAGCCTCCTCCATCCCTAAATCGCCACCCAGACTGTGAATCCAAGAGTCGTGCATTAGCCTGACAATTAAAAGGGCCCTTCATTATTTATCCATAGAAAAAGCCTCATCTGAAGAAGTTCCACAGCTGGTTTGCAGCACTGAATGTGTTAGAAGGTTACCGTGAAGTGCCAACACCCAGGGCTAAATTCAGCTGCGGCACCATTTTTATCCCCACCAGATGAGACTGAGAGAAAATAAAACTAGACCAGGCTAAAATGCACTGGACTCCACAGGAACTAAAAAAGGGAACTTCTCTTCTCAGAGACTGTCTAAAGGTAGGGTTCTCCACAGCCTACTACCTACACAGATAGTGCATAGTTTTCAAAGGGGCTTAATATGGAAATTCTAAACCTTCTATATTCCCCCAAATCAGATGAGATAAAAGATAATATAGCAGGAGGCTGGCAAGAAAAAACAAACTAATTGGCCAGCCACCAAGAGCATAATTTTTTTTTTTAACAACATCATTTCTACATCCCAATCATTACATGTTTCTTGCACCCCTGAATGTCTCCTAACGAATTGTGAAGAGCAGTTGTGAACATCTGGGGGTCATTTTCAAAGTGCCTATCAATGGTCAATGTGAATCTTTTCTGTCAATTCTTCCTGGGTCAGATTCTTTAAGTTATTCTGAAAATCAAAAGCAAGCCTCTCACTCTGTGTCTGTGCAAAGGGGTTGCTGAAGAAGAGACTGACATCTAAGGGTGCTTCTGTGTCTGAATCCCAAGAGTCTGTCTCAGTGGTGCTAGAGTCCTCGGTTGTGGTGGGAGGACAGCTCAACTGTTCTAACTGGTCAATGATATCGGAGAACTGAAAGGCCGAGCTGCCCTCTGAGCGGACAGAGTAGGCTGGGAAGTTGACCATGGAACTGGCTTCAGACTGATTGGCCGAGCCAGGGGTGAGCAGGGAGACCCCATTCAGTGGTACATTGAGAGAGCTGCTCTCTGACTGGTGGTTTATTAGGGAACTCGTTTCTGAGGGACTCAAAAGGCTTTGCATTCTGCTGGCTCGGGCTTTTACCTCAAATAACTCTGAGGTATCTGATGGACGTTCATTGCCATTGAAATCACTTCCTTCCTCAAATTCAAAATCATCCTCTAAATTCATATCCACTGCTTCTGTAGAATACCTGTCTGGGCTGGCCTGGGCTGAGCCCAGGTGTTGTGAGAGACCTGTGCTAGGGGAAGACGGGGAGCGGGGGCACTGCCTAGAGACAAGGCCTTCCTGCAGAGCTAAACAACCATAGGCATAGGAAAATGCCTCAGATCCTCCAGCAAAAAAGGAGATCTCAGCTGGGTCATCATCAATAAATTCTTCTGAAATCTGCAACTGGGAGTTTGTCAATGTGAAAACAGGGGCAGCCCTGCTGCCATGCTTGTTACATGGATACTCAACATTGGATATAAAGATACCTGTGGTCAAGTCATCCTCACCATTGTCATTTGTACAAGCCATCCCCCTTCCCCTGTCTCGAGCTAGCCGAGAGTCATCTCTGGCCTGGACACCCAGACAAGTGGAGCTGTAATTTCTTGCAACATTACAAGACCCAACACCTTGAAATGACTGGAGTATTGGAGAGCCACGTGGTTGGACCATTTTCTTGTCAGCTTCTTCGGCTGATGTAACACTGCTCCGTTCTGCTAGGGGGCTCTTCAAAGAGGGTGCCTTGGAGGCCAGGAAGGAACTGTTGCTGTCCATGCAAATGGGCAGGTCAGCAGGGATCACAGGAGAGGCAGGGACTGAATAAAAGGAGGCATTTGTAGAACTTGTCGAACCAGGAAGTCTCAAGCCCTCGGTAAATGAGATGCTCTGGGAATCAAAATTGTAAAAAGCAACAAGTAAAATTACATCTCTTACTTTCAGAAAACAAAAAGGTTGTCAAATATATCAAAAACAGCACTTTCACTGACATAACAATCACACTGAAAACTGCAACTTTATTCCTATTCGAAACACTAACTAGCAAGAGATACTGAGCTAATATATGTTTATAGACAGTTTTTGGTCCTATTCTTCCATTTTATCTGACAAATTAGGTAAACAAAAGGAAAAATCCACCTGCAATAAAAACTTGCAGTGATCTCAATCCAGGAATTATATGAGATTAAATCTTGGAGGCTAATGCCGAGATCTGGGGGTCACTCCTGTTGGCAACAAAAATATTCTGCATTTCAGCTGAAACAAACTCCTGGATAAAAGGGAGAGGCAGCAGACATGCTTTCTGCTAAGTGCCCAAGCCCTGCTTGCCAAGCTTTAAGACGATGACCAGCCCACAGGCAAAGTCAAGCATAAATGGGAAGGTAATTATTTAGAAGTAAAACTTCTGGTTTCCAGTTCGGTTTGATTTGCTGCTTCCCACTACAGTTCACAACGAACTGGGCCTAAATCACAAGCATCCGTTGTACTTTTAAAATATCTTCTGACAAAATTAACGTCAAAAGCAATTACTTAAAAAGAAGTAATGTGATTTAAAATGTCCACAGTACATATCGACACCTAAATGGAGAGAAGAGGAACATGGCTGGGCAAACCAAGAACCAAGGGAGAAACGCTCTTTAAAAAGCGGACGATTCTCCTCCAACAACATAACTGACTTAGAACTGACGCATGATGGAAATATGCTGTCCCAGCAGTGACCCAGCTACACACCGAGCACGGCCAGACTCACCTGCTTTGGCACATCTGTATTCAGAGTTCGAGCAGGGATTCTAGCCTTGCTGTGCCTTCTGCAGAACAAAGAAGACATGATCACAAGAGTGACCCTTTCTTCCTCTTCCTAAACAATTTCACCCAAGGAAGCACATACACATTACCCCTTAAGAAAACTCCCAACAAATTCCAAATCATACCACGCACTATGTCTCTCAAACAACCACCACGAAAGGCCTATAGAAGTCTAAGTAGAAAATGAAAAACTGACATTTGGACTGCTAATACACACAGACACACACACACACACACCACACACATATGATACACACACATACACACATATATTTATATAAAACTAACAACGCCAAAGGGAATTAAAAAAAAAAAAAAGAAAAACCAAACTGGCGTAGGGGCCAGTGATCACAGACTGGCACGTGCATCAGCCTCAGAGAGGGGCTGGAGCATCACCAAGGCAAGTCATATGCCCAGGGTCAAGGTCAGTCTGTCAGAGACAAGATCTGAGCTCAGGTCTTCCTGCTTCTAAGGCCAGATCTCTGGCCACTGTGCCAAAGGAAAAAACACTGTCAGGAAGCAGAGCAACTTCTCAGCTTCAATGATTCTGTTTAAAAAAAAAAAAGGAATTGCCCAAATCAAAAAACAAGACACAAGAGGTAATGTACTAGGAGGTTCAGTGGATATGATACTGGGTCTGTAGTCAGGACTATCTGAGTTCAAATTTGGCCCCAGACAATTACTAGCCAGGTGATCCTGAGGAAATCACTTCACCTGGTTTGCCTCAGTTTCTTCATCTGCAAAATGAGCTGAAGAAGGAAATGGTAATCCTCTCCAGTATCTTTTCCAAGAGAACCAGAAATGGGGTAACGAAGAGTTGAGCAAAACTGTACAACTGATTAACAAAATAGCTCCAGACAGGTAGAAAGCACAATGGATAGGGCACTGGATATTAAGTCATGAAAACCTGAATTCAAATTCTGTCTCAGACACTTACTAATTAAGTATGACCCCGTGTGTCCCTGGGCAAGTTTTTCAGCTGTATCCAACTCTTTGTGTCCCCATCTGGGGACCAAAGCATATGCCAGCTGCCCTGTAGCTGAGCCATCAAGGTCACTGTTGTCAGAGACAAAGGAGAACATGGGGACAGCAAAGGCTTGGAGACATGAGAGGAAAGGCCAAGACGGGCCACAGAGCATCCGCCTGGCCTGGGGAGCCCTGCTGTGGAGGCCTGAAAGTGCCTAGCAGAGGGGACCCTCTTCAGAAACACAGGGACATGACACAGTCAGAGCTATGTCTTATGGAGATCACAATGTTGGTATTGACACCAAACCCAGAAACTCAGCTCTACCACCTGAAAAGAAATACTTCAGTCCTTTGTGTCCTGACTTCAGTGTCTTGAAACCCTCTAAAATGTGTTTTATGAAACACTTCCTGGGGCATTTCATTACACAAGAATTGAAGTTTTAGCTTTTAGAAATGGGGCCAACGCATTTCAGTCACACAACAACCAGGGCTTACCTTTCATATGGCATTTTCTTGATCCCACTGTCTTTAACATAGTCCACCAGCTGTTTTTGGGTTCTCCCACTGTGGACAAGGTTTAAATGTTGAATATGAGTTATTCCAAGTACTTTACAGTATTAATGTTTCTAGTTCGAGGCTCTCACAGCACCTTTCAGTTCCCCTTGCAAGGAACAAGCTTGATCCTCTCTGTCATCTTGGTGAAATCATTTTTAAAAATCTTAGCTCAAGTGTGCTATGACTAGCCATGTAATATTTTACATGCTTACATGTAGATTTCTTACATATGTATGGAGGCTATTTAACAATATTGTTTTCTCTGGGTAAACATCTCCCTAGTGTCTTACAGCCCATTTAAAGAAAGAGTGCCAATAAGACCCATTACCTGTATCTGAATGAAGAACCTCGGCTGAAGAAGACAGCTTTAGCTTTTGGCTTGGGCTGGTCAAAGAGTCTGAAAAAGGTGTGATATTCTACACAAATCTTCCAGAAGTTCTTACACTCATCTCGACTCCCCAAAAGAAATTCCAACGTATCCTGATATGGGCCCTGGAAACAAAGTACAAGGACTTGAGTCTTTCATTAAGGAACATAAGGTTAGACATATAGAAGAAACAAACCATGACACAAGAGATGATAAAGGGAGAGCTAACCAAATGCCTCCTTTGAAAATCTCTACACTGATAGTAAAGCTAGCTTTGCTAAATGCAAATGTCAATATGGCTCTGAAATATGCAGTTGCTTCTAATGGCTTTTATAAATTAACCTAGAATTTCTCCTCATTCTCTCTATGGCAACGACACTAAGAAAAACAGCACCTTCATTTTGCTTTTCACTTAGTGAGAAAGATGACATTTGCTGGTCTTGTTCTTCTACTATACTCCTCAGCTCTTCTGGTTCTCCTAAGGGACTGAATGGGCAAAGACAGCTTTGATGTCAGCTCAGAGTGACAGCCAACTACATACCTAGATAAAAAAGCCTGCCTTTGACTGTGACTGATCTCCTATCTCCCTGAACTTTGGCTGGAGTCCTCTGTTCCAAAGGCCAGTCCTCAGAGCTACTCTTGTCCCAGAGCTGAAAGCAACACAAATCTCTTCACGACATTATTTACAGACTGTCAGCCCCACGAGTGGGCCAGTGGCTCTCTGCTAGCTGACTGCTCCTGACAATGGATCTAGAGCCCTCAGACAGACCCTGTACTTCTGGGGAACCTTTTCAAGTGTGTGATCTTCCTCTAAAGAGCAGGACTGGCAGTCCAATGCTCTTTGACAAGTGATGCTTAACTGCTGTTTTGTCCTTTGATTTATCGACTTTTGTATAGTCTGAAAAATGAACAAAATGCTTGTTTTCCCAAATAGTTGGTCATCAAGTCCCCTTCAATCTACAATAAAAATCAATTTCTCAGTCACAGATGCACAAAGGGCTGGTCCTGACTCTACCTTTAAAAAAGAGTTTTCAGACCATTCTGGACCAAAGCCTTGATGATGGGTATGATCTAAGTCAGTTCTCTGAACCTCCACATTTCAATCTCTTTATCTACAAAAGGAAGAATTAAGACTAGAGAGTGGTAACAGTCCCTTCATCTCTAAGTCAGTCTATAAATGACTCTGAAGATCTGTCTTGTCCTGAAAGTTTTATCAAGTATCAGGCAAGAAGATTTTTATACAACACTCTTTTTTTTAGAAAAAAGAGACTCCAGGGAAAAGGACCTACAGGTACAAAAATATTTACAGCAGCTCTTTTTGTGATGGCCTAGAACTGGAAACTGAGGGGATACCCATCGACTGGAGAATGGCTGAACAAGTACACGAACGTAATGGAACACTACTGTTCCATAAGAAATGATGAGCAGGCGGACTTCAGGGAAATCTGGGAAGACTTGTATGAACTGATGCTGAGTGAGGGGGAGCAGAACCAGAAGAACACCATACACAGTAACAGTCACAGTGTGCGATGACTACCTTTGATAGATTTGGCCCTTCTCAGCTATGCAAGGACCTACAACGCCAAAAGACTCAAGATGGAAAATGCCATCCACATCCAGAGAAAGAACTATGGAATCTGAATGCAAATTGAAGCAGACTATTTGCTCTTTTTTTTGTTTAGTTTAGTTTTTTCTTTCTCATGGTTCCTCCCATTCATTCTAATTCTTCTATACAACATGACTAATGTGAAAATCTTTCTAATAAGAATGTTTATGTAGAGCCTATATCGGATTGCATGCCATCTTGGGGAGTTGGGAAGGGAAGGAAGCCGAGAAAATTTAAAACTTATGGAAGTGAATGATGAAAACTAAAAATAAATAAATCCATTTTTTTTAAAGAAAGAAAAATAGATTCCAGCAAAATAAGTATTTCTGGGTTGTGAAGAAAA
>CM053600.1:199509049-199539531 GCA_028646575.1 Pseudocheirus occidentalis
TTAAAAAACAAAATATTTAAGAACACATTTGCTATTATATAAGCATTTACCCTAACACATTTTCTCTCTCTCTCTCTCTCTCTCTCTCTCTCTCTCTCACACACACACACATATCAATCTAATGCCAATGACTGATTTAATTTTACAAATTAGACAGGTAATAAATACAAAAAATACCAAATCAGAGATTTAAAAAAAAAAAAAAACTTCAACTGCCTAATTCTGTGTACAATAGATTTCCCCTTGTAACTCAGATCCTTTGATAAGGCTCTATGTACAAATAGAATATTTGTAATACACAAATACAATGAGATGAAAAGCAGATGGAGATAGCAGCTGGACTAAGACCAGGCTGGACTGTTAAGAAACTGGGAAAGATGAGGCTAACTGTAAAGGTAGCGCAACAACAAATGAAATGCTTAATACATTTACAGAAGATGAACTCTTTGAGGAAGGGGTGGGGGTGGGGGCTTTATGGGTGAAAGAGAATTAGGAAGGGGTAAGATTCAGGTTTAAGAAACCATGTTTTAACCAATCGATATAGCATGTAGCTTTTAGAGTCAAGGAAAAGTACTGACTTTCCAATGGAGTGGCTTATGACTGATGACTACTACCATGCTGTATCCTGGCAGAATTTAATATTTAGCACATGGTTGCTATCATTAAAATTTTATACCCAATCATAACATATGCTGATGATGTTTTACCTTGCCTTTCAGGGACCTAGGAAATAAAGCCCACCTACCTGGGGGTTCTGCTTATTTTCAAGGAAAACACCTTCTTGCAAGTTTTACATCCCAGGAGACTGTGCCCCAAGTGGCACCAACAGGCAGGGACAGCAGCCTGGGTGGGAAAGGCAGTCTTCAAGGGGTCTCTGGAGTCCAAGGAACCCCCTGGCCTTTACCTGATGTACTTTATAGTCATTATTACTAATGATTCTATGTCATTGTGACAGGAAGGGGAAGCAGCAGCTGGAGTTGTATGTGTCCTGTTCATGTTCAGAGACAGAGAGTGAAAGCATTGACTTCTAGAAGCCTTTGGTCATTGAAGAAACCTAGAGGAAAAGCTAAAAGAAGCCTTCCAGCTGGTTACCTGCTGCTTGACCACTGACTGAGCCACAAAACGTTTCCTTGCTGAAGGCATGAGGCCCAGGAGGGTTTTAAATGATCGTTGCTTAACCTGTATTCTGGGGGCTCCAGGATCTGAGAATGGGAAGGTCCTTTGGCAGGATGCTCGAGGGTTGGCAGGCAGCAAAAGCCAGGAGGTTCAGCAGCTCGTCAAGTGAACTGCTAAAACAGCCGAGGGACCTCATGGAAATTACTTCCAGCTGCTGGCTTTGCTTCCATTTTGCTCTTTTTAAAAATAGAAAATTACTAGTTCAAGGTCTAACCTCCCACCCTAAATCAAAAGAAGTAACTGGTAGAAATTTCATGGTTTTGAAGAAAGAATGAACAAAATAAACATTTGTGGTCACTGAGCTATGGTTCAGACTCTCTGACTGGGAGCAAAGTGTCAAACTTTTAAAATCCAGGTTCATTTACTACTATACTTTTTGGTCCCCAACTTCCCAAGGTTCTCTTTCAAATCCTCTTTTCTTGATCTTTTCTGAGAAGATGATTAAATCACCTCTGGTTACAAGTCAGTTTGTCTTTCTGCTTTTAACTGTGAGGGCTATAGCTACTGTAAAGCAATATTATGTTCATATGTGAAGTGGGAGATGAGTGTGCCAAACAATGTACACAAAGAGCCTTCCATAAGCTCAGCAACATCACTTTCAGGAAGGAAGGACGGCTTTCTTATTTAGAAATATAATAAAATCAACAAGTACATAAACTGATTTTGACAGACTGAACCTAGGCCCAAACCTACAAAATGAAATTTAGTCAGAATAAAGGCAAAGTCCCAACCATAGACTCTCATAATAAATACAACAGGTACAGGGCAGAAATTCATATGAAAAAGACCAGGGATCTGAGGTGACTGCAAGTAAACTTTAAAATGCTGACACAATACTGTGCTTCCCTGACAGAAAGAAGCACAAGGTCTGGATCCCAGAGAGTTACAGTCCTACATAACACAAAAAGGTCACCTTGGAAAGCAGAGGACCAAAAGGCACAAGCGGCCAGAGCACGTCTACAAGGCTGAGCTGATATGGGCAGGATACTGACAAATGAAGAACAGAGTGATGATGAAGATAAAAAGCCAGGAATGATGTCGCCCAAGAAATGTCTGAAGAGGCTGGGCCCGCTTAGCCGAGAGTCTCCATCAGCAGCTGAAGAGCCGTGAGATGGCAGATGGCAGACACAGTCACTCTTGCTTCCCCAAATCAGAATCCAGGCCTACCATGGGTAAACACTTACTAAACGCTTGCTAACATTTATTGTCAGGACCTGACTCAAGCTGGGTGAACTTACTAGGAGGCAGATTTTTATTCAAATATGAATTTGCAAACACATTTAGAGCTGCTTGTGTTTAGAAGTGTTCAAGCAAAGGCTACTGGTCACAAACACTCAGGAAAAATTCCTACACTGGGTAAGCAGCTGTACTAGACGACCTCTGACACTGATTTCAACTGTTAAATTATATGAATTTCGACCAAATTTTTACAAACTTAAAACATATGATAACTATGAGACACAGATACAAATCTGACTTGAAGATGACAAGTTTCCGTTAAACACCCCTCCCCCTATGAAACCTACCTGGAATACAAGTACGCCCATGTGAGAAACAGCCAGGTGAATCTTGGTCCCCTCGCGATCAGAGGCCAGGTGAAACTTGATCCCATACATCTCTAACTTCCTAGCAATTTCAAGTACCTGGAAATCGGATTCAGCAGGTGTTTGGCCCCTTTAATGGAAAATAACATGAGGGCAATTTTTAGTACAACTTTAGAAATAACCTGCTTCTACCAGAGCCAAAGAGCCTTTCATAATTTATCAGGAAAATACCATGATTTTCTATTTAAGCAACTAGCTATAGACTGAACAGACTGACTTGAACCCTAGTTGGTTACAATGATCTAAATTACCTTCTGCTCTATACTAAATCTCATCTATAGAGTCAGTAAATGCTCAGGATGTTTGTAAATGAGAGAATGATACACACATCTCACGTGCAGAAAAGCTCATACAGAAAGTGAAGAGATGTTCTGAGAGTCAGAGTCATTACCCTGTTTGGATTAGCTACCTGGTAATCTTTCTAGGAGTCACATTACATAACTGATGAACACTGCCTTCTAAAAATAAGACAGTAAGAGATCTCCCCTTGTATTTCTCCCATCAATACTATTATTAATACACATTAGCAAGCCAGCTCTGAGCCACGAAACAAACTATGTCCTGGGATATTATTTGTCTGGCACTTGAGAAGGATGCACAACATCAAAGTAAAAAGGTCCAATCTAACAACTGCTAGAAATGAACAAAAGTAAATGTCATGAAGGATCTGACCAGGTCGCTCCCCTGCTCTGTAAAGTCCAGGCTCCAACACAAAATGCTCTGCCTGGCACTCAGAGCCCTCATGACCCTGACCTCCCTCCTACTTTCTGAGTCTTGCCGCACCTCCCTCCCTTCTTCCCCTGTACTCGGCAACACAGGGCTCTGGCCTCCACCTCCAGACTCTGGATGATTCAGTGGCTATTTGGCTACAGAGAGAATACTTCTCCCTCCTCCCCTCACCCTCCTGGCTTCCCTCCAAGGCTTCCTTCCTTCCCAGCTAAAGCATTACCTTCTGGGAAGTCTTTCCTGATTCTCCTTAATGCTACTGCCTTCCTTCTATTGAATATCTCCAATCACTCCTCAGTCAATAAATGTTTATTAAGTGCCTACTAAGTGTTGGGGATACCAAAAAAAAAAAAGCTCCCCATCTAATGGGGGAGACAACCTGCAAACAACCGGGTACAAACAACATATAAACAGGACCTATCCCTCCCCCCCCCCAATTTTCTTCTCTATTATTAACCATCTTCATGCATTTGTGGGCAGCCAAAAGCTGAAGAAGTGTTATTAAATTAAATGGCCTGATGGAAAGTGATTTCTATAACCTTGAAGATCCAGCTGAGCCTGATGCTGCCAAAGAAAATGCCCTTCGCCATCAGGGACTAGCTACAGGCTGTCTTGACTGAAAAAAGAGAAAGTGTTGGCATGACCAAGTGGAAAACTTGAAATATCAGAAATATCTGAAATGAGACTCTACAAAATGAAGGGAGGCATTTCTTTCTTGTAAAAGAGGAACCATAAACACTCAGGAGGAGCTAAAAATATAAAACATACACCCAGGTCTGGCTGGGCCTTTCTAAGACAATAATGGGGTGCTGCCTGGCTGGCAAAGTTAAGAGCTTAGAAGGGGGATTAAAACCAAGAGAAGCCTGAGAAGCGGGAGACACATCGTCTGGGCAGTAAAGGGTGATGCTCTAATCATTCAGTCTCAAATTCCAACAGCACTGAAAGCTGTTCAGATGAATCTGGTCTTAAGCAAAGTTTCTTCTTGAAAAAGAGTCATCAGTCCCCTCCCCTCTTCTCATGCCAAATAAGGACAAATCTTCTATTTCCAGGGCTTCAAGGAGAATTCCCAGGCCCACCAAAGAAGAAGATGCTGGCAATGTTTGGATTTCCTTTTTCTTCAGACTCCCTTCGAGGCAAGGACCACATTCCTTCTGCTCTCTCACTGAGGGTCAGTCCCTCTGAAGGTCAGCTTGCCTAACATTAGTCACTACTACTCTCATGATTCTGTGTCTCCTCCAGGTGTCTGCACCCAGCCCTAACCCTATTTCTGAATCTTCCCTCTAGCCTCTATGGCACACTTCTCCTGTATCCCAGACCAGCCCTCTACTTAGGTAAGACTACTGACATGAGAAGCTTTAAAGATAAATGGGGTGCTACTACAACTTTATACAAACTCTCCTTTGGCTACTGGGCCCCTGAGATACCACCACAAGGTGGGGGGTGAGAGAGAGAGTGACAGAGCTGAGATGTGCAGAGTCACCCATGCAAGGCATTCTAGGAAGCAGAATGGCCGGGTCTTAATGTCAAGGGTCACCTCGACTGTCCCCAACACCCAGGTAAAGACATGAAGTCTCCAGGCAGACCCCAAGGAATGTGCCTGGCCATGCACTTGAGGACTTCAGAATCAGTGAGCCTAGAGCTGAGCAATGTCCTTCCCAATTAGACCAGGATCTCTCTTAGAGCATAGACTGGTTGGCACAGTTAGCACAGAAGTGCTTAAGAAGTGCTTTTTCAAATTTATATGTTCTGGGGTGGCTAGGTGGTACAGTGAATAGAGCACTAGCCCTGGAGTCAGGAGGACTTGAGTTCAAATCCAGCCTCAGACACCACATACACACACACACACACACACACACACACACACACACACAAACTAGCCGTGTGACCTTGGGCAAGTCACTTAACCCCAACTGCCCTACCTTCTTCCCCCCTTCAAAAAAAAGCAAAAGAAAAAATTTATATATTCCTCCTCTACTATACAGAGATACTCAAAACTGAAAAGAGGACAACATTACTTGAAAATGCTTAAACATTTCCATTTAGCATACCACAAGAATAACACTCAATTCACAGACATAGCAAGAGTGGCTATACGTCTCCATTTAGCACAGGCAATTTCTAATCAATGTGGCAAAAGGGATACAGCTCTGCAGCTGGAGTCCTGAAGCTGGGTGGCCATCTGGGCAGGCCTCAGCCTCCTCCCCTGTCTGGTGAGGATGTTCGCACCTGCAGTCCCTAGGATGATGGGTGTAAGAAAGGTCTCCAGGGCATTCTCTTTCTCATTGCCTGGACATCTTCATCTCCAGAAACTCAACATTCTGCAAGATGATGAAATCAACCTGAAATTCTCCTCACCTCTCACCATTTGAGGGAATGGACTGTACTGTCCTAGTTTTCCTTCAGAACCACAAGGCCTGGCACACAGTAGGAGTTTAAGAAATGCTTACTGACTCAGTCCTTTCTGTTTCTTGATATCATTCCCTTCCTGCTCTGCCCCCCAGACTGAACCCTGACTTCCAGTATAGATTGTGACCATGTAAACGAGCCCCCACCTTGCCAGTCCCCCTCTCGTGCTCAATTCAGAAATGTAACAGCAATGTTTAAAAATGAAAAGCTGCTTTTGCTTACATGTGTTTTTGATGGTATTCTAGGATCTTCTCTTGAATACGTTCTTGGTTTGGCACATATTTACTTATTTTAAGATGTTCTCGGGCTGCAGGTTCCTCAGAGTCCCCTATCTCAGCTGAGGTAAAAATCAACAAAACAACTTAATTAAGTTTTTTAAAAAACAGTAAATATAAGCTCAGAAAAAGAACCAACAAAGGCTAAAAGGCTTCAGTGAATCACACAGACATTTCTAAAGTAAACACAGCTTTTTCCTCCTCTAGAGAGTCAGAACCATTTCATTTTGTCAAAGCAAAGAGGAGAGGTGAAGCTAAACCAAAACCTGTCTTGGCAATGGGTCTGAACCATGAAGCTTTCCTGAGATCCTCAATGGCTGGCACTCTCTTTGCTCTCCTCCTCCAGTTATTTTGCATTTACTCTGTTTTTCTACATATATGTTTTATCCTCCTAGTAGAATGCAAGCTATGTAAGGGCAGGTACTTAATTCTTATCTTTGTAATCCCAGGACCTTGCACACAGTAGGTTCTTAAATCAATGTTTAATTAAGTGAATCCAATTTGAAAATGGATCCTCTGAGTCTCCTTAAAATGGGCTGTCCCTCGCACAGATCTCTGCTGCTCATTTCTGGTCAGCTTCAGCCGTCCTTCCCCAGCAGGCCTCTGCCCGCTCCTCACCACAGCACGGAGGCCTGGCGAGACAAGAACAAGGATGACAATGGTATCAGAGAATGTGGTGGTGGGCAGCAAGGGAAGCCAGCTGAAAGATTTCCCCAGCCTCTCCTTTGCTTTCAACTGACAGAAATCGGTTTTGTTTTACTCTGATTTAGAATCTCAGACTTACATCTTTAACATTCTTTTAAAACTGAATTATTCTAACAGGTATTTTTCAATTGTTTCTCTACTTTTCAGTTTTTCCCCCCTTACAACCAAATTTGACTTTGAAATACTTGGTACTTCTTATGAAGGTCCTGTTTTGATTGATTGATTTGCTTGTATTGACAACATTCAGTTCCCCAATCCCTTGAGTGCCTTCCCCCACTGGTGGGTGCGATCTGATGAGAGGATCTAAAAAGAGCAGGTCCTGCTTTCCACCTGCATCAAGATTTGAAGAAACATTGACTTTCTCTCTCCCCTCTGGAATCACTGTCCTTTGCTTCACTAAAGTCATCTGAGATGATCACAATTCTAGAACTTGGCCATCTCTTTCAAAATGTGTTACCTCTTTGGACCATGACCTGCTTTTTAGGAGGTTGGAGGTCCATGCCTAGTAAAGCGTTATACTTCTAAAAGAGAGTTTTAGCAGAAAGCAAAAGTTGCAGAGCTGAGTGTATCAGGCCCCAGTTGCTACACAAACTCCTGCCCCAGGCAGTTCCACTGGACCAATGGGCTCCTCAGAGAATCTGAAAGTTCTAGACCAGCCAACAGGGTGATGTTGTAAGGTACAGATTGCAGCCCTGATGCTTTCCAGGTAGAGACATGCCCTGGAGACGCCTCACATGAGCTTCCCCATGGGCTTGGGGAGGAGATACTAACACTGCAAGAGATGAGACGTGAGGAGGGCGGCTGTGTTGTCACTGCAGGGGAGTCGTTCCTCCACCAGGTCTCTCTTGATTTGCAAGGCAAACAAGTATCTAAAGAAAGATGCTCAAAGTTATTTTTAGATACAAACTCTGAATCCCATCTGAAGGCAAGGAACCCACTGCTTCTGGGGAGTAAGAGCAATGGATGTGGCGGCTGAACTTGAGCCAAAGGAGCTGTCCCTGAGGGCCCAGGAGAGGAAATGCCACAAACAAGCACCTACTAATCAGGGAAAAACTGGAAATAAACTTGGCCAGGCTGAGTCGCATCAGTCAGAAACTGGCCTTACTGGCATCCACACACACTCAGACATGCATCATCGTCTTTCAGAGGGCAGGTTTAGAAACTAGTGTGGATTCTGTTACTCATAAAAAACTGCACCCACATTGGCGGCAACATTGCCTAAGTCAATCACTGGGAGGCAGGCATTAACCTGCCACAGAACTGTCTTTCTTCAACATGGCTGATAGCGGCTCCCTCCCCCAGAAAGCTTTATAGGACCAGAGAAGAGGATCTGGCTCCCAGCATCATCTGCTGCCCCTTCCACTAAACCCACAGCTACACCCTCTTCTAGGAGATAAATTCAGGATCACAATTTTCAATACATTCTGCCAGCCATTGGGTACTGGGTCCCTAGAACAAGATTTCATTTCAATCACCTTAAAAGAAACAATTGCCTTTTATTCATGTTCAGCATTTTTATTTTAATCCTTCAAAGCTTTTAAAAGATGAAATATGAATTACTAATCCTTGAAAAAATGAACACATGGACTAACACATTCACTAACAACACAATCATTTTGAAAAGGAAGAACAAGTGTAAACTTTTTCTAACTTGAAACTACAAGGAAATTTCAAGCTTCAGGAACACAATTAGGCAACTTAAACCATCTAGAAGGGGCATGAAAGTTAATCATATTTCCTGGAAGAATCTGATGGCATATTTCATCAGTATTAAATGGCAAAGATCTCCCAAAATAAACAGAGCTTCAATTAGTCAATTAACTGATATTATGAAACATCTAGTAGGTACCAAGTGCTGGGCTTAGCATTAGGGACTCAAAGTATCACAAAAGACAGCCCCTGCCCTCAAGCTGCACTCATTTTAATGGGGGTATCTTCAGAGAGCAAACAGTTTCTTATAGTCCTTGGATTTTTTTCAACATTACCCACACTAGTTCTAAACCTTTCCTTATTTTAGGATGGCAACGTTTGGGCCCAACAGGCTCATCAATGTAGGGTTGGAAGGGGAGTTAGTACTTTTCCCACTAAACCATACTGAATCTTCCACACATACTCTCCTGTCCTAAGGGGTGTTCTGGGCAACAGGAAACACTCAAAATAACAATGACCAAATGGGAGGAAGGCAGTCCAGACTGTGAGATTATAGGCCTGTTCTGTTAGCCTAAAAAACATCAATACCACCTGACTAAGTAATTCTTACTAAAACTTATTTTCCAAGGCAGGAAAAGATAAAAAAAATTGAGGGGGTCTGATTTTCCAGCCAAGGTTTCTCTTTCCTTGTAAACTTTAAGGGCATCATGCTCTAAAAATCAGACATATCTATCAGTACACTGACTTCTCTATACACACATGTACTAGGGTCTTTGCAGTTACAAACATCCTCAAAAAGGATCTTAATCAATACAAAGGCATTTGAAAAGCAAATCTAACCCAGCCCCAACCCCTTCACTTCAGTGGGCACTGGCACCGTCAAGCCCCAGCTCAAAGTCTCATAGAGCCGGCTTTTCTAACGAGACCCAATCACTAATTCTGTTCCCAGGACTCCTGAGCACTTCTTATTTCTGTTTTCAGATGTTAAGTCGCAGCTTCTTTACCTTGTGTACTCTTCTTGCAACTGTCCAGGGTCAGGGGGGAAAAACTTGACGGCTAGACGAAGCATTGTATTCTTTGGTCCTATGACAAAAATATTTGAAAACTCCACAAAGTTACCTTCTATAAACACATAAATAACAAGTTTAATTATTATTTAATTATTATTTAATTATTAACAAATAATTACTGTCATCAATTTCTGAAACAATGTAAACATTTCATTTTGAATTCAATAATATTAACTATTCTCTTTGCACAGTATTATGTAAGGCCTAGTAAGTTTTGGGGTTGTTTTTTATTTTTTTAGGGCTTTCCTTTGGGGGGATGGGTGGGGGAAGGTGACAACAAAGGACCACTTGTGATTTCATCAGGATGGGGAAATCCTAATGCAGTCAGGTGGCAGACTGGATAGTTATTTCTGAGTTCAAAAGCAGCCTCAAATACTTCCTAGTTGTGTGACCCTGGGCAAGTCACTTAACCCTGTTTGCCTCGATTTCTCATCTGTAAAATAACTTGAGGCTGAAAATGACAAACTGCTCCAATATCTTTGCCAAGAAAACTCCAAACAGGGTCACAAAGCACGGGACACAACTGAACAAAACCATCATCAACATCCCCTGCTGCCACAGATGAGTGATCCGCAGCTCACCAGCCAATGACACACAACCTCAGAGCATTTTCCTGGGTCTCTAGGAAGCGACTTTCTTAGCCTGGTCATGCAGCTACTAAGCACCTAAGGCAAGGCTTGAGTACCTGTTCTCTGCCTCTCAGGCCAGGGGGTGATCCCTGATGGCACACACTGCTCTGGCCTGCCCTTCAGGGAGGTTTGGGAGGGTGCTATCATTCTCAGGATCCCAGAGCAGCTCATATGTCCAAGTCAGGCTTCAGGGTACATTTTTTGGTGCACAAACAGACACTACTTAAAGCTGCCTTGAAGAGTCAGATCCCAGCTAGAAACACTGTACCCCTTAATTTTCATTAAGCAGATTCATTAAGGATAAAAGAGTGTCCAATTTTATTTTTAAAATAAGGTATTTTTTCAGTGGGTTCAAGCTCATGGTAAATGTGGTGAGAGACGAGTGTAGTACAGAAAGACTTGCTTTAGAGAAACAAATAATTACTGTCATCAATACTAATGAGGAGCAGAATGTTATTATGAGGCACAAAAGTGGCCTCACGCCCACTACTTTCTGTAGTTTGTTGCTATACTGAATCTGGTAGGTACCATGATCACCTTCATTTTACAGATGAGAAAACTGAGGCAAGCACAGGCAAAGTGACTTGTCCAGAGTCACACGTTATTACGTATCTGAGGCTGGATCTGAACTCAGGTTTTCCTTGTCTTCCTTCTGTCCACTCACTGTGCCCCCTGATACCCTCTGCTAGGTTCCTGAACTAGGATGGTTGTTTGCTGTGAGAGCCACTGTGGAGGTAGAAAAGACAAGCTCTGGCAAGTGATGAATCTGCAGGCTGAGGGAGAGTGAGAAGTTGGGGAGCCCCCAAAGTCACAAACCAAGGGGAATCTGAGGGCGGCTGTGACCTTGTTGGAGCTGGGGCAATAAGAAGAGAAGCAGACTGGGGGGAAAGATGCCAAGACTGGTGTGGGTGATGTCTGAGAGGGCTGTGGTCGACCCTGCTGTTAACGTGAAAGACCTGCTTGATGCCACACAGCTAGAAAGAGACAGAGCTGGGAACAGGACCCAAGGAATATAATTTCAAAAACACGTACTTTAATTTCAGCTTCAGACTGGTGAGTGGGAAGAGGGCCTGCACAGAAAAACCCTCCAGGAGAATTCTGGGAAGGTGACACGGAAGCACCAAGTGGCCAAAGGGCGGACCTCTTTCCCCACTGGGTCTGGGGCCTCATCAATCAAGCCTTCGCTTCAACGATGCAGCTCCTGGAGCATCCGTGCGCCCTCCCCGTAGGTGACGGGTCCATGACTACAAAGTGTGCCACCGGGTTTCGCATTCCTTACTTCTTCTGACATAGCAATCTGGTCATTTGCCTGTGGTCCCTCACACTCACCACAGAAACTAGACTATCATCTCATTTGGTGTTGAAGTTTAGAATTTTTAATCTAAATACAATTTTTAAAATCTCCTAAGGAAGGTGAAAATACCACAAGTTTCTGCAAAGCCTCCTGAAATGACAATAGAGCGAAGAACAGTTCAAAGAATAATCAATAAATAAAACGACATAAGAACACAAAAATGCAACAACTTCCACAATAAAAGAACACACAAGAAGCAAAACAAGAACAGCCAGTCAGTCCAACATGCATGAAGCACCTACTGTGTGTTGGGCCCTGGGCTAAACCTTAGGAATGCAAGAAGAGGCAGAAGACAAGTGCTGCCCTCAAGGGGCTCACAATCTAAAGAGAGAACAAGCAGATGAACGTGACAGACACGCTCTGTATAGAACAAACAGGAATGAGCAGAGGTAGGGCACCCAGTGCAGAGGGGTCAGTGCAGAAGGCTGAGATGTCAGTGGGTACTTAAAAGTGCCAGGCATCAAGTCAGCCCAAGACACTTACAGACTGCACAACCCAGGCAGACGGGACTTGGAATCAATAAGAACCATCTTCATGAGTTCAAATCTCACCTCGGACACTTCCTAGCTCTATGACTCTGGGCAAGTCACTTAACCCTAAAAGAGCTGAAGAAGGAAATGGCAAACCCCTCCAGTGTCTTTGCCAAGAAAAGCCCACATCGGGTCCTGAACAGAGGAATGGGACACAACCGAAACAACTGAACAACAACAAGAGAGCTGAAGAATGCTGCAGGTGCGAAGGGCAGTGAGAGATGATGCCAGACAGAGGGCCTTTTTCATGGACAGCAGGAAGCCAGTGTCACTGAACTGAAGAGTACGTACTGGGGAGGAAGGTGTAAGAAGACTGGAGAGGAATGCCAGGGCAGCTCACGGAGGGCTCTGAATGCCAAGCAGAGCATTTTCTACTGGATCCTGCAGTTGGGTAGGATGGGCTATGTGACATGGTTGGTCTAGTGCTTTAAGAAAATTATTATATATAAAAAAAGAATGTAACATCTTCTATTTGGCTTTTAAAGCCCTTCACAGCCTGCCCCTTCCTCTCTTCTTCAGTCTTTTTATACGCACTCGTTTCTACACATGCTATGATCTAGCCAGACTAGCCTTTTTGCCAGGGTGCTGCTCCACATCCTGAATCCACCCCTTCCACTGGCTGTCCCCCCACACCTAGAATGCTCTCTCTCTTCACCTCCACCTCTTAAGTCTCCTTCAAGTTTCAAGTTCAGCTCAAATCCTACCTTCTGCAAGAGACCTTTCCCAGTCCCCCTCCATACTATTGCCTTCCCTGAAATGACTGGCAGCTTGCTTTGTATATGTCTTACATCATGGAATTTTTCGTCTACCTCCCCTAATGAATGTGAATTAGAACTCCACGAGGGCTGAAATTGTCGGGGGGGGGGGGGGAGTTGCCTTTCCTTGTATCACCAGTGCTTTAGCACAGGGCCTGACATAGCAGTTTAATAAATGCTGACTCTGGCCTCTGAGGGCCGAGACTGACCTGACCTTAACAGGACCCAGGCCTCTCCATCATTGCCCTGACGCCTTCTTTCCAGCCTCCCTCAATCCTCCCTTCTCCCCCTTCCCCAATTCCCCAAACCTCTGTGTTCTTGTTTTCCCTCCCTCAAACACAAGCTCTTGAGGGCCAGGACTTGTCTTGCTGACTTGTGTTTATAACACAGTGCTGGACACATGATAAGCATTTAATAAATATCCTATATAAACATGAGCAATGAGGAAAGAAAAATGAAGCTTATTTGTAGACAACATGGTAGTGTACTTAGAAAATCACAATGAATCTTAACTAAGAAACTGAAATGACTAAAAGCTACAGCAAGGGAGCAGGACACAAACGAGATACACACGAATCATCCTCATTCCTAAACAATTCTCAGAAAAACCTAGAAGAAACTAGAAGAGAATTTCTATTCCAAATAACTACAAAATGAATAAAATATTCCAGAATGAATCTACCAAGATACATAAGACAAAGATACAACTACACAACACCTTTTGCAAAAATAAAAGGAATATAAACAGAGAAATATTTACTGCATTTAATTGGGCCTTGTCAACATAATAAATATGACAATACAACCTATTGGGAGCTGTATCAGTCAAATTACTGAGATGAGACTTTCTAAAGGGAGACAAAACATAAGCAAAATTCACTTGGAAGAATAAAAGATCCAGAATATCAAGGAAAATAACAAGGAAAACTAGAAATCAAGGGAACATCTCAAACTGGATTTAAATGATAATTATCACCACCAGATCTCAAACTATATTAACAACTATCGGCATTAGTTAAAACCCAGAAAAGTTAGTTCAGCAGAATAACTAAGAAAGAAATGACTGAACCAAGTATTTGGTAAACTCAAAAACAGGGAAAGACTACCTTTTTGACAAGAAAATGGGAAAGCTGCCAGGCAGAAATTAGGTTTAGAGCCAGGGTTCTTAACCTGGAGGCTATGAAGCTGTTTTACAATATCCTGATAACTTTATTTCTACATAAATGGCTTCCTTTGTAATCTTTTGTGTTTAATTTTAATTCATCTAAAAATTTATTCTGAGGAGTCAAAGACACAAAAAAGGTTAAGAAACCCTGGTTTAGAACAATATCTTTGGGGTGGCTAGGTGACACAGTGTGAACAGAGCACCAGCCCTGGAGTCAGGAGGACCTACGCTCAAATCTGGCCTCAGACACTTGACATGCTTACTATCCATGTGACCTTGGGCAACTCAACCCCAAACTGCCCTCCAAAAAGGGAAAAAAAAAGAACACTATCTTCCACATATACTACAATAAGCTCAAACTGCTTAAAAATATAAATATGAAATAAAATATAAACCTAAATATAAGATAAAATATTAGAAAAAGATCAAGTACTTTCTCAACATGGCTAGGTAGAGATGTCTTAAGCAAAGCACAAGGAAAATCATATAAGACAAAACAGTTTTGACTGCGTAAAACCTGTGGCTTAAAAAAAGGTCGATGACACAGAAATAGAAGAAAAACAACAGAGAAAAATGTCTGCATCAACTATCCCCAATAGTGTCTATTATCCACAATATACAGAAACATCTACAACACCAAGAGCCGTTTTCCAATCCCTTATCAATCAGCACCACCACCGTTCTATTCTAAGGAGCTCATGGTCTAAGGAAGCTAAACCACTAATAAGAAATGAAGGCACATTAAAACAACTCTAACATTTCACTTCATGCCATGTAAATTAACAAAAGTTAAACATCCTTTAAAAGGTGGAAAAAGTCAGTGTTGGAGGGGGCGTGTGAAGACAAGCATTGATGTGCTGCTGGTGGATCTGGGCTGTGCCCTAAATGTTCTATTCTGTATTTCAATGTGGAATTATACACAAAAGTGACCAAGTGTGAATATTCTTTGATCCAGCTACAAGGGTCATATAATCTAAGAAAGTCAAAGACAGAAACAAAGGTCCAATATGTACAAAAGCATTCATATAGCGGCATTGTTTGTGGCAGCAAAGACCTGGTAACAAAATGGGTAAGCATCAAAGGAGGAACAGCTGATAAAACGACAGTAAAATGAAGGTAATGGATTATTTTTATGCAGTAAAGTGACAAATATGAGGAATTCAGAGAAACATGCATGGGAAGAGCTGTATGAACTAATGAGCAAAAAAAAATTAGTATATATAATTCTTGTCGAATAGTGGAAAACCCCACAAAGGTACAAAAGAAGGAATTTCCTAGCTTACGGCAGAGAAGGATAGAATACACTAGAGCAGAATACATCCACAGTTATAAACAGTCTCTATATTTTTGTTTACTTGGGTGTTTTTTTATGTAACAAGGAAGAGTTTAAGAGGAAGAATGACTGGTATTAAAGACAAAAGGTATCAATAAAATACTTTTTTTTTTAATGCCTTTGACCCATTTATTCCTATGCACATGAAGTTTTGACTGAAATGGGTTCTCCTAGTCCTACCAAGCTTTCCAAAGCCAAGTAACATAACATATTTGGAAAATGAGTGATTTTACATTTGTGATAATCCTATGATTTGTTTCTAGGATTTGAGCAGCACATCTAATTTAACAGACAATTACGCTGGATTCCCTACTACAACTATAATGAGCAGAATTTCAACTGAAAAAGAGGAAGTGGCCTAATTTTTTAATTCTACAAGCCAATAGGAAACATTCTCTCACAAACCAAACAATCATCACAAACTTTACAGTTACAGAAGTACGTATACTGTTGTTACTACTACTGCAGCTAAATTACTTCCAGTTATTTAAAACCTCTGAGATAAGTGGACTGTCAAATAAGCTAAAACCAGTTACACAAAGAAGGAAAGCCTACAAAAGAAAGGCCAGTATAAGGACAGTAATTTCCTGGTCATTTACTGTGGATGGAAATTTAAATTACGTGAGCTGTTCTACCTTGTTTTCTGCCCCTGCAACATAGGAAAGCAGTTGGTATGTGCTCATGATACATTAATTTCAATAATGGCAAAAGAAAAACATAAATAAAAGGTGAATCTGTTACAAATCATCTTCTCTTTTTTTTTTTTGGAGGGCAGATGGGATTAAGTGACTTGCCCAAGGTCACACGGCTAGTTTTTGTGTTAAGTGTCTGAGGCCAGATTTGAACTCAGGTCCTCCTGACTCCAGGGCTGGTGCTCTATTCACTGCGGCACCTAGCAGCCCCTACAAATCATCTTCTAATCTAAAAACAAACAAATCACTTTGGTATCAGCTACTGTTTTACTCATGTTATTATTTTTTCCTTCACCAGTGCTCATGATGAAATGGACTACACCAAAACAATTCCAAAAACTAATAACCATATAATAATAACCGTGATAATAAAAATAATAAGTTTAATAAAGATAGCTTTCCCCAGGACAAAAATGGACTTACTTCGTATTTGTTTAATGATCGGTTTCATCGGTTCCAGCCAAATCTAAAGAGGATAAAAAAAGAAAACATTCTGTAACATACTTCCTTTATCATGTTTATTCAGTAGACATACTGAAAAATGTCGATATTATTCATAATCTAGAGAAAAACAAATGGTAAGAATATTGCCTCTCAACTTCTTTTTTAAGAAACTGGATTCCAGTACAACAGAAAAAAAGGACAATTCCTTTTTGCTATAAGATTTAAAATGTTTTTAACATGACTGATAGAGTTAATGTAAGGAAAACCTCTCCAAAGACTGGAGCGACCCAGAAATGGCCTGGGCTGCTTCTTGCCTTGGGAGGCAGCAGTTTCTCCGTCACTGGAGGCCATTCCAGAAACACCCAGGTGGGGAGGAGGAAGAAGCATGTTGTCAGGGAAAGTGGAGAGAACATCCTTGTTCAGGTACAGGGATGATCTATGAGGTTCTCCTAACTCCAAAGTTCTTTCCTATTAGATTATTTTTGGTTGTTTTTTTTTTTGCTTTTTTTTTTTTTGGAGGGCAGTTGGGGTTAAGTGACTTGCCCAAGGTCACACGGCTAGTTTTTTGTGTCAAGTGTCTGAGGCCGGATTTGAACTCAGGTACTCCTGACTCCAGGGCTGGTGCTCTATTCACTGCGCCACCTAGCCGCCCCTTTCCTATTAGATTATAAGATCTTTAAGGACTTTTGTGTTCCCAGGCTTCCTAGGACTATCTCATCTTCCACACGTCAGAATCTGAATAAATATCTGTTGAACAAACAAACAAATGAAATGATGCCGATCATTTGTAGGACACTCTTAAGGTACCCCCAGGTATACCCTGTCCCCATTTTCTCCTGGGCCAGCAAATTCAGAGGCATAATTCATTCTATTCCTCATACCAAGCCTTGATGCTGCCACTGGCAGCAAGACTGTCTGTCCATAAGCTGAGTGGACCATGTGAAAAGGACTTGTAAGCATCCAAGTAAATGTTTCTCTCTATCAGCACAAGAAAGACTAATGATATAGACAATTTTTTCAGAAAACACACACACACACACACACAACTTAATTACTTGAAATTCATCTATCCGTCACAACTGAACACAAATGATCTGAATAGAATACTTCCCATCTTTTTTAAAAGAGGCTTTTTGTTACAAGAAAAAGATTTTAAATTTTATTTTTTAAAATAAATACAAGCTAAATAAGCTAATGGTAGGAACCTTATAAAAATCAAGTATATGCTATTTAACGCTATCTGTGTTCCAACCCTGTATAACAGCATGCTCACAGTTTTCCCAAAATAAACAATCATATTCTTTACATACCCAATAAGACTGGACATTCTGGAATTCCAATCCAAAGTAATCAGATTCAATCAAATTTAAATGCTTAAACACCTCTGTCAACAGGGTCTGTCCATAGCATTTAGGCTAGAAAAAAAGAGAAGGGGAGAGAGGAAGGGCACAGAAGAAAATTAATTTTCGATCTAATCCAAGAAAAGAAACATTTTTAAAGCTGTGGATTTTAACACACAAAACTTGGTTAATTCCGTGTGTTTGTTTAACTTTGCAACAATATATGACCAACAGTTATGGTGCCACAAATCAAATACATGTTTGTTGCTTCAATGGAAATTTATACCAAATTTTTAAAATGTAAACAATAAATTGAAAGGGTGTATGTATTTTTACTGAGATTTGACACTCCAAAATGATAAAAGGGTTTCTTTCACTTACTATTTCACTCTGATATGAGAATATCATACTGCTCATTTTATCTGCATCATTATAAATCTTCTGCCTGGGGGGCATCTAGATGGCACAGTGAATAGAGCACCAGACCTGGAGTCAGGAGGACCCGAGTTCAAATCCAACCTTACATTTACTAGCCGTGTGCCTTTGGGCAAGTCACTTAACCCAAAATACCCTCCAAAAAAAGGCAAAATAAAATAAAATAAATCTTCTGCCTTGAGGAGGAGGCATGGAGGGGCTGCCATCTACATTGACTGAGGAACTACATGGAGCAGGGAAGTTATGCTCCCCCCACCCCAAAAACCTCCCAAGTTCATGCTCTACTCATGCACGTAAGCAGGCACTTAATAAATGAGAACCAATTATTCTGTTGACTTTGGCTTCTCCCTCAAAACCCTCCACTGTCTTCTCATCAAATGAGAAAACACAGGAAAGCAGCTGAGGCTGAGGTAGGGTATGTGTGGTCACCCTCTACTACCCTCCAGGTCCTCCCCCATTAGAGGCTTCCTCCAATCATTGCCACAGCCACACCACCACACAAGGCACATTAACTGGCTTCCTATTAAGTCACATTTACCCTTTGCTCTTGCCCCTACAGGAGAGACAAAGCTAAGAGAGAAAGCCTCACCTCTGGACACAAAAATTAGCAATCAACAATAATCTAGTGAGATCTTTGGAAAAGGCCTGCTTATTGTCTCAGGTTTTGGTTTGTTTTTCAATTTTCCCATCAAGTTTTGCTTCTCTAATTTTGTGAGAAGAGTTAATATCAATATACTAAGTGACATGAGGTAGTGACTTTCTCAGATTTTATGTACGGAAACAATATAAACGATACAAGGTGAAACTGTTCTGAGCCTCTCGTGCTACGGCATTTCCCATACCACTAATGACCCAGTCATCCTTCTTTAAGGCTCTCTTCCCCTCGCCCCCCACCTCCTAACTCTCTCCATAACTTCTCCGAAAAATTGGTGGCAATTCTCAAAGAGCTCCTTCTCTCCCTCCTCCTCATCTCACATGACTCAGCCTGTCTCTCCCATTATCCCTTCCCTCACTCCAGTCTCCCACAAAGAAGTGGCCTTTTCTCCTCGCCAAGGTCAATGCATCTATATGAAATCTTTAATCCTATTCCCTCTCTCACCTTCTCCAACTGACTATCCTCCCTTTTATCCCTCTCTCACTTATCTTCAATCTCTCCTGTCTATTGGCTCCTTCCCTGCTGCCTACAAATCAATGTCTCACCCATCTTCCAAAAACCCTTATTTGATACAACCATCCCACTGGGCATCTGTCCATAGCTCTTCTCCACTTCTCAGCTCAACTCTGAGGAAACCACCTACACTCGATGCCTCCAATTCTTCACCTCTCCCTGGCTTCCACCCTCACTATTCAATTTAAACTGCTTCTCCAAAGTTATCAGTCACCTTTTACTTGCCAAAGCAAGTAATAAGTCACCTTTTCTTCCTCCTCCACTTGACCTTGCTACAACCTTCGGCACTGAGAATCCTCCTCCTCTTCCAGACACTCTCTCCTGTCCAGGCTTTCAGACCACTGCTCTTGCCTAATTTTCTTAACTGTATGGCCACTCTTTCACATGCTCCTTTGCTGGATTCTTCATCTCCATCACATCAACCTATCATGGGTGTCTCCCAAAGCTCTGTTCTGGGCCTATTTCTTTTCTTCTATCATCATCTCCCATGGGTTCAACTATCATCTCAACATGATGAATTCCAGATCAGCACATTCAGTCCTAATCTCTGAGTTTTAGTTCCCCATCATTTTTGAATCCTGAGTTGACTCTCCCACAGACATTTTAAACTCAATATGTCCAAAATACAGCTTGGTAATGTTCCTGGTCTCCCACCCCCACAAAAAATTTCCTTTCTTCCCAACCTTTCTATTACTTGTTGAGGGTACAACCCAGTCAAATCAAATCAAACCAACAAGCATTTATTAAATACTATGAACCGGGCACTATGTTAAATGCTAGGAATGTAAATAAAAGCAAAGACAGTCCCTGATCCCAAGGACCTTATATTCCAATGGGGAAAAATCACACTATCAAAAGAAACTGCGAGGGAGAGAGTAGAGAAGGTACCCACACTAGCTTATGGCGGCAGTGAACACAGTTGGCCAGGGCCCTTCCTGAAAATGGTGGCTCTGGGAGCAACTGCCCAATCAGAAGAAGGGGCTGCAGTGGCTAGACATACGCCTGGTACTTTCAATCTGTTGTCAAATCTTGTCATTTTTGCTTCACTTCGCAGGTCTATTACGTCCCCACAATTCACACTGTTGCCGCAGCCCTGTTACAAGGCCACAATCACCTCATTCAATAATAGCCTTGTCTGGTCTCCCAGATACACGTGTCTTCCTACTCCAATCTATCATCCATTTGGCTTCAAGCATATCACCCCCATCACCAACAGGATCAAATGGGAAATCCTCTTTCTGACGTCTAGAGGCCTTCACAAGCTCCAGTGTTCTCAGCCTTACTCCGCTCCTCCTCAGCCTCTCAGATCCAGCAGTATGTCTATTTGCTATTCCTCACACAGGGCACTCCATTTCTTTAAACGCTGTCTCTCCTCACCTCTGACTCCTGGCTTTCCTGGCTTAAATTCCATCAATCAGAGGAACTCTTTCTGGATCTTATCTGTTGCCAATGAATGCAGGCCTTCCAATGGCCTATTTCCAGTGCACACCCTTAGAATGGACACGGCTATCTGCATGGTCCTTGCCCTGTTAGGACACCAGCTCAAAGCCAGGGCTGTCTCTGGGCTTGTCATTCCCGCACACAGCACCATGTCTGGCATGTGTGCTAGGGCACAGGGACACAGAGGCAAAATGAAAACTCTCCGGTAATAACTGGTGACACTGTTATGACACCTACTATGCGCCGGGCTTTACATCTGTAATCTCATTCCATCCTCACGACCCTGGAAAGAAGGTGCTATTATTATTCCCATTTTGAGGATGAGGAAACTGAGGCAGACTGAGGTCAGACTGGGTTAATGCCCAGGTGTTGCTCTGTCGTTTCAGTTATCTCTGAGTCTCTGTGATCCTATCTGGGGCTTTCTTGGCAAAGACACTGAAGTGGTTTGTCATTTCCTTCTCTGGCTTGTTATCGCAGATGAGGAAACTGAGGCAAACAGCGTTAGGTGACTTGCCCAGGGTCACATAACTAGTAAACATCTGAGGCCGGATTTCGCCTCAGGCCCTCCCGACTCCTACCCTGGCGCTCTGTTCACTGTGCCACCTAGCGGCCCCTACCACCAAAATTATGGCTGAGGTTTCAAGCAGTAAACTGGAGATCTTTCAGTCAATTTCTATACTTGTCATTCCTTGTTTTCTAAAAAGCTCCTCCTGATGCAGCCGCTCCCCACACAAGAGTCCCACCTCCAAAGTGGCACACGGCCAAGTGCTCACAAGGTCAGGCTGAATATACTCGATGGCAAACCAAATTCTAAAATGTCTCGAAGCATCAGCACAATGAGAAGCAACACGAAATGAAAGGAACGGACAAGTCACGTCACCAGTTCATTCGGACAGTGACAGATCCAGCTGTTAGGTTACAAAATGAATTCTAAGCAACAACATACAAAGTGACAGGTAAAACAGACATTTTTCTTGTTGAATAATCCCATTTTAAAAGTTGTTCAGTCCTTCTAAGCTGAGATATAAAAGTGTATTGTTAAAAATGTTACATTTACAAGAGTGGCATTAAATATTTTGCCTTGATGCAAATGAGCCACAAAGTATTGGCTAACAAAGTACGTCTTTATTCTTTGTCTTGAGCCCTGTGGGAAAATTCTTCCTGGGACAACTTGATTTAGTTCTTCAAGTTGTTTATTCCATACAGCCACTGCCAGTTCATTTGCCAAAACAGAACTCCTCCAGTCACCCAAATTCTGATTCCTCCTTTTGGGCAAAAATCGAAATCCCTCTGTCTACATGAAATGGTGCTACATGATACGTTGTCTTGTCAATAAAATCCCTCCATGCCAATGCAAGTTCCCACTCTACTGAGCAATTGTTTAAAAAGCTTTGACGAACAGGAAGCTCAGACTGAACACATGCTGGATTCTTTAAAAGGTCACTGGCATTTCTGATGGCATTTCCCTCTCATCTGGGCATCTTCCAAATCTTCAATTCTCATAGTCCTAATATGCACAATGCCAACATTTGGCCTCAAATGCCATTCAACAAGCCCACAAAGACGACTGGAAGATGCTGAAATACACAGCTGTGAAACCTGATTCAGCTTATAGAAGACAAAATATAATTCAAGGCCTTCCCAGTCCCATGCATCATCTATTTGGGGTCTGGAAGAAGGGACGCTGGGTAAGATGGAGTTGGAACAAATCTATTTTTAGGTCATGCCAGCAAGATAAGCCAGAATGCTAGGTGGTGCAGTGGACAGAATTACTTGCCTGGAGGCAGGAAGACAAATCTCTCCAAATTCAAATCTGGCCTCAGATAATTATTAGCTATGTGACCCTGGCCAAGTCACTTAACCTTGCTTGCCTCAGGTTCCTCATCTGTAAAATAAGCTGGAGAAGGAAATGGCATACCACTCTAGTATCTTTGCTGAGAAAATTCAAAAAAGATTCACAAATAATTGAACATAACTGAAAAAAACAAAACCCCATCATCTCCACGCTTGTACTCATAGCTTAAGAATAACCAGTACAATGCAGAAACATGCACGGCTGAGAAGTGAGAGCCATAAAGATAAGGATTAATTTCCAAATCCCAAATTATATTATAAAGCAGGAATAATGAAAAGCACTTGGTATTGGTTTGAAAGTAGAAAAGGAGACCAACAGAACAGGGTTGTCAGGGAAGAAAGAGAAAAAACTGAATACAGTAACTCTGTTCAATAAATCTAAAAACACCAATTTACCTAGGAAACAATTTATTTGCCAAGAATTTCTGGGAAAACTGGAAAGCAATCTGGCAGAAAGTAGGCTTAAATCAATATTTTATAACATAAACCACAACAAATTCAAGATCGACATGTGACTTGAATATTTTATATCACTGAAAAGTTATTAGAAAAAAAGAACACATACCTTTTACAGCTACATGTAAGAAGTGAATTCTTAACAAAACATGGGAAAAAGGCTAATACTAAAGACAAAGGTTAATTTTATTTATATGAAGCTGAAAAACTTTTGTATGAATAATATGAATGTTACTAGAATAAGAAGAGCAGTCATTTGGTGGGGAAAAAACCCTCTATCAAATATCTCTGATAAAGAACTGATATCTACAACAAGGAGGCAACAGAAACTGAGAAATCCAACAGCCCTTTATTTCCTAATAGATAAGTGGCTGAGAACAAACAGTTCTCAAAAGAATTACCAATTATTAACAACCATATTAAAGCAAGTTTCAAATTACTAATAAAGAAATGAAAATCACAATAACCCTGATAAAGACTACAAAAGATGGGGATAGTTTTGAAGGGCTTGTGGCAAGACAGACACACTCTGCATGGCTGACAAGAGGCATAAATCAGATCTAACTACTCCAGACACCAATTTGGAACTATGGATCTCTACCCTTTGATCCATCAATTCTGCTGATAGGCATACACCCTAATGGACAAAGAGAGGCTGTATAGGCAACAAAAGATTTACAGTGACACTTTTTGTGGTAACAAAGATGCCCATCTACTGAAGGCTAAATAAGGAAAGATGAAACAATCTGTGGCATACAAATGAAATGCACTATTAGTAAGTATGCTATAAAAAACAATGACTATAATTAGTAACTGTCAGTCTGTAAGAATTTATGAAGTATACCTACACAAATACCTAAGTATACCTACTATATACCAGGTACTTTCTAAGCTCTGGGTAAAACAACTTAAAAAAACCTAAACCACCCCAGTCCCTGCCCTCAAGGAGCTCCCAGTCTAATGGGGGACACATGTGAACTCTACAGCAACAAGATACGGCAAGATAACAAAAGGGCAAACTAGCCCTAAGATGAAGAAGGATGGGAAGGCTTCTTACAGGACAGAGGGAGGGAGGGAGGGCACTAGCGGAGACCTGAGGAGAGCCAGGGTGAAGGTCACCACGAGCGGCACAGCACAGAGGCCAGGATTAGGGATCGAGCGGTGTACAAAGGACAGACTGGAAAGGTGGGAAGGGCTGCCCTTCTCAGGTAATAATAAGGAGCCAGGGGAGTTCTGGGATGGACAGAGCCAGTCAGACCTGTGCTTTCAAAGATCAATCTGTCCGGCTGAGGCAGGGAGACCAACCAAAAGACTATACAATAATCCAGGCATGAGGTGATGAGGAGCCACAGCAGAATGGTGGCTGCGTCAGAAGAGAGAAAGTAATAAAAAGGAACTGTGAGACCTTAAAGGTAGAAATGGCCTGACTTGGCCACAGACTGGCCAAGGGGCTGATGGGGAGTGGGGGGAGTATGAGACAGTGAGGCTTCAGGACCACATAGGTTTCAAGTCTAGGTGTCTTGGAGAATGGAGATATGTTTTGTTTGACTGTGATTACCGGATACAAAGGTTCTGCATTTCTCTAGTTCTTTGCTTTCCCCGCCCCCCCCAGTGGACAGAGGGGAGTTGTAGGTGGAAAAATCAAAATATATCTTTAACAAAAAATATAAATGTAAAACTTAGATCCAAGGAAAATCTAAGAAATCATTTTCACATGCGGCAGGGGGAGGGGGGGAGGAGCGGAATGGGGATGACAAAGTTGGGAGGCTCAAGGAAGGCTTCTGTGAAGGAGACAGAAACTGACCTGGACCTAGAAGGGAGGAAGGAACATAACATGAAATTTGGGGAGATCAGATGGCAGAGATGGGTGCAGTCACTACAGAAATGGAGACCTAAGAGTAGCTGACATTAGTTAAATAGTAGACATAGAAAGGAAAAACACAGGAAATGAGGCTGCCCTGAGAGGTACAGCCAGATTGTGACCTACCAGGCTAACATTAGGAGCACAGATTTTGTTTGCTAAGTGGTAAGGAATAAGTGAGTTTTCATTTATTGGAGTGCCAATGCTCATCATGCTTTCCAAGCTACCTTGGGCAGCAATCCAGTCATTGATCTGAGCATGTCTCCTCTGCATTCCCAAGGAACCATCCCTTGTCCTCCCCTCCCATGACCACAGGCCCTCTTTACCCCTTGCCTAACCCACTAATATCTCCGCTCCAGGCCTTTCCCCTCACCCATGCACCTTCCATACTGTTAACAAAAATCTAAAGCAGAGACATGGCCACATCACTTCCCTGATTAAAAATCTCCAACGTCCCCTTACTGCCTTAATGTAAAATGTAAAGCCTTCAATCTATCCACAAATAGGATGGCTAGGTGGTGCAGTGAGTAAAGCACCAGCCCTGGAGTCAGGAGGACCTGAGTTCAAATCCGACCTCAAACACTTGACACACTAACTAGCTGTGTGACTTTGGGCAATTCACTTAACCCCAATTGCCCTCCAAAAAGCAAAAAAAAAAAATCTCTCCACGAGTACTAAGTGCCTAGAATATGACAGGCACTGCCTAAGGCACAGGGGACTAGGTACAAAGAAGGAATCTCCACTCAGCCACCTCACAGTCAGATGGAGAAGACATATATAAGTCCATGTCAGAGGAATCTAAAGAGAGTAAAAAGAACAGAGATGGGAAGGCACTAGTAGTGGAAAGGTGGGTGATAAAACTATGCCCTAAAGGAAAAGAGGGATTTGATGAGGAGAAGATAAGGAAAAAACACATTCCAAGCATGGGGGAGAGCCAGCACATGTCTCATCATGGAGATGAGACATGGAAGATCAAACAGGAGAAATGCAGAGTAGGCCAGTCTGGATAGAGGGAGAGTGAAGTCTAAAAAGGCTGGCAAAATTGGGGTCAGATTGTGAAGGGCTAAACAAAGGACTTTACATTCACTCCTCCAGGCAACAGGCTCACTGGAGCCAATGGAGTACAGGAGTACTGTGGTCAGATGCTAACTGTGGCAGCAGAGGAAAGGATAGAGTGGGAGAGTGAGGGGCCTGAGGCAGGGAAACCAATGAATAGCCTCGGGTGTGAGATGAGGAGGGCTGAACTACAGCTATGCCTATGGCGTAAGAGGAGCAAGGTGGAAGGGAATGGCAGAAAAGGGAGAGCATTTTGGACCAGGATGTCACAGGGGAGAGTAACTGGAGTCAATTGACTGATGCACCCTCTGCAGGAACAGTATTTGTACAGTCAGTCCTCAACATCTGCTCCATGTCATGCATTCCTATGACTTTATTAGTAGCCTCATTTTCAATCTCGCAGTGGTAAGCACACACATTTGTGGCTATGCTCCCATACTGAAATGGAAGGATCTCAGATGGGGAACAAAGCCCATGTCGCTGATGCAGCCTTCGTGAGCTCTAACACCATGCACCAACCATGAAGGCCAGAGTGTCAGAGGTGATCAGTCTTCTGACAATAGTGACTAAAGTCTCAACAACCTCTCCCCTGGTTTTCTGAGAGGAGCTAAGGTAGAGAGGTTTATAGCAGTATAGAAGACAGAACTATGCCCTCACACTGTCATTTGACACAGTGGAAGTTAAAATCCACGTTAAAAAATGTTTTAATTTTGAGAATTTTATTTGCTGTACCGTATTTATGCTACTATAGATTTCATGTGTAAGAAAAGTGAATATTGTCTAAAATCAGTGTTTGTTTTTAATTGAGACATTAGCACAAAAGGTCACAGCATTCTAAGAAATTACTAGTGAGAAAAATGTTTTGCATGTTACCAATTTTATTTTGTGTACTGTATTCTGTAGATTATTTCATGGTTGCTTTGTTAGAAAAAGTACATATTAGAATTAATGTTTTGCTATAAAGAACTGTATGAAGAAAAGGTAATTTTCAGCTGTCCCTAGCAACAGAGATACTGTAATCATGTAATCATTTTTAGTGGTTGCAGAAACCTAATCACCCCCTATTTCTCAGAGGTTCCATGTATCAACATTTGCATTTTTTAACTTTGCGGCCATTTTCTGGGAATGTAATCCCAGTAAAAGTTGAGGACTAATTGTATTTAATTACCATTCTCTGAGCCACCTTTCAAAAACCCAGGGCTGCAGGGGTGGTTGGAACTTCAGCTCCTGCAAGGAAAGGAAGGAGCTGCAAAGTAAGGGTAATGCTTACCAACCAGGGTCCTAGGGATGAAGGGAGAGGAAAGGTCTGGTGCCATGGTCTGGAGATGCTTGGGAAGTGACTGCTAAGGTTAGGAACCTGGGAGATTAAAAGAACAGTAGTATTTTGGACCAAAATAGGGATATCTGCAAGAGGGGTAGGTTTGGGGAGAAAAAGAATGAGTTCTATTTTAGACCTATCAGAGTCTGAGATGTGTCAGAAACATCTAGTTTGAAAGTTTTAACGCAGTTAAGAGGTGCAGAGAAGATGGAGTACTGGACCTGGTGGCAAGATGGCCCAAGTTCAAGTTCAGGTTCTGACACACACTGGCTACAGGACTTTGTGCAAGTAACAATATATCTACCTCAGTTTCCTTATCTGTAAAATGGGGGATAATAGCATCTACCTCACAGGGTTGTTATGGGACTAAAAGGAAATAACTGTAAAATAGTTTGCAAATGTTAATGTTATTTGGATAACAGCCTATGCCAACATCAGCTATTACTGTTCTTGCTGCACAATGCTGGTAAGTGTCTAATGATATGGCAGGACTGAGGAGCGCCAAGAGAGCAGGGCTGGATCCCTAGATTATCTGCATGATGAGAAGTACAGCCACAGGAGCAGAAGAGGCCCCCAAAAGCCGAGTGAGTGAGCATCTTGCAGAAACTCCCAAGACCATCAGCATTTCTTATAAGCACACTTCAAAAATGAACCCTCTCTTTACTAATCAACTTTTTGTAGATGTCTCTTCATGGTCCAACAGAGCCCACCTAACTTTATCTTGTACTTTTAAAGCACAACACAGGCCACAATTCCAGTAAAACTTTTGTCTGAGAACTCTTATTCATATTCTTAATATTTTTTTTTGCTAAATTTATTTCCTAAAGAGACAAAAATAAACCTCTTACCCAAGTATAAATAGAGAGAGCTCTCTGGGGCTTGTATTGAGCTCCTAAAAGCAAGCACTGCTTACAATCCTGGGTGATGGGCCACTGTCTGCCAGTGTGTACCATTACTGCATAGTATGACAGGAGAGAGACACAATTGTCAAATGACATACAGTGTTAGTAACACTGGATATGAATTGTTTTTGAGATAACATTCCTCCTGTATCCAACAGCTGAAGTCTGCAGAGACAGCAGAAAGAGCCCCAAAGCCCAGCCAAAAGCTCTTCCTAACTCTCCTCCTCCCCTCTGAGGCAGAGGGATAGTAGGCTTCCTGCCTGCTAAGATTAACCCTCCAACCTCCAGTCTGCTACCATCTCCTCCAGTATTATGCCAACCTTCCCCTCTCCTCTTCCACCCAAACCCCACCTCTCCACTGGCGTCTTCTCATCCTGACCCAAGAAAGGTCTTCCCAGATATTCGGAGAGAAGACTCAAGAATGTAAATGTGTATACCCTTTGACCCTAGCAATACCACTTCTAGGACTATATCCCAAGGAGATCATACAAGTGGGAGGAGGACAAAAATATTTATAGCAGCTCTTTTAGTGGTGGCAAAAAACTGGAAATTAAGGGGATGCCCATCAATTGGGGAATGGCTAAACAAGGTGTGGGATATGAATGTAATGGAATACTATGGTACTATAAAAAATGAGAAGCAGACAGACTTCATAATAACCTGGATACACTTCTACAAACTGATGCTGAATGAGAAGAGCAGGTCCAGGAATTACACAATTACAGAAATGTTGTATTTGTGAAGACTGACTTTGATAGATTGGGTTCCTCTCAGCAATACAAGGTTATAAGGCAACTCCAAAAGACTCATGATGAAAAGGGCTATTCACATCCTGAGAAAGAATAACAGAGTCTGGGGGGGCGGAGCCAAGATGGCAGCATAGAAGCAACAAGGTTCTGCACCTAAATACCCATAAAATATGACCCTAAACAAATTCTAAGGCTCTCAAACTCACAAAAATACAGAAAACACATCTCTCACGGAAGGCAGCTCGGCAGCAGGGGCTCATCAAGGCAGGCCGGGAGCCAAGGCCAGCCAAACCTGAAACTGAACCGGCCAGGCCCCAGTGTGGTCTGGAGGAGCCAAGCGGCAGTGTGAGTCTACCTCTGGGGAGCAGATCTACAGCACCTGAAGGGATCTTCACATCCAGCAAGTCAGGATTAGAAAGGGTCAGTGAAAGTGGAACTTTGAAGCTAAATTTGGGGGAGAAAAAGCAGTACAGTCAATCTGCCCCCAGGGCAAGGAAGCAGTGGGGGAAGGGCAGAAATGCTGTAACTAGTCGCTACCCTCACTGGGCTGCTTCAGAGCCCTTGGCCTGCGGACCGCAGTGGGGCTGAGTCAATTAATCAGGGCCAAGTGCTTTTGCATTGAGCGGCCTGGATCCCAAACGTGGTCTTGGGTGGTGGTCCTGGGGTGCGCTCTCAGCAAGCCAAAGCTGGGGGGGAGTGCTGCAACACCCCCCTAATAGCTCCAGCAGCTGGGAAAACCCCAGCGATTTGGAACAGAGCTTTCCCCCTGGAAGCAGAGTTCTACAAAGCTAAAAAAAAAACAACTAACCAACCAATTAATTGACTGGCCAACACGAGGAAAAGGAAGCAAAATAATAACAGCGATAAAACTCTAGAACCCTTTTTTGTGTACAAAAAGGATCAAAGCATGGAACGGAAGACAACACAGTCAGAACTCCCACACCAAATGCTTCCAAGACACTTGAAGAATTCCCAGAAGATATAGATAATCTGAAAAAGGACTTTGAAAAAGAAATAAGAGAAGTGGAGGAAAAGTTGGGAAGAGAAATGAGAATAATGCAAGAAAATCATGAAAAGAGAGTCAACAACCTGACTGAAGAAAACAACATGTTAAAACATAGATTAATCCAAATGGCAAAAGAGGCCCAGAAAGCCAATGAGGAGAAGAATGCCTCAAAAAGTCGAATTTGCCCGATGGAAAAAGAATCTCAAAAGCATTCTGAAGAGAATAATTCCTTCAGAATTAAAGTGGAGCAAGTACAAGCTAATGACTTTTTGAGAAACCAAGACACTATTAAACAGTTACAAAGAAATGAAAAAATAGAAAGCAATGTGAAATATCTCCTTGAAAAAACTACTGACCTGGAAAATAGATCCAGGAGAGACAAT